>CM020050.1:14024174-14657043 GCA_009769605.1 Bucorvus abyssinicus | reverse complement strand
CAATATGGCGGACTCCTGATGTTATTCCGTACAAGATGGCGTACTCCTGGGACCACTTCCGGCAAAATGGCGGAGTTCCGGGAGTACTTCCGGTCAATATGGCGGACTCTTGGGAGGACTTCCGGTCAAGATGGCGGAGTCCAGTGCGGTATTCCGTACAAGATGGCGGACTCCTGGGTAGACTTCCGGCAAAATGGCGGACTTCCGAGAGGACTTCCGGTCAAGATGGCGGATTCCAGGGTAACATTCCGTACAATATGGCGGACTACGTCATGGTAGTCCGTAAAAGATGGCGGACTCCAGGGTGGACTTCCGGCAAAATGGCGGACACCTGGGAGGACTTCCGGTCGAGATGGCGGATTCCAGTGTGGCATTCCGTACAAGATGGCGGACTCCATAGTGGACTTCCGTACAAGATGGCGGACTCTTGGAGGACTTCCGGTTAATATGGCGGAGTCCTTGGAGGACTTCCGGTAAAAATGGCGGACTCCTCGGAGGAGTGCCGTAGAAGATGGTGGACTCCTGTGTGGACTTCCTCCCTGGAGTCAGTGCACAGCCCGCACACACAGCTCCGCAGAAGCCAGCGCGGAGCACCGAGACCTGTTTGCGCCTCGGGCCGGGCAAAGCCTTCCCTGCCCGGTGCCCCCCGGCACGTCAGTCCGTCACCGACCCCCGCAGAGCAGTCGCTCTGCTGCAGCCCCCTCTGCCAAGGGACCAGCCCCGCTGCTGGCAGGGAGCGGGCTGCAGGCAGGGACAGCTCTAGAGCCGGCGACACGCAGACACCGGTGGGGACACGCGGTGCTGGCTCGGGCAGAGCAGCTCGCTCTCTCGCTCTCTCCCGTGTTTTTTCCAGGCGTTTCACGGCATTACCCTGTGCCCAGCGCCTCTCCAGAGACGCCCGTGCCTGCAGCAGGCGGAAAGCCCTTGGGCCAGGCAGGCTGCCCGGATCGCTCCTGGCCCCTGTTCCAGGGCAGACTGGCAGCATCCTCCCGGCCACCGCTCGGCCCCGGGAGCCCCTCACAGCTCCGTCACTGCTCAGGAAGGGGTGGCAGGGGCAGCACAGCCCTGACACCCAGCACAGGGTCCCCAGGAAGGCAGGCGGCTCAGCCCTCAGGCACCCACCCAGCCCTGCAGGGTCAAACCGCTGGGGAGGTGACACTAGTGTTTACCCCAGGGCAGCACAGGGGCAATTGGCCTCCTAGAGCCAAAGCCAGCTGCTAGCACAGCCTGAACCATCCAAGGGGCACCTCAGTGCTGCAAGGTGACTCCTCACACCCCCGGATTAGACGCTGCATCCCCCAGGACCATTTCTATCCCCTGGCAGACCTGTTCAGAGAGCAGGACACAAGCACAACACACACCCTCAAAGCAGCTGCAGCTGCCCCTCCCCGATCCCACTGAACAAGGGGAAGGTTTGTCATCACAGTCTGCTGCTGTGTTAAACTACAGGGCAGACCACCTTCCTCCAGCAATCCCCTGGCCGCCTCCGAGGCCCCCAAAGATCTCCTGAGCTAGAAAGTGGACACGGGACTCTGCACAGAGTCCTGAAGCCGCTCTTGAGCGGCGATCCTGCCTGCCTTTCTAAAGCGCTCTTGTTTCCCCAGGCACCCAGCTCTCTGTTCTCCAGCAGCAGCACCACAGCCCCCAGGCTAAGCTAAGCCTGAAGCACCAGCCCTTTGTACCCTCCAGGAGCTGCCTGACCCTCCCGCTCAGGCACGGCTCCCACTGGCACCGCAACACTTCCCAGAGCACCCAGCCTCGCTGGCCCTCCCTCAGCCCTGGAACTGTTAACTCAGAGCTCAAACAACCTTGACAAACACCCAACCCACCCCAGGTAACCACGCCAGTAAAAGAGAAGCTCAGTTATGAAGCCCACAACCCCAGACGATGCTTTAGGAACTCTTACTGGTTTTGAAAACGTTTACACCAAGCCTCCAGCCCCGTACCTGGATCTGAAGCTTTGACCCCGCACACACTGAGGACCCTCCAAGCACCTCTCAGCTCCTCACACCAGACTGCAGCACCAGCAGAAACCTCCACCCACTGCTGGGAAGCTACTTATAGGGATCCCAGCTGCATTCGGGGTGTGCTGGGGGCAGGACCCCTCACTGGCAGCACCTGAGGGGCCATTAACAGCACAGGGGTGGGGCCCAGCCTGACCTCTGGAGCAAACCCAGTAACCTGCACTTAGGTCCTGCTGGAGGGGAACGCTAAAGGAAATATTTTAGTGCCTTTACATGCAAACACACTGTCCCTGTTCAGGGTATGACCAGGAAGTGATGCTGGGTCACCTTGGGGTTTTTAAAAACACAGCTTGTCAAGAAGAACCCCCTTCTCTGCCCTTCCTGGGCAACGGTAGGAGAAACTGTGGAGAAGAAGATGTGTGCTCTCTCTTTGGAGCTCTGCTTCTCAAACCCACATCCTTCCTCCCCTGCAACTGCATCTGTACCTTGCGCTGCCTCGAAATTGCCGCACACAAAGCACTGGGCAGTCTGAGTATCGCAGTATTCTCCTGGATGGCTAAAACTGAGCCCTCTGAGACAGCCAAAGTCCTGAAACAAGATCATAAAACATGAGATTGTTTAAAAAAAAAAAAAAAAAAATTGCTGTGGAAGTTCATACGGGGCCTTAGAAACCTTGTGAACAAGGATGCTTCTTGCGAGGATATTGACTTTATTTACATTTTTTTATTATGTTTATGTACACACTTCACTGCTACATTTATTTACATAGAAACACAAACCGTGTTTATTTACACAGTTCTTTACTGCCCGAGCAGGGGAGGGTGTTTGTGATGAGCCAGTGGTAACAGGACAGTAAATCAACACCCAGAACCAACCCCCAGCCACAGTGGGTCCACCCCCAGTGGAGCTCCTGTCCCTGCTGGCAGCCAGGGCTGCATTTCTGAACGGCTACGGGAGATCAACCACCACCACAAGCTCCACGCAAGCGAGGCAAAGCTTTGGAAATAGGAATTAACCAAGTGTGCGGGGCCAGCAGAGGCTGCCCTGAAGTCTCCATGTGGCTCCTCACACAAAGCAGTGACTTGACAGAGCTTCTTCCTCCATTTCCATTCTGCATTAATTGTTCGTGCTGTGGAGATACTCGAGGGAACCTGCACTGAAACCAGCTGAGACAGGAACAGCTGTCACAGGGGTTGGGGAAGAGAGCAGCTCTCTGGCCTGCACAGGGCAGCGTGACACAGCCCCTCGCCCAGCACCTGGGACCAGCAGAGGGGGGCTGTGCACGTGCCCCCCCGGTTTCCGGGGCTTCCCTTCATGTGTCAGTCTGCCTCTCCTTCCCTTGGCGTAAACCGATGCCCTGGGTGAGGGATCCCACCTTCAGCCCCATGCGACGGCGAAAGGGTTGTGGCATGGCACCATTTCTCATCTCGTGCTCTTTCAGCATTGTCACACGTATCGGACTCTTTTGAGCAGCGTCAGGCTCCAAGAGCCGGGGTCAGTGACTCCCGGCTGCACGAGGTCATTCTCAGCTGCCGCCGGCGCTGCGAAGCGCAACCCGATGGTTCTGTGAGACCCTGTGAGGGACGGCACGGCTGGAACACCCACTCCTGCCTCCCACCCGTGCAGTGTGACGGTCGGAGGGCTGACGGGCACTGCCGGGCGTCCCTGAAGTGCTGCAAGAGGCGTCCTGGTGACGGATGAAACAACTGCAGGAACAAGTGACAGGATGAGAGGAAATGGCCTCGGCTTGGCCATGGGCTGTTCTCCACCGAAGAGAATACATGGCTGTCTCACAGCTCCTCCAAGACAAAGCGTCAAGAGACCAGCCTCACTCACTGGCACACCACAGGCAGGAGTAGGAGAGATGGAGAGAGAGAGAAAACTGTGAGTGGGAAGTGGAACAGACAAGGAAAGAAGGGACAGAGGGATAAACTGTGATTTGGAGCCAGCCAGAAGGACAAGGAAAGACAGGAGGAAGGAGAGAGGGATACAGAAAACAGGTGAGGGACAGGGAGCAGCAGAGAGCAGGACACGGTGACTGGGAGAGGGACAAGGAGCAGGATGGCAAGACAGAGAGAGACAACAAGAGCAGCAGAGAGAATGGAGAGGTGGAGCCTGAGAGAAACAACAGGGCCAGAGCGATGGAGCGATAAATAATAGGGACAGGGAGCAGCACAAAGGGTCAGAGAGAGTAAGTGATGAACAGGGAGGAGGATGAGAAAAAACAGCGACAGCAAGAGAAAGGTGGAGAGAAAGAAAGGGAGAGAAGGGGAGGGAGGAGAGGGACAGGAAGGCAGGGACACAGAGCAGCACCGACAAGCGCAGAGAGGAAAAGAACAGCAGGGAACAGGCCCGAGAAATGGAAGGGGAAGAGACAGATGCAGATCAGGACAAAGAGATGGAAAAGGAAAAAACAGCAATGGGCTGCAGGACAGAGATGGAAGGTGAAAAAAGAGGAGGGAGGGGGAGCAAGGCAGAATCACAGAAAGAAAAAGCGAAAGGAGTGGCAGAACAACTGAAAAAGAGGGAGCAGGACAAAATAAGAAATGGCAGCAGCACGGAAAGAGCGGGGCCCAGGGGAGAGTCTCTCCTCCTCCTCCCAATTCCTCTGTTCTTCTGTCCAAGGGAACAATTCCAATAGCCATATGTTGCATGTTTTAATCTTAACTGCACAAACAAAGCCAAGTAGGTCAGGAAACAACGACCTCCCCTCTACAGAGACTTCCTCTCCCCCTCCCCAGGCTCCCTTCCCACAGCTCCCGACAGAGGCGCACACGCTGCCGGGCTGCTCCCAAAGAACACACTGGCTGCGGAGCCAAAGCCGGCTGTGGGGCTGGTGAGGAATCCCCAGCCCCAGGCTCCTCCTCGGTGCTCCCCAGCTCACCTCAAACGCTCCTCCGGTTCTAGAGGCGGCCCGCACAGCGCCTGCGGAACCAGCGAGAAACGCGTCACCGAACTGCCCCGGGAGTCTCTGCTCTGAGATGCTGACCCAGCCCCCAAGAGCCTCACGTCCCAGACCCCCTGTTGGCGGGCGCCTTCGTCCCTCCTAGCGGCACCTGCAAAAGCCAAAGCCAAAGGCACGTGTTGAGATGCTGCCCCAAAGCCCAGCCTGCCCGCAGCCATCCCCACCTCCCGCTCCTTCAGCCGGACCGCTCACCTGCCCGGCCTCTGCCCTTCACAGTTGCCACGGGGAGGCTCGGGTCTCACCTGCACAACACAAACAACAAGGGACGCTTCAAACTTCACCGACGACGGGACGCCTGGAAAAGAACTGCTCCTGCAGCCCGCTCATCATCGCTCACCTCGCCCGAGTCCCCTCCGGGGCCGATATCCCACTTTCCTCATCGCTTCGCACCTTCAAAATAAAACAACCCAAACCCCAAAACTCGTAAGCCAGTCGCGCAGCCACCACTCACCTCTCCCCTCCAACACCACACACCAGCCCACCTTCTTCTGGCGCTGCGCTCGCCTCCTCCGTCACCCTTTGGCCCGGGGCTCGTCCCTCTGCACCTGCAATAACAGCACTGAACGAGTCACCCGGATGCTGATCGACAGCTCCACAAGCCCAGAGCTCTGGTTTCCGTTCAGGAACAGCAGCCAGAGTCCAACAGTGGCCTGACGCGTGACGCACAAGAACAAAACATCCAGCTCTATGCGTACAGGCCTCAGCACCTTGGAGATCCCATCTGCTCAACCACCACTCCAGCAGCCTCTCCCACATGGTGCCAGCCATCCCCCTGACAGCCTCTCCTGCTGCCGAGGGCTGCAGGCTCCGAGGGGAACTGTACAGGCTGTAACTGGACAGTCTGGGCACAGGAACACTAACGATGGACAAGGACTGTCCTTCTTCCCCTGGCTGACACCGCTCTAGCACCGGGCAGAGCAGCTCCAAACCTAGCACAGGGAGACTGACACCGCACACACACAAATGACCTGACCTGGTCTCTGTTTCAGGGCCCCAAACCAGCTCACCCTGTCCGCTATCGGACACCCCCTCCAGCCCCTCCCCACAGGAGATGTGGAGCTGAAGGGTGGCGGGAGCACAGCCACCCCGCTTCCCCTCCACCCTGCACCCCCAGGGCCCCACAAGCACCGTCGGGAACTCTGGGGAACTGCAGAGGGCCCAGCCCCATGCCCCTGCGGGGCAACACCAGCACAGGCAGGACCGCGCTTGGTTTGCGCCGTTTGTACGGCAGCACCACCAGGCCCGCACCCCACAACACCCTTGCAGGGAGCCCAGCGAAGCAGCCCAGGAGCACAGCTGGGCCCGGCCCTTTCCCTCCCGGGCAGGTGCCAGCATCCTGCACCACCTCGACACTTTCTAATGCTCGGCAGGAGCGGCAAATGTAGCCCGGTGCCAGCGAGCAGCAGCCGGGGTGGATACGGGTGTCCCTGCACCGCCCGGCGCCACTCCTGCCCCCACCAGCACCTGCAGAACAGAATCTGGCCCCACCCGCGGATGCTTCTGCTCAGAGCTCCCCCAGCCCAGACCCACTGTGCCACCACCGCAGAACGCGACCGTCCCCACGGCCCCACACCACCCTGGCGCAGCTCCCGCAGACATGAGGCCCGGAGCAGACCCACCAGCCCCGCCCCCGGTCTGCCCTCGCGCAGCTGCCCCAGGCCCGGGCCCTCCCCAGCCCTGGCCCCTATCAGGCCCCGGGCCCTCACATCACGGGCCCGGCGAGACAATAACAGGGCCGCACGACTGAAATTCGGTGAACCGGGGACAGCAGCCAGTACCAGAACAGTGCAGAGCCACGGGGCCATGCGCAGCTCTCCCAGGCTGCAGTACCGGAACGCGTTCAGCAGACGGCAACACTGAGCACAGACACCGCGCATCCCTGCGACCGCCGGGACCGCCGGTTCTGCCCAGTCCACCTCCAGTTTGTTCAGATCCTCCCAGTCACCCCCAGTGACTCCCAGTGCCCCCCGCTTCCTCCCAGTCACCTCCCGCTGATTCCCAGGGCCCCTCAGGCCCTCTCAGTCACCTCCCAGTACCTCCCAGTTCCTCCCACTGTCCCCCAGTCCCACCAGGTCACCACCCAGCTCTTCCCGGTCAACCCCCACTCCCTCCCAGTACCCCCCAGTCACCTCCCAGTGCCTACCAGTTCACTTTCAGTGACAGCCAGTTCCTCCCAGTCCAGCTCCAGTTTACTCAGATCGTCCCAGTGCCCCCCAGTTCCTTCCAGTCACTCCCAGTGACTCCCAGTCCCTCCCAGTGCCCACCAGTTAATTTCCAGTGGAAGCCACTACTTCCCAGTCGATCTCCAGTTAATTCAGTTCCTCCCAGGCCCTCCCAGTGCCCCTCAGTCCCTCAGTCACGCCCCTAGTGACTCCCAGTGCCCCCCACTCCCTCACAGTCACCCGACAGCCCAGCCCAGTGCCCCCCCCCGCCTCACCGCCCGCTGCCTCCCACCACGCGGCTCTCCGCGCCTGCACTAACGCAATTGGTTCGCCAGGCGGCGACACTGAGCACAGACACCCCAGCCGCACCGCCCAGGCACCGCCTCCCGAGCTCAGGGCAACCGCACTGCGCAGACGCCGCTCCACGGCTTCAGCCGACTCACTGCGCATGCCTGCTGCCGGCACTTCGGGCGCCTCGCTGCGCCTTGCCCGTTCCTTCGCCTTCCAGTGACAACCAGTTCCTCCCAGTCCCGCCCAGTCACCACCCAGCTCTTCCTAGTCAAACCCCAGTCACTCCCAGTCACCTGCCTCTAACTCCCAGTGCCCCCCAGTCCCTCCCAGTCACCTCCCAGTGCCCCCCAGTCCCTCCCAGTCACCTCCCAGTGCCCCCCAGTTCCTCCCAGTCACCTCCCAGTAGCCCCCAGTTCCTCCCAGTCACCCCCCCACAAAGTGACTCCCTGTGTCCCCCAGTCAGCTCCCAGTGCCTACCAGTTCACTTCCAGTGACAGCCACTTCTTACCAGTCCAGCTCCAGTTCATTCACATCCTCCCACTCACCCCCAGTGAAGCCCAGTGCCCCCCAGTCCCTCCCAGTCACCTCCCAGTAACACCCAGTCCCTCACAGTTACCCACCAGGCAGCTCCCAGTGCCTACCAGTTCGCTTCCAGTGACAGCCACGTCTCCACAGTCCAGCTCCAGTTCATTCACATCCTCCCACTCACCCCCAGTGACTCCCAGTGCCCCCCACTTCCCCCCAGTCACCTCCCGCTGATTCCCAGGGCCCCTCAGGCCCTCTCAGCCGCCTCCCAGAACCTCCCAGTTCCTCCCACTCACCCCCAGTGCTTCCCAGTGCCCCCCACTTCCCCCCAGTCACCTCCCGCTGATTCCCAGGGCCCCTCAGGCCCTCTCAGCCGCCTCCCAGAACCTCCCAGTTCCTCCCACTCACCTCCCAGTGCCTCCCAGTGGCACACAGTCCCACCAAGTCACCACCCACCTCTTCCCAGTCAACCCCCACTCCCTCCCAGCACCCCCCAGTCACCTCCCAGTGCCTACCAGTTCACTTCCAGTGACAGCCAGTTCCTCCCAGTCCAGCTCCAGTTTACTCAGATCGTCCCAGTGGCCCCCAGTTCCTTCCAGTCACTCCCAGGGCCCCTCAGACCCTCCCAGTGCCCACCAGTCAATTTCCAGTGGAAGCCACTACTTCCCAGTCCAGCTCCAGTTCATTCAGTTCCTCCCAGTCACTCCCAGTGCCCCCCACTCCCTCCCAGTCACCCGACAGCCCAGCCCAGTGCCCCCCCCCGCCTCACCGCCCGCGCCTCCCACCGCGCGGCTCTCCGCGCCTGCACTAACGCAATTGGTTCGCCAGGCGGCGACACTGAGCACAGACACCCCAGCCGCACCGCCCAGGCACCGCCTCCCGAGCTCAGGGCAACCGCACTGCGCAGGCGCACTGCTCCACGGCTGCAGCCGCCGCGCCGCCCATGCCTGCTGCCGGCACTTCGGGCGCCTCGCTGCGCCTTGCCCGGTCCTTCGACTTCCAGTGACAACCAGTTCCTCCCAGTCAAACCCCAGTCCCTCCCAGTACCCACTAGTCGCCTCCCAGTGCCTACCAGTTCACTTCCAGTGACAGCCACTTCTTCACGGTCCAGCTCCAGTTCATTCACATCCTCCCAGTCACCCCCAGTGACTCCCAGTACCCCCCACTTCCTCCCCATCACCTCCCAGTCACTCCCAGTGCCCCCTACTCCCTCCCAGTCACCTCCCCGTGCCGCCCAGGTCCTCCCGGTCACCAGCAGACTCTGCACACGGGGACGGCCCCTCACGGCCAGCACCGTCACGACCGGCAGCAAACCTGGGCCGGGGCCAGCGACCGAGCAGCCCCAGACGCTGACAGCAGCGTCTCTGCCAAACAAACACCCCCCGCTGTACTTCAGCGCGGTACAAAAGGGACACGGCACAAAGCAGAGGAACGCACTCAGAAGCACGGCCACGAGAGGACTTGAGCCAAACGAGGGGCCCCGGCCAGCGGGGCACCTGCAAACACAACAGACCCGGCAGCAGCGGCAGGGATTTGGACGCCCCGAAACAGCGTTAAGACCCATCGATACGACTGCAAACAGCTTCTGAGCGCTCCCCGCAACGCTCCCGCTGCGGCTGGAAGGCGTCTCGTCCCTCCCTCGCGGCGCTGCAGCAGGAAGAGAACCCTGGGAGGCCGCCGGACGAGCTCGCTCCAAAATCAGAACTTGCGCTCGTGCCAAGTCACTCCCTGCTGGCTCTGGTGTTTCCCGTCCCGGCATAACTGGCACAGTCACACGGGTCAGTAACTCAACGGCTCTTCTAAAACTGTCCAGGTGACAGAGACAGCCATGACAGAGCTGGGAAAGAGAAGGGCAGCAAAGGCCAGGGAGCAGCAGAGCTCTGCAGGCAGCTGCCACCACTCAACACTGCACTGGTTTTTTTTTTTCCTATCCCCAAAACCACTCTCCTCCTACCCCCAAAAAAAACCCACAGAGAAGAACCCATGACCTTGTATCTACTTTTTCTTCCTCCACTCATCCCTGTCTCAGCACATCATCCTGTCAGAGCATGACCTGTGATGGTTGTCGTGTCAATGTCATCGTCGTTGTCACTTTGACATCATCAATGTGGTCCTTGTCGCATCAATGTGGTCATCATCCTGTCGATGTCATCACCATCACTTCAGTGTCTTCATTGTCACTTCAAAGTTGCCAACATCATTGTTGTCAATTTGAACTCATCGATGTCTTTGTCATTGCTATGATGTTGTCGATGTCATCATCACTGCTACGACATCGTTGATGTCATCATCATGTTGACTTCGTCATCATTGCTTTGACGTCACGGACGTCATCATCATTGCTTCTATGTTGTCAACGTGAGGGGGGTGGGAGTCCAAAAGAGAATGGGAGATGGGGGAAAAGTAGTGGCTGGGACTGTGAAGCCAGAAAGAAAGTGGAGGCTGGGAAAAATTGTAGGCCAAGAGGTGGTCAAACTCATTGAACCACCGACTCACTGAACCGCCGAATCGTCATATCACCGAGTTGCCAACTCGTTCAACAGCAGACTAGTAGAGTTGAACAGCCAACTCACTGACTCGCGGTCTCATCGCCCCACTGATTTGTCATCCCATCAAACTGCCAACTCGTCAAATCTCCATCTCGCACAATTGCTGACTTGCCATCTCATCAAATCACTAAGTCATCGAATCATCGAACCGCCAACTCGTCGTCTGGTCGAACCGCTGACCCGTCGAATTCCCTGACTCGTCTAAGTGCTGATTCATCCAACACCGACTTGTTGAACCACCAACTTGTCAAACTGCGACTCACCGACTCTCCAAACCATCAACTCATCAAATTCTCTGACTCTTCAAACCACCGACTTCTCGAATCACTGACTCGCCAATAGCCAACTAGTCCTCTCGTTGTCTTGGTGACCATGGACTCATCTATCGACTCGACTTCCCCAGCACTGCATTGGCCCAGTTCCAAAGCTCAAAGTCACCGTGTTTCCAGGGGGTCTCCAGGTCCCCACTTTTCAGCAGTGCCTCCATTCTCACCTCTCCAACCCATCTACTCTTCCCCCACCAGTGATCAACCATGTCTCAGAGCAGGGCTTGGGGGCCCCAGGTCCCTGCATCCCAGTCCCTCATCTCTGCCCCACCAGGGATCAACAACATTAAAAGTCTACTTGCCACACGGAAGGTCTTTGCTGTCCCAGCAGACACTGAAGCAAAGTTCTTGTTGCCAAGGTCACTGCTCAGGGGGCCTCTCTTCTCTTTTTTCTCCAGAGTGCAGCCCACAAAACCCCTTTTGTTCCCTCCTGTTTATGGGCTTATTCCAAGAGGTGTTGAGTGACACGGCTCGGGCCAGGGGCAGGCGTGAAACTGGAGCCAGAGTTTGTGTTTTGCAATGCAAGTTATGGGGGCCTGTGGCCCCTTCCCCTCACCCCCTCCCAACCACTCAGAAACAAAAGGTGGCAAAGCTCCTTTTGCACCCAAACAAGGAGTGGGGGCAGCCCCCCCTGCCCTGGAGCCAAAATCCTAAACCATGACAACTTACAAAAAGAGGGGAAAAAACCCCAAACTCCTCCTTTCCCCAGCACTGCGGTACATGAGGCCACCAACGAGGGCCGGCAGATGCGTTAATGCTTTGGGCTGTGCAGAAGCCCATGGAGGATCACGTTCTTGTGACAGCACGACTGTGACCACTGAGAACCCAAAGATCAGCCATGCCCTCAACCTGGAGAAAACGTGTGCTCTGCCCCAGTCTTTGGAAGGAAAGGGGCTTTTCTTCTTTTCTCCAAGAGAGCCAAATGTCTTGCTGCTGCTGCCTTCTAATGCCCAGCCCATCACCTCTGGAGATCCGCTTGCATGGAAAGTCAATAAAAACCCACTTCTTGGAAGGAGAAAGGTTTCCCTGCTGGCAAGTCTCTTCCCAGCTGCAGTCAAACCTACCCCCTGTAGGGACATAGCCTCAGCACTTCAACTCAGCTTTCAGAGGGCCAGGAGAAATGTCTGATCTTCTCTCAGCTGCACGAGCTGCAATGTGAATTTCCAGACAAGCCATCAGAGCTGCGATGGTAACCCACCATGGGCTCTGTTCACTCTGTCATGCTTGAGGGCTGGGCCAGCCTATAGGCAAGTGACACAAGTGCTCTGTTAACCCCCCTCCTCCCTTCCCAAGGGGAAGAGAAAGGGAAGAAGGGAGAGAGACGGATGGACTGGAGCAGGAAGCCAAAACTGCTTTAATGACATCACAAATCATAACACAATACATATAGATACACACACAAAACCCCTACCAATCCCAACCCCCCATGGCAATCACAGCACCATCCCCACCGGGGCCAGGGGCAGGCACTGGGGAAGGCCCACGCTGGACTCAACAGCAAACAGGAATCAGATACAGGAGACAAGTTCCAGAACTGGATTCAGGAATGCACAGACTGGGATCAAAGGCAGAAGGGACAGAGCCCTCCTTGGACACCAACCATGGAAAAAGATAGCTGGAGCCTTGAGATCCCCCCGCTTCATACCAGGTACGATGGCTATGGAATGGAACACCTGGCTGGTCAGGGTAGGGTCCCCTGTCCCGTCTGCACAAACACGCCCTTCACTGCAGACAGTGCCATCACTGAGCAGAGACAGAGCTGAACAGTGACAGCACTGACCAGAAAGAGTTCTGTCCTAACTCCAACCAGCACAGCTGGCTGTGGCACACGTCACAACAGACAGCAGCAGCTACGCCCGAACTGCAGATTTATTACAGTCAAAGTTGCCCATCCCTCCAACAGAGCCAAATTAATGACAAGTGTGGGTGGCAGTCGGGAACACATCGTGACACACAAATTCATGCAGTCCAAGGAACACGCTCTAAGGAAGACAAACCCAAAGTGTGCACGCGCTCACTCGTACAAGGGAAAATCTCCCACTCCAGGGGACAAGCCCTGCTCTTGGTCAGGTCTTTGGAAGGGTGGCTACAGCTGCCACAATCCACCCTCTGACCTGTCACAACTAGTTTCCTTGGAGTGGTGGCACAGGCACCTCTTGCCTCCAAAGGTAAAAGGGAGTGCAGGCTCCAAGAGGTCTAATGCTCACTGTGGATCATCATGCCTGAATTATTCCAATATCCAACACACGAACAGGAAATCAAGGGATCTGACACAGATTTCACCACCACACATCAGACATGGCTTGTTACAATACTAACTGCAGTGAGAACCATAACCACAACCATCTTTCCAGAAAATACCCAGAGACCAAATCTTGCCCCAACAGCAGCAACAGCTTCCCAGTCTTCGGCCACGCACCACAGTCAGCAGTTTTCTGTGGAACGTAGCATGGTGCAGTGAACACTGGTCCAGTTCCCACTCTGTGATGTCATCAGCAGGTAGAACAATGCCAGTTCATCCCTCAGGTGAATCCTACAATCTTCTTCACCACCACATTGTAGCCCAAGTCTCAATCATCACTAGTGCCAGTAGGAGCATCAAGGGACTCCCCTTCTCCATTGTCCTGTAGGAAAACACAGAGCTGGCCTCACTTTCCAAACAGGCCTTCAGGGGAAGGGGCACTGTGTTCCCTCCGGGGTGAGGGCAAACAGGGAGTTGTCCTCCCCTCCCTTAGGGGAATCATAAAAAACAGGTCTCGAGGAGTCGAGCTGTCCATAGTGCTGCTGCTCTTGGAGCCACGCTCAGGACAGCAGCTGTCAGTGATGGGGGGTTACTATTCAATTTTCTATTGTCCATTAGTAAACACCACCATCCATCAGGCTTACCAACTGGCCAGGCTGGAGAGTTGGAAGGGGAGTCGGTGCAGCTTATGATCTGCCTCTTCTCCAGGTCCAATTCCATCATCAGATGCTGCGGCTGTCATCACTCATAGCCCCTAAGAGACCCAAACACAGAAGAGTACCATCGCAGTGGTGAGAAACCACCGGATCCAGCACCTTACAGACACATACCCTGAGCTGCCCACCCAAACCCCTGCTAGATCATCTATCCCATCACCATGGGTCCTATTGGGAGAGGTGAGGCCAGTCACTTCCACAGGAGACAGCCCAATGAGGGAAAAGAGCAAGGCTCCATCTGCAAGGCAGTCAGGAATGCCAGCAGAAGGCAATGCCCTGAGAAGAAGAGAGAGAGAGTGCCCACTGTGAAACCATCTGGCCACCCCTGAACACTCACTACAAAACAGCTGAGCAGAAAAAACACGAAAACGTGATCTGCATCCAAGCAGACCTTCTACTCCACATGCAGCTGAACCGTGACCACTCCTGAAGCTCCTCCCTCAAACAGAGTGAACAGAGTGACTGACTGAACAGAGAGCAAGCCAGGAGGCGAACGCCAAGAGGCCAGAGAACACGGCACCCACCACAGCTCCCAGTGCCAGCAGGAGACATTCGCTGCCCCAACACTTCTCTGCTTCTGCCCCTTCCTTGCTACAGATAAAAAACAAAACAAAAAACCCAGTTCTTGCACCCCACGTGCACAAGCTAAGGCACATTCAAGACTCAACCCGCTCAACCGCCGCTCCCAGGAGGCCACAGTCCCACCTCTGGCACCCAGAGACAGACTGGAAGGGCTTTGCCAAAAGGCTCCGGGCAGATCATAAAGCGCTGCTAGTCCTGGCCATAGCACCGCTACACCCCTGGGCCAGGCAGCTCCAGCCACCACATGCAGACACCACCACTCCCACCCTGACCTGCAGACAACAGCCCCTGCCTCCCCCCCAACATGTGACCATGAGACACAAGCCAGAACCACTGCCATGGGGAAGACACAGCCAAGCCCTTTACACCTGGGAGATTCCACCTGCTTCACCAGCCCTGAACAGCTCCTCCCAGATGGCTCCCAGCACCTCCACAACACACCAAGGCAACTGGCCATCCACAGAGCCTGCTGATGGCTGCTCCATCCAAAAGGACCATACAACCACTGCCCAAAGAGCAAAGGGAGACCAACAGATCAAGACAGTGTCAGCACATGAACCCAACACAGAGACCAACACTACGCACAACACAATGCAAACATGAGGAAAAAAAACTCTGGCAAAGAAGAAGGACTGCCAGACCAGAGACTCTGTCAGGGAAAACAACCTACAGGGCCACAACAGAGAGTCAAGGAGGCTCTAGAGCAGCCCCAGAAAAGAGT
The DNA here is from genome assembly GCA_009769605.1 of Bucorvus abyssinicus. Taxonomy (NCBI): domain Eukaryota; kingdom Metazoa; phylum Chordata; class Aves; order Bucerotiformes; family Bucorvidae; genus Bucorvus; species Bucorvus abyssinicus. Next base: position 14,642,000 of record CM020050.1, on the reverse strand, counting down.
CAAAGGCCACAACCCAACACAAGAAGTTCTGTCAGAACTGAGATGACACATGCACAAGAAGCCTGGTGGCAAGACCTAAGGGCAGAGGGATGCAGGGAATAAGTCCCAGACCACAAAAACGGACTGCAAGAGAACAGCGCTGCTGAGGCAGCCTGGAACAACACCACAAAACAGAATGAACCAGAAACCTCCAAGACCTGAGACCTAACCACACCTCAAGATTGTTACACAAGAGAAGAAGCGCCTGATGGGCACGATGCTGATGAGCATGGGCATTGGAGACCCAAGGGATGGCGACCGAGGCACCTGCTGTGCCCCTCGAGCACAAAGAGCAAGGAGGACCTCAAGACCTGAGGAAGCTCCACAACGCAGAAGACAGACTGCACAAACCACACAACACCACACACTCAGGCTGGAGCTGCCCAGCCCACACTGCTCTGGTGCAGAGAAGTAACTCAGTCCCTTTGCCCACCCCAAGGGCACTGTTCTGGGACAGCCCTGGCCCCCACACTCCCCTGAAAATCCCTCCTGGCAAAGCCCACCCCTGTCCCCTCCCTCCCACACCCTCCCCAGCCCCGGTCCCTCAACTTAGCTTTCAGGGGGCCTGAATCCATCCTCCACAACCACCACTGTGGCCAGCCGGAGTGGTCCTGCAGTCTCCAGCTTCCTCTTCATCAGGGACAGCCTCACCAGGGGCTGCAGGACAGGATGAGGCTCAGCCACCAGCAGGAGCACAAAAGGCAGCAGGCTGTGAGTCTGGGGCCCCCACACAACCCCCAACAGCCCCCCACACCCCAACCCAGCCACCCACCAGCCTTCTCATCCTCCACCTGACCCCAACCCTGCCAGCCTCAGGGCACCTGGTGCCCCTGGCCCTTCCCTGGGCTGAGCCCCCACATCCCAACCCCTGCCAACAGAGACAAAAGGCAGGGATGCAGGAGGAGACGGGGCAGAGAATGAACCAGAGAGTTCCAGGAGCCCCAGGGGCAGAGTCAGGGCTCTCCCCTTTCTCCCTTCTTTTTTGGACACAATCCCAACCATGGAAAATGGGCTGGGGGACAGAGAAGGTGAGAACTTGGGGGGAAAAAAAAAGCCCAAAACCATCAACCACAGGCAGAGAGAAACCGAGATAAGGACAAGGGGGAGGTCACGGCAAGAAAAAGGCAAAGCAGAGCACAAAGGGAACAAGGAGAGGGAAGAGAATGGGGAAAGAAAAGAGAAGGATAACGGCAAAAGGAGCGGTCAAAAAAAGGGCAAGGAAAACGGTGAAGATGAGACAGGACAAAAACAAAGCAGGGAAACACCACCAAACAGGAAAGGAGAACGAGGAAGACAAAAAGAACAGAGGAAAAGCAAATGGGGATGCAAAACAACAGAAAAAAGGGGAACAACAGCTCCCAAGCCCCCCACTCAACCCAGAGATTCACTTCCCAGCAACACCCCTAACAAACCCCAACAGCCCCCAGCCAAGGCAGCCAGGCTCCCCCGCAAGGAGCTGCTGCGCTCACCCTGCCAGCAGCCCCCCACCAAAACACCAGCGCTGCTGCAGCTCCTGCTGCCCGGCCCCAGCCCTTTTGAGCCCCCGGCCCCGCCCTCACGGGCTCCACCCGAGCCCCTGCCCAACTCCCCCCACCTGGGCGCGAGCAGGGCAACAGCCCGCTGCCCGCCTCGCGCTCCCCGCTGTGCCTGCGCCCCACCCCGACCCCCAGCCCGGGCCATGCTGCAGCTTTGACAGGCGGGGGCTGCACAGCCCAGACCCCAACACCAGCCGGGACGGGCCCCACTCAGCCCCGACTCCTGATTTTAGGTCAGACAGGTAACAGGCCTGGATCGAACATGCATTTTCTGCGTATTTGGGCATTTTTGCCCATATTGGGCATTTTGCCCACTTTGGGGCATTTTTCCCATATTTCGGCATTTTGCCCATTTTGGGGCATATGTAACATATTTGGGCACATTTTACATATTTGGGTATTTTTGCCATATTTGGGCATTTTGCCCACATTTGGTCTTGTTGGCCACATTTGGGCATTTTGCCCCTATTTAGGCATTTTTGCCCTATTTGGGTGTTTTTCCCATATTTGGGCATTTTGCCCCATATTTGGGCATTTTTACCCATAATTGGGCATTTTGGCCATATTTGGGTATTTCCCCATATTTGGGCAGTTTGGCCATAGTTGGGCATTTTGGCCGTATTTGGCATTTTTGCCATAATTGGGCATTTTCCCCATATTTGGGCATCTTGCCCATATGTGGTCTTTTTGTCATATTTGGGTATTTTGCCCCTATTTGGGCATTTTCCCCGTATTTGGGCATTTTGCCCGTATTTGGGCATTTTGCCCGTATTTGGGCAGTCTGGCCCCTGTTCCTGGGATGCAGAGCCGTAGCTCAGCCTGGAAGAATTGTCTGGACGATAAACACTCTCCGGCACAATTTCCACACCGTTTGCCAAGAATTCATGAACGAGCCCGGAGCTGCTCCCACTCCTCTGGTCTTCCCCGTTCTCCTGCATGCGGGGCAGGGGCTGATGTTCCGCGGCTGCTGTTGTTTGCTCCGTAATTGCTTTTTCGTGGTGACTGCGGAGTCAGCCACGGTGGTGGAGCATCTCCACGCGGATCCAACCGGCACGGCACAGATCCGCATCCAGGGCGCAGCTTTCTCCTGCCTTGGTTTGCAGTCGGGATGCCCCGTACTCATCGCCGGCACCCGGGAAGATTCACCTCGCGCTAAAGGGGACAGCTTGGAGCCACTCGCCACTCCGCAGAGACAGAAGGCAGCCAGCTGTGACGGGCCCACGTGGCGACAGCAATTGGCCACAGACGCTGTGGGGAGCTGTCTGCTGCCAAGGAAAAGTGAGTCCTGCCTTGGATCTGCCCCTGAACCCAACAGGAAAGCTCGTTCTGGGAAGATGCTGCAGGAGGGTCAGTGTCCTACACTGTCTGACCTCTGGGGAGCAAGGACTTTGCCTGGGCGTAGCCTTTACTCCTCATCAAGAGCTTGGCTTGGAGCACCCCCGACAAGATCAGTGCCCTGGGCAGAAACATTTTGCTCTTCTTTCATTTCAAACCCGTTACTCTGAGCTAGGATCCATCAGGATGACCCTGAAATCTGCATTTCAGCTCCTGTCCTGGAACTTTTCTTTCTGGTCTGGCCTGGAAGCCATTTCACTGGTAGCCTGGTGGCTGCTGGCTCGGTTTCCCTGCACTGGCAGCAGGGAAATGGAGTACTGACTGTTTTTCTGTGTTACAGGAGAATGACGGCCTGGCCCTGGTGCCTCCAAGCCTCTCTGTGCCAGTCGGTGCAGCTGGATGCAGACCAGACCCCCCTGCAGCGCGGGGTCCAGCTCGGGGCTCCTCAGCCCAGCAGAGACACGGAGCTGCTGGAGCGGGGCCAGAGGAGCCCCAGCAGTGACCCGAGGGTGGAACCCCTCTGCTGGGAGGAGAGGGGAGAGAGCTGGGGGGGGTCAGCAGGGAGCAGAGAAGGCCGCGGGGAGACCTTAGTGCGGCCTTGGAGTGCTGCAAAGGTGGGGGTCAGAAAGCTGGGGAGGGGCTGTTCATCAGGGGCTGCTGGGACAGGACGAGGGGTGATGGGTTACACGGGGAGAGGGAGACTTGGGTGAGATCTGAGGAGGAAATTCTTCCCTGCGCGGGGGTGAGACCCTGGCCCAGGCTGCCCCGAGAGGTGGGAGAAGCCCCATCCCTGGCACCACCCCAGGTCAGGTTGGACCGTGGGGCTCTGGGGAAGCTGCTCTGGTGGCAGATGTCCCTGCTCAGGGCAGGGGGTTGGACCGGGGGAGCTCTGAAGGTCCCTCCAGCCCAAAGCAGTCTGAGATTAGATGATCAATGATTTGCACTCCCTCCAAACTGTCTCCGTTTGAAAGATGATGGAGTGTCTCTGGCATCAGTAACAGAAAGAAGCGACACCAAACTTGGAACAGCAGCGAGTTCTGAGCCCAGCAGGAACTACCGGAATGTTTCCCCATCCAAGGTGGGCTGGAGAGGAAAAGGACCTGGCGAAAGGGCCCTGTCAAGAGTGACCCTAAAGCGAGACCCTCTGAGCTCTCCTGGATGGCAGCGGCTGGTCCAGCATCTCCCAAGCGAGACCCTCGCAGGAACAAACCATGCGAAAAGGCCAGGACCAAGTCCGACTTCTCGGGACTCAATTATCATCTGGTGGCATTGCCAGAGCGCAGGGAGGGTTTGCTCTGAACTGGGAAGGAGGAAACGTTCCCTCCAGGCCGGCCTCTCTGCCTCCACCCCCCTCTCTGCCTCCCCGCCGGTTGGAACAGACACATTTGCTGCCACCAGTGACCGTGGTGAGACGTTCCGCTGGATCCAAACCCCTCTGCTTGTCCGTGGGTCTGTACGGTCAGTGGTTCTAGCTCTGCACACCGAGAGAGACACACGTCGAGTTTAATTTGTGACCACGAACGGCTCTGCCCGTCTGGCGACGGGTTTTCTGCTGCCACGTCAGGCTGGGCAGACGCAAGAGCCCGGGTGCGAGGAAGGTCTGGCATGACCCAGCACAGGCTGGAGCAGCAGAGGGGTGAGTGCGAGTGCCCCGGGCAGCAGAAAGAACTTCTCCCCAAAGGCTCCTCGCTGCCGCTGCTGCTGCTGGTGCCGGGGGGAGCCGGGCATGGAGCTCCCCGGGCAGCCAGGGACACCCACGGGACACCCCCGCTGCTCTGCTGGGGAGGCTCGGGGCCCCGGAGCTCTAAGGGCCGTGGCCGGGCGGGTGTTGCCATGACAGCCAGGTCACAGCGGCGTCACAAAGGGTACCAGGACGACCAGTACTGCAGTCAGTACCGCCAGGACAGCGCAGAGTTGCGGCAGTAAGTGGGGCAGGCTCCCGCAAGGCTGGGCTGGACGAGGGCCGGGGCACAAGTGCCGGCCCACGGGGGCGGTTTCCAAGGCTGGGTCAAGGGCACAGCCGCCGGGGGGAGGACCGTGGGCAGGGCAGGGACCACCCCCAGGGCTGGGCGCAGCAGTGCCCCGGGGCTGCGGGGATGCGCCCCCCTCCCCAGCGCCATCACCAACCCCCCCACCCCCCTTGCTGCCTCCCGGCTTCCCCAGCCCCTCTCCCAGACGTCCCCAGGATCCCACAACTCCTGCCGCCGTCTCCTTCCCACCCAGCCCCACTGAGACCCTCCTCTGCCTCCACCTCCAGACCATGCCTCTGGGAATCACCCGCTTCCTGACCGCCCTCAGCATCCTGCAGCTGCTGCTGAGGGCAGGTGACAAGAATGAGGCGGCCACCCAAGAGCTGCTGCTGCAGCACAAGGAGAAGCAGAAGCAGGAGGTGATGTGGCTGCTGGAGGAGATGGAGAAGACGAGCCAGCAGCCGCTCAGCGTCACTTACGAACCCATGCTCCTCGCTGTCTGCCAGCTCTGGTGGCTTTGGGCCTCTCTTGAAGCCCTTGTCTTGCTCCTGGGGCTGTATTGGCTGCGCAGCAGGAGGAGCACTGACTCCTGCGGCAGCAGCCAGAAGCCAAGCTCCAGCAGAGCCGAGGAGGAGAGGGACAAACCAGGCCCGGTGGAGACTCCGAGTCACCCCCAGTCCCTGGATAAGGTGGGCGCCTCCGCTGTGTTTGCCAAAGCCCTTCCCCAGAACAACTTTCTGACGGGATGATCTGAAAGGTCTTTTCCAAACAATTCTCTGATTCCAGGCTCTGCTGGGGAGCCACTGGCACAACAACCGGGCACCCATCAACGCCACCAAGAGAGAAACCTGCTCCCGTTGATCCTGTGCCCCATGACGAGCCTGTGCCTGCTGGCAGCCCAACGCTGCTCCTGCCAGGAGCACCCGCTGTAAATAGTTCACCTGCCCGTTCGACACAATCCCCCGTAAACACCCAATAAATTCCCTTGTTTTACCAAATCCCGTGTCTGTGAGTGTCGGGGCAACGCTTTGCTGGGGAATGTTGCCCCCTGGCTCCATCTCCTCTCAGTCACAGAGAGGTGAAGCTCTGGCTGGAGCTGGCCTTTGCCAGGGCTGCGTTTTCTGGAGGGCAGCTCTTCCACTCGTGCAATGCTGTATTGGACTGTTGGCAGAACTGGTTCAAGGCCTCTTGTTCCCGGCCTCACCAGAGCCGGTGCAGGGGAGGAGAGACCAGTGCGACCTCCTGGCTGCAGGGACAGACCAGGCCGGGGGAAGCAGAGGATTCGTGTGACGTTCCTAACGGCGCCGGGTTTATCACACTGCAGATCGCACGGATGTGTAGTGGGGGCAGCTCCAGCCCTGCAGCACAATCCAAATCCTGTGGGTGGAAGGGTGACAAGGCCACTCACCCAGCACAGCACAGCAGGCTCACGATGCCCTAAGAAATAAACCTGAGGGTTTGCATTCCCTCTTCACTGGGTTCTGTCCCTGCTCTCTTCTTTCAGGTATGTGAGAAGGTGCATGTCTGAGCAGAGCACATCCTGAGAGCCCCAGAGTCGCCTCCCCATCTCTAGGAGCTCGGTTTTGTTTCTCCCCTCCTCCCAGTCAGAGCTGCGTGCCCTCAGCAGGAGCAGGGCCACAGTGGTCCCTCAGCGTCCTGCTGTGTCTCACCCAACCAGCTACTGATGCTGTTGTTCACGAGAGGCTTCTCAAAAAGGCCCAAGGTGCTGCCGCAGGTGGCTCTGCAGAACCAGACCCCTCTGCAGAGACGCACGAGCTGGTGCTGACGTTCTCAGCTTTAACCCAGCTAAAAGTGCTGGATCCCCTTTCTCTGCTCCCCCCACAGCTACTCTCACTACACAGAAACCTCTTAAATTTCACCTGTGAAGGACACCGCTGTTAGAGGGGTTAAGGGAACACCGAGATCAGATCACCCAAGCCCATCTAGTTGATATTCCCAGAGCACCAGCTGACTCCACAGAGGAAATATTCGTGTATGACAAGTGTGAGAAACGCGCTAAAAAAAAACCTCGCGACAAGAGGGTTAGGCCAGACTTCACAGTGAAGCACCTAATTTTATTACGTTCTTGCAAGACCGGGTGTCTAACTAGCAGGCACGCCGGGTCAGAGCAATGCATGAATTCTTATACCCTATTCCCGGCCGTGGAATCCCTCCTCTGTTTCCCCACTGGCCGGGTACTCCAAAGTTCACAGGCTAACCCGACACGCCTTCTACATGTTGTAGTACATACCAGTTCATACGTCGCATGTCTCGTTAACGCGAACTTATGCCTCCCCTGGGAGGAGAAGTTAATATCCAACACCCTATTAAGCAAGCGCAGTCCGGCTTCGAAAAATCCCCTCTCTATCTCAAGCAACCTGGGCTGACAGCAGGTTCTTATCGTATACGAACAACATCCTTTGTTCCACGCTCCCACCCTACAAGGCAACCTCCTGTTTATCTTATTAGGTTCTTATCATGCAAGAGCAACATCCTTTGTCTCACAACAAGCCATCCCCAGCACTAGGAGAGGTGGTTTGGACCTGGCTGCAGAGTAAAGTTCTCCTGTGTCCCCTAAGCTGGAGCAGAATCCATGGGCTGGCACGGCATCCCCTCCAGCACGAGTCCAAGCCCCTTTGAGGCAGGAAAAACGCTCCGGCGAGCCCCACCATGTATCCCCCACATCCCTTTTTGTTCCATACAACCCACATACCCTCCTCCCTGTCCCTGTACCCTCCCTGCACTCCCCTGTTTACCTACTTCCTCTGTGTTCCCCAGGACCCCCACGTCACACCATCACCCCCAAGTCCCCAAAGCCCCCCACCCTCCTAACACCCCCAGACTCCACATGGCCCCCAAATCCCCCCATTACCCCCTTCGACAACCCCAGGCCGCCCACCATCCTTTCCCGTGTCCTCCCACGCCATTCACAAACATCCATCAAAACCCGCTGGCCCCACCACCTCCACATGCTGCCCCCCCAAAAAAAAACCCAGGCCCCCTCCAGCCCTCCTGGCCCCTCATGGTCCTGCCCCAGCAGCCCACCTGCAGGCTCTGGTGGTGCCCACGGGGGAGCCCACCACCAGTCCCAGCGGGTGCAGCGTGGGGGGCCAGAGGGGCTGATCCTGGAGCAGGGGGCTCGGTGCCGGTCAGTTGCCTGGCGGGGGGGACGAGGGAGAGGCAGGGTGTTACCCTGCTCTAGCGGCACACAGCATGTCCCCAGTGCCATCCGGGCACCTAGCAGCAGCCCCTCCACCAGTGCCTGGGTCCCCTAGCCCCACTCACCCAGCAGCGTGACCCTTAGCAGGGAGCTGCCCAGACAGGGCCTCGGCAGGTCGAGGGGCTCCAGGGTGCCCGGGGGTCTGTCAGGGTCCCGGCCTCCCTGCACAGGGACTCAGGAGTTAGGGGGTGGGGGGGACACAGAGGGGCTGGCAAGGCTGGCAAGAGGGGCAAGCTGGGGGCACCCTCAAGACATGGGGTAGAGACACCCCCAGGCCTTGTCACCAGTTTAACACCAACCCCTCCTCCTCCTCCTCCTCCCACGCCTGGGGACCAGCACCCTGGGGCATCCTCCTCCCCGGGGCAAAGACCCTGCTCTCCTCCCTCACAAAGACACCCTCCCTCCTCCCCGAGGGCAGCTCTCTGCCCCCACTCTCCTACCCAGGGCAAACGCCTGCCCTCGCCCCAGGGACCAGCACTCTCTTGCCAGAGCACGGGGATGATGTTCCCCGGCTACTATGGGCAAACATGCTCCTTCCTCTCCTGCAGCGTTAAATACACCCGACGTGGGGGCAAATCTGCCCAGGTACCACCACTCCCTCCCCCAGAGGGGGTAATAACTCCACCCTCATCCTCCTCCACCCTGCAAGGACAAATATACCCCCCCATCACTCTCCTCCCTACCCTGGGGCAACCCCGCTGTTCCCAGGCAGTGAAGGGGCTGCTCTCATCCAGGGGACTGCAGGGGCAGGCCAGGGGGTCCCAGTCCAGCGGCCAACAGCGTGGGGTGGGTGGTGAGCGAAGCAGGCAGCCTGGAGAAGAGCCCTGGCCCAGGCAGCTCAGGCAGTACGGTGGAGAGCAGGGTCCAGGCGAGGGCTGCAGGCCCAGGGCAGACAGGGGGAGAAGGGAGGCCACCAGCAGGGACGGCAGGCTGGGTGCCTTGGGGTCCCCCATGCCGGCTGGTGGGTGCTTGCCCAGGGCTCCTCAGAAGGGCAGCATGGCCAGGAGAAGGCCCGGCCACAGGCAGTCCTCCAGCCCCACTGCTGGCTCCTGCCCCACAAAGGCTACAGGCCTGGTCTCAGGGGGGCAGTGAGCAGCCCAGCACCCCCCTCCCCATCACTGCCTGAGGCCACAGCACGTCTGGGGACACCTGGAGAAGCTGCAGCACCTGCAGGGGACAGGTCAGAGAATGGGGCTGCCAGGGCCACGTCTGCTGCAGGCCCACGGACACAACCCACCACAACTCGTGAGACCCACAGCCGCATCCCACCAACCACCAGAACGAACCCATGGCTGGGTCCCACCACAACCTGTGAGACCCACAGCCGCATCCCAGCCACCTCCCACCGGGTCCCACCACATCACGCAAGATCCACGATCACATCCTACCAGGTCCCACCACCCACAGCACGGACCCACGGCCACGTCCCACCACCTTCCACCTGCCCCACAGCCACAAGAGGCTCCCCAGGGGCAGGAACCCCACCCCCAGCATCACTGCTGCAGCCACCCCAGGGTGACAGAGGGACATCGGCCGCAGCCCTGCTCCCCACCCACTGCCTGGCCCCACCGGTGCTGCCCCACGTACCTGGGCCGTCGTTACAGCCAGAGGCTGTTGACTGTGGGGAGCTCCCCAAGGTGGGGTCGGAGGATGCCGCCAGCTGCCCGAAGAGCCAGGAGCTGCCCGCTGAAGTCACGGCCAGCGGGCAGGAGCCCAGTACCAGGGCAGGGTGAGCTGTTGGTAGCAGGCAGGGGCACCAGGGGTAGGCTGGGCCCCGCGGGGTGCCCCCCCAGGAGAGCCCTGAGGCTCAGTAGGGCTGTGAGGGGCTGCCCAGTCACTGTGGGCTGCATCCCCTTGGGGGGCACCCTGTGAGCTGCCAGATCCTCGGGTTGGGACACCGGGGCCCACTCACCCACGAGAGATAGCAGCATGCCAGGAGAGGGTGGACAGGGGGACAAATTGCTGGGGGAGGGCACGGGGTCAGAGCTGGCGAGCCGGGCTGGGCAGCCAGGGGGTTGTCGCTGTCCCTCCGACCTCAGGGACGGCATCTAAGGGCACTGGTGGGTCATTGCTGCTTTGGCTGGTTGAGGCATCTCGGCGCCCAGGCAGCGGCCGACGGGGCCCGAGGTCGGAGGCCCGGGGCTGCCCTGCGGGTCCCCGCCCAGCAGCGAGGCTCAGCCGGGCTTTGGGGAAGGGGCAGCACCCGCTACCGCCGGGCAGGCCGCGGGGGCGCGGGCAGCGCCCGGGCTTCCAGACTGCTCCTGCAGAAAAGGGGCCCCGGCCCTGCCCCGGGATCCCCGGGCTGAGCCTCCAGAGCAGGTGATGGGGGGGTTGTGCCAAGGACCCGGCACGGAGAGCGGGCACCGAGCCCCGCTGCGGTGGGGCGGGGGGTGAGGCCTGGCACGATCACCGGGGCCGGGGGAAGCAGGTCCCCCGTGACAGGCCTCTCCTACCCAGTGTGGGAGGGCACGGCCGGGGCACCCAGGCGGGTGCGGGCCCAGGGGGACGGGCAGGGGCCGGCGAGGCAGGACGGCACCGGACACCAGGTCCCAGCTCCGGCCAGGCCCGGCCCGGCCCCGCCAGGAAGAGGCGGGGCAGCGCGCACACCGGCCCCTCGCCTGCGCGCGGCAGCAGGAGGCCCGATCCCGGCGACCCTCGCACGGGGAGTGCCCCAGGGATGCGCGGGGCAGCAGCGGGGCGTTCCCAGCGGCGCCGGGGACCGCCCAGGGCCGCTGCCGCCCCCACCCTCCACTAGCTCGTTAAGGCGGGGCGGGGCCGGTTTCCAGCCGTTGCATCATCCCCCCGCGTGACTCCCCCCACCCGCAGCGCGCGGCCCGCCGGGGCCGCTGCCGTCCGGTGGGCGGGGCCGCGCTCCCCACCTCCCGCTCCCATTGGCTCGCCCCGCCCCGCACGTCACGGTGCGGCGCGTTCCCGTTGGCTGCGGCCGGCGCGAGCGCTGCGTCACTCGAGGACCCTTAAAAGGGGCGCGGGCGGTGCCGCGGCGGGAGCGGAGCGGCGGGATGATGTGGGCGAGGATGAGCGAGGGGCAGCGGTCGGGACGGGGCCGCGGGGAGCCGAAGCCGCCCAGGAAGGTGCGGGGTGGGCGGGGATGGGACGGACGGGGACGATGCGCCCGGTCCTGGGCGGGTCACCGGGGCTCCCCGGAAGCGGGGGGCTCGCAGGAGAGTGCGCCTGGGGGCACATCCACCCCCCCACGCGTGGCAGCGGTCTGCGTCCCCCCCGCCTCCACCCCGCCCGGAGCTGTCGGTACCGTCGGGAGCGGGGAGGGGGGGTGCCAGCCCCGGGGAACCCATCTGCCTTAGGGCAGTTGTGGCAGGGACAAAGCTTGGACCTGGTCCCACTCCCTCCCCAGGCATCCAGGAGAAAGTGCGTCCTCGTCGGTCACCACACCTGAGAGCAGGTAAGGGGGTGGCAGCGACGGCACCTGGGGGCTGCCGGGCCCGGGCCCCTGCCGGGAGCGGCGGCCCGGAGCTGAGGGTGCTGGCCGGCTCATGCCCCCTTTGCCCCTGCAGCCCGGCACTGGCCTGGAGGTGACAATGGCAGCCGAGGGGCTGCAGCCTGCAGCCGAGCCCGGCTGGGAGCTGGAGGCCTGGTACCAGGACCTACAGGAGGTGCTGGCAGCAGCAGAGGCCGGTGGGCCCTCCCCACCCTGGGGGGCCGAGCAGGTGAGCCAAGCGGCCGGCAACCCACCCCGGCAGGGGAGGCACAGGCACCCGTCACCAGGGGCTGGCTCCTCCTCTCTCTCTCTCTTTGCAGGCCGAGCTTGCCCCGCCGTGGTGCAGGGAGCAGGCTGACCGGGGTCCGGAAGGCTGCGAGCTGGATGTGGCCCTGGCTGCTGAGCTGCTGGAGCTGTTGGGGCCGGAGAGCGCAACCGGGACACAGCCAGCGGGACCAGCAGGCTCCGCCCCCAGCAGGAGCTCGGCCCCCGGGCTGGGCGCAGAGGAGGATGAGGCGAGGGTGGCTGCAGGGTGCAGGGTGAAGAGGAAGAGGTGTGGTGGCATGGCAGCGGGCAGGGAGCTGGCCAAGCGCCGGGAGCAGGCCAACGAGCAGCGGGTGCTGGAGCTGACAGCCCACAACGAACAGCTCCAGGAGGAGATACGGCGGCTCAGCGCGGAGGTGGCACGCACGCGGGCAGCCCTCATCGACCGCATTGTGAACCTCCGCCGGGCTTAGGCCTCGGCACAGCCCCACAGGTGGCTGGGGGGGAGGGCACTGCCCACGGTGCTGCCCCCATGGACCTGCGGCATGAACTCCATGAACGGGAGGGGCTCAGCCCCGCTGGCACAGACTGATGCTGCGGGGAGGGCACCACTTCCACATGCAACTGTACAGTTTTTGCATTTTAATACACACATGTAACCGCCAGCCAGCACAGCCCAGTCTGGTCTCTGGGGAGCACTGGGGCTGCTTCCAGGGGTTCTGCTATTTCTTCCGCTTCCCCTTGGGCGCCAGGACCTCAGGGCTTTTGCCCTCGGCTAGTGCCAGCTGCTGCTTCAGCTCTAGCAGCTTGGCCACCTCCGTGTCAACCTGGGCCTTCTCTGCCTTGTTGGCCTTCAGCTGCCGAACATGGTTGCCCTGGGACAGGTGGGACTGTAAGGGCTGGGGGGGGGCGGGGGGGGATAAAGGCAAGACAGAGGCAGCCCCCCCAGCCGCTCACCTGCTTAGCCACCTTCTCTGTCAGCTCCTGGATCAACTGGGGGTCACCTGGAGCCACAGGGGTCACTGGGGCTGAGGGGGTCTGTTTGGCCTGGGGAAGGACAGAAGGGTTGAGCCCAGGCCTCTGCCCCCAGCAGCACAGCTCTGCTACCCCCCTTCCCATCCCCATGCTGGAGAGGGGCACGTTGCAGCACCCCCGAGGGAGTTACCTGGGGCTCTACAGCAAAATCTTCAGGCTGGGAAAGGACAGACAGCAAGTGAGGAGGGACAGAGCAGAGGTGGAGAAGCTCGGAGGTGCCTGAAGCAGAGCAGCTCAGGGGGCCCCGCAGCCCCCACTCACCTGCCTTCCTCCAAAGCGCTTGCGCAGGGCTTCAACCTGGTCGTTCTCCAGCTTCTGGAAAAGGGGGCTCACCTGGGGGCAGGTAGAAGAGGGGTTACCCCTGCAGGGCCAGCACCCCTGATCCCACCCACACACTGCCCAGGGGGCACAGCCCGCCTTTCCCCCCCCTCCTCCACCTACAGTGCCCACACGGTGCCCGGCAGGGAGGGTGCAGGTAAAGTCGTGGCTCAGGACAAAGCACTCCGGGGGGATGCGGAGCTGCCCCTGGATGGCCAGGCTGATGCTGGGCATGTAGGGCTGCAGCAGGACGGCCAGCATGGACGCCATGTTCACCGCCACGCCGGTCACTGTGCCTGCACGCTGCCTGTGGGGCAGGAGACCCCCCCCATCAATGCCAGCTCACGGCCCTGCCATCCCCCACCCCCGCAGCTCTCTCTACCTGTCCTTCTCATCCCCCTTGATCCGCTTCCAGGGCTCGTTCACCTGGATATACTGGTTGCCGTGGCGAGAGATGCTGAGGATACACCTCAGGGCATCGCGGATGCTGGCAGAGGGCAGGGTGGGGCTGAGCGCCTGCTGTGGGGCAGGTCCCTGCCCTCCCACCCTCATGACAGCTCAGCCCCGGCTTCTGGTTACCCACCGGACTTTCTCCAGCAGCTGGTGGTACTGGCGCAACTCCAGGGTGACACGGGCCAAGAGCCGCTTGTCATCTGGTGTCAGGACCATAGTGGGGACAATGCTACCAAAGAACTTGCACACAAACATACCAGCTCTAGGGACAGAGGCAGAGCAGGCGTGAGCACAGCTTGGGGACAGAGGCGGCCCCCTGCCCCCACCAGGATGTCCCTGAACCTGTTGATGAAGTTGCCCAGATTGTTCAGCAGCTCCGAGTTGTTCTTGAGCATGAGATCGCTCCAGGAGAACGCGCTGTCCTGCCCTTCAGGCCGCAGGTACAGCAGGTAGAAGCGCCAGATGTCCGCAGGGATGCCCGTGTCCTTGGCCATGTCCCCAAACACCCCCACACCCCGGCTCTTGGAAAACTTCCCGTCCTCGTAGTTCAGGTACTCTGGGGAGGGCAGGAGAGACCCCACCATGGGGCCCAAGTGCGGCTCCAGCCCTTCCCCAGGCCAGGAACAGCCCCACAGCCCAGGGAGACACTGACAAAGTGCCAATGGCTCCTGCTGAGCTCAAAGGGGCTTCTGAGTCAAGGAGAGTAAACGCAGTTTTGTGCCTGTGTGGGACGAACTGCTCCCAGTACCAAGGGATAACGGGGAAGTGCGGAGAACCTCCCCCCCATCCCCAGTGACTCCCCTGGTACCTGTAGCAATGAGGTGGTTCACCAGCGTGTAGTTGTCGTCAGCGCCCAGGAGCGAGCAGGGGAATATGACGCTGTGGAACGGGACGTTGTCCTTGGCCATGAAGTTGTAGAGCTCAACCTGCCACAGAGCAGGAGGAGGCAGAGGGGGGGACATCTGCGGGCTGCGGCGCCCAGCCCTGCCACGGCCTCCACCTTGCAGCTCCTACCTGCTGTGGATTCTTCCACCACCTCTCCCATTGGTCAGTGTAGTTGGCAGTAATGGACAAGTAGCCAATAGGAGCATCAAACCACACGTAAAAAACCTGTGGGGAGAGCGATAAATGAGCAGGGAACCCCCAGGTGGGGCGCCAGGGGACCCCTCCCCTGAGGTGGGGCGCCAGGGGACAGACGCTACAATGCCCCAACCTTGTCACGGAAGCCGTCGAGGGGCACGGGCGTGCCCCACTTCAGGTCACGGGTGATGCAGCGGGGTTTGAGCCCATCGCGGATCCAGGAGCGAGTGATGTAGCGAGCGTTGGCCGTCCAGTCCCCTGCAGCCCAGGAGCGCTCCAGCCAGGGCTCCAGCCGCTCCTCCAGCTGAGAAGAAGCACACAGGGACAGTCAGAGGTACAAGGGGGTGCCCCATCCCCTTCCCACTCCCCCACGGACGAAGCTCACCTTGGGTAGGTCCAGGAAGAGGTGCTGGGTGGGTCTCACCACAGGGACACCCCTGCAGAGCTTGCACTGTGGATTCTGTCTGGGGGAAAAGCATGGGTGGGAGGGAGCCCAGGACAAGACTGGGAGTCCCAGGCAGAGCCGAGGATGGGGCTGTGGGGTGGGGCGGTCTCCAGAGGGATCCTGTCTCACCTTCAGCTCCACAGCATTAATGAGTTTGCCACATTTATCACACTGGTCCCCCCGGGCCTCCTCATAGCTGCAGAAGGGGCAGGTGCCCTCCACAAAACGGTCAGCCAGGAACTGCTGGCAGTCCTCGCATCGCAGCTGCTCCACGGTGTCCTGCAGCAGGAAACCCCGGGCCAGCAGCCGCTGGAAGATGTCCTGGGCGATCCTGGAACAGGAGAGGAAGAGGAGGGGGGCAGCCCCCATTAGCCAAGGAACCCTGGAGATCCACAGAGCGCCCTCAGCCAGGCATGCTGGGGCTCTCCCCACCGTTCCCCAGCACCAGTCCCTCCCCATGAGCCCCTGGGGGACGCAGCCGCTCACGTGGTCTGGTACGGCGTGGTGGTGCGGCCAAAGTAGTCGAAGGAGATGTCGAACCAGTGGTAGATGTCAGCATGGATGGCGTGGTACTTGTTGCAGATCTCCTGGGGTGTCAGCCCTTCTTCCACTGCCTTGGTCTCAGTGGCTGTGCCGTACTCGTCCGTGCCGCAGACGTACAGCGTGTTCCAGTTCCGCAGGCGGCAGTACCTGCAGGCAGGGGCCTCTGACACCCCTGCAGGTGCTGGGGGCACTGCATCCCCCCACGATGATCCCCTGACCCCAAGGAGCTTTGCCAGTCTCACCTGGCAAAGGTGTCGGCACTGAGGACACAGCCAATGATGTTGCCGAGATGGGGCACGTTGTTCACGTAGGGCAGAGCGCTGGTGATCAGGACATTCCTCATGCCCTCCACAGGCAGCCTGGCATGGACAGGGGCAGTCAGAGCAGGCACAACGAGCAACGGGGGCCGGGCCACCCCACCCCACAACAACGTGGCATCAGCATGGGAGCCCCTGCCAGGCCCCTCAGAGGTCTGAAACAGCCAGCCCCAGTGTCACCCTGGGACTCACACAGGTTTCTGAGGCTGCCAGGGCTTGGGCAGCACCGTAGCACCACGGGCCCAGGCATCTGCAGCAGCTGCAATTTCCTCCTCTGTCAGGGCACGCTCATAACCTTCTTCCTCCTGCGGGGAAGGCTGGTCCCAGTGAGGGGTCTGTGTGCCCACCGTGAGAGCCCCACAGGGGCCTGTCCCTGGGCCAAGGCTGAGCAGGAGGTCAGGGATGTACCTCAGGCTCATTACTGGTGGCTCTCTCCATGACCAGGCAGGGCGGAGGCTGCTTCTGCAGGTACGACTTGAACTCCAGCAGTGCCTTGGGCATCAGAGCAGAGTCAGCAGCTTTCTGGCAGGCCTCAGAGAGTGTCATGCACTGGAACCAGGCCCTCAGTGCCTGCAGCTCACCTTGGGGAGCGAGAGAGAGCGGCCTGATTCTAACAGCCATGGGAAGGCGCAGAATGCTCCCCCTCGGCACCCCTGCTCTTACTTGGCAGGCTGGTCTCATCCCGAAGGACTGGGAACAAGGTACCCCACACCACCACATCAGCCACCGACTTGGTGTCCTGAGCCAGAGAAGCAGACTCAGGCCTTGAGGCAGCCTCAGCCCAGGCTCAGGGCTCTGTCTGAGGGTGCAGCTCAGACCGCCAGGGAGAAGGATCCCCCACTCCCAGGCGTCCCCACTCACCCCAGCAAGGAAGGCAGAGCCTCTCCTGGTCAAGTTCTGTTCTAGATGGACCAGCAGCTTCCCCAGAGCCTCCACCGCCTCCAGCCCCTTCCTGCCACACACCAGCTGCGCGTACAGGGCGGCCGAGGCCGCCGGCTGCCCCGGACAGAAGCAGAAGGGGTCAGGCGGGACGGGCCCAGCGGCGGGGCCGGGAGCCGCCGAACCGCGGGGACACTCACCTGCAGCTCGGTGGCCTCCCACTCCAGCCACTGGTTGGTGAGGTCGGTGGGCTCCTCCCCGCGGGCCAGGAAGAAGAACCTGGGGGGGGGCGGAGAGGGATGAGCCGGGGGCCGCAGGGCCGCCCCCACCTCACACTCGGTACTCACTGGCAGATGGCGTTGGGGGAGAAGAGGATGGTGCCGCTGTCCAGCTCCAGGGCGGGCGCCCACGGCGGGCTCAGCGGGGCGAGGGGTCGCTCTGCGGGGCCGGGGGGAGGGGAACAGGCCCGTCAGGCCCGGCGGCGCCCGCCGAGGGGTGAGGGATCACCGGGGGTCCCTGCGGGGTGGGGGGGGGGAGCGGCCACCGCCGCGGCCTCACCTAGGGGGTCGTCCCAGACGACCCGCACCGGGGCGGCGGCGGCCCCAGCAGCCGCCAGCACCTTCAGCGCGGCGGGGCCGCCGGCCGCCACCCGCAGCCGCATGGCCACGCGCTCACGGGGCCGCGCGCAGGACACGCCGGCTCCCTCCGGCACCCGCAATGCCCCGCGCGGGGGGCGGTACCCTCCTGGTTCTCGCGAGAGCGGCGGTCGCCATGGCGACGCGGGAGCCGGCCCGGCGGGGTTGCCATGGTCACCGGGCGGGGCCGCCGCCGCCGCCCGCAGCATCCTCCGCTCCCGCCGCGGGACGGGGCCGCGGTGTCACGGCACTCAACGTCACAGCCCCTCCACCCCGAACCGCTGCGTTCTGCCCCCCCCAGCCCGCCCCGGACGTGGAGCCGGAGGTGGCCCGGGGCGCCCCCGCCGTGCGCCGCCTCCCGGGGCCGCGGGCAGGGGCACGAACGCCTGCCCCCGGTCCCGGAACATCTCCAACTCCGCAGCCCACCCCGTCCCCCGCCGCGGGATCCCGGCGTCCGAGTGCCCCCTCCCTCTTTCCTCCCCTCTCCCGGGAGCTGGGAGGACACCCCCCTGCTCCCCGGCCTGCCCCGTCTCGTCCCGTCACACGGCCCGGGGCGGCCGCCCCGCCGCCCCAGCAGGACCAGGTTGGGGTGACACCGGGGCGTCGCTGGCCCGGACCGGGGCAGGCACAGTCCGGCGGGCCGCGAGGGGCGCCCCACACCCCCACCCCCCGGCCTGTTCCCCGCCCCCTCCCCGGTGCCCCCAGGACCCGGTGGGGCAGAAAAGGCGGGGGGCGGGTGTCGGGAAGGGGGAGGGACGCGGCCGGGGCAGGGCCCTCCCCCGGGGCAAAGCTGATTCCACCACCCCCCCGCCCCGGGGCAGTGCGATCACCCCAGTTACCCTGTCTTACCCCCCTCCCCGACCCCCCCGGCAGCACCGCGTGGGCAGAGCCGAAAGGCGCTTTAGGGCCGGGCGGGGTCGAGCGGGGCCGCGGGCTCCCGGTCCCGGCAGCAGCCGGTGGGCGCTCGGCCGGCTGGGTGCGGGCAGGGTGCCGGGGCTCTCCGGCTGCTCCCCCCCACGCCATGACAGCCCTCCACCACCGCTCTGTCCTGGCAGCAGATCCGGCCCAGCGGCGCCACGGCGGAGCAGCGGCGATGGTGAGTGGGGGGCGGGCTGGGGCGCTGGGGGAGGCTGCAGGGCTGGAGCCCGGGGGGCTGGGGGACTGCGGAGCAGGGACTGGGGGGCAGGGGGCTGAGGGAGCCTTGGGATGGGGACCAAGGGACCGGGACCCACAGGGCTGTGGGATGGGTACCAGAGGCCAGGTGGGCTGTGGAGACATGGGATGAGGACCAGGGGACCATGGGGCTGCGGCCCCCCAGCACACCCCCAGCCCCATGGGGCTGCAGCCCACCAGCACCACCTCCCAGCCCCATGGAGCTGCGGCCCACCAGCACCACCCCCCAGCCCCATAGCATGTGGTGCGAGGAAGCCGCAGCCTCGCTGCTTCCTGCTGCAGCAGCTGCTGGGTTTCCTGCAGGTCCGTGAGCTCTGGCCGCCCAGCACCCACAGTCCCTTCTCTCCCCCGGCCCACCCCGCCCCCCACACCCTGGGGCCAGGCATTGGCATCAATGGGGGTCAGTACGTGGCCCCCCATGGCTAGTGGAGAGGATTGCCATGAGGCTTTGCCATGGCTGGGGGGAATCCATGGCCATGGGCCACAGCCTGGCCATGGGGCAATGCCATGGGGCACAGCCTGGCCACGGAGCACATTCTGTCTGTGGGGCACAGCCCGGCAGTGAGTCACTGCCGTGGCCGTGGGGCACAGCTGGCCTTGGGTCACCACATTGTCAAGTGAGTCCTGGCCCCACTGCCACCCGTGGCACTGCTCAGCCCCATTCCACTGTAGCCAGGGCCATACCAGCTGTGGGGCACGGGGCACGTCCCCCCTGACCCCCAGCCCTGTGCCCTGCAGATGGCAAGGGGCAGGCTGCGGTGTGCCCAGGTGCCCTGAGCAGGGTGAGGATGCTGGCAAGACGGTGGCGGCTGGAGGGGCGGCGGTGGCGGTGCGCTGAGCCGGCGGTGGTGCTCCGCGCCCTCTACAACTACGCGTACCGTGCGGAGGACGGGCGGCACGTGGCCATGGCTGCTGGCGAGCTGTTCCTGCTGCTCCACAAAGCCAACGAGGACTGGTGGCAGGTGAGACGGGCCAGCGAGCCCCGCTCGGCTCGGCCCTTCTTTGTCCCTGCTACCTATGTGGCTGAGCTGGACCCTGGTGACGCTGGGAGACGGAGCACGCTGCCCCCCAGCCAGCCTGCAGGCGCAGGTGAGTGGGGCAGGGGGGCACAGGGCTGGGGCCATGGGGCAGGGACACAAGGGATGGCAGGACATGGGGAGAATGGAGCCGTGGGCACTGAGGTGGGGGCATTAGGGGCACAGGATGGGAGGACAGTGGGAGTGCCGGGATGGAGGACACGCCGCTGGGGGTGCCGGGCTGGGGGTCTGGGTGCACAAGGCTGGGGGAAGATTGGGGCTGGGGTAACTAAGAGCACGGGATAAGGGGGCATGGAGGGGGTCAGGGCTGAGAGGACCCATTGAGGGCACGGGGCTGGGGAACAGCTGCGAGGGACGATGGGGGCCAAAGGGCTGGGAGTGCAAGAGGTGGAAGGGGGGCAGAGCTGCAGGCACTGAGAGGCGCCGGGGATATGGGGCTGGGGGTCCTGGGGGCAGGGGGATGCTGGGGAAAACAGGGCTGGGGGCTCTCTGCCCCCCACCTGCATCCTGGAGCATCATTTTGGGGTGGTGGGTGCCCTCCTGTCCTCCCCCAGGCCTGCCACGCCAGCACCGCTCCCTGGAGGACCTGCGTGGGACACCACCCCCCCCTCCCCAGGAGGCCCGGCAGAGCCCCCCCCGCTGCATCAGCCCCAGCCAGCTGGCAGAGGGGGCCCTGCCCGCCGCCTCCCCAGCCCCGCCGCGCTGCCAGTCCCTGCAGGAGCTGCTGGCCCAGGACCCTGGGGTACGTGGGGGGCAGCTGGCCCACAGAGGGACCCCTGTGCCCCCCGTCCTGTTCCCGTCTGAGCCACACCTCGGTGCTCCATGTCCCCACACACCCCACACACCCCCCCAGCCTTCGCACCCTCCATCCCTCCACGGGCACCCTGAGACTCCCACCTGCGGCCCCCCCGCACCCCCAACCCCACCCCCTGCATCCGCCCCCCAGCATCCCCAAAATTCACCCCCCTGCATCACCCACGTGCAGCCCCCCCGCACCCCCAACCCCACCCCCTGCATCCCCCCCCCGGCATCCCCAAAATTCACCCCCCTGCATCACCCACGTGCAGCCCCCCCGCACCCCCAACCCCAGCCCCTGCATTGCCCATCTGCACCCCCACACCCCCCGCTCCCCTCCCTGCCCCCCCCCCCGCCGCACCCTCCAGCCCCGCCCTCGCTGCCGCCGCTTCCTCGTCCCCGTGGGGCAGCAGAGGAAGTGGGGGGGGGGGGGGCGTGGGGGCCGTGCCGCCCGCAGCAGGGGTCAAGGCAGGCCGGGGACGGCAGGTGGGAGCGGAGCACCGGGACCGGCCCGGGGGGAGCACCGGGCGGGGGGGGGCGCGGTAAACGGCTCTGGGGAAGCGGTTGCAAAACGCTCCTCCGGGCTGGGCAGGGCCCCGGGGTGGGGGTGGGGCTGGGGGGGTGCAGTGCAGGGGTGGGCAGGGGATGAGGACACTGCTGGGGGGGCTCAGGGCAGGGTGGGGGGCGTCGGGGGGGGTGGGCAGGGCAAGGGGACACTGCTGGGAGGGCTGGGGGGGGTACCGGGGGGGGTGGGCAGGGCATGGAGGGCACAGCCCGGGGCTGGGGTACGCTCTGGGCATTGCCCATGTGCCACCCCCCCTAGTTTGGGGTCTGTCACTGTCCAGGTGCCCCCCCTGGGAGCTGCCATGATCTACTGCAACCTGGAGGAGCTGCAGCAGGCGGGAGGCCAGGCCGAGCCCCCCGCGCCGGCCGGGCCCCCGCTCCAGCTTCTGGGGACCTGGGAACGTCACCTGGACCCCAGCAGCGGCCGCTGCTTCTTCTACCACCCCCAGACGGGCAGGACCTCCTGGAAACCCCCGCGGCGGCACCGGGAGGCGGTGGGCACAGGGCGAGGAGGAGGCTGCCAGGGGGCGTGGGGTCTGGGTCCTGCCAGCCTCCCCCGCCAGCCGGGTCTGCCCACCCTCACCCCTCCCTGCCCCTCCATGTGCCCCCACTTACCCCCCAGCACCCACCCCCTGTCCCTGATGTGGACCCACCGGTGTCCCCCAGTGCCACTCTATCCTCCTCATGCCCCCCACTCTTTTGCCCCTCGCAGTGGCCCCCATGACTCCTCGATCCTCCCACATTATCTCCCCTCCCACCCCCACCTTTGCCCCCTCTGACTCCCCCAGTGCCCTCCAGGTCCCCCTCACTTCCCCCTCCCTTGCCCTGGCACAGCCCTGCTGGGCTGCTGCCAATTAGCGCCATCGCTAATTGCTGGGGGGGGGGTGTCAGTCCTGCAGGTCCGGCCATGCTGTCCCCTGAGGCTGATCCTTGTCCCCTGTGTTCCCTGCAGGGCCTGCCCACCCCCACCGAGCCCCCCAAGACGGCGGCACGCTGGAGTTCCGGGGATGCTGGGGTCCCCAGTGGCACCGTGAGCTGGAGGGGCAGGGTGGGAGGCGAGCTGAGGGGACACTGGGTGGCACAGGAGGGGAGT
This sequence comes from Bucorvus abyssinicus, assembly GCA_009769605.1. Classification (NCBI taxonomy): domain Eukaryota; kingdom Metazoa; phylum Chordata; class Aves; order Bucerotiformes; family Bucorvidae; genus Bucorvus; species Bucorvus abyssinicus. Next base: position 14,619,813 of record CM020050.1, on the reverse strand, counting down.
CAAAGCACAGAGGGATAACAGGGGCACTGGGAAAGGTATGGTGGGGCAGCAGGGGGGGTCGTGGGCTGTGCCCCCCACACTGTCCCCCCCAGCAGATGAGCCACGGCCAGACCCTTGCCCACCACAGCTTGTTGGACCAGGCAGCCGCCCCTCAGCCTCCCTCGGCCCCAGCCGAGCCCCCACCCTGCACATCCGCCCTGCCCACCGTGAGTTACCCAGGGGATGGGGGGCACGGGGGGGGCACGGGGGTGTGCAGGGCAGCACTCACCCTGTCCTCGCAGGAGGTGCAGAAGGCCGGGCAGCTCAACAGGACCAAGATCGCTGAGGGGGGAAGAAAGCTCAGGTGGGGGCTGGGGGGCAAGGGGGCTGTGCCAGGCTGGGGTCCTGGAGGGGCGTCCTGGTGCAGGGGGCTGTGCCAAGGTGGGGTCCTTGTGGGGGGGGTCCCGGTGCAGGGATCTGTGCCAAGGTGGGGACCTGGGGGGGGTCCTGGTGCAGGGGGCTGTACTAGGCTTGGGGAGGACCGTACTGGAGCAGGGGGTCTCTGCTGGTCTCTGGGGGTCCATGTCAGATTTGGGGGTGGGATCCCCACTTGGTTTCTGCCAAGCTGAGTGGGTCATGCCACCATGGGGGGGAGTATTTCATGCCAGGAGGGCTGTGCCAGCTGGGGGTGGGCATTCCAGCCTGGGGGGGCTATGCCAGCCTGGCCCACGGCTCTTCACAGCTGAGGGGCTGCAGACAAGCAATGTCCCTGGCACAAAAAGGCGCTTTTGGCCGTGCCAGGCGGGGGGGAGGGGGCAGATCTGGGACACCGCGAGTGCCCAAAGGGTGCCTGGGGCCTGCCTGGGGCTCTGCGGGGGTGGGGGGCACCCGAGCCTGCCCCCAGCCCTGTCTGGGGAGGGGGTCGAGCGTGCCCCTCACCTGCTGCCCCCAGGAAGAGCTGGGGCGTATCCTGGGTAGTGCTGGCTGGGAACAGCCTCATCTTCTACAAGGAGCCCAAGGGGCCGGAACCCACCGCCTGGGTGAGTGGGGGCACAGAGGGACGGGGTGGGGGGGCACCAGAGCTTTGGGAGGTACAGGGGGGACAGCGGGGACAGCGGGGGGAGAAGGCTGTGGGGGAATACGGGGGGCCGTGGAGACACAAGGGGGACAGGGCGCCTGTGACGCCCGGTGCCCCCGCAGTGCCCTGCCAGCAGCCGCCCCGAGAGCAGCATGGACTTGCGGGGCGCTGCGCTGGATTGGGCCCCCGACCTCTCCAGCAAGAAGAACGTCATCCACGTGAGTGGGGTGGGACCCCGGCCCGGGGATGCCCGAAGGGCACAGCCCAGGGCCGTGGGCTCTCCGTACCAGTCCCGGTGTCACAGGGCGCCCCCTAAACGCAGCCCACAGAGAGGGGGACCCCACAGCCCAGGGGGAAACCCCGGAGCGGGACAAGAGGGAGCCCCTCATACACTGCCCCGGGGTGTAGGGACGCCCCTTGGGTTAGGGGCACCCCCGGAGCCCCCCATTAGGGTGGGGGAGCAGGGCACCCCCAGAGTGCCTGGGTCGCCCTGGCCCCTGTAAGGGTCCCCAAGGGTCCCTGCCCCCCACATCCTGCCTCCGCCCCCCCCCCGCCAGCTCCGCACAGTGACAGGGAATGAGTTCCTGCTGCAGTCAGACCAAGAGGCCACCATCCAGGAGTGGGCCCGCGCCATCCGGGGGGTCATCCGCCGGCTGGTGAGTGCCTGCCGTGGGGCAAGGGCTGCCCCATGGCTGCCCCCTGGCTGCCCCCAGCCCCACCAGCAGCCCCAAGTGTCCCTGTCCAACCCCCCACCAGGACCTGGAGAACCCTGTGGACTCACGGATGGGGTGGCTGTGCCGGGGAGGCATTGGGGACCTGGTGGAGCTCGGGGACGAGGATGAGGCGCCGTGGGTCACCGACGGGGCCAGGGCTCCAGGTAGGGTTTAGGGGGCAAGTGGGGGGAGGACACCTCAGGGCTGGCGTGACTATGCCCATGACTGCACCCCTGGCCCACTGTGCCCCCAGGTGCCCCCCACACCCCCGACACCTCGGAGAAGAAGCGGGTGAAGAGCAAGCTGAGGCGCTTCATCATCAAGCGGCCGCCGCTCCAGAGCCTGCAGGAGAAGGGGCTCATTCGAGGTGGGACACCCCTGCTGTGGGACCTCTCCCCAAGTCCCACCGTGCCCTCGGGAGCCCGCCCAACCCTCCTGCATCCTCCCTCTGCCCCCAGAGGGGGTGAGGAAGAGGGTGCCCGAGTCCTCCACTGCACTGCGGCTGCCTGTGCCCAGCGGGTCGCAGCGCGTCCCAGCGCGCTGCCCCTCCCCTCGCCCCAAGTTCCCGCTCTGACCCATTGGTCCCAGTGTCCCTCTCAAGTCCCAGCATCCCCTTCTCGTCCCTGTCTGCCTCCCAGTCCCAGGGTCGGTCTGTCGGTCTGTCTGTCTGTGTGTTTCCCCCCAGTCCCTGTGCACCCACCAGTCCCAGTGTTTCCCTCCAGCCCAGCATCCCTTCCTGGTCCCAGTGTCTTTCCCCAGTCCTGGTGTCCCTCCCTGCCCTCACCACCACCCTCCAGGTCCCCAGTGCTCCCTCCTGGTCCCAGTATCCCCACCCCACCCACCCCCAGTCCCATTTTCCCCCCCGCTGAGTCCCAGTGCTCCCCCATCCCAGTTTGCCCCAGTGCTGCCCTCTCCCAGACCAGGTGTTTGGGTGCCGCCTGGACGCCCTGTGCCAGCGGGAGAACGCCACCGTGCCCCGCTTCGTCCGCCTCTGCGTTGAGGCCATTGAGGAAAGAGGTAGGGGCCTCCCACTGACGTGGCCCCCTCAGCTGGCACGGACTTCCCCCACCATGTGTCACCCCCCTTGTTGTCCCCAGGCCTTGATGTTGACGGGATCTACCGGGTCAACGGGAACCTCTCTGTCATCCAGAAGCTGCGTTTTGCCGTGGACCGGGGTGAGGGGACCGGAGGGCCACGGGAGGGGGGCGCTGGGCAGGGGACAGGGACCTGTGTTGGAGCACACGCCCGGGGGTGGAGGAAGGTGGCTTCTCCCCCCACGAACCCTCCTTCGTCCCCACAGAGCGAGCCGTGACCTCAGACGGGCGCTATGTCTTCCCTGAGCCTCCATGCCAAGGTCAGCCGGGCTGGCCGGGCGGGGGGTGGCCCTGGTGGCGCGGGGACCTTGGGGGGGCCAGGCGCAAGCCGACCTCCCCCGTTGCTGCCAGAGGAGCGGCTCAGCCTGGCAGACCCGGAGTGGAGTGACGTCCACGTGGTGACCGGTGCCCTCAAGCTCTTTTTCCGGGAGCTGCCGGAGCCCCTGGTGCCCTATGGGCTCTTTGACCCCTTCATTGAAGCTGTCAGTAAGTGCCCTCCACCACCCCCCAGTGCTCCCGTGGGCATCCCCAGGCTATGGGTGCTGGGGAGGGGTGGGGGGCAGCACCTCTGCCCGCTGTGATTCCCCTCCAGAGCTGCCGGACCCCCAGGAGCAGGTGGAGCGACTGGCGGAGCTGGTGCAGAGCCTCCCCACCCCCAACTATGCCACCCTGCGCTACCTCCTGGCCCACCTCTGCCGGTGAGGGGAGGCCGCTTCTGGGTGGGGGGCAGCTGGGGGGTGGGCTGGGCGCTGCCCCAAGGGTGGGTGGGCTGTATGGGGTGGCTGGGAGGGAATCAGGCGTCCCCGTTTGGGCAGGGAAGTGGCGGGACACAGGGTTTTGCCTGCCGGAGCGGTGGAGCCCTGGGGTGGTGGAGGGAGGGCCGGGGCTGGGTGGGGGGTGCAGGACTCCCCCCCCCCAACCCTGCGCACCCCCAGGGTGATGGAGCGGGCGGAGATCAACCGCATGAGCCGCCAGAACATCGGCATCGTGTTCGGGCCAACGCTGCTGCGGCCGGAGCGGGAGCCGGGCAGCCTGGCAGCGGGCATGGCCCAGCAGAACCAGGCCGTGGAGGTGCTGCTGGCTCACTTCGACCGCGTCTTCCCCACGCCCCCCTGAGCCCGGCCCCCCGCCCCGGGTCAGCTCCGGGGGCTCTGGCTGTCCCAGTCCTCGCTGCCCCGCGGACCTTCAACTCTGCAGTAAACAGGAGTCTTCCCAGGGACCACCAGCACCTCCGGCTCTCCCCTAGCCTGGGGGGGGTCTGCGGCACCAAGAGCCGCCCACCTCCCACTGCCCCCTCCAGGGACCACCTTCATCCAGGCACACGGCAGCCCCCGAACTCCCTGCCCCTGCTGTGGTCACCTCCCCCAGGTCATTGCAGCGTGGATTTTTTTTCCACCTTTTATTAAACACATATCGGTCACCATCCGCCACCGCCCCCCACCCCAGGGAAGGCCCCCAGTTCTGCCGGCACAGCCAGGGCCACAGCAGGGTCTCGGTGTCCCGGTGGACACGGCACCACCAGGCAGGACACCACGGTCAGCAGGTATGGGAGCCGTCACCGTAACCCCTCGGGGTCACCCCTCTCAGTGGCTCCCAGCACCCTCCCTGTGTCCCCCAGCTCCCATCTCCGTGTGCCCCAGGACCCAGTGCCACCACCGGCTGCCTCTGCGTTCTCCCAGTGCCCTCCCAGCTCCCCAGTGTCCCCAGGCCCTGGCTCACCAGTTGCACCAGTTCCCAGTCCTGGATCCACTGGCTGAGCTCTTGGCCCAGGGCAGCAGCAGGCAGGGGGCAGGCGGGGGCCAAGAGCTCCTGGCAAGAAGGGGTGGTGGGGCACAGGAGGCCTGGGAGGTGCCAGGCACTGGGGACCCAGCGGGATCCTGGGGGGCTCCAGGGGGGGCTCCAGCCCCGCTATGGACAGGGACCGACCCAGAGGCTCGTCGGGGTCTGGGAGGGACATGGTGATGCCTGGGGCAGGGGTCCTGTGCACCTCCCAGGCACCCCAGTGCCAGGGTCCCATCCTGGGCCGGGTGGGGGTCCTAGAGGGTGACACCAGCAGCATGGGAGGTGGGTTGTGTGGGAGCTGGAGTGGGAGAAGCTTTTCTGGCAGCCGGCGCAGCAGCAGGGCTGGGGGGCTGGGGGGGAGGCCAGGGGCAGCAACGGGTGGAGGGGATGAGGCTGAGGGGCGCCCTCCAACCCCCCCAGAGCTCCTCCAGCCCTGCACCCCTCTGGCATGCCTGGCCAGGCGGGGGGGCTCCCGGGTGCCCTTTGCTCATAACCTGGGTGCAGGGAGCAGGACGGTGCCCAGGGCAGCCCAGGGTGCTGGGAGGTCGCCGAGCTGGCTTGGCCCATTCTTGGGGGCATCGTCCGGAGTCAGAGCTGGAGCAGGAGGAGGCACCAGGTAGTCAAGGGCGGTCGGTGGTGATGGAGGGCGACAGACAGCCCGAATCCCCCTGGGCACACCCCGACACCTCCTGCCCCTGCTGCCCCCCATGCTCATCCCGGGGAGGATCTCCCCTGGATTCCCCCGTGACAGGGGGCATGGGCAGAGCTTGGATCCTGCGTCCAGCCCGCGCTTGGCCCAGGGCTGAGAAAAACACCCAAGGCCTGAAAAACCCCCACCCTGAGGGACCCCCCCCGAGGGACCCCTCCCCAAGGGATCCCACCCCAAGGGACCCACCCTGAGGGACCATGCCACAAAGGTCCCCACCCCAAGGGACCCCACCATGAGGGACCCCGCCCCAAGGGACCCTGCCCCGAGGGACCCACCCCTCTGGAGTCACTCCTTGGTGGGGGGCGGTGCAGCAGTGCTCCCTTGGCGAAGGCAAAGGGGTGTCTTGGCCCTTCTGCTGGAGCCTAGGACACCGGGTAGGGCAAAGGGGTGTGAACGGGGGGGATCCCCATTGTGGTCACAAGACCCCCCCCTCACCCCCAAGCCACCCCCCGGGACGCTCAGGGACATACACGCAGATGTGCCCAGGTGCCCTGTGCCCCTGCACCCAGCCTGAGCACAGCCCGGGCCTACACACGGGTGCTGCTGTGATGCCCCGTGCACGTACATGTGTGTACACGTGTGTCACCCTCCGCCTCATCTGCACACGCACCCTCGCACCCCCATCCTTACACCCCCACCCTCACACCCACCCCGGTACACGCAGCCTGGCACCTACCCTGGCACAAGCCTCTGCTGTGCCCATAGTGAGTCCCCTCCCTAGAGACGAGCTGCTCCCCAGGCAGCCACGGGGGGTGGGACGGGAGAGGTGACCCCCCTCACAGTGGGGTGCACCGTGGGGGGGTGACAGAGCCTTCCCTCGCACAGCACCCCCCCACCCGGCATCCCTGCGGACTCCGTCACATGCAACATGGGGGTCCCAGGGGTCTCCCTCTGTGCAGCGCCTGGATAAGCTGTGCTCCCCCACCCCTAAACTCTGCCCCCACCCCCAGCCCTAACCCTAGAGAGAGGGGATGCACCCCCAGCTCATGCCTCAGTTTCCTCAGGTGCGCAGGACGGGGGGCTCGAGACAACTGGGACCGCTGTGGGAGCAGGGTGCTGGGGCAAGCACGGCTGGGCAGCCCCCCCCAGCCCCCCAGGGGGGTGGGTTAACCCTGCAGGCAGCAGAGACCAGGCTAAGCTCAAGGGACTTTAATGGGAAGAAGGGCAAGGGCAAGGGCAAGGGCAAGGGCAAAGGCAAGGGCACGGGCAAGGGCAAGGGCTTCAGAGGTGTCGCAGCCGCAGGGCCAGATCTGCTCAGGGTGAGTTCAGCGCAAAGTTCTCCCTTGCCAAAACCGAGCGTCCCCCTGCTTCCCACCCCCAGGACCGGCAATAATCTCTCCGCCACCTGGGGGGGGCCACGCGCCCCTGCCCCGGGCTGACCCCACACACTCGGGGTCATCCCCACGCCCACACGCTCCCCCCTGCCCCATGGGGGCACAAGGAAACATTCTGACTGAGCGATTCGGTGCAGCGAGGAGGGTGGGGGGGTGTCGGGGGGTTTAACACCCAGCGACTGGGCCCAAAGGAGATGCCGACCTGGCTGCACTTTGAACTGAGCTGTTTATTGGGATAAATCTGGGGGGGTACAGAAACACCGCCCGCTCCAAGGTAGGAATGGAGAGGTGGGGAGGACCTCCCCAGGCCCGCGCCTGTGCAGGGGGGCAGAGGCGGGTATGTACAAGCAGGGGCTGGTACCTGCGGGGGGAGGCAGCGATGCCCAGGTGGTGGCAGGGCCCGGGGTGGGCAGGGGGCTTCCCCCAGGGGCTTCTCACTTCTGCAGCCGCTTGATGCGGGCGTCGATGTCCGCAAAGTTGTCCTCTACCACGGCCAGGTTTTCCTTCATTGTCTTCTGGACCTGGGGGGGGGTGGGGAGTGGGGAAGGGGGTGAGCGGGGGGGCAGGAGAGGGACCCCACTCCACTCCAGCAGGTGCTGGTGGCACCCACCTCTGCCAGCAGCACCGTGTTGTCCTTGAGAGCACCCGCAATCTCCTGCTGCGTGGTGTCCAGGTGCACCAGGACCTGCCCGAACTGCGTGGCTGGGAGGGAGGAGAGAGCGCTGGCAGTGCTGGGGGGGGTGGAGCAGAGACACTCCCCTGTCACACCACGCCACTGTCCCCAGTAACCCTCCAGCCACTCACCTTGCTCGTGCAGGTCCCTGAGGGTCACAAGCCTCTGCACGACGTCCGGCAGGGTGCTGGCCATGGGGTCCCAGCGCTGCATCGTCTCATAGATCTGGTGGATCTGGGGGATGAGGGGGGTGAGAAGTGGGGGGGGTCGGCCCCCCGCCATGCCGGGGCTGCCTCTGGGGGGCTCTGCCCACCAGCTCTCACCTTGCTCTGGGTGTCGGCGTCTTGCACGGTCGTCTTGTGCTTGGCAATTTCATTCACCTTCCCCAGGACGCTCTGGGGAGGGGGGAGCTGATGTGAGACTCCACATCTCGCAGTGGCCACCCCCAATTTCACAGCCTTGGCCAGTGCCATCCCCTGGCTGTCCTCTGGCACCGTGACACCCACCATGCGGTCCCCTCCTCTCGCCCCCGCCTCACCTGCAGCCGGGCCTCCACTTGGTCCAGCATGGCCACGTCCAGGATGTTGACCTTGGCCTGCAGGACCTGCACGGTCTCCTGGGGACAGGGAGCAGAGGGAGGGGGGACATGGCAGCACCCTGTGACTGCCTCCCCCAAGTGCTATGGGCACAGGGTCAGGGCGAAGGGACCCTGCATACCCCCCACCCCCTGCCTGACTTACCATGAGGCTGGTGCCCTTCAGCCCCACCAACAGCGGGTTCTGTGGGGAAGGAAACAGCATCAGTGGGGCAGAATGGGGGGCAGGAGGGTGACGGGGCAGGAGGGTGGCAGGGCAGGAGCCCCCGGCCCCTAACCTGGCTGTCGGGCTCGCACCGCACCATCGCCTCCAGCTGCGCCAGCCGCTTCTCCAGCTCCGCGATCTGGGGGGAGATGAGGGGGTGAGACAGCAGGACACCCCATTTTGGGGCCAGGCACAGCATGTCCCCCCTCCCCACACCCACCTTGGCGGTCTGGGCAAACTGGTCCTGCTCCGGCCTCCAGTACAGCTCAAAGGTGACAGCATCTCCGGTGGGCGCCGGGGCTTTGGCGGGGCCCTTCGCTGGTGCCGCTTTGCTGCACTTCGCCACCTCCAGCTGCTGCAGCAGGCGCCTGGGCAGGGGGAAAAGGTGGGCAAGGGACTTTGGCACCCCCCCGCAGGGACACCGGCATCCTCCCCGCGCTCCCCAAGCTGGAGCCCTGGGGTCCCGGGACCCACTCACTTGGCCAAGGCGCCGTCGGGGTCTGCAAAATCTATGGCTGCGGTGGGGCCCAGCAGCTTCTCCAGGTGGCTGGAGACCAGCTGCTGCTTCAGGCCCTCAACCTGCCTGGCCAAGGCCACGGGCGTCAGCTCCTCCTCTGCCACCGCCTCCTTCACCGTGCTCTGGGAGGAGGGAGGAACAGTGGCCATGAAATCCCCTGCGACAGCCTCCCCGCCGGTCCCCAGGGCTGGGCTGATGCTCACCTGGATCTGCTCCACCTCCCTGATCAGCTCCTGCACCTCGTGCTGCAGCCGCTGGTACCGCTGCTGGGGCGTCTCTTTGGTACCAAGACCCTCACCAAGCTGCAGTGAGAGGAGCAGGGTGTCAGGCGGGGGCTCACGGCCTGCCTGCGGCACCAGGCACCGAGGCGGGTGCTGGGACACTGGTACCCAACTCCCCTCAGTGCCTGCCTGCGCCTGCACTGAAAGGCAAGACCAGGGATGGACCAGGGAGGACAAGCGGGTGAGGCCTCAACAACCAGGCAGGAGCGGCCGCATGGACATGGGCCCTGGTCTTTATGGGGGACTTCAGAGAGACCTGCTGGAGGGATAACACTTCAGGACAGAAGCAGCCCAGGAGGCTCCTGAGTGCATCAAGGACAATGTCCTCCTCCAAAGGCAAATGTCCTCCTCCAGTGTCCTCCTCCTGCCAAAGGCAGCCACGAGATGCTGGAGTCCAGGGTGCTGAGGGCGGGGAGGAGGGGACTCACAGCCTGGGATGTCAGGAGAGCGGACTCTGGCCTTTTCAGAGGTCTGCTTGGAAGAGCCCCCCGGGATCAAGCAATGGGGGCAAGAGAGGTCCAAGAAAGCTGGTTGATGTTCAAGGATCACCTCCAAGCTCCTGAGCGCTCATCCCAACAAGTGGGCAGGAGGTTCCCCGGGGGCACAGGAGCTCCTGGCCGAACACAGACACAGAAAGGAAAGAGGCAGAAGCTGGGGCAGGGACAGGGAACCTGGGAGGGAGAGACCTTGCCCAAGCAGCCAGGGATGGGGTCAGGAAAGCCAAAGCCCAGCTGGAACTCAGCCTGGCCAGAGATGTCCAAGGCCACAAGAAAGGCTTCTGGAAGCACCCAGGCAACAGAAGGGTGGTGAGGGAACAGGGGCTGCTGCTGAGCAACGGGGGTCCTGGGCGCACAGGACATGGGAAGGGCTGAGGCACCAAGGGCTGCTTTCCCCTCCATCTCGACCAGCCCGACTGGCCATCGGGAATCCCCGGCCGCAGTGGCCAGGGGAAAGGCCGGAGCCAGGCAGAGGTACCCGCAGCAGAGGAGGGTCCGCTCAGGGAACACTCGAGGAAACATCGCAATGTGCCCAGGATGCGCGGGCAAGGGCTGAGAGCTCTCTCTGGCTGATGGTTGATGCCCACCCAGGGCCCTGCTGCTGCCCTGCCCCTCCCCAGCCACTCCCCCTTTAGAGAAAGCCCAGGCGCCAGCTGGTGGGGAGGGGGTCCCTGCGGCAATCCTCGGCCTGGAAGAACCGCCGGGAGAAAAACACTGAAATTCTTCTGGTTTGGTGCTGTCAGGAAGGTGCCAGCGCTGCCCTGAGTCACCGGGCTTCACGCATGGCGGGGGGGTTGTACATTCAGACAACGTCGGTCACCTGCAGAACCCGTCAGGCACAAACACATCCGAGGTTTAATAATCCCTTCTCAAATCCTGCCATTCTGACCGCAAAACAGATCCCTCACCAAGGGCTCATGGCACCGCGAGGCCACTCGCCATCTCTGACGGGTCACGGTGGTTGCAAGAAGCACCAGAGGATGGAGGGGAGCGAATGTCACCCCGTCTTCAAGCAGGACAAGAGGACGCAGGGAACCAGAGGCTGGTCAGCCCTCACTGTCTTCCCTGGGAAGGCGACGGAGCAGCTACTCCTGGAAACCATTTTCAGGCCCAGGAATGACAAAAAAATCATCAAGAGAAACCAGCACGGCTTCGCCAGGGGGACATCAAGCTTGACCACCACGATAAACTGCTACAGAGGAGTGACTGGCCTGCAGACGAGAAGACAGCCGTGGGTATCGTCCACCCGGGCTTCAGGAAAGCCTTTGGCATCGTCTCCCAGATCCTCCAAGAGAAGCTGTTGAAGGCTGGGCTGGATGAGCAGGCAGTGAGGGGGGGATTGAAACGGGCTGAACAGCAGAGCCCAGAGGGGGATGGTCATCATCCCAAAGTCTAGCTGGAGGCCAGTAACCACTGGTGTACCCCAGGGGCCAATGCTAGTCCCATCCTCTTTAACTCCATCATCAGCGACATCGATGATAGGGCAGGGCGAACCCTTGGGCAGAAGACCCCACACTGGTTGGAGTGGCTGAGACACCAGGGGGTCGCATGGCCGCCCAGAGGGGCCGGGACATCTCCCTGGCTGGGGAGATGGAACCCACGGGAACCTCAACGAGGGGAAGCGCAAAGTCCTGCTGGGCAACATCCTTCCTGGGGAGCAACGACCCCAGCACCAGTATATGCTGGGGGCCACCCAGGGGCCCTAGGGACACCAAGATGAACACATGTCCTAGTTTTGGCTGGAAGAGCCGGCACAGTGCCATGTTCTGGAGTCACTGGAGGAACTCAGCGAGGAGAAGGTTGGTAACACCCCAAGGGGTTTAGCTCCTGATCAGGAATCACGGACTCTCCAACTCCCTGTGTTTTGCCAGTGCAGGAGCACACGGAGCTGGGGGGGAGCATGGCCGGGAGAACGGACCCCAACCAGCCAAAGGGATGGTTCCCTGCCAGAGAACGTCATGCCCAGTACAGAAACTGGGGGGAGCTGGGTCGCTGCTCAGGCATTAGTCAGCAGGGGGTGAGCAATCGCATCACTTGTCCTTTCTTGGGCTTTATTTCTCTCTCTTTTTATTATATTCCTTGTCATTACTATTATTATTATGGTTATTATTTTATTTTAGTTACTAAGCTTAGCTCAACTCATGAGTTTGACTTTTTTCCAGTTCTCCTCCCCACCCCACGGGTGGGGTTTATCTGCCGGCTGGGGTTAAACCACGACAACATGGTCCAGCGAAGGCGGCCAACGGTGCCCTGGGCAGCATCAGGAGCGCCGTGGTCGAGGCGGGGGACCCTTCACCCTCCTCAACACTGCTGAGGTCACAGCTGATGTGCCAGGGGTGCTCTGAGCAGTGCCAGGCTCCCCAATACCTGAGAGACAGGGACATACTGGAGAGTGTCAAACAAAGGGTCGCAAAGATGTTGACGGGGCTGGGGCATCTCTGCCATGAGGAGGGAGCTGGGACTGCTCAGCCTGGAGAAGGCTCCGGGGGACCTTGTCAGACCTGAGAGGACAGAGCCTAGCTCTGCTCAGTGGTGCCCAGTGCCAGGACCAAGAGGCCACGGGCACAAAGCGAAGCGCAGGAGGTTCCCCCTGAACATCAAACTGTGAGGGCAACCAAGCACTGGTGTCCGTCCTTGGGGGCACTCAGAGGCCATCTGGACATGGTTCTGGACAACTGCTTCCAGGTGGCCCTGCTTGAGCAGGAGGGTTGGACCAGGTGACCCCCAGAGGTCCCGCCACCCCGCTGTGATTCTCTGTGATTTGTGGCCCTGGGCAGGGACGTCACCGTGGGGCGAGTGGGAACGAGGGATGGTGCATCAGGGAGGCTCCCATCCCCGTGCGCTCAGGACTCACAATTTCATACTCCCCAGACTTGTAGCCTGTTGTCCTGGGCTTGTTGATGCAATCAGAGAAATCTGGAAGAGGAGGAGGAGGGTGTCACCCCAAAACAGCCCTGGTGGCTGTGCCCCCCCTGAGGTCAGCTCAGGGTCCCCGCAGTCCCTCCTTCCCCGACCCCCCCAGCTCACCCACGCCCTCGGTGCTCAGGCGCTTGTCCCGGAACTTCTCGTAGGCGGCGTTGGGGTTGATGATGAGGTGCTCCACGCTGGTGCTGGTGAGCTCCTCCTGCACACAATGCCTGGCGTTAGGGGCGAGGCAGCTGCCAGGGCTTGTCGGCGGAGCCGCCACCTCCCCGCAGCACCGGCAGCTGCCTGGGGCCAGCGCTAGGGAGAGGACGGACAGTGATGGCGGGGGGCAAAGGTGACCCCATCCTCTGCGAGACGGGGACACAGCCCCCAGGGACTGACAGCAAGGGACAGAACTCAGCAAAGGGTCTGCTGGGGCAGCGAGAGCTGTCCAGGACATGGCACATCCCCAGGCATGGTGCGGGGACATCGAATCCCCTGGCCGGGGGGAGCCCAGTGGCAGGAAACCCCCGCAAGGGCCTGGCAGCAGGGCCAGAGGTGCAAGTGCACACTGAGGCTTGAGATCCTCCGGCAGCCCCACGACCAGCACCAGGAAATCTGCTGCAGAGCCCACACATGCCATGGGTAGCTGGGGCAGCCCCCGGCCCAGCAGTGCTGCAACTCCCCCACTGCCACGCTTAGGGGTGGCTCCCAGGGGGCATCAGGGGGGTCGCAGGACTTCAACCCCTCAAAGACCAAAAGGGCTTTGACCGGAGCCCGGCAGCGCGAGCGCGGACCCTGAGTCTGGGCTCTCCTTGCCCCCCACCACCACGGTTGGGGGGCCCAGGAGGCACCCAAAGGACCCCTCCCCCCCGCTGCCCTGGCCAAGGCAGCCCCTCTCCAGCCCCTGCGCCGCGGTCGGGGAGCCCTGGCACGCTACGGGGCGGGGTGGGGACAAGGGGACGTGAAGCAGCAGGAGCAGTGCGAGCAGCGTGAGGGGGGAATGTCCGGCTGCGGGGCGGCAGCAGCGAGCGCCCGAGCAGAGCGCAGGGTTACGGCGGCCGACGGACGGGCTCTTACCAGCTCCTTGCGTTTCCCAGAGGTGAGAAAGTCAGAGCAAGGTTAGGAGGAGAGGGGAGAGAGAGACAAAAATCGCGTTAGAAGGTTTGTCCCACACGCGGCCCCGCCGTCACCCGTGGCCCTGCGCCGAGGCCGCTGCTGGGCTGGCCCATGCAAGGGCTCAGGAGCCGTGTGGGATGCGGCAGCTGCCAGCGCGGGGGCGAGGGCAGCGGCGGGGGCAGTGGCTGCCAGAGCGGGGACAGTGGCAGGCTTGACCCCTCAGCTGGGCGCCCCGGGGGCACTCGGGGCTCGGGCCACTGGTCAGGGTGCCCAGGAAAGTGCAGGAGCAGGAAGTGGTTGGAGTCTGGGGGTGACAGAGCCAAGCCTCCCGCTCCGATAACCTCTTCTCCAGCTCTTCTTCTCCCCGGGGGGGATGTGAGCAGAGCCAGGGCAGGACGGGCCCCTATGAAGCAGCCCAATGCCCGGCACGTCCTCAGGGCTCCCGGGGGTAGGAGGGAGGATCAGCTGCGGTCCAGGGGGGCTCAAAACCCTGATGCCAGTCCCTGGAGGGGCAGAAGCTGCACCCCTGCTTAGTAGCCAGCCCCACGCCAGGCTGGCAGCAGCGACAGGGCTCAGCGTGGCCCCGCTCGCCTGCCCCTGTCCTGCCCAGCCCTGCAGCATGCTGCCAGGCCACCAGCCCTGGGCAACACCACTTTGCGCAGGCAGCACCACTGCCGGGGGGGGGGGGGGGGGGCACGAGGCTGGCGGGGCACCACACGACACCCGTGGAGGGGTCCGGGGGGTCCCCGGGGGTCCCAAGAGACACGGAGGGCAGCGTGTGCAGTCAGGCAGGGCAGGTGCAAGGAGGGCAAGGGAGAGCAGCGAGGTGGCAGCAGCAGCACACTGGGCCCCAGAGCCGCTGCCGCTGCCTCCCCTCCACCCCACGACCGGGACCAGGAGACACAGCAGCAGGCAGCGGCCACAGGACCCCGTGCACATCCACCACATGCAGCACTCAACCCCCAACGCATGCAGATCCCAGCGCAGCGAACGAGCTTACTTGTGCAAACTAGTGTCCAGGCAAGGTGGGGAGCAGGGAGGGGAAGAGCGGTGGGAAAATTCAGGTCAGTTCAGCGAGCCAGAGCCAAGAAACACAACGAAGCTGCGCGAGGAGCTCCCAGGAGAGGAGGTGATAGCATTAAACCCTGGCGACCTTCTGCCTCCTGCCCGCAGCGAGGCCGCATGGGAGGGAAAATGCCGGGGGAGCCACCGGGGCGGCACCGCTCTGTTCTCAGGCACCATTTCAGGGTGACCGAGGCCCTGACAGAGGCAACTTCGAGTGGAATCGACCTGTCCCAGTCCATCCCACTGCCCTTGGCCCTCACCAGGGATCTCTCGGACCCCCTTGGAACTGGGGGCCAGGTGCCCGGCGTGCCCCTGCTCTGCATGCAGCACACGGTGCCACGTCAGTCCACGGGCGGCGGGGCCGTGCCAACCCCACGTCACCCACCAACGCTGGCTGCACCGCAGGGAGAAGCCGGGTCTCACCGCCATGCCGCTGAGGCCTAGCTCCCCCCTCCCCGGCTCAGGCAAACAGGAGCATGTGCTGGCAAAGTGGGGCCTGGGGCAGACCGAGCAGCCATTTGGGCCGTGACCCACGAGCTGCCATTGGCTTTTAGCCCCACCGGCAGAGCCGAGGGTCACCACGCAGCCCCGGGTCACCCCTCGTGCTGTGCCGGCCTCAAGGACAGGCCCCCGGTGCCACCCCACGCTAAAGCCACCACGCAGCAGCCCCACGGAGAACAGCCATGGCCTGGGCACGGCAGGCTGCAGCACAGGGCCAGTCTGCAGGACCCCAGCACCACTCTGAGCCGGTTTACGGGGGTGAACCCTCCTCAACAGGCCCTCCTCATCCTCCGCGAGCCGCCCGCCAGTGGGGATGGGGGGGACTGGCCAGCCCCCCTCACTTCTGCTGCCCCTGGCCGGGTGACACAGGATGCGGACGCTGGGAATGGGGCCACCCGCCCTGTGCAGGGTGCGGGCTGTGCCCTGCCCTTGCTTCTTGGCCCCCCAAAGCACCGGCAGGCTGAGGGCTGGGGGTGGCACATCGCTGGGACACGTCACCGTGGAGGCGACGTGGCACTGCAGGGGCACATGTGGGGACAGGAGCCGTTTCCCCGCCGCGGTGCCGGTCCTGCCGTGCCGGACGGGGGCACGGGCCCACTCGCTCGCGCCCGCCCTGCGGCAGGGCCCCGGCGAGGCCTTACCGCCTCGAACTCGGCCTGGTCATCCTCGGGCAGGTCGCTGGTCTCGTAGACGTCCGGTTCGTTCCTGGCCTGCGGCACAAAGGAGCTTCAGTGAACAGCAGCTCCCCCCGGCAGCTCCCCCGCCCATTCATCACCCGTTTGGGATCAAACACCACACAACTGCCCCAAACGGCTTCAGACTCATCTCATCCCACAGACAACCCTGGCAGCGACCTGCCCCCACACGCCCCACCTCCCCAAAGCCTCTACATCCCTTCTGGACCCCCTGAGAGCCCTTCTGGGCCTCCCTGACGGCCCTGAACACCTCACTTACTGCCACAGCCCCCCCCCACTCCAAACGCCCCGGGCCCTCCCAGGGGCCCTGTTCCCAGAACGACCCCAATCCCCCCAGACAGTCCCCAGCACTCCCCAAACACCCACTTACAGTCCCAGCTCCCTCAGACCACCCCACACCCCCCAAACGCCTCCGACCCCCCCAGGTGCCTGCTCTAACTCCCTCTTTTCCCCTCACACCCCCAAATGACCCCACGATCCCCTCAGATCGCCCAAACCCCTCCAACCCCCTCAGTGCCCACAGTTCTCCCCCACACCCCCAGTTCCTGCAGACCCCCTCGTTGCCCCTCAGACCCCCACGGCTCCACAGACACCCCCCAACCCCCTCAGACCCCTCCAGCCCCTCATTCTCACCTCGCCCCTTTGGCTCCCTCACACCTCCCTCGATTTCCGCAGACCCCCTCAGTCCCCTCGATCCTCCCATTTTCCCCCAGACCCCCTGATCCCCCCAGACCCCTCCGACCCCTTGGACCACACCCGACACCCCCCCCCCCCAATTCCTCCCCGGGGCCCCCCGGCGCCCCTGCGGCCCGGTCCCGCACTCACGATGCCGGGCAGGTCGGCGTACTTGGGGTCGGCCATGGCCAGGGGTCGGTAACGGGGGCGGGTGTCGGTAACGAGGGGGGGGCCGGTAACGGGGGGTGGGGTCGGTAACGGGGCGGGGGGGCGGCCGGTAGCGGGGCGGGTGCCGGGATCCGGGAAGCGCCGAGCAGGGCCGGGCCGGGCAGAGCTGCTCTCGCGAGAGCAGCGCGGAGGCGGGGGGGGGGGGGGGCGGGGGGGGGGGGGGCGGGGGGAAAACGGAGCGCGCGGGGGCGGGGCCTGCGCGAGGCGGGGGGGGGGACGCGGTGGGGAGGGGCAGCTGGGTGGGCACGTGGTGGGAGGGCTGCACGGTGGGGCACGGGGGTGACACGGGGGGAGACACGGGGGGTGCCCGGGGAGTACCCGGGGGCGGGGGCGCTCGGCTGGGTGACAGGGGAGCCCACGCGGGGGGGTGCACGGTGGGGGGGGGCTGTCACACGGGGGGTGCTGACAGTCTGGGTTACATGGGGGGGGTGGTCATGACCCCCACGGGGTGGGGGGGGCGGTGTCACAGTCCCGCCCGTGGGAGCGCACCCGGGGTGAGCTCCACGGTGCCCCGCGTGCTTTAGGGGGTCCCGGGGGGGCGGAGCACCCCGAGTGCGCATCCCCGCCCCCGCCCGCCCCGCCCCCGGGCTGGGCAGAGCCACCAAGGACACGAGTGTGTCCGGCCTCAGCGCCGGCGGGGGAGGGGGCCATGAGTCAGGACTGCTGCTTCCCGGGGCGGGGGGAGCTGAGCGGGGAGGAGAGGAGCTGGTCCCCTGCCGACCGCCCCCCCCAGCCGGGACGGGGTCGCCACCGTCCTGCCCCCCAGCCCCCCGCCGCAATGAATCAGCATTTTGCGGGGACGGTTCCCAGAGCTGGGTGTCTCCCCCCCGCCTCATCCCCGTCCACCTTAAGAGCCACGGGCAGCTCCACCTTAACGCGGGGCGGGGGGGGGGGGGGGGGGGGGCGTGTGCGTGGCGGGGGGCGGCCTCTCCCTCCCCCCCGCCACCATCACCCGGTACCGGCTGCAGTGGCGACAGCAGCGCGGTCACTGGAGCAGGGGGCAGCAGGAGCGCTGCGGAGCACCCACCCCGGCACCGCCCTCCCTCCGCATCCCGCATCCCTGGCAGCATCCTGCATCCCCGGGTACCACCCGCATCCTCGGGTGCCACCTGCATCTCCGGGTACCACCCGCATCCCTGGGTACCACCAGCATCGCTGACAGCATCCTGCCTGCATCCCTGGCAGCATCCTGCATCCCCGGCAGCATCCTGCATCCCCGGGTACCACCCGCATCCCCGGGTATCACCTGCATCTCCGGGTACCACCCGCATCTCTGGGTACCCCCAGCATCGCTGACAGCATCCTGCATCCCTGGCAGCATCTTGCATCCCCGGGTACCACCCGTATCTCCGGGTACCACCCGCATTCCTGGCAGCATCCCGCATCCCTGGGTACCACCTGACCCGTAGGTTGCACCTCGCATCCCCAGGTCTCACCCTCGGGTGACATCCCACACCCTCGGGCACCAGCAGCACCCTTGTCCCTCCTCTCCGGCCGCCCCGACTCCTGCGGACGCCCCCGGCCCCCCCGCCATGGCCGAGCCCAGCACCGAGTGCAGCATCAAGGTCCTCTGCCGGTTCCGGCCCCTCAACCAGGCCGAGATCCTGCGGGGGGACAAGTTCCTGCCCGTCTTCCAGGGGGACGACAGCGTGGTGGTGGGGGTGAGTGTGGGCGGGGGGGCACGGAGACCCCCCCCAGCCTCGGAGGGGGTTGGGGTGGGCACAGCCGGAGGTGGGGAATAGCCAGTTTGGGAGGTAACAGGCCTGGAGGGGGAGACAGTCACCCTGGGGGGGGCACAGAGCCTGCTCGGGGAGGGGGGTGGTGGAATCGCCCTGGGTGTGGCCGGTGCCCAACAGACTCAGCCCCCCTCCCCGGCTCGTCTCCCCTGCCCCCTCCATGCCCCTCCCTTACACCCCCCCATTCCCTTTCTAAGGTCTCTGGCGCTCCCAGTTTGCCCCAGTCTGGCCCAGTGCGGGGGTGGGGGTGGGGGGTGGGTGTTGTTTACAATGAGCGGAGACGCCCTGACCCCCGGGGGGTGGCGAGGGGGGCACGATGGGGGCCCAAAGGCAGCGCTGGTGGGGGGGTTCCAGCAGATCCTGACCCCCACACACACCCCCAGCAGCCCGCTGCGGCCCGGCCCTTTGTCAGGGGGTGAAGCCGAGGAGGGGTCTCAGGGACCGCGGCCAAGACCCCCAATATGACCCCCCCATAACCCCTCCCATAACCCCCCCCCATAACGCTCCTCTTGCCCGGGGATGGGGACGGGGCGGTTCTCCTGGTCCTGAGGCTGGGGGTCTCCGGGGAAGGTGGCTGGTCCTCGGGGTGGGGGGCAGCGGGGACCCCGGGGGTGCTGGGGGGGGGCTGTGGCGGCCCCGTGGGTGGCGCCGCGTCGCTGCGCGGTTGTACCGGCGCAATGCGGGGTGTTGCGTGGGGCGGTTGTGCGGAGGGGGGGGGACGCGAGGGAGGGTGCGGGGGGGTGTGGGAGGGTGGGGGGGAGCGGGGGAGTGTGGAGGTGCGGGGGGGGGGGTTGGTGAGGGGAAGGTGCGTGACTGCCGGCGGGTGGGGCGGGGGGGTTGTGCCTGCGCCGTGCTGCGGCGGTTGCGGGGCCGCGGAGGCGGGGGGGATGGGGGCCGAATTGTCGGGGTGGGCTGGTGTGGCCGACTGTCCCCGTTGTCCCCATGTCCCCGTGTCCCCGTGCCCGCGCGTCCCCGCGGCGGCTGCGGCGGTTCAGCACCGGGGCCTGGACAGCTCCCGGGCGGGGCGCGGGGGGGCCGCGGGGTGGGGGGAGGTCTGTGGGGGTCTATGGGGGTCTATGGGGGGGATGAGGGGTCTATAGGAGTCTAGGGGGGGGCTGGGGGGGGGGCTGAGGGGTCTATGGGGATATTGGGGGCCTGTGGGTGCCTGTGGAGGGGTTGGGGGGTGCATGGGGGGCTGTGGGGGCATTGGGGGGTATGGGGGATTGGGGGGCTATGGGGGGATTGGGGGTATGGGGGATTGGGGGGCTATGGGGGATTGGGGGGCTGTGGGGATGTGTGTGGGGTGTATGGGGCTGTATGGGGGGTGGGAGGTATATGGGGGACTCTGGGGAGGTTATGGGGGAGTCTATGGAGTTCTGGGGGTCTAGGAGGGTGTATGGAGGGTGGGGGGGTCTAGAGGATATATGGGGAGGGTCTGTGATGGCTATGGGGACTATACGGGGGTCTGGGGTCTGTATGGATAATAGGGGGACCTGGGGGATGTTCAGGCTCTGGAGCACACAGGAACATATGGGGGTTATACGGCGTTCGGGGGAGCCTGAGAGTCCCCCTGCGACCTCCCACCTCCGTTACTGGGATGCACTGGAATTCATGGGTGCCCACACAAGCAGAGCCCCCAGCACCTCGTGGGGGGTCTCTCCTCGCCGCTGACCCCCATGTACGCCCCTCTCCAGGGCAAGCCCTATGTCTTCGACCGCGTCTTCCCCCCCAACACCACCCAGGAGCAGGTCTACCACGCCTGTGCCATGCAGATCGTCAAGGGTGAGGGCCGGGGGCTTGGGGGGGGCCTGGGGGGGTCCCTAGAGACACCCAGACCAGCGGGGACTTTGAGGGTGCTGGGAGGTGACAGGGGCAGGTCGGGGGGTGACGCTGGCAGGGGGAGATGCACAGGGGGTCCTTGGGGGTGTCCAGCAGGTCTTGGGGGCTCTGCAGGACTTGGGGGGGGGGTGTCACTGCAATCTTCAGGGACTCAGGGGGATCTGTGAGGTCCTTTGGGGTGTCTCAAGGGTCCTCGAGCCTTGCTGCGGGCCTTGGAGTTGATCTCAGGTGCCTCGGGGGGTCAGGGAGCCCTCGGGGATCTCAGGGGAGTCCCTCGGGGTTTGGGGGGGGGGGCTCTATGATGTCCCTGATGGTCCTGGAAGTCCTCGGGGGGTTCCTGGGGGTCCCAGAGGGGCTTCTGCCCACCCTTACCTGTCCCCACAGATGTGCTGGCTGGGTACAATGGCACCATCTTCGCCTATGGGCAGACATCATCGGGCAAGACCCACACCATGGAGGTGAGGGGGCCGGGAGGGGCTTTGGGGTGGGGGGCAGCACCCCCTGGGCCCTGGCACCCCCTGAGTGCTCACCATCTGCACTCCTCACCCCCAGGGCAAGCTGCACGACCCCCAGCAGATGGGCATCATCCCGCGCATCGCCCAGGACATCTTCAACCACATCTACTCCATGGACGAGAACCTCGAGTTCCACATCAAGGTGGGGACTGGGAGGGACTAGGAGCACTGGGAGGTCAGTCCGGACACCCCACCCACCCACTCTGACACCCCCAATCCCTCCTGCTAGGTTTCGTACTTTGAAATTTATCTGGACAAGATCCGGGATCTGCTGGACAGTGAGTGTGGGGGGGTACTGGGATATACCAGGTGGATATTGGGATGCACTGGGAACACTGGGAGGCTTGGAGGCACTGGATGGGTACTGTGGAGCACTGAGAGCCAGTGGAAGGGTATGGGGGAGCACTGGGAGGCACTGGGTGGCACTGGGAGATCCTAGGGCATGTTGCGGGTCACCACCCTCACAGCCCCCTCACCCCATGCCACCAGTGACGAAGACCAACCTGTCGGTGCACGAGGACAAGAACCGGGTTCCCTACGTCAAGGTGAGGAGTGGCTTGGAGGGTCCCTGGGGTGAGGGACCTCAAGGGGCACCCCCAGAGCGGGGACTGGGACCTCACCAACCCCCACCCCACATCCCCGCACCTCCAGGGCTGCACCGAGCGCTTCGTCTCCAGCCCCGAGGAGATCCTGGACGTGATCGACGAGGGCAAATCCAACCGGCACGTGGCTGTCACCAGTGAGCGCCCTGGGGACATGGTGGGGGGGGTGGGTGATAGCGGGGGCAGAGTGAGGAGCGGGGCTCCGGGGTGCTGGTCCCTGCTGGACTGGGGGCTCCCTGGGGGGTTTTGGGGCACCACAGGAGTCTCTGGGGTGCTGGAGGGGTCATTGGGTACCACAGGGGTCCCTGGGATGTTGCAGGGTCTCTGGGGTGCTGGGGGGTCATTGGGGTACCATGGGGGTCCCTAGGGTGCTGGGAGGGGACCTGGGGTGCTGTGGGCATCCCTCGGGCACCATGGAGGTCCCTGCAGTATCAGGGGGCCCTTGGAGCATTGTGGGGGTCCCTGGGGTGCTATAGGGTCCCTGGGGTGTTGTAGGAGCCTTTGGGGTGCATGGGGATCCCTGGGGCATTGTGGAGTCTCCGGGATGCTGAAGAGGTCATTGGGCTACCACAGAGTCCCTGGGGAATCGTGGGGTCCCTGGAGCGCAGTGGGGGGATCCCTGGGGCACCGTGGGGTCTCTGGGGCATTGCGGGGTGCTGCGGAGGTCCGCAGGGGCGGAGGCGTGGGTGTGCAGCCTCTCCCCGTGCCCGCAGACATGAACGAGCACAGCTCCCGCAGCCACAGCATCTTCCTCATCAACATCAAGCAGGAGAACGTGGAGACGGAACAGAAGCTCAGCGGGAAGCTCTACCTGGTCGACTTGGCCGGGAGCGAGAAGGTCGGGGGGGGACCCCGGTGCTGAGGGACCCTGGGGGAGCTCAGGCTGGGGGTCTTTGGGGGACTCTGGGCTGGGATACGTGGGATGGGGGGTCTCTGGGAGAAGTTGGGTAGAGGATGTCCCCAAGGAGGACATTGGGAGGGTGGGGGCCTTGGGGGGGGTGGTCCGTGGGCTGTGGGACATTGGGGTTAGGAGTCTTCAGGCTGGGGGTCTCTGGATTGAGGGCCTCTGGGGGTCTACTGGCTGGTGGCATCCTTGGGTTTGGGGGCCTTGGGGAGTTCCTGGGCTGGAGGTAGCCCTGGAGCGGCGGTCGATGGGGTCAGGGTGGCCCCGTGGGGGTCTCTGAGCTGCCCGGCCCCACAGGTCAGCAAAACGGGGGCTGAGGGGGCTGTGCTGGATGAGGCCAAGAACATCAACAAGTCGCTGTCAGCGCTGGGCAACGTCATCTCGGCCCTGGCCGAAGGCACGGTGAGAACCCACACGTGTGACCCCCACCAGGACCCCCCCCACCTGCTCTGCCCCAGGGCCCCTGGAGCTGGGGGGGGGGCCCTGCTGAGCCCCCCGTACCCCCGCAGAAGGCCTATGTGCCCTACCGGGACAGCAAGATGACGCGGATCCTGCAGGACTCGCTGGGGGGGAACTGTCGCACCACCATGTTCATCTGCTGCTCCCCCTCCAGCTACAATGACGCCGAGACCAAGTCCACCCTCATGTTCGGGCAGAGGTGGGGAGGGGGCTGGGGCTGTCAGTGTGTCTCTGCGCCCCAACCACACCCCAACCGCACCCCAACCGCACCCCATGTACCCATTGTGTCCCACCTGCATCTGAACTGCAGCCCGTGCACCCATTGCAACCCAACTGCACCCCAAGAGCACCCACTGAGCCCCACCTTCACCCCATGCACCTCTGCACCTCCACAGCACCCACTGCACCCCAACTTCACCCCAACTTCAACGCATGCACCCATTGCACCCCAACTGCACCCACTGCACCTCCACAGCACCCACTGCACCCCAACTTCACCCCAACTTCAACGCATGCACCCATTGCACCCCAACTGCACCCACTGCACCTCCACAGCACCCACTGCACCTACGCACCCGTTGTACTCCAAGTGCACCCCATGGGCTCGTTGCACCTCAGCTTCCCCCCAAGAGCACCCATTGCACCCCGGCTGCACCCTATGCTCCTCTTGTACCTCAGGTGCACCCCAAGCACCCATTGCACCCCAGTCGCACTCTACCAGCACCCCAGGCACTCCAGCTGCACCCCTCACACCCACTGCCCCCCAACAGCACCCCCTGCACCCCCCAGGGGGGAAAATGGGCTGCATCGGGGTCCCCTGACCTGGGAGGGGAGTGGGGGCAAGGTGGACCCTGAGATGGAGGTTGCTGTGGTGGGCACCTCAGGCGGGTCCCTGGGGGATGCCGCCTGGAAAGGGGGACCCTCCTCTGCTCCGGGGGTCCCGGTTGAGGGTTGTTGACCCCCATCCAGGGCCAAGACCATCAAGAACACGGCCTCGGTGAACCTGGAGCTGACAGCCGAGCAGTGGAAGAAGAAGTATGAGAAGGAGAAGGAGAAGAACAAGGCGCTGAAGGAGACCATTGGGAAGCTGGAGGCTGAGCTGAGCCGCTGGCGGAGCGGTGAGGGGGGACCCCAGCCCCCGGGAGGGGACCTCAGCCCCCACCCGCTGCCCCAGATGTGGAAACTGAGGCTGCATCCCCAGGAGAGGCTGTGCCCGAGACGGAGCAGCTGAGCGGGGCAGAGGCAGAGGCCGTGACGGGCGAGGGGACGGGGACAGGACCCACCAGCGAGACCCCCCTCAACGACAACAGCTCCTCCATCGTCATCCACATCTCCGACGAGGAGCGCCGCAAGTACGAGGAGGAGATCCGCAAGCTCTACAAGCAGCTGGATGACAAGGTGGGGACCCCCCAGACCCCTGCCCGGGTCCCCTGAGGACCCCCCAAAGACCCCTCTAGAGCTGCTGGAACCCCTCAGGACCCCTGAGACTCCCCAGGACCCTTGGGGACCTCCTAGGCCTCCCAGCATCCCCCAGGACCCTCAGCACCCCAGGACCCCCAGGACCTCCTGGCAGCCCCCAGGATGCCCCGAGATCCCCGCTGCCGCCCCCGGCCCCCCGGGGCTGGCCATCGCGGACCCTCCCGTCCTCCCCCCAGGACGACGAGATCAACCAGCAGAGCCAAATCATGGAGAAGCTCAAGCAACAGATGCTGGATCAGGAGGAGGTGAGGGGCCAACCCTGCTCCCGCCCCAGCCCCCGTGTCTGCCCCCGTCTCCATCTGACTGACCCCATAACGTCACCCTGCTGGGACACCAGACTGATGCCCCCAGGCCCCCACCCAGGTCCCCTGGTACCCACTTGGACCCCTCTGGGACTCAGACCCTGATGACTTGGGCCCTTCCACCCTGAGCCCCTGGGACCTCCCAGTCTGACCCCTGGGATCCCCCAGCGTGACCCTGCTGGAACCTCTCTGAAACCCCCACTGTGACCCCTTGGGACTCTCACCCTGACCTCACTGGGACCTCCTTGGGACCACCACTACGACCCCTGGACCCTTCCACCCTTGAGACCCTGGAACCCCTTTGGGACCCCCACCCTGACCCCTCCCGGACCCCTCTGGGCCCCCAGGTGCTGGCGGCGGCGCGGGGCGGCGGGGAGGCAGCGCGGCGAGAGCTGGCAACGCTGCGGGCCGAGCACGGGGCGGCTCGGGCCGAGGTGGCCGAGGTGCTGGCGGCGCTGGAGGAGCTGGCGCGCAGCTACGACCGCAAGGCGCAGGAGGCCGAGGACACCGGCCGCCACAACCGCAGGCTGGCTGACGAGCTGGCCCGCACCGAGGTGACCCCCCCGGGACCCCCTGGCAGGCACCCAACCAGGCACCCAACCAGGCATCCCATTGGGATCTTACTGGGAACCCTTGACGGGCACCCAACTGGGATCCCTACTGAGACTCCCCACTGGGAACCCCAAACTGGGTCCTCAACTGGGAACCCCACTGGGAACCCCACCTGCCCACCTGGGATGTCTACTGGGACCCCCAGAGTGGGTCCTCAGCTGGGAACCCCACTGGGAAACCCACTGGAGACCCTCAGAGTCCCACTGGGAACCTTGTCTGGCAAATGGGACCCATTGTAGGAAACAACTGGGACCCCCATCAGCACCCAGAGCCGGGGCCCCTCCAGACTGGGACCCCCACACCAAGATGCCGGGACCTCACCGGGACTCCCAGCCTCCTAACCAGCAACAGTCGCCCAGGTCCAAACTGGCACGCCCAGACCCAAACTGGGATGCTCTGGGACAGAGAGCCTCAGACCTGGGAGACCCCTAAACCCCAAACCAGACCCCAAAGAGGAACCCCCCACACTCCTCAGATCAGATCCCGAAGAGGGACCCTCACCCCGAAGAGGAGACCTCCCCATCAGTAGAGGGGGCCCCCATACCCCCCTCAAACCAAACTCCAAACTGGGAAACTCTCCCCTTAAACTGGGATGCCAGGCTGTGCGCTCCCAGGGGACCATGAGCAACACCCCAGGGGTGGGATGGCAGGGTGCTGGGGCAGTGGGGTGCCAGGGGTACCAGGGCAAGGGGTGCTGGGGGGTGCCAGGGGAGTCAGCTCAGGGCTACCAGGAGTGCCAGGAGGTGCTGGGACGGGTGCCAGGGGTGCTGGGTAGTACCAGGGCAGGGGGTGTGCCAGGGGGTGCTAGGTGGTGCCGGGGATGTCCGCTCAGGGGGTACCAGGAGTGCCAGGAGGTGCTGGGATGGATGCCAGGGGTGCTGAGGGTGCTGCGGGTACCAGGGCAGGAGGTGCCAGGGGGTGCCAGGGATGTCAGCTCAGGTGGTACCGGGCGTGCCAAGAGGTGCTGGGACAGGTGCCAGTGGTGCTGGGGGTGCCAGAGCAGGGGGTGGTGAGGGGTGCCAGGGGTATCAGCTCAGGGGGTACCAGGAGTGCCAGGAGGTGCTGGGATGGGTGCCAGGGCTGCTGGGCGTGCTGAGGGTGCTGGCGGTGCCAAGGTAGGGGGTGCCGGGAGGTGCTGGGGTGCCAGGGGAGTCAGCTCAGGGAGTACCAGGAGTGCCAGGAGGTGCTGGGATGGGTGCCAGGGGTGCTGGGTGGTGCCAGGGGTGCCGGGGGTGCCAGGACAGGGTGTGCCAGGGGGGGTGCTGTGGTGCCAGGCCGTGCCATGCCCCCAGGCCACGACGCTGTCGCTGGA
Source organism: Bucorvus abyssinicus (assembly GCA_009769605.1). Lineage (NCBI taxonomy): Eukaryota > Metazoa > Chordata > Aves > Bucerotiformes > Bucorvidae > Bucorvus > Bucorvus abyssinicus. The sequence continues at coordinate 14,593,409 of CM020050.1, read as the reverse complement.
GACGGAGCTGCAGCGGGTGCGGGAGCTGGGCGGGCAGCAGCGCAAGCGGGCGGCCGAGGTGCTCAACGGGCTGATGAAGGACCTGAGCGAGTTCAGCCTCATCGTGGGCAACGGCGAGATCAAGCTGGTAAGGGGGCACCACAGGTGCCTGCTGCACCCCTGCCCACACTGGACCCATGTGTGTGACGTGCCCACACCGCGCTGTGCCTGTGCCACGCCGTGCCATACTAACGTGTGACATGCCCATGCCTCACTGTGCCTGTGCCGTGCCACTCCATGCCATACACACGTGACGTGCCCATGCCGCGCTGTGCCTGTGCCGTGCCACTCCATGCCATACACACGTGACGTGCCCATGCCATGCTGTGCCAGTGCTGTGCCACGCCTTACCCCTGTGCCTGTTGTGCCGGTGACACGCTGTGTCCGTGCCACGCCCGTGCCACCCCATGCCCACGCGTGTGCCGTGCCCACGCCGTGCCGTGCTGACCCTCATGCCGTGCCGTACCCCTGTCACGCCACACCCCTGTGCGGTGCATGTCCACGCCGCACCGTGCCCGTGCCGAGCTGACCCACCTGCCCGTGCCCGTGCCCAGCCGGTGGAGGTGAGCGGCGCCATCGAGGAGGAGTTCACCGTCGCCCGGCTCTACATCAGCAAGATCAAGTCGGAGGTGAAGTCGGTGGTGAAGCGCTGCCGGCAGCTGGAGAACCTGCAGGTCGAGTGCCACCGCAAGATGGAGGTGACCGGGCGTGAGCTCTCCTCCTGCCAGCTCCTCATCTCCCAGGTGGGCTGGGGCTGGGGACACGCGGGCACTCGAGGGAGCGCTGCCACCGCCAGGGGGACGCCAGGGGGACGCCAGGGTTTGGTGGCCCCAGGGCTGGGTGGTCCCAGGGTTTAGAGGCCCTGGGGTTTGGCGGCCTTGGGGTTTGGTGGCCAAGGGTTTGCTGTCCCCAGGGTTTGGTGTCTCCAGGGTTCAGTGTCCCCAGCATTTGATGTCCTCAGGGTTCGGTGTCCCCAGGGTTTGGTGGCCCCAGGATTTGGTTACCCCGGGGTTTGCTGTCCCCAGGGTTCGGTGTCCCCGGGGTTCGGTGACCTCAGAATCCGGTGGCCTTAAAGCTTGGTGACCATGGTCCGGTGCCCCAAGGGCTCGACGACCTTGTGGTTTGGTGACGCTCTGGGGGTGGCTTTGGGGGGGCGGTGGTGGCCGCGTGCCCCCAGCCGGGGGCGGCGGCTGAGGCTGGTCCCGCAGCACGAGGCGAAGATCCGCTCGCTGACCGAGTACACGCAGACGGTGGAGCTGAAGAAGCGGCACCTGGAGGAGTCCTACGACGCCCTGAGCGAGGAGCTGGCCCGGCTGCAGGCCCAGGGTGGGCACGGGCTGGGGGGCACGGGGGGCACGGGGGTCCGGCAGAGCTCGGGGGTCTGCTGGGGGTCGCAGTGGGTCTCAGGGTGCAGGGGGGGATGTCTGGCTCATCCCCCCCTCCCGCAGAGACGGCCCAGGGGGTGGCCCGGAAGGAACGGGAACAGGATGAGACCCAGGACAGTGACGAGGTCAAGGTGAGAGGGTGGGGGGGTGTCACTCCTGGGGGTACCGAGGGGTGTCCGGCGTCCCTGGGGAGGGGGTGGTGAGGAGAGGGAGTTGGGGATCCTTATGTGGGTGTCCTGGAGGCGGGGTGGGGGTGCTGGGGAGGCTGGGGGGTGCTGGGTGCCCCTGGGGTGCTGGGGGGTGCTGGGTGTCCACAGGGCGCTGGGGAGGTTGGAGGGTGCTGGGTGCCCCTGGGGAGCCGGAGGGTGCTGGGGGGTGCTGGGTGTCCCTGGGAGGTGTCGGAGCCCCCAGGAGGTGCTGGGTGTCCCCAGGGGTGCCGGGGTGGGGTGCCCGGGGGTGCCCGGCTGGGGTGCCGGTGCCCGGGCTGAGGGTGGGGGCGCAGAAGGCGCTGGAGCTGCAGCTGGAGAGCCAGCGCGAGGCGCAGCACAAGCAGCTGGCGCGGCTGCGGGACGAGGTCAACGAGCGGCAGAAAACCATCGACGAGCTGCGGGAGTGAGTGGGACCCCGGCCCGCACCCCGACCCCGACCCCGACCCCGACCCCGACCCCGACCCTGACCCTGTCCCTGACCTTGACCTTGACCCTGTCCCCCACCCCGACCCTGACCCTGTCCCGTCCCTGGCCCTGACCTTGACCCTGGCCCCAGCCCCTTCCCTTCGCTGGACTCGCCCCTGGCTGGCTGGAGGGGGGAGGCACAGGCTGTCCCCCCACGGGTCTGTCCATCCGTCCCCTCACCCATGTGTCCACCCGTCCCCCTGACCACTCGTCCACTCGTGTGTCCATCTACCCATCCACCCATCCATCCATCTGTCCCTCTGTCTGTCCCCCGAACACCCGCCCGTCCGTCTGTCCATCCCCCCACCCACCCTCCTGTCTGTCTGTCCGTCCCCTGAACAAACACCCTCCTGTCCATCTGTCCATGCCCCCGAACACCCCCTGTCCGTCCGTCTGTCCCCCGAACACCCCCCTGTCCGTCTGTCTGTCCCTCAGCCTGAACCAGAAGCTGCAGCTGGAGCTGGAGAAGCTGCGGGGGGAGCACGAGGCGCTGCGGGGGGAGGAGCGGGCCAAGGCCGCCCGGCTGCAGGAGCTCACGTGAGCCCCCCCGCACCCCTGGGACCCCCCAGGACCTGCTGACACCCCTGGGACCCCCCAGAGCCACAGCACCCCCCTCCATGCCCAGGACCCCTGGGACCCCCCCCGCGATGTCCACCTCGACACCTCTGGGACCCCCCCCGTCACCCCCGGGACCCCCAATATCACCAGGACACCCCACCCATGGGAACACCTCCAGGTCCCTGCACCACCCGCAGGAGCCTTGGGGACCCCCAGCACCCCCAGGAGCCCCCCCCCACGGGGACACCCTTCAAGATCCTGCACCATCTTGGGGTCCCCTGTCAGGCTGAGCCCCCCCCCAAAAGACCCCTGAGCCCCCTGCAACCCCCCAGCATTCTTGTGCTTCCTCTGAGCCCCTTCCAACACCCCAAACACCCCCCATGCTTGGAGTGACCCCCCCATTCCTTGGGGTGTCCCCCCCATCCTTGGGGTGACCCCCCCATCCTTGGAGTGACACCCCCCATTCCTTGGGGTGTCCCCCCCCATCCTTGGGGTGACCCCCCCATCCTTGGAGTGACACCCCCCATTCCTTGGGGTGACCCCCCCATCCTCGCGTGACCCCCCCATCCCGGGGTGACCCCCCTGTCATCCCCCAGGTTTCTCCACGAGCGCCACGAGCAGTCCAAGCAGGACCTCAAGGGGCTGGAGGAGACCGTGGTAGGTGAGGGGGGGGATTTGGGATTTGGGGGGGGGGGCTGGGGGGATTTGGAGAGGGCTGGGGGTCACCATGCACCCCCTCACCCTGCCCCCCCGCAAAGGCCCGTGAACTCCAGACCCTCCACAACCTGCGCAAGCTGTTTGTTCAAGACGTCACAACTCGAGTCAAGAAAGTGAGGGGGGGGCATGGGGGGGGTGGAATGGGGGGGTAAGGGGAAAGAGCGAGGTCAGAAATGAATGGGGGGGTCTGAGGGGAAGGAGGGGGGGTCCTGGCCCGGGGAGGGGACCCAGCCTGGATGTGGGGGTCCTAGTTCAGGTGGGAGGGGGGGTCTCATTGGGGGGGTGTCACCCTGGGGGTGGGTGTCCTCGCTCAGATGGGGGGGGGGGCTCTCATCCCAGATGGGGGGGCCCTGTCCCAGGTCAGAGGGTCTCAGCCCAGCTCGGGGGTGCCAGTCCAGCCCCGCGGAGGGGGCAGCCCGGGCTGGGGGGCGGTGATGGTCGGCTGGGGGGGGTGATGGTCGGCTGGGGGGGGTGATGGTCGGCTGCGGGGGGTGCCAGCCCGGCGGGGTGCCTCGCCCCCCCGCAGAGCGCAGAGCTGGAGCCCGAGGACAGCGGGGGGCTGCACTCCCAGAAGCAGAAGATTTCCTTTCTTGAGAACAACCTGGAGCAGCTTACAAAGGTTCACAAACAGGTGGGCGGGGGGGGCGAGGGGGGGGCGGGGGGGGGCCCACCTCACCCAGCTGGACCCCCCCTCGCCCCCCCAGGCCCCCTCTCCTGCAAGCTTTCCCCTTGTTTTGCCAGTGCCCCCCCCCCCCCCAGCATCACCCTGCTCCGTCCTGCCCCCACCCCAAAGCCCCTCTGGGGGGGGCACACGCTGATGCCCGCTCTGTTGCCCCCCCCCAGCTGGATCTCTGGGGGTGTCCAAGGTACCGCGACCCCCCCACACACACACCACCCACCCCCACGGGCAAGACGCGCGTGGGGGGCCCCCCACTGCCGCCCCCCCCGGAGGTGTGGGGCAGGGGGATAAACCCCCCCCCAAGTCCCCTCTTCCCCGGACACCTGGAGCCCCCCTCCCAGTTTTGCTGGGGGGGGGCTGCACTGCCCTGAGCAGCACTTCCCTACCCCCCACCTGCCTGCTGCCCGCCCCCACCCCCCCGCCTGCCTGTGGACCCCCCCCACTGCCCCCCCCAGCTCAGCTTGGCAGTCACGGCCCCACGGCGGCACTGCGGTGGGGCGGGACCCCCCCGCTGCGGAGAGGCTGGGGGGGGCTGGACGGGTGCTAGGAGGCGCCCTAGGGGTGCTGGTAGCCAGTGCTGGGTGCTGGGTGCTGGGTGCTGGGTGCCGCTGGGTGCTGGGTGCCGCTGGGTGCCATGGGGTGCTGGGTGCCATGGGGTGCTGGGTGCTGGGTGCTGGGTGCTGGGTGCCGCTGGGTGCTGGGTGCCATGGGGTGCTGGGTGCTGGGTGCCACTAGGTGCTGGGTGCTGGGTGCCGCTGGGTGCTGGGTGCCATGGGGTGCTGGGTGCTGGGTGCTGGGTGCCATTGGGTGCTGGGTGCTGGGTGCCACTGGGTGCTGGGTGCTGGGTGCTGGGTGCTGGGTGCCGCTGGGTGCTGGGTGCTGGGTGTCGCTGGGCGCTGACAGGGGCCGCTGGGTGCCGGCGGTGCCGGTGGGTGCCGCCGGGTGGTGCGTGGAGAAGGTCGGGGTGTACCGGCGGGCGCCGGGGCCGCGCAGCGCGCGCGCTGACGCGGGGGCGCAGCTGGTGCGTGACAATGCAGACCTGCGCTGTGAGCTTCCGAAGCTGGAGAAGCGCCTGCGCGCTACGGCTGGGCGCGTGCAGGCCCTGGAGGGCGCGCTGAGGGAGGCCAAGGAGGGCGCGCGCCTCGACCGCCGCCGCTACCAGCAGGAGGTGGAGCGCGTGCGCGAGGCCGTGCGCGCCCGCGGGGCGGCCCGGCGCGCTCACAGCGCCCACATCGGTACGGGGAGGTGGGAGGGGGGGTGTGCAGGGACCTGGGGGGCGGGAGGGGGCAGGGGGTGTTTGGGGTGCCGGGTGGGGGCACAGGGGCCGCTTGGGGCGTTTGGGGTGCTGGCGGGTCCCAGGGCCCTGGCACACGCTGGGCGGCTCAGGGCGCCGGGCCCGGCCCACAGCCTGGCACCCCTGAGGGGGGCACAGGGGTGGGGCACGCTGGCTCCGGGGGTGGCACAACCACTGGGGGGGCGGAGGTGCCAGCCAGCGCCCCTCAGCCCCCCCCTTGTGTCCCCCCGCCCCCCTCAGCCAAGCCGGTGCGGCCCGGGCAGGTGCCAGCGGCGTCACCCACCGGTCTCAGCTACACCAACAGCCTCTTCCAGGGGTACCCCGGGGGGGGCGCCCTGCCCGGCCCCCAGAGCCTGTGAGTGGGGGCGGGCAAGGACGGGGGCTGGGGGAGGGGGCTGGGGGGGCAGGGATGGGAAGGGGGTGAAGGGGGATGGTGGGAGGAGGGAGGGGTGCACGGGGGGGTGTTGGTGGCTGGGCATGGGGGGGGCACGGGGGGATGTGGGAGGCATGGGGGGATGCTGGCGACAAAGAGAGGGGGCACGGGGGGATGCAGCGACAGGGGGGTTGGGGAAGGGGCTTCTGGGGGTTGGAGGGTGCAGGACATGGGGTGCCCCCCCCCGCCAGGGCCAGCAGTGCCCAGGGGGGTCTCAAGGCCTTTGTCCCCATGTGCCCCCCCCAGCTTTGCCAGCGGCTCCCCCACACTCTCCAGCAGCCCCCCCGACACCTACCAGCAGCTCAACGTGGATAATGGTGAGGAGGGGCCCTGGGGGGGATGTGGGGGGGTCCCCAGTTGTGGGATGGGGGCAGGGACGGGGGTGTGGTCCCCGTCAACGGGGGCAGGGACCGGGGGGGCTCCCCCTAACCCCCCCTGGAGCCGCTGCTCTTTCTTGCAGGGAACGTGACAGACATCAATGACAACAGGTGAGGGGGGACCAGGGGAGGTCTCAGGGGGTGTGTGTGGGGTGATCTAGGCCCAGGCCGACACCCCCGTGCCGCCCCCCAGGAGTGACCTGTCCTGTGCCTGCGAGGCTGAGGAGCAATCCAAGCTCTTCCCCCTGCGCCAGGAGACGGCGGCCAGCTAATGCCCCCCCCCAGGTACAGGGGACCCCCCTCCACCCCTCAGGTGTCCCCAGGGACCCCCCGCTGCCACCCCTGTGTCCTTTGGGTGCCCCCGGCATGCCCAGAGCAACCCCCAAGGACCCCAAGTCCCATGTGCCCCCCCCCATATCCCTTGGGTGCCCTCAGGACCCCCCCCGGGACTCCACTCAGCTCTTGGGTGCCCCCATATCTCTTGGGTCCCCAAATCCTACGTGAATGTCCCCTACTGAGGTCACCCCACTTCCCCTGGGGTCCCCCCCCAATTTCCCCCAGCCCCCCCATCCCTTGGGTGCCCCCAGATCCTCACATCCCCCCCACTCGCAGACCCCACCCCTGGGTCCCTCACACCCCCTCGGGACCCCCCATTTCCCCCAGAACCCTGCAGATCCTGGGGTCCCCCCCATCCCTCGGGGACCCCCGGTGGAGGGGACTTTGCACCCCCCAACCTCACATGTCACGCCCCCAGGTCCCGCCGGACCCGTCTGCGCTCGCATGTCCTGGTGTCACCTCCATGTCCTGTGTGCTCGCTGCCACGCTTGCCCTGTCCCGCCCCATGGCAAGGGGGGCCCGTCCCGGGGTGTGGGGGGGTGGGGGCTGCCTGCCCCCCAGGATCCCCCCCTGGACCCCCCACCCTCCTGGGGGGCCCAGCCGGGGCTAGGGGTGCTGCCCGGGGTCCGCTTCGAGATGCCTTAAGCCGATACCTGGAGGAATGTCTGGGCCCCCCCCGTCCCCAGACCCCCAAGTGGGTGTCAGCCCCCCTCCTTGCACACATGCCCCCCCACACACACGTCCCCTTGCTTGGCACCTCAGCTGTGCCCCCCCTCCCTGGGACCTCCCGTGCGCCCCCCTCCACTATGCGTGGGGTGTCCCCCCCCACCCCCCCGTCCCCCCCCACTCCTCTGTCCCCCCGCCCAGCGCTGCATGTCCCGCCCCAGCGCCACTGGAGCGGCTCAATAAAGGCCAGAGAAGCTGAGAGGATTCTGGGGCGGGGATGGGACGGGACGGGGTGGGGTGGGGCTGGGGAGGGAGCGGGGCCACCCTGTCCTGCTGTTGCAGCCTCAGTTTCCCCAGCTGAAGTGGGAACCCCTAAAGGGCGCAAACATCACCCTGATGGGGTCATCAAGTCACAGACTGGTTCGGGCTGGAGGGACCTTTCAAGCCCGCCCAGTCCAACCCCTGCCCTGAGCAGGGACATCTGCCACCAGAGCAGCTTCCCCAGAGCCCCACGGTCCAACCTGACCTGGGGTGGTGCCAGGGATGGGGCTTCTCCCACCTCTCGGGGCAGCCTGGGCCAGGGTCTCACACCCGTGCAGGGAAGAATTTCCTCCTCAGATCTCATCCAAGTCTCCCTCTCCCCGTGTAACCCATCACCCCTCGTCCTGTCCCAGCAGCCCCTGATGAACAGCCCCTCCCCAGCTTTCTGACCCCCACCTTTGCAGCACTCCAAGGCCGCACTAAGGTCTCCCCGCAGCCTTCTCCTCTCCCGGCTGAACCCCCCCAGCTCTCTCCCCTCTCCTCCCAGCAGAGGGGTTCCACCCTCGGGTCACTCCTGGGGCTCCTCTGGCCCCGCTCCAGCAGCTCCGTGTCTCTGCTGGGCTGAGGAGCCCCGAGCTGGACCCCGCGCTGCAGGGGGGTCTCCCCAGAGTGGGGCAGAGGGGCAGGATCCCCCCCCTCCACCTGCTGCCCACACTGCTGGGGAGGAGCCCAGCACACGGGGGGCTCCTGGGCTGCCAGCGCCCGTTGCCGGCTCCTGTCCAGCCTTTCCCACCCCAGCACCCCTGAGTCCTTCTCCTGGGGGCTGCTCCATCCCCTCACCCCCAGCCTGGGCCGGTACCGGGGGCTGCCCCAACCCGGGGGCAGGGCCCTGCCCTCGGCCTGGCTGAACCCCAGGAGTTCTGAGCTCCGCTCTCCAGCCTGTCCTGGTCCCTCTGGATGGATCCCGGCCCTTGGCAGCGCTGGCTGCACCCTCGGCTCGGGGCCACCCTCGGACGTGCTGCGGGTGCCCTCGACCCCACCGCCCGTGTTCCCAGCAAAGACGTTCGATAATACTGGTCCCAGTATGGACCCTGAGGGCCCCACTGGTCACCAGTCTCCACCCAGACGTGGAGGGGTTGACCACAGCACTGGCGTGCTGCCACCCCGCTGGGTGCTGCTCCACCCACCAGACCCCTGTGTCTGCAGTTCGGGGCGCTGGGGCCAGGGTCAGCACGTGTCACCCCACAGGGAGGCGGGGCACCGCTATAGGGAGACAGCGCCCTATAGGGAGGGACGCACCCGACGGCAAGGACGCGTCCACCACGGGGAGCACCAGCGCCCTGCAGTGAGCACGTGGTCCCTATAGCCGACACACGGCCCCTATAGCCGACAGAGGGCCCCTATAAGCAACACACACTGGCCCCTATAGCCAGCCCACACCGCCCCTCTGGCGAGCGCCCGGCCGGAGCCTGCGGGGGGCGCTGCAGGCCAAGGGCGCATGCACGGGACTGCACCAACTGGCTTCCGGCGGGCAGCTTCCGGCTTCCGGCGCCGCGGCGGGGCGGGCGGAAGCGGGCGGGTGGAAGCGGCGGCCATGGCGGCGGCGGCAGCGGCCGGGCCCGCGGCGCCGCGTACCAAGACCAAGAAGAAGCAAAAGCGGTTCGTGCCGCAGCGGGTGAAGGTGCCGCGGGCTGCCGACCCGCTGCTGGCGGTGCTGGCCTGGGGCGTCAACCACCAGGTGAGCTCGGGAACCGGGCACTGGCACCGGCCCTCCCAGGGCAGGACCGGGACCTCCATCTCCCCCCGCACCCAGCAGGACCCCGGTCCCTTCCCCCTCGGGCCCCCATCCCTTTGGATCCCTCCTCTGCAGGGACAAGCGGAGCCCGTTAACCACCCACACCCCCCCCCGGTTGGGCGTACCCGGGGCGGTGTTAACGAGCCCCGGTTGTCCCCGCTGTACCCGGTGGGTGACCCCGGGGCGGGGGGGTGGGGGGCTGATGCCGGGGGGAGGGTCAACCCACCCCGGCCCCCTGCCCCAGATCAGCGAGCTGAGCCAGGTCCCGCTGCCCGTCATGCTGCTGCCTGATGACTTCAAAGCCAGCTCCAAAATCAAGGTCAACAACCATCTCTTCAACCGGTGAGCAGGGACGGACCCGCAGACACGCGGGGGGGTCCCGCCGCGGGGGGAGCCCCCACATCTCATGTCCCCCCCCAATCCCCAGGGAGAACCTGCCCAGCCACTTCAAGTTCAAGGAGTACTGTCCCCAGGTCTTCCGCAACCTCCGCGAGCGCTTCGGCATCGATGACCAGGACTACCAGGTGGGGTGTTGGCACCCCGGGGGGGGGACCATCCCGCTCTGGGGACACCCCACCGCCAGCTCAACGTCCATCCCCCCTCAACCAGGTGTCGCTGACGCGGAGTCCCCCGTGCTGGGAGGGCAGCGACCGGCGGTTCCTGCTCTCCGCCGACCGGACGCTGGTGGTGAAGGAGCTGTCGAGCGAGGACGTGGCCGACGTCCACGGTCTGCTGTCCCACTACCACCAGGTACGGTGAGGTGGGAGGGGGCTGCACGGGGGGGTCACCGCATGTCCTGGTGGCTCACTGTGTCCCCCCCACCCCAGTATGTGGTGCAGTGCCATGGCAGCACGCTGCTGCCCCGCTTCCTGGGGATGTACCGGGTGAGCGTGGACAGTGAGGAGACCTACCTGCTCGTCATGAGGAACATGTTTAGCCACCGCCTCCCAGTCCACAGGAAGTACGACCTGAAGGTAACGGGGTGTCGTGTGTGTCCCCCTACCCAACCCCGGGACACCCCCAGAGGGGGCAGAGCCCCCAACGCCTCACGTCACCTCTGTTCTCCCTGCCCCACTCTGTCCAGGGCTCCCTCGTGTCCCGAGAGGCCAGCGACAAGGAGAAGGTACCAGGGTGGGGTGATGTGGGGACTCCCTAGTCCTGAGGGGGAGAGGGTCTCCAGGCCTCATTAGCCCTCCCCAATAATGGCAGCTCATTACCTGCCCCCCCCCCATAACGATGGCTCATTGCCCTAACGATGGGGCTGGTGCAGGAGATCCAAACCCTTTGCCCACCGTGGGCACGTCCTCTGCTTGGAGGAGTCCCCTTCATCTCTGGGGACCCTCTGGCAGCCCCCTGCCCCCCCAGCTTGATGTTTTGGGGGAGGGGCTGGCCCACATGTGTCACCCCCCACCCAGGGCAAGGACCTGCCCACTCTGAAGGACATGGACTTCTTGAACAAGAACGAGAAGGTCTATGTGGCCGAGGAGGACCAGAAGGACTTCATGGAGAAGCTCAAGCGGGATGTGGAGGTGGGTGAGTTGGGGGGGCTACACCCCCCTTGGGAGCCATGGGGGGGGTCTGCACCTCTCTGGGCCATCAATGTGGGTGCCCCCCACCCTAAGTGACCTCTTGGTTGCCACCCCAGTTCCTGGTGCAGCTGAAGATCATGGACTACAGCCTGCTGCTGGGCATCCACGAGGTGGGGCGGGCGGAGCAGGAGGAGGAGGAGGAGGTGGAGGAAGAAGAGTGCGGGTGGGGTGACGAGGCGGGGGGCACAGCGGGAGTGGGCTCCTACGGGACCTCCCCTGAGGGCATCGGCAGCTACCTCAACTCCCACCGCCTCCTCGGCCCCGGTGACTTCGACCCCTACGTCGACGTCTACGCCCTCCGCGGCACCGACGGTGAGCTGGGGGGGGTGGTCGGGGTCAGGGGGCTTGGAGGCGGGGCTGACACATCCCCCTTGCCCCCCGCCCAGCTGCCCCCCGGCGCGAGGTTTACTTCATGGGGCTGATCGACGTCCTCACCCAGTATGACGCCCGCAAGAAGGCAGCGCACGCAGCCAAGACGGTCAAGCACGGGGTGAGGGGGGGACACCTACAAATGGGGAGGGCAAGTGGCACGCCCCTTATTTTGGGGGGGGGGTGAAGTTGTTAGAGCCGAGGATGAAGATGGAGGAGGCACTGAGGGAAGGCAGCCTCTGGCAGGGACTTGGTGGGGGGAGTGCTGTCTTATTGGGAGGGGGGTCTTGAGTGGTTTGAGGGGGCTGCAGGTGCCTGGTGGGGGGTGCTCATCATGGGTGGTGCTGGGGGTGGGGGGCGGTTGGGGGGGTCTGACCCCGTACCCCCCCTCAGGCAGGAGCAGAGATCTCCACGGTGCACCCTGAGCAATACGCCAAGCGCTTCCTCGACTTCATCACCAACATCTTTGCCTAGGGGGGCCCCCCCGGACCAAGAGACCCCTGGGCTGTGCTGCCCCCCCCCCCTCCCCCCCAAGCCCCCAAGGCAGGCACAGCCACCCCCCCACCTCCCTGAGCCCGCCCCATCCCCCCCAAGGTGTGGGCTACCCCACAGCAGCTCCCCCCGCCCCAGCAGGCAGGGGGGCTTTGCTACTCAAGTGCCTTAACTTTATTTGAGGGGGGGTCTGGCCCAGGCCCCCACCCCCCAGCAGTGGGAGGATCTGGAGGTCTTCCCCCCCTCCGCCCCCAACAGGGGGACCTGGGACCCTTCCAGCCTGCCCCCCCCACTCCCCCGTTTGGGGGGGTGGATCAAACACTACTTGCCCCAGGGTGAGGGGAGGAGGGGGGGGTCTTTCTTCCCTCCCCCACGGAGGGCGGGCAGGCAGCAGCCCCTGTTCTGGGGAGGGGGTACAGTTTCTGCCCCCCCGAGCCAGGTGGGGGGCGGGACGACACACATTCCTTGACCCCTCCTCCATGTGGGACCCGCGGGAGCCACCAGAGCCCCCCCATTACTGCAGCCCCCGGGGTGACCCCAGCTCCGGGAGGGGAGTGAGTTGTGTGCCCCCTCCCCCGGGGTGGGCAGGGCCTGGAAGGGTGACACACCCCCCACATAGGGGGAGGTCCCCGGGGGACTGTTCCCAGGCCCCGCCCCCCGCAGGGGGCGGGGCTTACCCTCCGCGTCCTGAGAAATAAATTATTGAACCGGCCCCGGCTCTGCCCCGTTTCCGGGACCCCCGAACCGCCCCCGTTTCCCTCAGCACCGGGAAGCCCCGTCCCCGGACACCCACCCCCCGCTCCAGCCCCGCCCCGCCCCGCCCCGTCCCGTTGGCTCCGCCCCCACCATCACGCGCTGTTCCCATGGCGACGGGCCCGGTACCCCGGTGTCGTGTCCCCGCGCCGCGCGCCGTTGCCATGGTCCCCGCCCTGTTGCCATGGCGGCCCCGCCCCGCGCGGTCACGTGACGCGCGGCGGCTACGGGCAAGGCCTCCCCCCCGCCGTCGTTGCCGCCGCCACCGCCGCCACCCGTTCCGGCCGCGCCGCTCCCGCCATGCTGCGGCCGCCCGGCGATGGTGGGTCCGGGGAGGGGTTGGTGGGGGGGCGCGGGGATCCCTCCTGCCCCGCTACTGGCGCCGCCGGGCCCGGCCTCCCCCGGGCCTGCCCGTGGCACCGGCCTCTCGGCCCGGCCTCCACCGAGCGCCGCCGGGCCCCATCCTGGACCCCGGTTACGGGCCGCGGCGCCATCCCCCGCCCTGGGCCTGGCCGCTGCCCCTCTCTGGACCCGCCCCCCGGGCCCGTCCTGCCCCTCGGGCCTCATCCTCACCCCCCCCCCCGTGCACCCCGAGTCCCACCGGGCCTCATCAAGGCCTCACTGGGACCCCCAATCCCCCCCCCCGGCCCCCTTCGGACCCCCCTGGGCCCACCGAGCACCCCCCGGGCCTCATCGCCCCCTCTCCGGGCCTGTCACGGGCCCCATGCTGCCCTCCGCCATCCCCGGCCCCCGCCCGGCCCCCCCGGGAAGTTCGGGGTAGGGGATTGCCCCCATGGCGGGGGAGGTGGCAGCATCTGCAGCCCCCCCCCGAGCAGTGGGGAGCCCCCCACCCTCCCTCCAGCCCGGGGCTGGAAAGTGAGGGGGGGCACCGAGGAGCTCCGGGGGGACACTGGGCGTGTTTGTCACTGCAGGGTCTCCTGGGGACGTGGCGGCGGGGGTGGTTTATGCTGCCACTGTTCTTGTGGGGGGGTGGGATCCTCGGGGGGGTGATGGACCCCCAAATTGTGCTGGGGGTGGGCAGGGGTGACTCCCCCGGTGTCCCCCCAGCCTGTGGCTCGTGGCTCCGCTGATCCGCTGGCATCTCCAGCTCACGCTGTCCCCCATGGGCTCGCCAGGTGGGTGTCGGTCCCCCTCCCTGGGTGTAGGACCCCCTCCCCGGGTGTGGAAACCCCCCCGGATGTGGGGACCCCCCCAGGCAGCATGGGGAGCCCCCGCTCCTGGCTTCTCCCCCGGGATGGGATTGTCGGGCTGCGGGGGGGCAGTGGGGCCCCAAACCCCCACCCCCACAGTCACGGGGCTGTGACACCCCCATGGTTGTCACAGACTTGGGGCGGGGGGGGCAGCTTAATCCTTGAGATGCCACCTTGAGCAGGCAAATGTCACCCCCAGGGCCCACCAATGGCGGGAGGTGCCCCGAACCTCCCTCCCATCCCCTCCCCGAGTGGACAAATATCGCCTCCCAGGTCCCACCGGGATGGGGAGGGGGGACGCCATCCCTGGGTGCCGCCCCTCAGGCTCTGAGGCCTGGGGCCCCCCCCAGTGTCGTTCGTCCTCTCCAGAATGGCGGCCTGCGGGGGGGCCGCCAAGAACAAGGTGACGGTCTCCAAGCGAGTGTGGGACTTCTTGACCAAGGAAAGCCCGGCCAAGCTGGCCCGCCTGAAGGAGGAGACCAAGGTCAGCATCATGGTGGACGGCGAGACCTCTGACATCTACGTCCTGCAGCTCTGCATGCCCCCGCCCGGCCCCCCTGGGGGGCTCTGCCCGGCCCGTAAAGCCCTCAAGGCCTTGCTGAAGGAGACGGAGAAGGAGCTCAAGAAGAAGACTCAACGCCATGGCGAGCTGGTGGGCTGCGTCGCTGTCCTAGAGCCCGGCGGGGCCGGGCTGGGCGGCCGGGGGTTGGCGGGCGGCCGTGGCGGCGGCGGGGGGTCGTCGTCGGCACCCGGGTGCTCGCGGGAGGAGGAACCAGAGCGGCAGTGTCCCATCTGCCTGGGGGAGATCCAGAAGATGAAGACGCTGGAGAAGTGCCGGCACTCCTTCTGCGAGGACTGCATCACGCGGGCGCTGCAGGTGAAGACCGCCTGCCCCATGTGCGGGCGCTTCTACGGGCAGCTGGTGGGCAACCAGCCACCCAACGGGCGCATGCTGGTAACCCGCGACGCCGGGCTCCTCCTGCCCGGCTACGAGAAGTTCGGCACCATCATCATCCAGTACGTCTTCCCACCCGGCGTCCAAGGGGTAAGATGGCACTGGTGCCTCCCACTCAACCACCCAACCACCACCACCCGCCAGCCCCCAGGCAGCCCCAGAGGGGCTGGGGTGGCACCTGGGCGTCCCCAGCTGTCGGGGTGCTCCTCACCCCCAAAACCTGATAGGTGCCCCCTGGCACCCCTGGGTGACCCCAAAACCTGATGGGTGCCCCTGACCCAACTCTGTGCCCTTGGCCTACTTGGGCACCCCCAAGCCCTGCTGGGTGTCACTGGTACCCCTGGGTGCCCCCAAACCCTGCTGGGTGCCCCCAACCCATTCCTGTGCCCTCGGATCCCCCAGCCACCCCCTTGCCCCATTGCCCCCCACCCTCTGTCTCCCCTCTGCCCCCCTCCCATGCATCCCTGTCCCCCCCCCCTGCAGGTGGAGCACCCCAACCCGGGGGTGCGGTACCCTGGCACCACGCGCGTCGCCTACCTGCCCGACTGCCCTGAGGGCAACAAGGTGCTGGGGCTGTTCCGCAAGGCCTTCGCCCAGCGCCTCACCTTCACCGTGGGCACCTCCATGACCACTGGCCGCGCCAATGTCATCACCTGGAACGACATCCACCACAAGACCAACTGCACTGGCGGGCCCCAGCTGTACGGGGGGGGGCACCCCTGGGGGGGGGGGAGCACCCCTGGGGGCAGGGGGTGGGTGGGAGCATCTCCCCTGGCATGGCCGCGTCGTGGGGACAGGTTAGAGGGGTGAGAGGTGTCTCCGCTGGCACCCCTGTGGGGTGGAGGGGCACCGTGGGGACAGGGTGGGGTGGGGTTGGGGGGGCGTCACCCCTGGTACAGCTGTTGGGGGGGGCACCTTGAACAGTGGGGGGGGGAGGCGGGGAGGATCCCCCCTGGCAACCCTGTGGGGTGGGGGGGCACTGTGGGGACAGGATGGGGTGGGGGGACAGCGCCCCTGGGGGGTGGGGGGGGTCCATGAATAGGCTGTGGGGGTGTGGGGTGGGAGCCTCACCCCTGGCACAGCTCGGGGTGGGGGGGGCTCCTTGGGGACAGGCTGGGAGTCCTGGGGGGGACATCTCCGCTGGCACCTCAGGGGCTGGGGTGGCACCCAGGGGCAGGTTATGGGGACATCGGGGCTCCTCTGTGCCGGTGCGAGGCACCCTGGGGACAGGCTGTGGGGGGAGCGCCCAGCTGGGGGGGTGCCACGCTGACCTGCCCCTGCCCATGCTCCCCCCAGGTTCGGGTACCCCGACCCCACGTACCTGGCACGGGTGCAGGAGGAGCTGCGGGCCAAGGGCATCACCGAGGACTGAGCCCGGAGGGGGGCCAGCACGGCCCTGGGCAGCGAGACCCCCCCCCGGCCTCCCCCCAGGCAGGCGGCTGCTGCCTGTGCCAGGGCCACAAGGAAGGTGCCAGGGCCCACCGGGGGGGGGGGTGGTGGGCACGGTGCCCCCCACCCTGGCACAGATGGACAGACGGTGTCACTCTGTACATACCCCCCGCAGCCCCCCCAGGACAGATGAACAGGCTGGGGGGGGGGGTGCTGTGCCCTCTGACCCCCCACCCCAGGAGCGGGGTCGGTGCCCCTTGGCGGAGGCAGCGGGTTAATTTATTTTTTATTTTTATCCCCCGCCCCCCCCCCAGCTCTGTAACTTTGATCCAATAAAAATATGCAACACTGCGAGGTGCATCCAGGGGGTGGGGCCTGGGCCTCCCCCCGCCCCCAGAGGCAGCAGGGGGGTGCCAGCAGCTGCGGGAGGGTCTGGAATGGTGGGAGCAAACTGGGCCATACTGGTGTGGGGCACTGGGAGGGCGACGGGGCTGAGGACACTGGGAGGAGACGTTTGGATGGGATGTCAAACTGGGGATACTGGGATGGAGGGCACTGGCATGGGACACTGGGGTGGGGACATTGGGATGGGACCTGAGATGGGGACAATGGGATGAGACATCGGGATGGGGACATTGGGATTGGGCACAGGGATGGGGCACTGGGATGGGGACATTTGGGTGGGGACAATGGGACGGGAACAGGGCTGTGACATCGTGGTGGGACACCAAGATGAGACACCGGGATGGGACACTGGATGGGGATGCTGGGATGGGACATGGGGATGGGGCAATGGGATGGGGACAGCAGGATGGCACCTGAAATGGGGACACTGGGATGGGGCATCAGGATGGGAACATGAGGGTGAGGCACTGGGCTGGGACACCAGGAAGAAGAGATTGGGATGGGGACACTGGGATGGGAGGCACCAGGATAAGACCAGGATGGGATGGGACCTAAGATGGGTCACCGGGATGGGACATCAAGATGGGACACCAGGATGGGACACCGGCATGGGACATGGGGCTGTGTCTCCATGAGCCCGGCTGTTACTGTGGTGGGACCTCACCTTGGGCGGGTCACCACTGGGTCACCTAGGGAGGAGCTGCGGGGTGTGTCACCACTGGAACCTTCCGGGGGGGTCACGGGCCACTCCAGGGGTGTTCTCATAGGGTTCCTCAGCAGGGCGGGGTGGTTACTGTACAGTGACCCAGGGGTGTCACTGTGGGACCACCCCAGGGGTTGGTACCATGGGTGCCCGTGTCCCTGCCACTGCCAGGAGATCCCTAGTGGGAGGTGAGACAGGGACCTCCTGGGACTTAGGGCTAGGACCCACCTGCCTTTTGTTCCCTGAGATGGCTCCTGCCCCCCCCCCTCCAGGCAGTGGAGGACCCCCCAGCCCTGGCCCTGGCATGGCCTTGTCCCTTGAGGGTCCATGGACATGTCCCTGGTGTGACCAGGTCCTTGTTCCTGCTTTGGCTTGTCCACCATGTGTCCACGTCCATGGCACATGCACCCTCGCGTTCCGGCCGTGCCCGTGTCTCCAGGATGTCCCTGGTGGCTCCATGTCCTTGTTCCTACTTGGACTTGTCCATCACAGGTCCCTGTCCACGCTCACGTGTCCGTGGGGGGTCCAGGACCACCGTGGCTCCGTGTCCTTGTCACCACGTGTCCCTGCAGCCCCTCACGGCCCCACACGGATGTCACCGACAGCCGAAACGCGCCCAAATCCGCGCGCCCCAGCTCCAGCATCAGCGCCAGGGGACCGGCAGGGCGGGGACGGGCGGCCGCTGCCGTAGGATGGGGCCCTGTGGGTGCCGGCGGGACCCTGCTGGGCGCTGCGGCAGGATGGGACCCTGCTGGGGGGGGGGGGGGGGGAGTGTCCAGGGGGACCCAGGGGGCCCCCCACCGTGGACAAGCCACGCCCTGTTATCATAGGCCACACCCCCGGGGAGCCACACCGGGACAGCCACGCCCCCAGGGCTCTGCCACAAGCCCCCCCACACATACAGGCCCAACACGCCCCCCCCGCCCAGGGAGAACTGCCACACCCAATCCTGTGCCACACCCCAGGAGGGACCACGCCCCATGGGGGAGTGGCATGGGCCAGCAAGGCCACGCCCATATGACAGACCACGCCTCCCGGAAGCCACGCCCCCAAGCAGGGCAGGCAGCTGGCCATGCCTGCACTGCCATGGCTCTGCCCCCAGCCCCGCCCCCAGCCCCGCCCCCGGGGGGTGCTTCGAGTTGTGGGGCCATTGGGGGGGGGGGGTCGTCGCAGGGCGGGGGGGGTGTCATGGGTCTCACCGCAGAATGGGGCTGCTGTGGGGGCTGGGCCGTGGGTGCCCCCACCCCACTCGGGGGACACATGGGGGGGTCTGCCACCTCTCAACGCCCCCCCCCCAACATCCCGCACCCCACAGCCCCCTGAGCCGGCGCCTCGTGAACTGCCCCCCACCGTGACCCACCCCGCAGGGTGCCCACCCACGGGACCACCCCCCCCGCCACAGGGCACACCCCCCCACACCCTCCCCGGGGGTGTCACCCACCTGCAGCGGGTTGGACATGTGGGGGGGCGGGGCTTAGAGGAAGAGGAGGGCCTGGGATGAGGGGGCGGGGCTTAAAGAAAGGGGCGGTGTTAATTCAGGGGGCGGGGCTTAAAGGGGCGCGGGTAAGGTGGGCGTGGGCAGGGCTTGCAGAAAGGGGTAACGCTGGGTGGGCTTGGAGAAAGGGGCGGGGCTAAAAGGGGGCGTTGCTTGGGAAGCAGGCGTGGCTTGTAGAATGGGGTAGCGCTGGTGGGCTTGGAGAAGTGGGCGTGGCTAGAACGTGGGGGCGGTGCTTGGAGAAGTGGGCGTGGCTAAGAGCGGAGCGGTCGGGGTGGTTAAAGGGGCGGGGCTCCGCTGCGGGGCCATGGCCGGGGCGGGGCTCCCCCCCCCTCCTTTTTTTCCGAACAAAGAGGCAGATTTCGGTCTGGTTAAAATTTCACCATCCATCGGGTAGAAAAGGGAGGGGGGGGGCCGGGACAGCCCCTCCCCCAGCCCCTCCCCCAGCCCCAGGCGGGTCCCGGGGGGGCTCGGGGGGGAGGGGCCGAGACTTGGCACAAAAATCCTGGCGGCAGCGTTGGTGGGGGGAGGGGCTGTACAATAGAAAACGGAGTCCCTGGGGGGGGGGAGGGGGGGCACCCGGACGGGGGGGGGTGGGTGTCCCACCTCCCCCCCCAAAGTACAAAAGAGCTTAAAAACACCGCGCGGGGGTGGGGGGTGCTCCAGGGTGGCCGCAGTCCCGTGGTGGCCCGGGGCGGGGGGCGGGGGGTGGTGACCCACGCAGGGGGGGGGAGGGTGGCCCCCCCGGGCGGCGGTGGCCGGGCGGGGGGGGGCTAGTTGCCGGCCATGCACTTGAAGCGGTTCTTGAAGAAGAAGAGGCGGTGCTTGAGGCGGAGGCTGTCGTCCTGCGCGGGGGGGTACCGGTACCGGGCGTACAGCCGCTCCCCCTCCGAGCGCCGCCACGGCAGCGCCAGCTTCGACGCGTGGTCCACGACCACGTCCTCGCAGGAGCCCACGTGCAGCACCCCCAGCCCGTCGATGAAGAATTCTGCGTGGGGAAACCCACCCCCTCCAAAACGGGCTCGGTGCTGCCCCGGGGAGGGGTGGGTCCAGCATCCCCCAGCGACCCTTCCTCTGCTCCTGGTGTCTCAGTGCTCACCGCCCACCTCCCCGCCCCGCCAGGTGACCCCTTGGTGGGGGGTCTCCCTTCCTCCCCCCGCCCCCAGCAGTGAGCCGGGGGCTCTTCCCCAGTTCCTCCCCCAGGGGCTTCCCATGTCTGAGACCCCCCAGACAGCAGCGTTCAGCCCCCTCCTCTTCCCTGGGAGACCTCACATCCCTCCACCCATCACCCCGACACCCAGGACCCCCTTGGACCCCGCCCAGGTCACCCCCACGCCCCCATCCCCGACACACAACCCCCCCCAAGACCCTCTCTCGCCCCCAGGACCCCCCCAGGTCGTACCCCCCCCACCCCCAGACACACCCCCCCCCGGACCCTCTCTCCCCCCAGGTCACCCCCCACCCCGAAACGCCCCCCTCCCGTGCCCCCCCCCGCTCACCGAGGTGGGCGACCCGGCTGAGGCGGGGGTCGAAGCCGACCTGCCGGACCTTGTCGGTGCGGGCCAGGAAGAAGTTGACGACGCCGTCGGTGACGACGCAGGCCGGGAAGCCGGCCAGGCGGTGGTGGAAGCCGGGCCGCGTCCGCAGGCAGTCCCCCCCCGCGCCGCCCGCCCGCACGCTCAGCAGCTGCCGGTACGTGGTGGTGTAGCCGGTGATCTCCCGCACCGCGCCGCCCACCTGCGGGACGGCACCGGGAATGGCACCGGCAATGGCAACCGCAACAGCCCCGGCACCCCCCGTACCCCCAGCATCACCCACCTGTGAGATGGCACCAGGAGTGGCCCTGGCAATGGCCCCGGCAACGGCACCAGCACCCCCAGTACCCACCCCCCAGCATCACCCACCTGCAGGACCGCAGTGAGAACGGCACTGGGAATGGCACCGGGAATGGCACCAGGACCCCCCCGTATCATCCCCCTGCAGGACAGCCCCGGGAATGGCACCAGCACCAGAGACATCCCCAGCATACCCCAGCGTCACCCGCCTGTGGCACTGGGCACCGGCACCCACCAATACCCCCCAGTATCACCCACCTGTGGGGCAGCACTGGGCACCAGCACCAGGACCAGCACTGGCACCTGAGAGCCCCCCAGCATCGCCTACCGGCGGCACCAGGACCAAGATCTCCCCAGTACCCCCAGTGCCACCCACATGCAGCACTGGACACGGGACCACGGCACAGGCACCCCCCGATACTCCCCCAGCATCACCCCCCTGCAGCACCAGCACCGGGACTGGAAACAGCACCTGGCACAACCCGGGTACCCCCCAGCATCGCCCCACTGCAGCACCAGGCATCAGCACCCCCTGGCCCCCAGCAGCACCCACCCACAGCGCCAGCCCGCGACAGCACCGCCCCCCCCCCCCAACACTGCCAAACCCATAGGCACCGGCACACTGGGGGGCACTGGGAGACCCCCTGGCACTGGGCAGGGGAGGCAGGGGGCCACCAGGTCACCCTTGGCAGTGGAGCTGTGGGGCACTGGGATGGCACCAGGCACTGAGGACACGGGCCATCAAGACCCCCTGACCCAGAGCTTGGGGAGCCACCGGCCACCACCCCAGTGCCTCCCTGCGCCCAGGGGTGCCCCCCCCACCCAGGGGTGCCCCCGGCCCCCGCACCAGGTCCAGGCTGGTTCTCTCCAGCACGTCCACCAGCTTCTCCAGCCGCGTGCGGGGGGTGAAGATGAAGTCGTCGTCCACCCACAGCACGTACTTGGTGGTCACCTGCGAGACCGCCAGGTTCCTCCCAGCGAACCAGCCCTGGGGGGGGACACGATGTCAGTGCCTGCTGCCCCCCCCCGCCCCAGCTGCCCCCCCGGCCCTCTCGGAGTCCTGCCGTGTCCCCCCTCCCCAGAGATCCCCACCCCTGCCACCCCCCTCATGTCACCCATCTCTGGGGACCCACAGGCCTGCCACCCCCCCCATGTCCCCCCCAGAGACCCCCACCCTTGCCAGCCCCCTCATGCCTCCCCTCCCCAGTGCCCCCCAACCCCCCATCCACCCCCAAGCCCCCCACCCCCCCCAGCCCCACCTTGCCGAAGGGCATGAGGTAGTGCTCGAGGTGGGGGCCCTGCAGCGGCTCGGGGCGCTGGCTGTCATCCGCCACCACGATGGTGACGGAGGGGTAGAAGCGGCGGATGCTGGCGATGAGCCCCCGCAGCTTGTCGTAGCGCAGGAATGTCTTGGTGGCGATGGTCACCAGCGCCGTGATGTTGTACCCTGGGCATGGGGGGGTCAGCCGGGGGCGCTGGGGGCACTGGGAGCACTGGGCACCCCGGCACTGGGAGGATTGGGACACCCTGGCACTGGGAGGACTGGGTGCCCCACCACTGAAAGGACTGGCCCCCCCATAGCACCAGAGGACTGGGCATCCCAGCACTGGGAGGACTGGGACACCCCGGCACTGGGAGGACTGGTTTTGGGGAGCACGGGTGGGGGCCCATGGCTCACCTCTGTCCCCGTCCCTGTCGTCATCCCTATCGCCATCCCTATCGCCATCCCTGTCAGGGTCGCCGTCGCCGGGGGGGCCATAGAGGCGGGGTGTGGGCGGGTGCCGGATGCGGATGGCGAAGGCGGCGACGTGCCCGTCGGTGGAGAACTGCACTGGAAGGCCAACAGGGCGCTGGGGGTCCCGGGGGGCGGCACCCCCCTGCCGCAGGGTGCCCCACACCCCCAGAGCACGGTGTCACCGGGCCAGAGCTGCCACAACACCCCTGAGGCAGGGACCTGCCATGGCACCTACAGGGCCAGCACCCATCCCGGCCCCCCCCGCGGCACCCACCGATGTCGGCGGTGTCGGGGTGGAAGAGGGTGTTGGTGTAGGTGACGAACTGCAGCTGCCGGTTGAGGTGGTCCAGGCGGGGGGCGGCCAGCACTAAGCGGGGCTGCCCCTCGCCCCGCAGCTCCACGCCCTCCACCACGGCCGCCACCGCCAGCGTCCCCATGGTGGCGGTCAGGTTCACCTGCGGGGGCGGTGTCACGGGGGGAGCCGGGACACGCGGGACACTCCGGGCCCCGGCGGGAGCCAGGCAGGAGTGAGCCCCGCCCACACGGATCACGCCCCGCCCATACCGGGTAATGACCCCTCCCACAGCGGACCACACGCCACGCCCACTCCCCGCCCGCGTCGGCTGATGCCCCGACCACGCCCCGCCCATAACGACTGACGCTCCGCCCACACTGACTGGCGCCCCGTTCATAGCTACCACGCCCCGCCCACGCCGGATCATGCCACGCCCACTGCACGCCCACATCCGAGCACGCCCCGCCCTCACCTGGTAGCTCTTCCTGCCCGCCGCCTGCAGGCTGAGCCCTGCGGAGCCACAGACACGGGGGGGGGGGGGCTGTGAGCGGGGAGGGGGGTCCCCACCCAAACACCCCCGGGGAGGAGTGTCACCCTCTGCCGCCCCCCCCCCGCCCATCGTGCTCCCCTCCAGCCCCAGGCCTGGCTGCGACGCCAGTGCGCGCCGCGCCCCGCGTCCCTCCCGGTGTCCCGCTCGAGCCCGTGTCCTCCAGCGCTGCCACACACTCCCACCCCCGTGCCCCCCCCCACCCAGTGACCCCCCCACCCCCGTGCCCTCCCCTCACCGGGCACCAGGACGGTCTGCAGCGGCCGCACCTCCACCCCCTGGGCCGGGTACTCGAGGGGGGAGTTGGCGCGGACGATGAGCAGCCGGTCGGCCGGGGACTGCACCCTGCGGGGTGTGTGTGGGGGGAGTGCTCAGCCGGGGGCCGTCCTGCCCCGCGCCGAGCCCCGGGGGGGCGGTTCTCCTCGTCCCACACCCACCCCAGAGTGTCCCATCCTGCCACACGCTGATGCTGCGGATCCTCCCCTGCCCCACGCTGGTTCCAGGGGGTCCCATCCTGCTCTGTGCTGAGCGCGGGGGGGTCCCACGCGGGGGGCTCCCACGCGGAGGAGGCCCACCCGGGGGGGTCCCACCCTCCGCTCAGCTCACCCTGGGGGGTCGCACTCTGACCCACACCCCCGCAGCGGGTCCCATCCCGCCCCACGCTGACCCTGGGGGGTTCCCCCCTGCCCTACACCGACCCCAGAGGGTCCCACCCTGCCCCACGCTGACCCGTGGGCGTCCCGCGGGTCCCCGCTCACCGCTGCCAGTGGCTCCGGTACTCGCGCTCCCGCTGGCGCTGCAGGCGGGGCCGCTCCTCGGGGGCGAAGGCGCTGGCGAAGTCGACGCCGGGGCCCTGCCCGAAGAGCTGCCGCTGGAGGGGCAGCGCCAGCCCCGGCTCGGCCTCGCAGGAGCAGCCGTTCCTGGGCAGCAGCCTAGCCCCCCCCGCCCGCCGTCACCCCTGGCTCCGCGTCCGGCCCCGGGGCGGGGACGGGGCCCGGCCACCGCCCCGGCACCGCCCGGCACCGCCCATGCCCCGCCCCGGCACCCACCCAGCAGCCCTCTCCCATCCCCCCCATCCCCATGGGTGCCCCCGCTCCCCCCCAATCTCCGCGAGCCCCGCACTCGCCACCTTCGCGCAGCCCCACCCATGGGTGCCCCCACCCCACGGACGCCCCCGCCCTGAGGTGCCCCCACCCCATGCATGTGCCAGCGCTGGGAATCCCAGGCCCTGCCCATGGGTGCCCGCACCCCGAGGTGTCCCCACCCATGGGTGCCCCAGCCCCGGAAATCCAAACCCTCACCCACGGGTGTCCCCACCCCATGGGTGCCCGGGTCCCAGGAGTCACAGCCCCCCCACACCCCACAGGTGTTCCCATCCCACGGGTGTCCCCACCCCGTGGGTGCCCAGGATCGAGGAGTCCCACACCCCCCCCACCCATGGGTGCACCCCCCCCCCCGGGGGGTGCTCACTCCATGACGTCCTCCTTGAGGCGGAAGGGCACGTGGGGATAGGAGCGGCCGGGGGGGATCAGAGGCGGGGGCAGCAGCCCCTCGGGGCGGGGCCGCCGCAGGTCCACGCTGGGGGGGCCCTTGGGCGCCCAGAGGTGGAGCACGAGCGCGCCCAGCGCGGCCGAAGCCGCCAGCAGCAGCCACAGGGAGCGCGCAGGCACGCGCATCCTGGGCGGGGGCGGCGCGTCACACCCTGCCCCGCCCTCGGCCGCGACCCCGCGCGCACCAGGGCGACCCAGCCAGCCCAGTGCCCCCTAGTTCCTCCCAGCGCAAACCAGTGAACCCCCTGAACCCAGTGAAACCAGGGCCCCCAGTCCTCCCAGTGAACCCAGTGAACCCAGGGCCTCCAGTTCCTCCCAGTGCAAACCAGTGCCCCCAGCACACCCCAGGGAACCCAGTGAACTCAGTGCAAACCAGTGCCCCCAGCTCTCCCAGTGCAACCCAGGCAACCCAGTGGCCCCAGCTCTTCCCAGTCCTCCCAGTGCTCCCAGCAACTCCCAACGCCCCCAACTCCTCCCAGTGCAAACCAGTCAACCCAGCTCCTCCCAGAGCAAACCAGTCGACTCAGTGCCCACAGCAAATCCCAGTGCAAACCAGCACCCTCAGCTCCTCCCAGTGCAAACCAGTGGCCCCAGCAATTCCCAGGGCTTCCAGAACCTCCCAGTGCAAACCAGTGCCCCCAACTCCTCCCAGTGCAACCCAGCACATCCTAGTGCCCTCAGTGCAAACCAGTGCCCCCAGCATCTTGCTCCCAGTACAAACAAATGCAGACCAGTGCAAACCAGTGCCTCCCAATGCAACCTATCGCCCCAACGCCTCCCAGTGCCCCCAACACCTCCCACTGTTCCCAATGCAACCTAGCGCAAACCAGTAACAGTTCCCCCAGTGCAAACCAGTGCCCACATAACCTCCCAGGGCCCCCAGCTCCTCCCAATGCAAACCAGTGAATCCAGCTCCTCCCAGTGCAAACCAGTGCCCCCAGCACCGCTCAGTGCCCCCAGCTCCTCCCAGTGCAAACCAGTGCCCCCAACACCTTCCAGTGCCACCCAGTACCCCCAGTGCAAACCAGTGCCCTCAGCCCAAACCAGTGTCCCCAGCACCTGTGCCCCCCGTGCAAACAAGTGCCTCCAGTACAGACCAGTGCAAACCAGTGCTTCCCCATGCAACTTACTGCCCCCAGCACCTCCCAGTGTTGACAGCGCCAGCCAGGGCAGCCCTGTGACTCCCAGTGCAGCCCCGTGCCTCCAGCTCCTCCCAGCGCCTCCCGATGCAACCTATCGCCCTCAGTGCCCCCCAGTGACCCCAGCGCAGCCCAGCACACACCAGTGCTCCCATTACACACCAGTGCCCCCCACTCCTCCCAGCAGTCCCAGTGCCTTCCAGTGCCCCAGTTCTGCTGGGCCCCTCTGGTCTCGTCCCCGTCACGCACCCCGGTGCCCCCCGATCCCACCCCAGTGCCGCTCAGTCCCCCCAGTGCCCTCACCTCGGGGTGGGCGAGGGTCCCGGAGGGGTTGGGGGGGGGGGATCGGGGGTCTCAGCCCACGCTCATGGCTCTGCACCCCCGCAACACCGGCCTGGGGACACGGGGACGGCGTCAGGGCCGGGGGGGGACACACACCCCCACAGCCTCAGCCCCACCCTGTGCCGAGGGGACCCCGGCACCCTGCTACGCCCACCCCTCTCTGCAGCACCCATCCTCCCCGCAGCAGCGGACCCCCCGCACCCCCCTCGGGGGGCGGCTTTGTGCAAGGATGGGGGGTAAAAAGGGACCGGGGGGGGTGAATGGGGGGCAGGGGGTAGGGTCGAGGCGGGGAGTAGATCCAGGGTGCAGCGGGGCCGGGGCGGGCTGGGGGTGTTTGCGGGGATCCGGGGCGGGGGCGGGGGGGCAGGGAAGGGCCTGGGGGATGTTGGGGGAAGCCGGGGTGGGGGGGGGGGTGGGCGGGAGGCGCAGGGGATGCGAGGGGGAGGGGCTGGGGGGGGCCGCGAGGGCAGCGGGGCTGGGGGCTGCGGGGGGGGCCGGGGGCTGTCCGGGGTTTGGGGGGGCCCGGCGGCCTTGGGCGGGGGCGGGGATGAGGAAGCGATGTCGGGGAGCCGCGGGGCGGCGGCAGGTGCCATCCCCCACCGCGACATGTCGCGACAAGGGCGGGGGACGGGGGACGCCGGACGGTTCCAGCCCTACCTGGCTCCGCCGGCGGGTCCCGGCGCTTCGCGGCCGCGCACCGACACCGGCAGCGGGGGGGGGGGGGGGGCGGGCAGGGCGCCCCCGGCGGCCCCGGCCGGGAACGGCACCGCCGCAGCCCCGGGAGGGGCGGGGTGGGGGGGGGGGGCGCGCACAAAGCAGGGAGGGGGCGGCCGCCGGTGTCACTGTCTCAGCAGGCCTGGCGGGGGTCGGGCCTGCCCCGGGAGGGGGGATCAGACACACACACACCCCCCCCCAGCGCGTGGGGGCTCCGGCTGTCACAGGCCGGGCTTTGTGCCCACGCGTGGGGCCGCACAACGGCCCCATTGAGCCGGGGGGGGCCGGACCTTGGGCTGCCCGCGCCGGGGCGGGGAGTGGCGGCTGAGGGCTGGGGGGCTGCTGGGGGGATTGTTGGGGATACTGGGGGGATTCTGGGGCGCTGCTGGGGGGGACTGGGGGGGTCGGAGGGAGGTTGGGAGGTGCTGGGGGAAGCTGGGGGGGTCTGGGAGGGACGCGTGGGGATGCCGTGAGGACATTGGGGGCTGAGAATCTGGGGGGAGGTTTGGGGCGAGATTGGGGATGCTGGGGGGCAGTTGGGGCAGGCGGGGGGACACACCGGGGGACGCCGGGGCACGGAGTGGCGTGGGGAGATGGGGAGGGCGTGGAGTGGTGCGAGGGGGATGCTGGGGGGGGTCCCCGCTGCGCCCCTCTCGGACCCGGGGCGAGGGCTCGGAGCGGGAGGGCCCACGCGTGTGCGCGCTCAGGGCTTCCACGCACGTGCGTCGCCGTGTGGACAGGGACCTCCAGCCCGGACCGGGGGCGGCCCCCCCCTATCCTGGTTCCGGTGATCACGTGAAAACACACACCCCACCCACTCCCCCTGCCCCGGGATGCTCTGCCTCCCTCCGCCAATCAGAGCGCCGGAATCGCCTGCATCCCTCTCGGCCAATGGGAAGCGGGCGGGCGCGCAGCCGCCCTGCGCCTTCAAGGGCCGGGAGTTGCGTCATCGGGGCCGGCCGCGCTCCGCCTCACCATTGGCTGCCGCCTGCGCTGACTCAGCCCAATCGCCTCGCCCCCTGCCGGGGCCGCCGCCTTCCCACCGCGGCTTCAAGCCCGGGGGCGTCATCGCCGCCTTCCGACCAATAGGCGACGCTGAACGCTGACGGGCAGGTGCGAGACCAAACCGCCTTGCTTGCCGTGGTGGGCGGGGCACTCGCGGGGAGGCGGCGGGCGGAAGCGGCGGCCGGCGGATCGAAGATGGCGGCGCGGCGGGGCCGAGGTCTGGGCCCGGCGCTGCTGGTGGTGCTGGCGGTGCTGGGCCCGGGGCGGCTGCTGCCGGGGGCCCGCGCCACCCTCAACCTGCAGGAGCTGAGCGAGCTCAAGTACGGCCTCGAGATCCTCGCCGAGCCCGTGCTGGCCGGGCAGGTGCGCCGCGGCGGTGACGGGCACCGGGGCGGGGGCACTGGCCTGGGATCCCTACCGGGATCGCGGTCACCGACCCAGGGTCATTCGGGGGCCAGGAGAACCGGCCCGGCATCGGGGACATCAATTTGGGGTCCTGTCAGGGTGGGGGCACTGCCCCGGAGTCCTACCGGGCACAGGGGGAGCGGGCTGGGGGTCGTGCTGGTGTGGGGAGCCGGTCCGGGGTCCTACTGGGCCTTGGGAGTACCGTACGGGGTTGGGAGCACCGTACTGGAGCAGGGGAGACTGGTCTGGGCTGGTAGCGGGTACGGGAGCAGCAGGCTGGGGACGAGGGCACCAGCCCAGGGTGGTACCAGGATGGGGACACCGGCCTGGGGGTCCCACCAGAGACAAAGGCACCGGTCTGGGATCCTGTCGGGGACGGAGTCACCGGCCCGGGGTTTGGGGGCACCGGTGATGGCCAAGGGACACCAGTCTGGCATCCTGCTGGGGCGGGGGCACTTGAGTCCTTCCAGTGCTTGGGAGTACCGTCAGTACCCTGGGGTTGGGGACACCATACCCTGGGGACAGGAGCACCATACCAGGGCCGAGGGCACCGGCCTGGGGTGGTACCGGCCCTGGGGGCTCTGACCTGGAGTCCTACTGGATGGGAGTTGTCAGCCCAGGGGGGTACTGTGGATGGTGGCCACCAGCTGAGGACAGGGTCACCAGCCTGGTGTTGTTGATACCAACCTGGGGTGGCCCGAGGTGGGGGATGAGCCTGGGGCCATACCATGAGGGGAAGCACCGGCCCGGCGGGGTCCCTGGGACTGCTGGGGGGCGGAATGGGGCCTTGGGGAGGAAATGGGCTGTGACCAGACCAGGGCCCTACCAGGAGGCATCGCCACCTGGGGGGTCACCGCGCCTACCCGGGGGTCCTACGGGGAGCACTAGGACTAGACTGGGGAAGGGAGCACGTGGGGCCCGTACCTCTCTTTAGCCTCCTGCTTGCCTCTGCCGAGCAGCTCTGGGCAGCTGCGGGGTGCAGCTGGGTCCGGCGTGTCCCTGGAGTGATGGTGACCCCCCAGCACCCACCTGCAGCTCGGCAAGGGTGCAGCTTCCGCATCCGTTGCAGCAATGTGGGCTGGGTCACTGCCGTGCAAAGTTCATTCTCAGATAACAAAGGGCGGGGATGAGTCCCCGCCCGGGCCTTGGCTCCCCACATTTGGTGGCAGGGGGTTTGGGGTTGGCCCTCCCAGCAGGCGCGTCCCTGGCTGCCATCCCAGGCCCGTGACTTTGAGCCGTTGGGCGGGAGCCGCTGAGCAGCCCCAAGGGGTTGGGAAGTCCCAGCCTGGAGTCCCTCGATAGCTTCTGGGTGGGGCAACAGTGACGGGCCTGCCCCCTTGCCTTGTGTCCGTGTCACAGCCCAGTGGCACAAAGAAAAGGGGAAACTGAGGCATGAGGCGGGGCTGCAGTTTGCCCAGGGAGGGAAAGCGGTGACAGGCCCCAGCTTGCCTGCCCTGCCCCTGTCTGGCCTGGTTCCTGGGGACCCTGATAGGTCCCGGTGCCCAGGGATGCCCCCACCGCCAAGGCCCTGCCCTGTGTCCCCCCACCCAGCGCCCGGCAGAGGATGTGGTGACGGTTGCATCAAAGTTCAAGCAGCGCTACGAGTGCCGGCTCCCGCCCGCGGCTGTCCGGCACCCGCCCGACCCCCAGGACGAGACGCAGCTCTACAATGGCTCCGGCGTCACCGAGCTCCTGCGCCCCATGGGAGCTGCCCCGTGCCTCGTCAAGGTGGGGGCTGGCGGTAGCGGGGGGAGGACACACCGGGCTGGGACAGGGAAGGTCAACCCGTGGCATCCGTCCTGACCCCGTGTTTTTCTCCATTGTTCCCAGACCAAGGACTGGTGGACGTACGAGTTCTGCTACGGGAAGCACATCCAGCAGTACCATGTGGAAGGTGCCAGCGCAGCTGGGGACGGTGCTGGGGGGGAGCCGGGGCAGGTTGGGAGGGTGAGGGGGGAAGGGGCAGATCGTCCCCGATGTCCCCGTCCCCTCCTTGAGCGCTGCCTGTGCGACTCCTGCCTCTCGCCGCAGAGTCAGAGATCAAAGGAGACGTCCTCTTCCTCGGCTACTACCAGTCAGCGTTTGACTGGGACGATGAGACAGCCAAGGTCTGGGCTCCTTGGGGACACCACCGTCTCCTCGCCCAACCCTTATGAGACAGTGGGGTATCCCCGGGGGTCCCCGTCCCCATGGCTCTTTCCCCTACTCTGTCCCCTCCAGGCCTCCAAGCAGCACCGGCTGAAGCGGTACCACAGCCAGAGCTACGTGAACGGCTCCCGGTGCGACCTCACCGGCCGAGCCAGGGAGGCCGAAGTCCGGGTAAGGCCCCACAGTGCGTGATGCGGGCACGGTGGCACTTGTGTCCCCGCGGCACTGCCTGACGCCTCTCGCTCCAGTTCCTGTGCGAGGAGGGGGCTGGTGATTACATCGCGCGGGTAGACGAGCCCCAGTCCTGCTCCTACGTCCTGACCGTCCACACCGGCCGCGTATGCCACCACCCCTTCCTGCGCCCGCCGGCCAGCGCTGCACCCCAGCCCATCCGCTGCCAGCCCGCACTCAGCCCCGCCCAGTACGTCCAGTACGTCCGCGCCCAAGTCTGTGAGTATCAGGACACCCCACACACAGCCCCCGGCAGGACCCCGGCATGGGGTGACACCTGTCGTCCCCCCAGCTGACACCAAGCGGAAAGTGGAGGAGATCTCGGAGGAGCTAAAGACCTTGGACACGAGACTGTGGAGCGAGAGGGACCCCGAGGCCCCTGCGCAGCCCCCCGAGGGCACGCCTGCGGCCCGCAGTGACGGTACAGCCCTGTCCCCTCCTCGCCCTGTCCCCTTCTCGCCACCACCGTGGTGACATGGCAGCCCGTGTCCCTTCCTCACCCCGTCCCTCCTCACCACCACAGTGGTGACACTGCAGCCCATGTCCTCTCCTCAGCATCATGGTGGTGACACTGCAGCCCCTGTCCCCTCGTCGCCACCGTGGTGGTGACACTGCAGCCCCTGTCCCCCTCCTCATCACTGCACGGACACTGCAGCCTCTGTCCGCTCCTCGCCCTATCCCCTCCTCACCACCTCGGTGGTGACACTGCAGGCCATGTCCCCTCCTTGCTGGCTGGCTGGCTTGACCCTGCTCGGAGCTGCCAGTGCCAGCCATGCCCATCCCCTCCTGTGCCAGCCGCGCCAGGGGACGAGCTGGACCCAGCCAAGGAGACAGCTTTTAGGGAACGGGTGCACGAGGTGACTGGCAAGGCCAGCGGACAGCAGGACAGTGCCAGGGTGAGTCCCCAGCATCCCCAGGGATGTCCTCGTGGCCACCAGGCGAGGACGGGCAGGGCCAGATGGGTGTTATGTTAGAGGAGCCGTTTGGGCTCCTGCTCCATCACCCGTCTCCTTTCTGCAGGTGGAGGAACTGTCCCAAAAGGCGGCGGGCGGCCAGGCGGCTGGTGAGTCCCCGGGGGGGTGGCCAGCGGTGGCCGCCCTGTGTCCCCTCACATGTCGTTGCCATCCCCGTCCTTCCCGCCTGCCCGTTTTGGTGGTCGCCTCATAGATACGCGGAAGAAAATCCATTTCAAGGTGATCAGGAGCCCCGGGGACCTGCTGCAGTTCATCGAGGAGCTGAAGGAGAGCACCAAGAAGGTGGGTGACTCCCCGCACCACCTCCAGCCCAGCCGGGATGGAGACGGGCCTCCATGACTCGGTTTCGCCATTGGCACCAAGGAACATTCTTGAGAACCTTCCCTCTAGGCCAAGGAGAAGTCGAGCCAGGAGGAGGAGGCAGCGGCGAAGGCTCCCCCAGACCCCCCCGTCCCCGAGGAGCCCCCAGCAGGCGAAAGCGAGCGACCAGAGGAGGAAGAGGAGGATGAGGAGGAAGATGGCGACCTTCTAGGTGGCTTCGAGAAGGAGCTGGAGGCCGTTCTGCTGCCCCGGGAGCAGATGGCCCAGCTGAAGGAGGAGGTGAAGACCGAGATGGAGAAGGAATTTGACAACATCATCAATGAGGTGGGTCGCCAGGCTGGGGACCCCCCAGCCGGGCCAGGGACCCCCCTGGACCCCCTCCCTGTCATCTGCAGGTGGAGGACGAACTGGAGACGGAGGGGCTGAAGGGGGAGTTTGACCGTAACCAGGCCACCAAGTCCTTGGCCTCCACCCTCAACCGCCTCATGGACAAGCTGGATGGGGGCAGCCCCGGCCCGGCCGTGGAGAAGGAGGAAGAGGAGGGGGCTGAGAGGAAGGGCAGCCCCAGCCCCCCAGCCGACGGGCGGTTGCGGGTGCGGGTGAGCAGAATCGGGCCTGGCAGCGGCCGGCAGCAGGAACACCCCCGGCGGGAGATGGGGCGGGACAACCCCCAGCTCCACCACATCGAGAGCGAGGTGCGGGAGCTGCTGGCCAAGGAGGGGCTGCGGGCCGAAGGTAGGGGTTGGGGGAGGGGGCGGGGGGCACAGCCGGGGGTACCCCTGCCCCACCCCCCATCACCCCCATCCTCCTTCCAGGGAAAATCGAGATCAAGATTGTGACGGCAGGGGCGGGTGACGAGGACGAGGGGCGCTGGCTGTCGGAGGAGGACACCCGGAACCTCAAGGAGATCTTCCTCAACATCCTGGTGGGTGCTAGGGGGGAGCACTGGGCAGGGGGGCGAATTGGGGTGGGGGGGTGCAGAGCAGGGACCTCCCCAGGTGCTGCAGCTGTGTGAGGGGTGCAGGGTCCCCTGCAGCAGGGGCTGGGGGTGTCCCCAGGGGTCGTAGCACAGGGGTCATGTGTGTTCCCCACCTTGTGACGTGTGTGTGTTCCACCCTCTGACGTGTGTGTATGTGTCCCCCCGACACACGTGTGTGTGTGTGTGTGTCCCCGCCCCGTGACACACGTGTGTGTGTGTGTCCCCGCCCCGTGACACACGTGTGTGTGTGTGTCCCCGCCCCGTGACACACGTGTGTGTGTGTCCCCGCCCCGTGACACATCCCCTAGCCTGTGACACGTGTGTGTGTGTGTGTGTGTCCCCAGTGACGTGTGTGTGTGTGTCCCATGATGTGTGTGTCCCCCCACCCCATGACACGTGTGCCCCCCCAGATCCAGGGCACGGAGGAGGCACAGAAGGAGCGGCGGCGGCAGCAGACGCTGGAGGACAATTACCGCTTCGTCTGGGGGGGCCGGGATGAGCCCCAGCCCCCCGGGGACTCCGAGGACCCCGATTTCTGACACCCCCTGCCCTCCCTACTGCAGGGCTGGGCACGGGACCCCGTGAAGGGCATTTGTGACCCATGGGAGTCCCCCCTACTCCGGTGGTGCCCCCCAAGAGGGGAGCTTGGACTGTTGGGGGGGGGGAACTCGCTGTGTCCCCTGGGGGAGGGGGACCTTGTGACATGGATGAGCTGGTGGGGGGTGGTCTGGGCGGGTGGGTGTGATTTGAGGGGGGGGTGATTTGGGGGAGGGGGTGTCTGGGGAAAGGGGTGTCTCGTTGCCACTGGAGCCATTGCTGCCCTCCCTTCCCGGAGTGGGGGGCACTCTCATAATGAGATGTAATGAGGTTGTCAGGCCTCTGCCCCCTCCCCTTTTTATCAATAAACCGAGGTCAGCCCCAGGCCCCATCTGGGTCCCCTGTGCCCCCCTCGGCTCCCCCTGCCCCAGCGTTGGAGGTAGGTTGCACCTCCCGGGATGCCCGTCTGTGGATGTGGCCCTTTGGTCCTGCCCACCTCGGGGGGGGCAGGCAGCTGCCAGGGCCGCGAGATGGCCACAGTCTCCCCATAGGTGGCTACGACCTCTCCACATGTGACCACGGAGCCCTGGCGTGGCTGTGGGGCTTGTGCACAGCCACGATCCCCCTCGTAAAGCCGCGTTCTCCCCTGGCATGTCCATGTTACCATGTGTGTGGCCGTGGCACCCCACGGGGCAGGGTGCTGGGTGAGGTGTCCCCCTCCAGGCATGGCCGTGGTGTCCTCACCCATTTGTGGCCGTGGTTCCCCCACGTCTCTCTGTAGCGTCCCCCCCAGTTTTGGCTGCCGTGTCCCCCCGGCACAGGGCCAAGGGTCCCCATGCCGGGCTGTAGCAGCCCACCACGCGTGGCCGTGGTGTCCACCCCGTCCGTGTCTGCGGTGTCGCCACCCGTGGCCGTGGTGTCTCCATGCGTGGCCACGCTATCCCCCCACGTTCATGGCCACGTTGGCCACGGTCCTCCACGCACAGCCATGACCCCACTCACATGGCCACGGTCTCCCACACGTGACTGTGGTCCCCTTACACCTGACGCCGCCATGGCCATGTCATCCATTCCACGCATGTTCGTGGTGTCCCCAGCCACGGCTGTGGTGCCCCCCGTCAATGGCCGCCATCCCCCACGTGTGGCTGTGGTGACCTCCCCAGGCCAGCTGTAGCGTCCTCCCAGTTTGTGGCCACAGTGTCCCCATACATGACCACAGCCCCCCCACATGTGACCGTGATCCCTGTGACCCCACCACAGTGTCTGCTCCCTGCCGCCCCCCCCGCACCGGGCTGTCCTGTGGTGCCCCCAGCCCCGGCTCTGGCGGTGCCCAGCCCCAGTTCAGCGCCTCGGTGGGGCAGGGCACTGCCGCCACGGGCACCTGGGAGCGTCACCACGGAGGGGAGGGGACCAGTGCCCCCCACCCCACTCAGACAGACTCGGCCAGAGGCCATGGTGATGGCCACAGGGTGTGGGGGCAGCCTCAGCCCCTCCCTCCTGCCCCGGGGCATCAGTGGAGGTGGGGGGGCGGGGGGGCATTGGGTGCCTGGTGCCCCCCTCACCTCCCCCAGCACCCCCCACCTGCCCCAGTCCAGACCCCCCCCCTTCACCGTGTCCGCTGCTCCCCGTGGCCAGCGCCGGGGGGCGGTGGTCCCAGAGCTGGTTCGGGGTCGGGGCTGGTATTGGTGCTGCCCACGGGGGAAGGGACGCCCTGGGCAGGGGTGGGTCAGGGAGGTGGCCCCGGGGAGGGGCCGGGGACCCCCGTGGGTCCTGCCGGGCCCCGGTGGACAAAGACCCCCCCGCCCCGCCATTAAAGCCCTCTGCCGGGGATGGAGCAGCCGGTTCCTCGTGCGGGTGCGTCCGTGCCACGCGGTGCCACCGTCACTATCACCGGCACCGCCGGGGCCAGCGCTGGGCGGGGGTCCAGCACCCCCCACCCTGCTCCAACCCCCCCTCCCCGAGCCAGGGGTCCCCACGTTTGAGTGTGTGTGGGGGTGAAACTGGCCCCGTGTTTTGGGGGGTCCCTGGAGCAGGGAGGCAGGAGCGGGGGGCGGGGGGGGGGGCCCAGGCTGGGGCTGTCCCCGCCCCGGGGCTGGGCAGGATCGGGCCCTCCCCGGCGGGTGCTGGACGGGACGGGCGAGCGGGGCGGCGGCAGGTACCGAAGCTGGCACCGGGGGGAGGGGGTGACGGGACGGGGATGGGTCGGGAACCGCCCCCATCTATCACCCTGCTACTGCTCCGGGGACCCCCAATGCCCTGGAGCCCCCCCGGGCTCCTGCCCCCCCCGACCCTAATTAGTGGCTGTTAATGAGGTTGGCTGGAGCTGGATGTCCCTGATTGGCCGGGGGTGGTAGGGGGCAGAGGATAGGGGGGTTCACAGCGGGGTAGGGGGCTGGTGGCCTTGGGGAGGACCGAGGGGACACCCGGAATGGGACAGGGACGGTTTGGGGGGGGTCTCAGCAGGACACGGAGCGGGGAGCTTTGGCGGGGGGCAGAGCCGTGGGGAGGGTCCCACGGAGATGGGGGTGGGCAGTGGCTTGTTGGGGGGGTGGTCTGTGGGTGATGGGATCGGGTCCATTTTTAGGGGGGTGTGTCAGATCCATCCCCCACCCCGGGGTGACCGTCCCCTCCCCTCCCCTGTCGCCCTCCAGCCCCCCCGGGACGTTGCGCTGGGGCCATGTGGGGCTGGAGCGCCCGGGTGCCCTGGTTCCCCCTGGGCTTCGCCGTGGGGCTGATGCTGGGGGGCAGCTTCCTGCAGGGCCTGGGGCAGCTGCGGAACCCCCCGGGCCCCCCCAAAGCGCCCCTCATCACCCGCCTGCGCCACCTCCCCCAGCCCACAGGTGAGCCCCAGGGCGGCCCCACGGGGGACACCCGGACGTGGGGGGGGTGGAGCCGTCCCGGAAGCACAGACGGACACACAGACACACCCACAGACACACCCGGTGGCACCCAGTGGCACACACACACACCCCCCGGGTCACCGGGAGGGGGAGGAGAGGGTGGGGTGACAGGAAGCACCCGTGGGACACTGGGGACACTGGTGGCGAGGGACAGGGGGACAGCGGGGGGTGGCAGCTCTGAGCTGGGAACGAGGAGGGGACAGTGTGACCTGTGGTGGGAGCTGGGGACAGCGAGGGGACAGGGTGGCCCCTACTGAGTGACACGTTTGGCACCTTCTCGGGGTGGTGGGACCTCTGAGGTGGAGGCAAAT
The DNA here is from genome assembly GCA_009769605.1 of Bucorvus abyssinicus. NCBI lineage: Eukaryota > Metazoa > Chordata > Aves > Bucerotiformes > Bucorvidae > Bucorvus > Bucorvus abyssinicus. The sequence continues at coordinate 14,556,866 of CM020050.1, read as the reverse complement.
TCGGGACCTTCTGGGGGGTGGCGGGAGCGCTGGCGTGATGGTGTGACTGGTGGTGGGACCTCCAGGCTGGTGACAAGGACGAGGGTGTGGCAGTGGCAGGAGCTCTGAGCGGGTGACAAGGACGGGACCTTCTGGCCGGTGGCGGGAGCTCTGCGGAGGGGGAAAGGGGGGGACAGGGTGGCTAGTGGCCCCATCTGTGAGCTAGTGACAAGGACAGGACGGGGTGGGAAGTGGGTGGGATCTCCAGACCGGTGGCAAGGGTGGGACAGTGCCACCGTGGTGGGAGCTCTGAGCGGACCAGGACGGGCCAGCGTGACCGGTGGTGGGAGCTGGGAGCGCGGGACAAGGAGGGGTCGGGGTGGGGGTGGCTGCTCTGAGCTGGGGACAGGGAGGGGACAACGTGGTGGCTGGTGGTGGCTCCGAGGCGGGGACGGGTCCCTCCAGCCAGTCCCTCTGTCCCGGGGTGGCCGCCGGGACCCCTCCAGCCTCCCCGCCTCGCCCCCAGTGAACAGGAGCCTGGCCCAGGAGCTCTTCGAGCGGGTGCGCATCCTCTGCTGGGTGATGACGGCGCCCAGCACCCTGCAGACCAAGGCCCGCCACGTGCGGGCCACCTGGGCCCGCCACTGCAACGTGGCCCTTTTCATGAGCTCGCAGCCCGACGAGCGCTTCCCGGCCGTGGGGCTGCCCGTGGGCGAGGGCCGCCAGCAGCTCTACTGGAAGACCATCCGCGCCTTCCAGTACGTCCACCGGCACCACCTGGGCCAGGCGGACTGGTTCCTCAAGGCGGACGACGACACCTTCGTGGTGGTGGCCAACCTGCGCTGGCTGCTGGCCGCCCACTCGCCCGAGCGCCCCGTCTACTTCGGCAAGCGCTTCCGGCCCTTCGTGCGCCAGGGCTACATGAGCGGCGGGGCGGGCTACGTGCTCAGCAGGGAGGCGCTGCGGCGCTTCGTGGGCGCCTTCGCCACGGGCACCTGCACCCACAGCAGCCCCGTGGAGGACCTGGCGCTGGGGCAGTGCCTGGAGAAGGTGGGGGTGGAGGCGGGCGACTCGCGGGACACGCGGGGCCGCGAGACCTTCCACCCCTTCGCGCCCGAGACCCACCTCATCCAGCCGCTGCCCCGCGACCGCTTCTACCCGCAGTACTCCTACTACCCCGTGCAGTGGGTGAGTGAGACCCGCGCCCACCGCCGACCCGGAGACACCCCCTGCGCGTCCCCCCGCCCCGGTCCCCATCCGGGCAGCCCCCAGGTCCCCTCCGCACCCACCAACCCATCGCCGACCCCAGAGTCCTTCCACCGCCCCTCCCCGCGGTGTGCCTGACTCTGACCCGGTAACCCCCCACCTCCGCTGCATCACTGACTCCCACCCGGGTCCCCTCCCAGACCCTCCCCGTGTCCCTGACACCCACCCGTGTCCCCCCACCCCGCAGCCCACAGCATCGCTGCGCAGTAGCTCCAGTACGGCAGCACCGGCCCCGCCCACATCCACAGGCCCCGCCCACATCCACAGGCCCCGCCCACCCCGCGACCTTCCCAACCCGATAAGCCCCGCCCACCCCCGCCCCACCCCGGCTAAGCCACGCCCACTCTATTTGCATCCCAGCCCCATCCACTGCCCGCCGCACCTGCCCACCCCCCGCTAAGCCCCGCCTCCTTCACCCGCATCCCGGCCACGCCCAGGCACAAGACATCCGCCCATCGCCCCGCCCACCCTATTAGCATACAGACCCCGCCCGCCCCCCAGCCGTCCGCTCCCCTCCCGCCCCGCCCCTTCGCGTGACCACGCCCCCTCCCGCCCCGCCCAGGCCGCCGGCTGCTGCTCGGACCTGTCGGTCTCGTTCCACTACGTGAGCGGCGAGCAGATGCACGCGCTGGAGTACCTGACCCACCGCCTGCGCCCCTACGGCTACCGGCCGCGCTACCGGCCCCCGCTGCCGCCCAACGCCACCCGACACTAGCCCCGCCACCCCGCCGGCCAGCCGCGCCCGCTGGCCAGCGCTGGGCACTCGGTGGTCCCGGGGCTGGTTCGGGGGCGGCGGGTGGGGACATCGCCGCTCGCCGCCGCGTACGGCCACGGGTCACCCCTGCCTGGCGGGAGCGTGTGCCCCCGCCGCGGGTGGCCGTGGTCTCCACCCGTACATGACCACAGCCCCCCGCCACGCGTGGCCGGGACCCCCGGGACCCCCAGCCGCGGGCTCTGCTCTCCCCTGGCCCGTTGCCCGGAAAAGCCTCCCCCGCGCCGCACCCTCCCTCCTGCCCCGGGGCACCAGTGGGGGGGGGGGGGGCATTGGGTGCCTGGTGCCCCCCTCACCTCCCCCAGCACCCCCCACCTGCCCCAGTCCAGACCCCCCCCCTTCACCGGGTCCGCTGCTCCCCGTGGCCAGCGCCGGGGGGCGGTGGTCCGAGGGCTGGTTCGGGGGTCGGGGACGGTGGGTGGGGCTGGTGTTGGTGCTGCCCACGGGGGAAGGGACCCCCTGGGCAGGGGCGGGTCAGGGAGGTGGCCCCGGGGAGGGGCCGCGATGGGCCGGGGACCCCCGTGGGTCCTGCCGGGCCCCGGTGGACAAAGACCCCCCCGCCCCGCCATTAAAGCCCTCTGCCGGGGATGGAGCAGCCGGTTCCTCGTGTGGGTGCGTCCGTGCCACGCGGTGCCACCGCCACCGTCACACCCACCGCCACCGCCACCTTGCCGGCCCTGAGCCACCCCCACACACACATCCCGGGCCACCAAGCGCCAGGCCCATGCCATGGCACCTCTCCCCTGGCAACACACCGTGGCTCGGTGGCACCGAACCGTGGCTCAGCTCCGCGGGTGTGGCCCCCTGGCACCACACTGTGCCACAGCCCCGCGGCACAGCCCGGCCAGCTGTGGCCGGAGCCTTGACCGTCTCCACCGCCCGACCACCGCCCCCGTGCCCCCGCTGCCACCCTGCGCCACGTCCCCAGCAAGGAGCAGCCACGGTCACAGCGCCAAGTCCAACAGTGTTACGTACTTACAGTTACAACCCGAGAGATGAAAACGCTGTACACGGCCCGGACCCCCCCGGCATGGCCCGGACCACCCCCCCCCCGCATGGCCCAGACCCCCCCCCCAAGCCGGGGGCCCTGGCTCAGCCCCGCCGGCGCTGCCGGGGCACATCGGGGGCGTCACAGCGAGGGGTGCCCCTACATTCATGGGGGGGGTCCCTGGGGCGGGAGACAGGGCGGGCCTCCCCCCTCAGGCCCATGGCCAGCGGGAGAGGTGGCGGGGGTCCCGCCGGCAGTTCCCCCCCGCCAGGCACCATGGGGCGGCGGCGGGGGGGTGGCTCTATCCTAACGCTAAATGAAGCAATAAATTAAAGAGGTTCCCAGGGGGACACCGAGAAAAGGGGCGGGAGGGGAAATACAGGGCATGGCAGGGGGGAGGGGTGTACAAAAGGTTGTTGTAGAAAAGGGGGGGGGGGTCTGCTCTGCTCCTGCCACGCAGCCAGGGGGCTGTGCCAGGGGAGGGGGTGGCATGGCCAGAGGGGGCACAGGGTGGGTGGCATGGCTAGGAGTGATGTGGGGAGGGTGGTGTGGCAGGGGGTGGCACAGTGCGGGGGGAAAGAAGTGGGGTGACATGAGCAGGGTGCCACAGAGAAGGCGGTGATCTGTGCCAGGGGACGACGTGGCACCGGTGGCATGGTGACTGGGGTGACATGAGTGGGGAGCCCCGGTGTCCCCCACCCCTGTGGGGCCATCCCACGACGCGGTGCCCGACCCGCACCGGGGTGCAGTGCATGCGGAGGGAGACCCAGGCCTCCGGGTGGCAGCGCCAGGGCTGGCGGGTGGGGGACGTGGCACGGAGCAGGGTGGCAGGAGCGGGTGAGACCCCAGTGGGAGACGAATAATAAATAGAGCATCAAAAATACAAACCGTGGGGTGGCAGCGGGTGACGCCGGGGCCGAGCTGGGGCCCCGCTGGCACCCGCAGTCCGGTGGAGGGTGGTGGGGGGGGGACACGCTGAGCGGGCACCAGGCCCCTCGCCGGCTATACCAGGGCGGTCCGGGGCTCGCAGGGGCCCACGCTGGCGCAGCTGCTCTTGCGGCGCAGGCCAGGGGTGGCGGGGCTGCCAGGGCCCTCGCCAGGACAGCCGTGCTGCAGCAGGATCTCGGTGCACTCCCGGCTGCCGGCGCGGCGGGCGTAGAACAGAGCCGTGCGCCCGTGGCCGTCCCGCGCCCGCACGTCCACGCCGTACTGCGGGCACAGCCCAGGCGTCAGGTGGCCCCAGCCCAGCCCCAGGTGGGGACAGGGGCGCCGGGGCTGCGCCGCGTCCCTGGTAGCTGCGCTGTGGCCATCTGTGGCCATGGCCATCCCGCGTGCCTCTTGGCACGGTGTGAGTCCTGTGGCCATCCCGTGATCTCCACAGCCACGCCACGTCCCCCCCCAGCCACGCCACGGTCCCCATGACCACACCACGTCCCCCACAGCCATGCCATGGTCCCCACACGCCACGGTCCCTAAGACCATTCCACGTGTCCCACAACCACCCCATGGTCCCCATGACCACACCATGTCCTCCATAGCCATGTCATAGTCCCCATGACCGCGTCCTCTCCCCATTGGCCCTGCCATGGTCCCAACAACCACACCACGTCCTCCACAGCCACCCCATGGTCCCACGACCACACCGTCTCCCCCCTGGCCACGCCACGGTCCCCATGACCACACCACGTCCCCCGCAGCCACCCCATGCCACCCCCCGTCCCCCCTTCGCCCCCCATCCTGACGCACCCACACCAGCAGCTGGGTGATGACCACGAGCGCCATGTCACAGGCCACGTGCAGGGCCGTGCGCCGCTCCTTGTCACCGGTGCTGACGTTGAGCTGCTCTTTCCTGCTGTGGGCCAGCAGCAGCAGCACCATCTCCAGGTCCTTCTCCTGCACCGCACAGAAGAGCCGCTCCCCCAGCGGCACCTCGGCCGCCGGCAGCGGCGCCAGGAAGAGCCGCTGCTCGTACTTGGCCCGGATCCACGACTCCCGCTCCTCCCTGGGGAGACAGGTGGCGTCAGGGACCGCGCGGCACCAGGGAGGTGGCACGGCGGGGGGTTGACGGGACACCCACCGGGACGACTCGTGGGTGGGCTTGCAGCGGCCCTGCGGGTTCTTCTCCCAGATGCTGTTGGCGGTGGCGTTGCCAATGGAGGTCAGCACCAGCGTGAGCTCACGGGGCCAGTCGTCCAGGTCGAGGGAGCGCACGCGGGACAGGTGGGTGCCCAGGTTGCGGTGGATGCCCGAGCACTCGATGCAGATCAGGGCCCCCAGGTTCAGGCTGGCCCAGGTGGGGTCTGGGGGGGCACGCAGAGACCCTCAGCACCACACAGGGGGCGTCGGGTGGCCCGTGGCACTGCCTGGCCTCTCTGGCCAGTTGCACGGCCTGTGGCACCCCTTGTCTGGTGGCACCTCATGGGGTGGCACATGGTGCTTCCCGGTCCAAGGCATCAGGTGGCCGACAGCACGACATGGCCCATGGCATTAGATGGCCCGTGGTGGCATGTGGCACATGGCACTTTCTTGCCCAGGTTATTGGGTGGCCCATGGCATCATGGCACCCCAAGGCACCATCCGGCTTGTGACACACCTTGAGCCAGGGCACTGGAGGGCCAGTAGCCCCACGCAGCCCGTGGCACCCCAAGAGCAATGACACCACGTGGCCCGTGGCACCTCGTGATCGAGGGCACCCATGGCACCAAGGAACCGATGGCCCCATGATGGCTCCACATGGCCCCTGGCACTGCCTGACCAGTGGCCCCACACGGCCTGTGGCTTTGTATGGCCCACGGCACCACGGAACCAACGGCCCCACCCAGCCTGTGGCCCTACGTGGCCCAGGGCACCACGCAGCCAATGGCCCTCCGTGGCTCACAGCACCGTGTACCCCACGGTCCCACCTGGCCAGTAGCCCCAGGTGGCCCGTGGCCCCAATCCCCTCCCCAGCTGCCCCCCAGGAGACTCACTGGGCGCCCCGCAGTCCACGCAGAGCGAGTTGCCCCGGGCGTTGCGGATGGCCTGGATGGCCACGGCTTCGCTCTGGCTGTCCATGCGAGCCTGGGGGAGACAGGGAGGGTGGTGAGCGGGGCGGAGGGGCGGTGGCGTCGTGGGGGGGGGTGTCCGTCCCCCCCCATCCAGCTGTCCCCGGGGTCCCACCTTGTTCTTGCTGCTCTCGCAGCACTGCAGGCTAGCCAGGATCTGGCTCTCGATGGCCTGCACCCAGGCGTCGCGCTCCTCAAAGCTGCTGGCCTCAAAGTGCCACGTCTGCCCCGTGCTGGACACGATGATGAACTCGAAGTTCTCCTCCTCTGCGGGACCAGAGACCCCCCCATGGCAGGCGGTGGGACGGGTGGCCGGACGACACAGTGAGGCGTCCCCCAGCGCCCACCCCGGCACGCCCCCATCCACCCCTTGGCACCCACGGGAGTGCCTGTCCCAGTGGTCCCCGCCACCCACCCGCTCCCGGGGACCCCCCGACTGTGCCCGGCTGCGGGTGGGGAGCCAGGCGGGGGGGGAACGGGGCCGAGGCTGCGGTGGCGGCAGCGGGGATGGGACACAGCCGCATGCATGAGTGGAGCAGGCCACGCGCCACGCGCCACGTTACCTGTTTTATAAATATTTCTTAAACTACCAAAGCTTTTTAATTTCCACATTTTGCGCTTGGCTGCGGAGGGTCCGGGGCAGCGAGAGCAGAGGGAGGAAACGGGGAGAGAGAGTCACGAGAGGAGCCCGCAAAGCCCCGGGGGACGGCGCCAGGGTGCAGGGGGTGGCAGGCGGTGGCAGAGCAAGGTGTTGGGGTGGGGCACGGGTGGGCAGGGCAGCGGTGGCTGAGCGTGGCGAGGCGGGCGTGAGGGGCAGGATCGGGCCCGGATCCTCCATTCACTGGAGCCTTGGGGCATCCTGGGGCGTCATCCCGGGGCGTCATCCCCGCGGGCTGCAGTGGCATCGTCCCCGTGGCCCCGTGGCCACCATCCAATGAGTGGCCGGGGCTCGGGGGACCGTCCCCGCGGGTCTCACCTTCCGCCTGGCCAGCTGAGCCCTCCGTTTTGGAGGGCGTCATCAGCTTCTTCCGCCGGTGCTTCTTCCTGTCGATCATGGGCGACGGCGGCGGGTCTTTGCCCGAGCTGCTGGGGCTGGAGATGGCCTCGAAGGTGGGGGGGCCGTCTGCCGAGAGACCCGCACGCTGGGCGCATGGGCCACCGGGCTCGCCAGGGCCACTGTGTGCTCACCAGGGCCACCAAGCCCATCAGCATCACCAGGACCACTCACCAAGTCCACCAGTGCCACTGGGCTCACCAGTCACTCAGCTCACTGAGGTCACTAGGACCTCCGGGGCCACCAGGGCCACCAAGCCCACTTGGTCTCTCTCACCAGGATCACCAGCGGCCACCAGGTTCACAAGAGCCACTTGGCTCACCAGGGTTTATGAGGGTCACCAAGACCATTGGAGCCACCAGGGTCACCGGAGCCACCAGGGTCACCAAAGACACCAGGGTCATTGTGTCCTCCAGAATCACTGGGGGCCACCAAGGGCCACCGGATCCCTCACGCTCACCAGGGGCCACCACTGGCCAGGTCCCTGGCTCTGTCCCAGGGAGGTGGCCGAGTCCACGAGTACGAGAGGTGACGGGGATGGGGACGCTCACCGGAGCCGGCCAGCTTGGCGCTGGAGGCGGAGGCGCAGCGCTGAAGGGACCGCTCGCCCTTGCCCAGGCCCTTCATCCCCGGCTCTGGCGGGAGGCTGAGCCCCACGGGGGAGACACCAGCTGCAGGTGGGGAAGGGCTGGTGACACAGGGGTCCCCTCGGACCCCCACCATACCACCACCTCCACCACCACCACCCTGGTACTCACCGCCACCCTCGGGCGCTGTCCCACCACCCATGTCCTTCACCAGCCCGTTGATGCTGGCGGAGGGGCCGCAGGCAGAGATGGCGCGAGGCGGGCGCTTGCCAGGGACCTTGACGGTGGTTCGGAGAAGGTCCATCTCCTTCCCGTGGGTGCTGTGGATGTAGTCCTGCCACGAGGAGACGGCGGGAGCTGAGATCGGGGCTCCCCATCACCGCTGTGGGGACAGGGGTGGGGACGGGGACACTCACATTGATGCTGGGATGGTAGAAGAGGAGCCCGTTGCTGGACAAGGTCACATACTTCTTCTTCCACTCCTTGTTGAGGGAGTTGCCGCTGCGCTTCAGCAGGAAGCTCTGGAGACGACAGGGATGGTGAGGGGGACAGGGAGGGGACAGCTGGCACCTCGTCGTGTCCCACGGCCGCCCTCGCCGACCTGCTTGATGGGGATGGCACGGCCACTGCCCGCCACCTCGCCCCGGCTGTCCAGGCTCCGCTTCTCTGAGTCGCTGCCCCGGCGCGTCTGCAGGGACAAGGGACGGGGTCGGTGGGATGCGTGGCGCTGCTGGGGGGCACCTGGGCTGCCACATCCCCCACCACTGTCGCCCCATGGTGGGGGATGCCCTGGGATGCCTACATGTCCCCCACTGCCAGGGCCCCATGGTGGGGCCATGTGCATCCCCCATGACCACCCATGTCGGGGATGCACCTTAGATGCCACGTGTCCCCTTGTGCCACCACCATCACCATGCCAGGGGAACACCCCAGGTGCCAAATGTCCCACCACCAAATGCTGCCACCACCCTGCCAGTGGGACCCAGTGGGTGCCACCTGTCCTCCTATGCTACCACTGCCTTGACAGGGGGATGCCTCAGGTGCCACATGTCCCCTGTTGCCACCACCCTTCCAGGGGGACCCCGCAGGACCACGTCTCCCTGCCGCTGCCACCTCGCTGGCACACTCACGGCAAAGAGGCTGGTGCGGCGCTTGGCCCCACGGTGCAGGGAGCTGGGGGTGCCCAGCGGGGCCGGGGTCTCGCTCCGCAGCTCCCGGTGGCTGACGTTGGGGGTGGACGGCAGCGAGGACGAGTAGTCACTGGTGTGGCCACCGTTGCTGGCCTGGACGGGACAAGAGGGTCAGCCCCGTCACCGGTGTCCTGTGGCCAGAGGGACAGGGGAGTAGGGAGCAGTGCCCAGGCAGAGTTGGGGGGACGGAGGGTTACCTGGCCTGGGTGGATGCCCCCAACGGGGGTGGAGGCGGCCGAGTGGCTGGGGGTGCTGGGCAGAGACTTGCAGGATGCCACGAGCTGCTGCTGCTTCCTCAGTGCCACCACCTTCTGGGCGACTGCGCCAAGAGCCCCGCGTCAGGCAAGGCCCAACCCGCCCGGCCACCGTCCCCATCCCACCTGGACACGGTCCCCATTCCGCCCCGGCCACCGGCCACCATCCTCACCCCGCCCAGCCATGGGTCCTGTGTCACTCTGGCCACAATTCCCATCCCACCCCATCGTGACCACCATCCCACGCTGCCCACGACCCCCGTCCTACCTGGTCGCCAGCCTCTCCCACCTCTGCCACTGGCCGTGGCCCCATCCCACCACCCGCCCCCGGCTACCCCAGAGCTGCCAGCGGAGCTGAGCGCCCCGGGGGACACCCACCCTCGGTGAAGACTCGGTCAACGTTGAGGCCGTAGGTGGCACAGGTCTCGTAGTAGAGGCACCGCTTCATGTCCCCGCAGAGCGCCTGGGCCCGGGCGTCCTCGATCACCCGGGGGTTGGAGGAGCTGATCTTGTCTGGAGGGAGCAGCTGAGTGAGGCGGGGGCCGTCCCTGGCCCCAGCCCCGTCCCCGCGGGGCTGGTCCCACGCCACCCCGGCTCACCCTGGGTGCCCACCAGCGCCAGGACCACCTCACTGGCGCCCTGGTAGCCGCTGAACAGCTCGTGCAGCTGCGTCACCTCCTCGAAACTGCTCTCGTTCTCCAGGCTGAAGACGAAGATGACGGCGTCCACCCAGCTGGCAAACTGGGGGGGGGACGCGGACGGGGGGTCAGGGCTTGGCACCAGCTGGCACGGCCCCCCCCGCCGTGGCCCCCAGCCCCGACAGACCTTGGCGTCCGGGGCACCTGCTTCCTCCCGGATGAGCAGAAGGTGGCTCTGGCCATCGACCGTCACCTCGCGCTTGAACTGACCACCTGGAGCCGGAGGGAGGAGAGGGGGGACCCCGTGGCTGGGCCTGAGCCCCCGGCTTGAACATCACTTGGCCATGCCCAGCACCACGGGCTTGAACACCCCGTGGCCGTGCCCAGGACCATGGCCACGGCCCTGACCGTCCCCGTGATTTTGTCCCCTCCCATGGCCACGTGAAGCACCGTGGCCTCGTAAATCTCCATGGCTTTCCCCATCCCACGGCCACACCCAACCCTACGGGTTTGCCCAACCCCGGTGGCCTTGCCCAGCACCATGACCTTGTCCATCCCACGGTCATGCCCAACCCTGTGGCCTTGCCCACTCCACAGCCACGGCCTTGTCCGTCGTTATGACCCTGGCCATCCCCACAGCCATCCCCAGCACTGTGGCCATGCCCAACCCTACAGCCATGCCCAGCACCTCGCCTTGTCCATCCCACGGCCAAGCTCAGGCCCGTGGCCATGCCCAACCCTACGGCCATGCCCAGCACCATGACCTTGCCCATCCCATGGCCATGCCCAACCCTACAGCCACGCCCAGCACCTCGCCTTGTCCAACCCATGGCCAACCTCAGGCCCATGGCCATGCCCAACCCTATGGCCATCCCCGTGGCCACTCACTCTCGGTGGGCTCCAGGCCCACGTAGGAGCCAGTGAGGAAGCGGTGGACGAGCGCCGACTTCCCGCTCTTGCTGCTGCCCAGCACTCCCTGGGGAGGGGGCAGAGGGGCGTCAGGGTGGTCGCACATGGGAGGACACAGAGCGGGGACACGGGGACACGGTACCCACCAGGCGGATCTCGGGGACGGAGCGGCCCAGGGTCCATTCCTGGCTGTTCACCAAGGCCTCTGCGGGGAGGAGAGGGGTGAGACTGCGCCCAGGCACCCCGGGCACCCCCGGCACGGGGTGGGGCATGGCCGCCTCCAGCCCTGCGGCAGCACCACCGGCAGCATCCTGCGTGGGCGGCCACGAGCCCGTCACCAAGCAACGGCACCGCACCGAGCCCGGCGGGGGCGGCGGGAGGGACGCGGAGATGTGACGTGGCGGGGACGGAACGTGGCGCCACCAGGCCCTGCTCGCCATGGGCACGAGGACACGGTGGACACAGGGACATGGTGGGCGCAAGGATGGACATGGAGTGGCATGGGAACATGATGGGATCAAGGACATGATGGGCACCAGGAGGTGACAGGCACCAGGACACGGCGTGGCACGAGGACACGGATTCCAGGACATGATGGGCACCAGGATATGGCGTGGCACACAATGGGCACGAGGATGTGATGGACACTGTCCACCAGCGCCGCACCTGGAGGCGTGCACCAGCACGACGAGGCGAAGGATGCGGTGTGCCACGAGAACATGGTGTGGCACAGGGACACAATGGGCACCAGGACAGAGCGTGGCACGAGGACACAGCGGAGGATGTGATGGACATGGTGCACGACGGCATGGCGGGCACGACGGTGCAGCATGGCACGAGGACGCGGTGTGGCATGGAGACAGCAGTGTGGCACCAGGATGCAGCGTGGCATGAGGACACGGTGTGGCACGTAACGGGCACGAGGATGCGATGGACGTGGCGCACGAGAACATGGCAGGCACCAGCACGTGTGGGGCACAAGGACGTGGCACGGCACAAGCACAGAGCGTGACAAAAGCACGTGGGGCGGCACAGGGACATTGCCCGCGCCCCCCACACACCCTGCCTGGCACCCCCAGCTCCCCTCGGGCAGCGCGGCACCTCACCTGCTGCGCCACGAGAAGGGAAATTGAGGCAAGGCAGAGGCAGAGGGTCCCCCCATCCCGTGACTCAGTTTCCCCCACACCACGTGCAGGGCTGTCCCCACCAGGTGTTGTGGCAGGTGAGGGGTTAACGCTGCCGCCTGTCACCCCGCACATCCTCACCCAGCTACCGCCCTGGGTGTCCTCGCTGCCACCCCTGGGTCCCCAGCGGGCGCTACCCACGCGCCCCGCAGCACTAGCGGGTCGGGGGCGGACAGAGGGACACGGAGGGACGGACGGACAGACGGAGGGTGGCTGCGGCACAGATGGACGGGGAATGAGTGGGACAGAAGGACGAATGTGTGACGCACAGATGGTGACAGGGATGAGGACGGACGGACGCCGGGGTGGAAAGACGGGTGATGGGCCGGCCCCCCAGCCCGATGGGGCCAGCCCCGATGGGGATACTGAGGCACGGCTGCCCCCGCTATCACCAGCACCTGAGGAGCCCCACGTCGGCTGCACCCCGGGACCCCGAGGCTGGGCACGGGCCTGGGTGCCTCCACGGGGGTCACAAGTCCTCGACCAGCCCCCCACGTGCCCCAGCACCCACCGATCCCCCCCACCCCAGCCGTGGAGCGCAGATGGGTCCTTCCGCCCCACACAGGTCACAGCCCGGCACAGGCACGGCCGGCAAGCGGACCCAGGCTCCCGGGAGCACCCGATCCCCCTGTCCCACGGCAGTCACTGGGAAACCGAGGCACAGTGCGACGCCCATGGCACCGCCGACACCTGGATGTGGGCACCTGGCGGCGCCTGCCCCTCGTCCCTCCCGCAGCGGGGTCACTGAGGGATGCCGCGGGGGGGAAACTGAGGCACGGCCGAGCCCCCTCCCCGCGTCCCGCCTCTCCCCGCCCCAACCCCCGGGTACTCACGGGGGCAGACGCCTCGACCCGGGTCGGCCGCGGGGGGTGCCCAGGGGGGCGCGGGGTGGGTGGGGGTGGCCGCCGGGCTCTTGGCGAAGATGCCGCTGATGAACTTGAGCATCTTGCGGTCGCGGGTGGACGCTCGCCCGCCCTCCCGGCCCCGCTTCAGCCCCGTCTCGGCCAGGGGGGGAGCGGCCGTCAGCGCCCCCGGCCCGGGGTGCAGGTCGCTGTAATCCAGGGTCTTGCTCTTGCCTTTGTGGGGGGACAGCCGGGCCCGCGCCGGCGGCCGCGGACCCCCCTCGGCACCCGCTTTGCCCCCCGCCTTGGGGCGCCCCTTGCCCTCGCCCTCGGGCCAGGAGAGGCGGCTGGCGGCCGCTTTGGGGGGGGTTTTGCCCGCCTTGGCCTCGGCGCCCGCCCGGACCCCCCCGCTGGTCGTCACCGTCTTGGCGGGTTTGGCCCCGGCCAAGCGCAGGCGGCGGGCGCCGGCGGCCGGGTGCGGGGAGGAGGCGACGGGCGCGGGGTGCGCCGGGGCTCCGGCCCCGCCGGCCGGCGGGGGGTCCTCGGGGTGAGCCCAGCTGGCCTGGCCCGGCAGCGGGCGGCGAGCGGCGGCGGCGGCGGCGGCGGGCTGGGGGCACTCCGGGGGGGTCCGACCGCGCTCCCCCGGCGCCTCCAAGGTGCCCTTGGCCCCCGGGCGAGAGCCTCGGGCTTGGGGGGCAGCAGCGCCGGGTCGGGCTTGGGGGGCACGGCCGGGGCGGCGGGCAGCGAGGCCGGGTCGGGCTTGGGGGCACGGCCGGGGGCAGCGAGGCCGGGTCGGGTTTGGGGGGCACGGCGGGCGGGCCGGCGGCGGGCGAGCGGGGGCGGAGGGGGCCGTGGGCGCCGCGGGGCTGGGCCGGGCGGGGGGGGCCCGGGCCGCCGGGGCCGGGGCTGGGGGCGCGGGGGCTGCCGGCGGGCGGCGGGGCGTCGGCGGGGCCGGGGCCGGCGGTACTTATCCAAAGAGCGTCCTGGCGCTGGAAGAGCCGCTCGGGCCTCCGGGCGCGGCCGCCGCCGGGGTCCTCGGCGCGGGCGGCATCCGCCGCCGACCCGGGCTGGGGGGGCCCATCGCCGCCCCCCGCCCCCGCCTGCTCCGGCTCCCCCGGGGCTGCCACCGACTCGAGCTTGACCAGGGTGAGGGAGATGAGGTAGGTGGTCCGGCGCTGGAGGCCGGTGCTCCTGCTCATGGGTGCGGGCAGGGCAGAGCCCCCCCCGCCGCCGCCGCCGCCGCCACCCGCCGCCGCCGCCCGGAGCCGGGCAGGCGAGCAGAGACCCCCCCTCCCGGTCGTTTTCCCACCCGCCCCCCCCCGCCTTTTTCTCCCCTCGCCGGCTCCGCGTCCGCCGGTGCCGGGAGGATGCTCGGCGCGGTCCCCACCCCCGGCCCTGCCTCCCCGAAGCCGTCCCCGCTCGCCCGCCCCCGGAGGGGTTGGCACCGCCGCGCCCCCCCCTCCTCGTTTCCCAAATCCGCCACCCCCCCCCCCCCCCCGCCTCTCTCCGCCGGGATCGGGGCCGCCCCCCCACCCCCCTACCCCCCCTTTCTCGGGTTAGCGACCGGGGGGCATCGTGGGGAGCTGCCCCCCCCTCCAGCGCTGGGGGGTGATGGAGGGATGGGGGGGGTTGGGGAATAGGGGGTTGAAGAGGGGAGGAGGGGGCTGGAGCGGGGGGAGAGTGGATGGGGGGGTCCAGGGAATAGGGCGGTTATGGGGGGGGGTTACTGGGAGGGGACTGTCGGGGGTTATGGGGAGGGGGGGATGCAGAGAGGAGCTGTGGGACGCGGGGTGGGGGGGGGTTATGGGGGGTTGGGGGGGGGGGGCCCGTGCCCGAGACCCCCCGGGACTGGGGCTCACGGCAGCGGCCCGTCGGGCTCGTCCTTGGCGGCGGCGGCGGCGGCGGCGGCGGGGGGGGGCCGGGGCCCGGCGGGGGGGGCCCTGCGCGGCCAGGGGGGGCCGGGGCCGCCGCTCTCCGCCATGCGCCGCTCCCGGGGCCGGCGGGGGTGGGGGGGTGGCGGGGGCGGGCGCGGGCGGTGGCCCCGCCGCTACCGGGCAGGCGCGAGCGCTCCCGGGCGCCCCCCACCCCCGACACCCCCCCCGAAACCCCGGCCGATTCGGGCACCTCGGTACACTTCCTGCCCCCCCCCCCAAATCCCCTCTCACCGCGCCCCCCCGACCCTCTGCCCCACCCGTACCCCCTGCCCCCGCCCCGGTGTCGCCCCCCGCCCCGCTCAATCCCTCCCCATCCCTGTATCCCCCTCCCCAGCCCCCCGCCCCTCCATCTCCCTCTGTCCTTCCACTGCACCCCCCACTCCAGCAATGGGGGGGTCGGGGGGGCCGTGGGTTTGGGGGGGGGGTGTCCGTGGGGGCCGCAGCCGCGGGGCGGGCCCCGCCGCTCGTTTTACGGCGGTTTTAGCGGCGGCGCAGGAACCCTCCGCATCCCGTTGCCGCGGCAACGGCGAGGCGGGCGCTGGGGACCGGCCCCGGGCCCCGCCGCGACACCGGGGCCTGGGTCCCCCCCGCCTTGGCCAGCGGGACACCCCCACCCCACCAGCCACGCGGGCTGCCACGCGTGTCCCCGCGGCACAAGCGGGGAGGGCGGGCCACGGCATCGGGGCGGGGGGGGAGACGGGACCCCCAGGACGGTGCCGGTGCCGAGGGACGGACACGGCCCGTGGGGGCGGACACGGCCCGTGGGGACACGGCGCCTCGCTCGGGCTCGGCGGGGCCGGACCCCCCCCGCTCCGTGCCCACCCGAGGGAGGTGGGTGCTGGCACGCAGCGGGTGAGGCGGTGTCCCCCCCGTGGGACAGAGGGTCCCGCGGCCGAGGGGACACGGTGGCCGTGGGGAGGGGTCCACGTGCGTCCCCCCCCTCACCCCACGCGGAGTCCCCGGGACGTGGCGCGTCTCCGCTGCTCGTGACAGAGCCGGCCTCGTCGTCCCAGCAACGCACCCACGGTCCCCAGCGAGGCACCGCGCGTGGCCCCCCTCGCACCCACCCACGGGGGGGGGGGGCACCCCCCGAGCCTCCCCACACCCCCCCCACCTCTGTCACCCGGCCCCGTGATCCCGGGGGTGGCACCGTGCCGGACCCTGTCCTCGGGCCAGGCTCAGCCCCCCCCCCATACAGTCCAGTGCTGTCAAGTGCCCCCCCCAGCACGTCCCCCCCACCATCGCTCAGGAGTGGCGTCGTGACATCGTGTCCCACGCTTTGGGGGGGGCGACTGGGTTACGCCAGGTCTGAGCCCCCCCACTCCAGGACAGCCACGTCCCTGTCCCGTGTCCCCAGGCCTCAGTGGCACCTCAGTGCCCCCCCCCGGAGCTGGGGTGCTTTGAGGGGGGTGGGCACAGCGAGCAACCCCCCCCCGGGCAGGAGCACGGCTCTGGGGGCTGGGGGGGGGGTCCTGTGCCCCCCCATCGGGGCTGGCGGTGGGTACCACTTTGCGGGCGCTTAGCAACAAGGCATCCCCCTGCTTCCTGTCACCATGGCAATGGCGCTGGGGAGATGCCAGTGCACTGGGGGGGGGCACAGGGATGCGGGGGTTCACCATCAACGAGGGGGGGTGTGCTGGCACCCATGCCCCCGGTGATGCCATCTCACTAGACACCCACCGGCGGGGTGGGCATGGGGTGGGAGACACCCCCCCCCCAAAACCCCATAGAGCCCCCTAAAAGCAGGGCCCCCTCCCGGCAGCAGGGGCCCCCCCCGGCAGCAGGGGCCCCTCTCGGCATCCGCCGGTGGTGAGGAAACGTCCCACGTCACCAACCGCAGCACCGGGGCTGCTGCGCCGGAAACCACCCGACGGCGCCGCGCGGCACGGGGGGGCCATCGACCCCCCACCCCCCTGCCGTGGGTCCCTGAGCCCCCCCACACACACACACACCATGTCCCCCGATGGCTCCCCATGGGGGGACAGTGCTGCTGGGCCCCGCCGGGCTCCCAGGATGGCACCGGCGGGGCTGGGCCTCGGTGCCGGGTGCTGGGTGCTGGCACCCCACGGGCTGGGGGTGGCTCTGGGGGACATGGACCGGGGGGGTTGGGGGGGCGCAGGGACACCCGGAACCAGGACAGACACCCCCAGCGTGGCTGTGGGCACCAGCGGGCACCACCACGGGGTGCGGTGTGGGTCAGCGGGACCGGTGGCATCTTGTCTGTCTGTCCAGCTGTCCAGCCACCCATCCGTCCATCCATCCATCCATCCGTCTGTCTGTCTGTCCACTTGTCTGTCCGTCCATCCAACCATCCCTCCATCCGCCTGTCCATCCATCCAACCATCCACCTGTCTACCTGTCCATCCATCCACCTGTCCGTCTGTCCCTCCGTCCACCTGTATGTCCCTCCGCCCGCCCGTCTGGCCCTCCACCCACCCATCCATCCACCCATCTGCCTGTCCGTCCGTCCATTCGCCCGTCCCTCCATCCGCCTGTCCGTCCGTCCGTCTGTCCATCCGTCCCTCCACCTGCCCATCCGTGTCCATCCCTCCCTCCAGCCACCCTTCCAGCCACCCATCCCTCTGCCCGTCCGTCCGTCTGTCCGTCCCCCCCCGCCACCGGTACCTTGCAGCACGCCCAGGCTGGTGGCCAGGCTGGCCCGGAGCCGGGCATCCGGCACCGTCTCTGCCAGCCGGATCAGCTTGTTGAGGTGCTTCTTGGCCCCCTCGTGCCGCTTCACCTCGGCCCGGATGGCGGCCAGCGCCTGCTGCCGGGGGGGGCTCATGGCACCCTCAGGGGCGGCCAGGGTCCCGCCGGGGACCCCCGCTCATGGCTCGGCCCTGCTCGCCCTCGTGCCCCCTCGGTTCATCCGCCACCACCGCCGCGTTGGGCCGCGCTTCCTGGCTGGCGTCACCCCGGTGGGGTTGGCGTCACCCCGGTGGGGTCGGTGTCACCCTGGTGGGGCCGCGGCGGTGGCAGCGGCGGCCGGCGGGCGCAGGGCTGGGCCTGGGAACGCCAGCAGTGGCGTGGCGGTGCCCGGCCCCCGTGGGCGCGTCGGGACACGCCGGAGCCCGTCGGGCGGCACGGCCGCGCCTGCCGCCTCCAGCAGCCCCACGCGAGTGGGGACGCAACGGGGAGACGGGCAGGGACGGACGAGGGGGACCGGCTGGGGACGTACATGAAGCCATACAGACATGCTGGGTACATGTGTACGGCGACATGGACACACTAAGGACACGTGTGCAGCCACACGGACATGCTAAGGACATGCGTGAGGTGACACAAACATGCTAGGGACATGTGTACTGTCACACGGACACGCTGGGGACAGGCATGAAGCCACACAACCACGCTAGGGACACGTGTACAGTGACATGGACACGCTAGGGACACGTGTGCAGTGACACAGGTAAACTAGAAACATGTGTGCAGCCATATGTACATTCTAGGGACACATGTGCAGCCACACAGACATTCTAAGGACGTGTGCAGTGACTCCAACATGCTAGGGACATGTGTGCAGCCCCAGAGACGCGGTAATGACACGTGTGCAGCCCCACGGACACGCTGGGGACACGCGTGCAGCCCTGTGCACACGTAGCCACACCACCGCTAGGAACACGCTCACCCCCAGCCCACGCCCCCCCCCCCGTCAGGTGGCCCTGCAGGGGGGGGACGGGTGCAGTGGGGACCTCGGGGACGTCCCTGTCCCCAGCCCACCCCAGGGCCAGGCTCCCGGTGCAGCCAGTGGCCCCAGGGCGGGGGGGCTCAGCACCCATGAGGGGTCCCAGCACACACGTGGGGGGGGGTCA
The DNA here is from genome assembly GCA_009769605.1 of Bucorvus abyssinicus. Classification (NCBI taxonomy): domain Eukaryota; kingdom Metazoa; phylum Chordata; class Aves; order Bucerotiformes; family Bucorvidae; genus Bucorvus; species Bucorvus abyssinicus. Next base: position 14,538,413 of record CM020050.1, on the reverse strand, counting down.
GGGGGTACTAGGGGCCACGCGGTGACATTGTCCCCATAGAAGGAGTTGGCCCAGGGTGGGGGTGACCCCCCTGCTGTGACCCCCCTGCCCCAGCCGTGGGTCCCCAAGGTGGGAGGGGTCCGGGGCGATGGCTGGAAGGACATGGGGGAAGGTGTCCCCCTGCGGGGGGGGGGACGTGCTGCGGACACCCTGGGGACGGTCACGGGGGGGGGGACGTTGGAGTGCTCAGGGGGGAGGAAATGGGGATGGGGGGAGGAGAGTGGGCCATGGGGGTCCTGCGGACGGGGTGGTGGCGGGGTGGGGGACAAGGACAGTGATGGTGTCTCTGGGGACATTATCGGGGGGGGGGCTGGTGGTGACGGGGACGGAGGAACCGGGACCCAGGGGACGGTCACAGGGGGACAGAGGCCACCGGGGGATGGGGACCCTGGGGGGCTGCCCGAGCCGGGTCCCTGCAGCGGTGTCCCCGTCCCCTCCCCAGCCCGTTGGGCTGCCCCCTTGGGGAGGTGGCGGGACCCCAATGACACCCCAAGGCCATGCGGGCAGCACCAGCTGCGCCCACGGGGGAGCGTCCCAGCGCCCGGGGTGGGGGGCACAGCCCGAGCCTGGCCGGGGGGGGGGGGGGGGGATAACCCCCCCGCTTTGCCCGGGCACCAGCCACCCCCCCCGGCTCAGAGCCCCCCCGGCCGAGGGGCAGTTTGGGGACATCCCCCCCCCATTTGACCCCAGCCCCCCACGGCCATGCAGGGCAGGGGCTTTCCAGCCCCCCCCCCCCACTGGGTTCCCAAAACGCCTGGGGACCTGCCGAGAGCGGCCCTGCAGCCCCCCCCCATCGCTGGGGCCGGTTCGTGTTTAAGGGACCAAACGTGGCCCCTCCAGGGGCTGGGGGGGGGACATGGCCCCCCCCGGCCCACCCCGCACCCAGCTCTGGGGGGGACCCCCCTGTCCTGGGGTACCAGGGAGGAGACTGGGGGGTTCTGGGGAGCTGTGGGGGGGCTATGGGTGCTGGGTGGGCTATGGGAGGATGGGGGGGCAGGTAGGTACCTGTACCCCATGGACCCCTCCCCGGTCGGAGGGAGGGTCTGTGGGGTATTTGAGGGGTTGTGGGGAACCCTGGGAGGGCTTGGGAGGACTGGGGGGGGCGTTACAGGGGACCTGGGGGGGGGGCGTTACAGGGGACCTGGGGGGGGCGTTACAGGGGACCTGGGGGGGGCGTTACAGAGGACCTGGGGGGGGGGCGTTACAGGGGACCTGGGGGGGGCGTTACAGGGGACCTGGGGGGGGCACAGAGGGACCGTGGCACAGACTGGAGAAGCTTTGGCTGGGGGGGGACAGCGGCACCAGTGAGCTCCAGGGGGTCATCGGGGTGTCCGGGGGTACGGGGCGGGCGCGCCCCGCGCATGCGCCTCTCCTCCCCCCCGCAACGAGCAGCGAGCACTTCCGCCCGCCCGTCCTCGAGCGCCTGCGCGAGCCGGTGGGCGCGGCGGCGCCTGCGCGGGCCGGTGGGCGGGGGCGCGCAGGCGCGGGGCGGGCGGGGCGCCGGGGCCGGGATTTAAAGGGGCAGGAGCGGCGGCGGCTGTGCTGCCCCCCGCGACCCCTCCCCGGGACCCCCCGCCATGGGCTGCGGCGGCTTCGCCTGTTCTCGCAACGCCCTCTGTGCCCTCAACGTGGTCTACGTGGTGAGCGGGGCCGGGCTGGGCCGCGGGGTGGGGGGGGTCCGTTGACGGGGGTGGGGCTTGCGGTGGGGCGCTCCCAGATGTGGGGCTGGGGGGCAGGCTGTGACCGGCCCCCCCCATCGAGGTTTGGGGTCCCCAGTGCTCCGGGACTCCCCACTCTGGGGGGATGGAGAGGCACTGGGGGGGTCCCCGCAAAGGGTGAGGCTTGGCGGGGGGGCTGTGAGGGGAGCCCCGCACGCGCTTTGGGGCTGGGGGGAGGCTGTGACGCCCCCCGTAGCGGGGCTTTGGGGTCCCCGCTGCTCTGGGGGGGACAGTATAAGGTCATCGTTCTCCCCCCCCCCGCCGCCAAAGGGTGAGGCTGGGGATAGGGATCTGGGACCCCCTGGGGTTGGGGGAGGTCCTCTACGGTCCCTGGTGTGGGGCTGGAGCGGGGTCAAAGGTCACGCCCCCCCATGTCCACACCCCTGTGTTCCCCCAGACCCCAACTGGGTGGGGGCATCTGGGGGAGCCCAGCTGCCACCGGCCCCTCTTATCTGGGGGGGTCCAGGGCTGTGTGTTCCCCCCCGACCCTGGGGACATCGGGCCGTGTCCCCCTGTACCCCCTCCCGCCCCCCTGTCCCTGGGGACCTCACCCTGGCCACCCCAGGCTGTGTCCTGTCCCCCCCCTCAAAAATGGCCCTGGGGACCTCGGGCTGTCGTCCTGTCCCACCCCCCGGGGGCACTGGCCCTGGGGACATCACCCCCACCTCGAGGACACGGGGTGGGGGGACAGGGACAACAGTCCCAGCCTGGGAGGGGGGTGACACCAGGACCCCCCCACCCGCACCCACTGCTGCCCTGTGGCGGGGAATGACCCTCCTGCAAGCCCAGTTCTCCCAGCAGTAACACCCAACTGGGGAAACCGAGGCAGGAGGACACTGGGGTGCTACCTTCTCCTCCGAGGGGAGGGTCCCCTAAGTTCCGCCCCCTCTTGGGACATTGCCCCTGAGTCAGCAGGACCCCTCCGACACCCACCTACCACTGCCCTGGGGTGGGGGAACGACCCTCCTGCAACTGGGGAAACTGAGGCAGTGGGACACCAGGGTGCTGGTGCCACCTCCTCTTCTTTGCGGGGGGTGTCCTAATTCTCTCCGCCCCCCCGCAGCTGGTGGGGCTGCTGCTGATCGGGGTGGCGGCCTGGGGCAAGGGCTTCGGTCTGGTCTCCAGCATCCACATCATTGGGGGGGTCATCGCTGTCGGCGTCTTCCTCCTCCTCATCGCCCTGGTAGGGCTGGTGGGCGCTGTCCACCACCACCAGGTCATGCTCTTCTTTGTATCCTTTAATTTGGGGCAGGGGGCACACATGAGGCCCCCCCACACCCGGGGGCCCCAAACCCCCCCATGGTGCCTCCAACCTCCCCAAGTGTCCCCCTGTTCCTGTGGTGTGTCTGCCCCATGGGGACACTGGGGGGGGGCTGAGCACCCCAGTGTGGATCCAGCTCAGCCCTGGAAATGGCAGGGGGGAGCCATGGGGACATTGGGATTGGTGGGGACACGGGGCTGGGGGGGTCTGAGCACCCCAGTGTGGATGGGGGGGGGGTGGGCATGGGCAAAGGGACGCCCAGGGGATGGGGGAGGGGGTGTGCTGTGGGGTTTGTGGGTGACATTTGAAGCTGGGGGACACAGTGTCCCCCCCTGCAGTGTGCCAGGCCCCCCCTTGACTCCAGCCCCCCCCAGTACATGATCATCCTGGGGCTCGTCTTCGTCTTCCAGTTCGGGGTCTCCTGCTCCTGCCTGGCCATCGACCGCAGCCGCCAGGTCAGGGAGGCGGGTGTGCACTGGGACCCCCTACCCAAAGCCCCCCCGGGGCAGGTGCAGGGATGGGGTGGGGACACCCCCTCCCACCTTGGTCACTGCTGGGAGGTGTCTCCATGGGGGGGGTCATTGGCTGATTTGTGGGGGGTCTGTTGGCTGGTTTTGGGGGGGTCGTTGATTTGGGGGGGTCATTGGCTGATTGGGGGAATTGTTGGCAAATTTGGGGGGGCTGTTGGTTGACTTTGGGGGGGTAGTTGACTGATTTGGGGGACATTGATGGGGGTCATTGGCTCATTTGAGGGTCATTAACATTGGGGGGTCATTGATTGGGGGGTCATTGGCTGGTTTGGGGGTCATTTACATTGGGGGGTTATTGACTCATTGGGGAGCCATTAACTGTGGGGGGGTTGTTGGCTATTTTGGGGGTCTTTGCTTTGGGGGGGTGATTCTTTGGCTCATTGGGGGGCTCATTGGCTCATGGGGGGTCATTAACATTGGGGGTCATTGGCTATTTTGCAGGTCATTGACTTGGGGGGGGTCATTCATTGGCTGATGGGGGCTCATTGACCTTGGGAATGTCACAGGCTATTTTGGGGGTCCTTGGCCGATTGGGGGGGGGGGGGGAGTCCTTGGCTGACCGGGGTACTGCTGTCTGACCAATGCCCCCCCCCGCCAGGAGGGTCTCTTCAGCTCGGCCTGGCCCCTGCTCAGCAACGCCACGCGGCTGGAGCTGGAGCGCAGCCTGGACTGCTGCGGGCTGCTCAACCGCAGCGCCGATCCCCCCGCCGCCCGCGCCTTCCAGGCCGACCTCAGCGCCTGCCCCGCGGTGAGTGCGGGACGGGACAGGGGTGTCCCCCACACTCCTCTGCCCGCCCCCCGGCCGCTCACCTCTTTTTTTTTCTTCCCTCCCAGAAGTGCAAGACACTGGTGGGCAGAGACCCCCGCGGCCAATGCCCGACCTGTGGCGAGAAGATGCTGCGGCACTCGGACGAGGCCCTCAAGATCCTGGGGGGGGTCGGGCTCTTCTTCAGCTTCACTGAGGTAACGGGGGGTGTCTCACACTTTGGGGGAGTCCCCACATTTTGGGGGGGTGTCACTACAGTCCCCCCTCCCTCACCGCTTCTCTTGCAGATCCTGGGAGTGTGGCTGGCCATGCGCTACCGCAACCAGAAGGACCCCCGGGCCAACCCTAGCGCCTTCCTATAGCGGGGGGGGGGGGCCACGGCCCTGCTGGGGGGGTGGGGACCCCGCCCCAACCACGTCCCCCCCCCACCTCGCAGATTGGCCCCCGTGGCCGCATGAAGCCCTGGGGGATGTGGCAGCCCACCCCCCCAGCCCCGTGGCGTGTCCTGCCCCTACCACAGGGCACGTGGTGGCTGGTAGCCACCCCTGGGGGGGGACACAGCGTCAGGAGCCACCCCTGCCCCAGGGAACAGCACAGTGACCGCCCCCCGCCCCCCACTACACCCACCCTCATCCCAGTCCAACCTTCCCCCCCCGCAAACTGGTGCATACTGGTTATTTATACACAGGGAAGGGGACAAGTGCGTGTGTCCCACCCAGCCTGGCACTGGGAGGGCACCCAGTGTCCCCCCCCCCATCCTGCTGGGGGGGGGTGGGGACACACACAGGGTGGCATGTACCCCCCTCTCCCGCTGCCACCACGGGGTGTCACTGTGTCCCCGGTCAATAAACGCCCTACAGTGACCCGGCTCTGGCTCTGTGTGGGGCAGAGACACCCCCCCCACCATGGGGCAGAGCCCCTGGGTCATGTATGGCCCCCCCCAATGACACACGGGGTGGGTGGGGGCTGGGTGCTGCCCGCACCCCTTTATTGTCAGAGCCGGGGGGGGCCCATCCCTGTTCCCCACCCCCCCCAGGGCTGCCCGGGCTCCCCCTTGTGCCATCAGTTCGCCATCCCCTGCACTAGGATTGGGGGGGGGGGGGGCGCTGTGTCACCTTCGTGCACGAGGATGGGGGGGGCGTGTCCACGTCCTTCCAGCTCGCAGGAGGGTGGGGGGGGCCGTGTCCTTCCCACTGGCACGAGATGGTGGGGGGCACCTACTTCCAGCACCCACCCCACATGAGGGGGGGGGCCATCCTGTGAGGGGGGTCCTGGGAGCCCCCCTGGAGCCTCTTGCATGGCTCTGTTCCCCATGTCCATAACCAGAGGTGGGAGGGTGTGCAGTTGGGGACCCCTCCTCCATCAATAAAGGGGTCTGCCCTCCCCCCCCCACCCCCCAAGTCCATTGCCGGTGCCCCCCTGGGGGCCGCTACCCCTGGCCCGCGCCCCCCTCCTGCAGGTAGCGGTGCCGCAGGGCGGCATGGGCCGAGATCCGCTTGTGGGGGTTGAACGTCAGCATCTCCTGGGGGGGGGGAACGCAGGGCGACACCATCAGGGGACACCATGGGGGGGGCCATCACCCTGACACCGCCCCCACAGCACTGCCCAAAGGGGGGGGTGTGGCCTGGGGTGTGATTTAGGGCCCAATGCGCCCCCCCCCCCCGGTGCTCTGTGTCCCATGTCCCACCCCCCCTCTGCTGTGTCCCCCCCTCTGGTGTGTGTCCCCACCCCAGTGTCCCCTGCCACCCCCGGTACGTCCCCCTCTGCCACGGTGTTACCCCACCCCCAGTGTCTGCCCCCCGGTATTCACCCCCCCCGGTATTCACCCCCCCCAAAGTGTGTGTCCCCCCCCCTCCCTGGTATCCACCCCCCAGTGTCTCCCCCCGGTATCCACCCCCACCCCGGAGTCCCCCCTTGGTGTCCATCCCCATCCCACGTCCCCCCCAGTGTCCCCTCCTGCTGTTCCCCCCGGCATGTCCCCCCTCAATATCTGTCCCCCCCCACCCTGTGTGTCCCCCCCAGTGTGCACCCCCATCCCCCAATATCCATCCACCCCGGTGTCCCCCCCACCAGCAGCAGCTGGGTCCCCAGTGGCTCCATCTCGGGGACGAAGCCCTCCACGGGCTGGGGGGCGCGGGGGGGGAAGGCGCCGCGGGGCAGAGCCACGTCCCGGGGCCAGTCGTCCTCCAGGGGCAGCCCCAGCAGCCTGGGGGGGTGCCAGGGAGGGGCACAGGGTCAGAGCCCCCCTAAACACCCTCTGCACCCCACCCAGTGACCCTGAGCCCCCCCCAAAAAATACCCCCCCACAGCCCCCCCTCAACCTCAGGGACCCCCAGCCCTATCCCAGTCCCCCCCCAACCCAAGACCCCCAGACACACCCCAAGACCCTCGGGACCCCCCCCATCATCTGGGACCACCCCCCAAAACAAACTTACTCAAAGATCTTGCCCAGCTGATCGGCCTCCGAGTTCCCACAGAAAAGTGGCCTTTGGGGGGGGGACACAGGGACATCACCAGGGTGGGGGGACACAGGGACAGCCCCCAGGGACACCACCCCCCCCCCAGGGCTGCTGGCACCCCCCAGCAAGGGGCAACCTCAGCCTCCCCCACCCACAGCACCCACCCGCAGCCCCCTGGGGATCCATGCGAGAGCCCCCCCGGGGTGTCACCCTGCTGTCCCCCGTGTCCCCCCGCCGCTCACTTCCTGCGGAACATCTCGGCGAAGATGCAGCCCACGCTCCACATGTCCACGGGGGTCGCGTAGGTCGACTGCAGCAGCACCTCGGGCGCCCGGTACCACAGTGTCACCACCTGCCACCGACCACCGGCCCCGTCAGACCGGCCACCGGCACCGCGGCCACCAGCACCGTCAGTCTGGCCACCGACCCCATGGCCACCGGTACTGTCAGCCCAGCCACTGCCCCCGCGGCCACCTGCATCATCAGCCCGGCCATGAGCCACTAGCCCCGCAGCCACCAGCACTGTCAGCCCGGCCCCATGGCCACCAGCAGCCCAGCCACGGGCCCCTGGCCCCGCCGAGCCCAGCCACTGGCCACCAGCCCCACAGCCACTGGCACCATCAGCCTGGCCACCAGCCCCGCAGCCACCAGCCCCATGGCCACCAGCTCCGTGGCTGTGGCAGCCAGGGGTCACCCGGCCCTGTGGGCACCTGGGATCCACAGTCCCCAGGCCCACGGTCACCCCGGTCTCTGCCCCGCCGGGACCCACGGCCCCTTGGGCTTGTGGCCCATCGACCCTGTGCCCACCAGGCCCCCCAGCCCCAGAGCCCCCTGGCCCTGTGGCCACCCAAGGCCGTGGCCAACTTACTCTAGAGCCGCCCTGGACCCCCAGCTCCTCGGGGCCGTGGCCAGCCCAACCCAGCCCATGGCCACCTCGGCCATGCAGCTCCACACCAACATCTGGGTGGCCCAATGGCCACCCAGCTCTGCAGCCACCCCCTTCTAGAGCCACCCAGAGCTACAGCTGCATGGACCCATGGCCACACCCGACCCACGGCCACCAGGACCCACAGCAGCCCACCTGGGCCCTGAAACCACGTGGGTTTTCACGGCCAACCCAACCTGTGGCCACCAGGACAAGCAGCCCCGCAGCCACCCGGCCCTATGGCCACCCAGTGCCACCTGGCTCTAGGGCCACCCCGGACCCACAGCTCCTTGGGCTTAGAGCCAACCTGGCCCGTGGCCACCAGAACCACATGGACCTGTCCCTACCTGGGACCCCCCCAGCTCCTTGGGGTCACAGACAGCTCAGCCTGTGGCCACCAGCACCCACGGCCACCCAGCCCCAGCCCCACGGCCCCGGGGGGGGCCCCAGCACGCACCACGGGGGTCAGGGCCATCTGGCAGCTGTAGATGCGGGCCAGGCCGAAGTCGGCCAGCTTGACCTGCCCGCTGCTGGTCACCAGGATGTTCTCGGGCTTGAGGTCCCGGTGGACGATGCAGTTCGAGTGGAGGAAGTCGAGGCCACAGAGGAACTGACGCATCAGGTCCTGAGGCGGGGGGGGACAGCGCCGCCGTGAGCGGACCCCCGCCACGGCACCCCCCCACCTCGGTCCCCCCGACCCACCTTGATGGTGTCGAGGGGCAGCCCGGGCGCGGGCGCCTTGTCCAGGTAGGTCTTCAGGTCCTGGTCCACGTGCTCGAAGACCAGCGTCACCTTGGTCTCACGCTCGGTCCGCGCGGTGGCACAGACGTCCATCAGCCTGGGGACGGGGGCGGGGGGGGACGGCGGGGGGGTCGGCGGGGGACGGCTGCTCCCTGCGCCCTCCCAGGAGAGGAGGGTGGGAGATGGGCTCCTGTCCCCCACCCCACGGCCACGGGGCAGGAGATGATGGCCGTCCCCCGTCCCCTCCCCGTGGCCGTGGGGCAGGACCACATATGAAGCCAAGAAGCCGGAGCCAGTGCCTGTCTGCCCGACCCACAGCTGGGATGAGCCCGTGGGGCAGAGGACGACGCACGTGAGGGCGGAGCGGGAGGAGGGTGGCACCCGCCGTGGGGCGGCGCCGTGGGTCTCACCGGACGATGTTGGGGTGGTCGAAGTGCTCGAGGCGCTTGAGCAGGGCGACCTCGCGGATGGTGCTGAAGGGGAGCCCGTTCTCCGCCGTCTGCACCCGCACGTTCTTGAGGGCCACGAAGCGCCCGCTCTGCAGGTCCCGCGCCTTGTAGACGGTGCCGTAGGCGCCCACCCCGATCTCGGCCACCGGCTCGTACTGCGCCCGCCCCTCCTGCGCCATCCTGCCGGGCCCCCCGCTGTCAGTGCCCGCCCGCCGGCACCCGCTGGCACCCACCGGTAACCGGCACCCACTGGCACCCAGCACCCCACGGCACCCAGCACCCACCGGCACCCGGCACCCAGCACCCACCAGCACCCAGCACCCACCGGCACCCGGAACCCGGCACCCAGCACCCCACGGCACCCAGCACCCACTGGCACCCGGAACCCGGCACCCAGCACCCCACGGCACCCAGCACCCACTGGCACCCGGCACCCACCAGCACCCACCAGCACCCAGCACCCAGCACCCACCGGCACCCAGCACCAGCCCTTACCCACCAGCACCCAGCACCCACTGGCACCCAGCACCCACCAGCACCCAGTGCCCAGCACCCCGCTGGCACCCACCAGCTGGCACCCAGTGAGCCCGTCCCACACCCAGCACCCTGCACCCCCCTGCACCCCCTGGCACCCAGCACCCATTGGCACCCAGCACAGCACCCCTCACCTACTGGCACCCGGCACCCCCAGCACCCCCCAGCACCCACTGGCACCCAGTGCCCAGCACCCCTTGGTACCCAGCACTCCCCCCAGCAGACCCCGGCCCGCTGTGACACCCCCCCCCAGCACCCAGCCACCCCCCGCACCCTGCACCCTCGACCCCCCCCGCACCCCCCCCCCCACCTCAGCACCTTCCCCTGGCGCCCTGCGACCCTCCCCCACCTGACAACCAGCCCCCCCGCCCCAGACCCCCCCCCATTTCCCCCCCCAACAACAAGCCCCCCCCCCGGGGCCGCCCCTCCCCCACTGCCACGCGCGACGGTGGGAACCCCCGCGGGGGGGGGGGGGGGGGGGTTGGTGCGTGGCCGCCGCTCGCGCGCTTTGGAAGGGGGGGGGGGGTGGCCACGTGCCCGGGGGGGGCCCCGGGACTCACCGAGCGGCGGCGCGCGGGCCTCGGCGGCGGGGGGCGGGGCTGGAGGACCGGAACCAGCGAGACGGGCCGGCCGGAAGGGCCGGGGGCCGAGCGGGGTGGGGGGGGGGGGTGGACCGGAGGCCTTGGAGGACCCTCGCGGTGGGGGGCGGCGGGTGTGTCCCTCCGGGGCTGCACCGGGGGGGGGGAGGGGGGGTGCCCTCGGAGGGGCGCTCGAGCGTGGGGTCCCTCCCGGGGGGGCGGGTTCCTGGGTCCCCGGGGGGGTTCTGGGGGGGGGGGGGGGCCCAGAGCGGCCCCGGCCGGGCTCGACCAGGGAGTCCCGGCGGGAGGGACCGGCGGGACGTGGGTGGCGGGGAGGCCCGGGGGAGCCCCCGGAAAGACGGGGCCGTGGCGGGGGTGACACGGGGCTGCGTGGGGAGGGGACACCGGGGCGGGGGGGCGACACCACGGGGGGGGACCCGAGGGGACACAACCCCCACGGGGGGACACGGAGGGCGCCGGGCCGCCCCCCCGTGCTCTGTCCGTGGTGCTGACGCGGCCCCACGCGGGCAGCGGGGTCGCGGGGATGGGGAGGCGGACCCACGGGGGGAGCCGAGCCCACGCGGTGGGGTGATGGGACCCCCAGGGAGACCCGGGCCCTTGGGGGGGCACTCACCCACGCGCGGCCACACGCATGGGGACCCCCCCACGCCGCGCCGCCCCCAGCCCCACCCGTGGGGTCGGGGGGTACCCGGGGAAAGGGGGGGGGGGTCGGCGTCGGCGCAGTGCCCCCCCCCCTCGCCCAGGGCCGGTGTCACCGCGCTCGGCTGCGTCCGGGTCCCTGTGAGGGTCCAGAGTCCCCCGCGCTGACGTCAGCCCCGTCCCCACGTGCGACATTGCCACCCCACCTCGGGACACCGCGGGAGGCCGCGCCCGCGTTAACCCTCTCGTGACCGGCGTGGGGGGGTGACGGTAGGGTCACGGGAGGGTGACAAGGTCATGAGGGAGGGGGTGGTCACGGGCTGGTGACAGCAGGGTCACAGGGGGGTGACATAATCACGGGGGGGGACGTGGGGGAACCCACTCAGAACACCCCCCACCCTGTGTCCCCCCCCAGCCGGGCAGGGGGGTGCTGGGGGGGGGACACAGCGCGCTCTGCCCCCACCCTAGGCCGCGCCGCAGCCGCCGGCGGGTGCAGGGCCACGTCACCCCTGGGTGCCGCCGGCACGTCGGGGCAGGCACCCCCCTGCCCCCCCACCCACCCGTGGGCACCCACCAGCGCGGCGGGCGTGAATCCCCCGGGGGGGGGGCGGGGGGGGGGGGGGGAGAGGGAGCAGCCAGCACCAACACACCCCAAAACCCCTTTATTAGCCAATAAATTAACCCTTAAATAACCCAGAGAGAGCCCGGGGGGGAGGGGATGACACCCCAGGGGTTTGGGACACGCGGGGATTGGGGACACCGGGGGGGTCAGGGCCACTGTGGGGCCAGAGGACACCAGCGGGGGTAGAGGCCACCACCAGATTTGGGGCCGCAGTCAGGGCCAGGGGCCACTGCGGGGGTGGGGACACCATGGGGTCAAGGCCACCACCAGGGTCAGGGGCCACCACCGAGGCCAGTGGCTACCCCTGGGGTACCACTGGGGTGGGGACGCCATGGGGTCAAGGCCACCACCAGGGTCAGGGGCCACCGCCGAAGCCAGTGGCTACCCCTGGGGTACCACTGGGGTGGGGACACCATGGGGTCAAGGCCACCACCAGGGCCAGAGGCTGCCGCCAGGATCAGGAGCCACCGCCGAGGCTGGTGCCACGCGCGTGTCCCTCGTCGGTCCCCGCTCAACGGTCGAGGAACTGGAGGCTGACGGTGGCCTCGGGGACCAGCAGGGTGCGGGTCATGGGGCGCACACGGCCGCTGCCAGGCGCCGGCCGCACCTCGAAGCGCAGCAGGATCTGCCAGGGCAGCGACGGGGTGAGGGACGTCAGGGACAGTCGGGGACGCTTGGGGACAGCCGGGGGGGTGGCCTCACCTGCGCCAGTGCCTGGTGCAGCTCCAGCTCGGCCAGCCGCCGGCCCACGCAGCTGCGCTTGCCCACGCCGAAGGGCAGCGAGGCGAAGGGGTGCCGGGCACCCTCACGGCGCAGCCACCGCTCCGGCCGGAAGGAGTCTGGCGCCGGGAAGAGGCGGCTGTCGCGGGAGGTGGCGAAGTGGCAGAGGGAGATGAGGGTCTGGAGGGGGACACACACACACATATACATATGGGGGGGGTTTGAGCGGGGTGCGGGGGGAATCCACTGGGCGGGGTGATGGGGTGGCGGCGGCCGCCCCAGGCTCACCTGGCGCGGCACCAGGTAGTCGCCCACGCGGATGTCGCGGTCGGGGATGACGCGGGCGTTGGCGGGGATGACGGGGTAGAGCCTGCGTGGGGACGGGGGCGCTGGCACCCAGGCGGCACTGTCCCATCCCCGGCCCCGTCCTTGTCCCCATCCTCATTGTCATCCTTATCCCCATCCTCATCCTCTGTCTTCATCCCCACCACTGTCCTCATCCTTGTCCCCATCTCCATCTTCATCCCTGGTCTCGTCCCCATCCTCATCCCTTGTTTCTGTGGTCCCCATCCTTGTCTCTGTCTTCATCCCTATCCCTGTTCCCATCTTCATCCCCATCCCTGGCTTCATCCCCACCACTATTCCTGTCCCTACCCTCATCGCTATCCTCATCCTCATCCCCATCCTCATCATCATCCCCGTCCCTTTCATCTTCCCCAGCTTCATCCCCATCTTAGTCCTTGTCCTGTCCCCGTCCCTTTCCTTCATCCCCATCCTTGTCTCCATCCCCACCCTCACCCCCACCCTCAGCCCCATCACAACCTCATTTCCATCCCCATGTCCCCGTGTCCCCATGTCCTTGTCCCCACCTCAGGGTCTCCTTCACCACGGCCCTCAGCAGGGGCACCCTGCCCAGCGTGGTGTCCGAGGGGTGGTGGCCGGTGGCCAGCGCAGCCACCAGCTCCCGGTGCAGGGCCGCCTGCACCCCGGCGTGCCGTGCCAGCTCGTACAGGCTCCACGACAGGGTGCTGGAGATCTGTGCGGAGGCAGCAGCGTCAGCGGGACCCCGCGGAGATGGGGACACCACCCCACGTCCCCTCCTCACCGTGTCCACCCCGGCCAGCAGCAGCTCGGTGACGTTGCCGTAGATGACCTTCGTGGGGACCTTCTCCCGGGCCAGGTGGTCGGTCAGACACATCTCCCCCACCAGTTCCCCCAGCTCGGCTGCCTTGGCCACGCGCCGGTCAACGTGACCCTTGGCTGGAGAGGACAAAGCCCCTTGAGCGTCACGGTGGCCGAGGGACATCAGCTGTCCCCATGTCCCTTCGGTGTCCCCTCACCGAAGGCGAACATGTAGTCCCAGGCCTCGCAGAAGGTCTGCCAGGGCTTGGGGAAGAGGCGGTGGAGGGGCTTGGGCATGGCCATGGTGAGCAGCGTCATGACGAACATGGTGTTGATGGAGCGGATGAAGGTCTCGGTGTCCTGCGGCACCTCCTGCTCCAGGCAGCCCAGGCGGGAGGCGAAGAGGACGGAGGAGATGCCTGTGGGAGGGCGAAGGGGTGAGCCGGGGGACAGGGGGTACCTTGGGGACATGGAGGACCTTGGGGGACATGAGGAGCACCATGGGGATCATGGAGAGCCCTTGGAGGCACTGGGGTCCTTGGGGACGCGGTGGGGACAGGGGACATCTTGAGGAGCATTGGGGACACAAGTGCCCTTGGGGACACAGTTGGGATGGGGTGGGGACAAGGGGCACCCTGGGGACATGGAGGACCTTGAGGAACATGAGGAGCACCATGGGGAATGTGGAGAGCCTGGGGTGGTGGCACAAGAGTCCTTGGGGACACTGGGGGACAGAGGGAGCGCTGGGGGGACACCGGGAGACCCCGGAAGATGGGGACATGGGGACACGGGGAGCCCCTTGGAGGGACCCCGGCCCCGGTGGCCCCCCGCGCCCCCGCCCACCTTCCAGGCCGAACTTGTAGAACTCGGTGGCGACGTCGGGGACAACGCGCTGGGGGTGCTGGTCGCGCTGGCGCTGCAGCCGCCGCAGCAGGTCGCCCACCACGGCGGCCACCGGCCCCGCGTAGCCCTCGGCCGCCCCCGGCCGCAGCAGCAGCCGCCCCAGCAGCCGCCGCAGCCGCTGCCACTCCTCGCCCTCCCTGCGGGACCGGGCACACGGGTGACGCGCGGGGACACGGGCGGGGGACGGGGCGTGGGGGGGACGGGTGGGGACACGGGCGGGGGAACGGGGAAACGGGACACACATGGGGACACGTGTGGATGTGGGGGACACGTGGGGACACGCGGGGACAGGGGTGCCAGGGCCCCCCCAGAGGAAGAGGCTGGCGCAGCCCAGGTGCGCGCGTGGGCACCCGCCTGTGCCAACCGGCCCGTGCACGTCCTGGGGGGGGTGCCCACGGCGGGGGGGGGCTGTGCCCACGGGGGGCGGGTCTGGAGGCTGTCCAGGGGGTCTGGGGGGGGTGTCCAGGGCTGCATGGGGGGGGTCGGGGGTCCTGTCACCCCCTCTCCACCCCGGGCTCTGCCGCTCCCGGGCGGTTACTCACATCCTGCGGGGGGGGTGGGGGGGGGGGGGGGGGGGGGGGTGTGGGGAAGTGGGGGTGGGCAGCGGCGGGGCCGGGGGGGGCCTGAATCATCCTGAGTCACCCCCGGCTCGCCGGGCCCTTCCCGCACCCGCCCCACGGCGGCGGCCCCACGGGATGGTCCCTTCCTGGAATGGGGCGCGGGGGCGTGGGAGCCCCGCGGGGCTCAGACACCCCCCCCCCGCCCCGGGACACCACAGACCCACGCGTGGCTCCGGGACTCCGTGTGCAGCCCTCCCCCCGACCCCCTGGAGCACTCCCCGGTGCAGCCGCCAGACCCCCATGGTCAGTCCCCAGACCCCATTCACACCCCCCCAGATCCCCATGCTCAGCCCCCAGACCCACCCCGTGCAGCCTCCCGTTCCATTCACACCACCCAGACCCCCACGGTCAGCCCCCACAGCCCTGTACGCAGCCCCCAGCCCCCTCGGCACAGCCTCTAAACTCCACGTGCAGCCCCCAGACCCGCCGTGAGCAGCCTCCAGACCCTTGGGCACAGCCCCCACTCCATGGCAGAGTCCCCAGACCCCCCCCTACTCAGCTCCCAGATCCCTGCGTGGAGCCCCCAGACCACTGTGCACAGCCCCCAGACCCGCACGGGCAGCCCCCCAGACCCCACAAGCAGCCCCTAGACCCCTTTGTACAGCTCCCATACCCCTATGTGGAAGACCCAGGCTCCCGTGCCCAGCCCTAAGACCCCACTAGCAGCTGCGCAGACTCCCGTGGGCAGCCCCCAGGACCCTGGGCAGAGCCCTCTGATCCTGGGCAGAGCCCCCTGACCCTACAAGCAGCCCCCAGACCCCTGTGGGAAGCTTCCGGACTCCCATGCACAGACCACTGCCCTGCCAGCAGAGCCCCCAGACCCCTGTGGGCAGCCCCCCATGCTCCGGCAGAGCCTCCAGCCCCCTTGGGCAGCCCCCAGCCCCCCGTGGGCAGCCCCCAGCACCCCAGCAGAGCCCCCAGCCCCCCACGGGCAGCCCCCTGCCCCACTCACGCCGTGAGCAGCCCACAGGCGTGTCCCCGGCACAGGCGGTAGTCCTTCCAGGAGGAGAGGTGGGAGCGGACAGGGCAGTCGCCCTCCTGCCGCAGGACCTGCTCGATCAGCTCGGCCTCAGCCACATGCACTGTGAGGATGGGGCCAAAACTCGCCTTCCACACTGGCCCATAGCGGGCCCGGCCCTGCACCTGTGGGCACCAGGATGTGGCACTGGGGTGGCACCGGGGTGGGGACCCCACACCCTGGGGAGAGGCTGGAGAGGAGAAGACTGGCCGTGGTGGGGGGCAGTGGGGTGGGCCCAGTGTCACCACCGGGTCCCGACCCCACTGTGCCCACCCATGGGTGGCCCCGGGGACCCGTCCTGGGTGCTGCTGCCCACCCACCCCAGGAGCCTGGCCGGGCACAGGGCACCGGGGCAGGGGTTAACCATTAGCATCTGCTGCTGGCAGAGCCCAGAGCTGGTCCCTGGCCCCGCCAAGCCCCAGGGCAGAGGGGAACGGGGTCCCCATGTCCCCCTCGGAGCCTCAGGGATTGAGATCAGGGACCTGCCATTCCCCCAGGGCAGTGAGACGCAGGTCCCCCTGTCCCCTCCAAACCTCCAGGACTGGGATCAGGGGCCCCCTGTCCCCTCCAAGCCCCAGGGTGGTGGGACCAGCATTGCCCACACCTCCTCTGGGATCCTAGGGCAGCTGGACCAGGGTCCTGCTGTCCCCTCAGCTCCCCAGAGCAGTGGGAATGGGATTCCTCTGTCCCCTCCCTGTCCCAGGGTGGAAGGAATGGGTGCCCCCCGCCCCCGCATCCTCTCCGAGCCCTGGGGAAGTGAGACCCAGGTTCCTTGTCCCCTCCAAGCCCCAGGGCAGAGGAACCAGAGTCCTGCTGTCCCCATCAAGCCCAAGGTGCTGGCGCTGGGATCCTCCCCAGCCCCTCCAAGCCCCAGAGCAGTGGGAACGGGGTCCCCCCCCCATCCCCTGCAAACTCCAGGGCACCAGGAGTGGGGTTCGCTTTGTCCCCTCCAAGCACCAGGGTGGTAGGAGCAAAGTCCCCAAGTCCCCTAGGAGCCCCAGGGCAGTGAGATCCGGGTCCCTGTGCCTGGGGTGGGGGGGGGGGGCATGTTACCTGCAGCTCATGCAGCCTGCGCAGGCCCCCACGGCACAGCAGGTCATAGAGGAAGGCAGCAGGGCTGGGCCCCGGCATCTCGGCCAGGCTCCGGGGGCCACGGGTGGCGGTGGGTGGCGGCGGGGGGCGCGGGGAGACCCCCAGCTCGGACAGGTAGCGGGACAGCAGGGCCACCCAGGCGGGCAGGCGCAGGCTCTGCGGCATGGTGGGGGGGACACTGGGGACGCGGCGTGTGGCCCTGGGTACGTGGGGACCCGCGGGGGACGAGCAGGGTGTCGGCAGGGACACGCCTCGACTGCGCCGCCGGCATCGGCCGGGATCTTTATAGCGCCCACGTGGAGCGGGGTAGCCACGCCCCCTCAGGGAGGCCCCGCCCCTCGCGGTCACAAACCCCGCCCATTCCGTCTCCAAACCCCGCCCCTTGAATTTGCATACCGGCACACCGGGGCCAATCAGAGGACGCCCTGTCCCGCTCGCCCCCGCCAATCCCCGCCCCATGCTGGTTCCCAGCACACCCCAAGGGGGGGGGGGGGACCCCCCGGGGACACTCGGCAGGGGGTGGGCGCCTTAACCCATGCCCCCCCCCACCCCGGCTCCCCCCATTCCCAGCAGCCCCCGAGCCCCCCTCATCCCCTCCCAGTTCAACCAGTGCCCCGAGGGCAGCCTGGGGGAGGGGCAAGCCTGACCTCCCCGGGGCGGCGGGTTATGGGGGTGCCCCCCCCCCACCACTGCCGGGTTCTCGGGAATTACCGGCTTGCGACACCCACCGGAAGCGCCGGGATGTGCCAGTGGAAACCCCCCACGGTGGGGGGGGACACACACAACTGCCCCCCCTGCCAGCCCCCCCCGGGGTTTTCCTTCCCCAGGCTGTCAGCATGCCCTGGGGAAACTGAGGCAGGAACCGCCTTCCCCCCCCCAATTACCCGGGGCGGGTCAATTCCCGACACCACCCCCCATGGGGGGTTTGGGGTTGCAGCTATGAGGGGATGAGACTCGGGACACACGGGTGGCTTTATTCCAAAACGGGGGGTCGCTGCGGGGGGAACACACGGAGGATCTCTCCCATGGTGGGGGGTGGGCAGCCGGTGCCACGCGTGTCCCCTCAGGTGTCCCCGCCCGGGTCCGGGAGGCGGCGGAAGATGGCAGGGAAGGTGGGGCGACCCCCCCGCTGCACCTTGCGGCCCTCCTCGGTGGCCGTGGCCAGGCAGCCCACGATGGGGTCGGCGTCCTGGGGGCAGGACAGTGAGCGCCCAGCGAGCGCCCAGCGAGCGCCCAGCGAGCGCCCAGTGCCCTGCCCCGGCTCACCAGCTGGGCCAGCGGCACCTCCTCAAAGAGCGGGTGCTCCCCGAAGTGCTTCACCATCCACTCGTGCAGCTCCGCTACGTCCGTCACCGTGTACACCAGTCCCTGCGACCCCTCCGCGTCATGCGGGGGGTCCCCAACAACACCCCCCCCGGCAGGGCTGGGTTCCGCCCCGCCCACCCCCCCCCCAGTGATCCTGGGAGAATCTGGTGCTTCCCGGAGTGTCCCCAGGGTGGGAAATCTGGGGGGGGGGGGGGGTGACTTGGGTGGCTGGGGACATGGAGGGGGACATTGTGGGGGGTTTGGAGACATGGGGTGGTGTTGGGGACATGGAGAGGGACATGGGGCTGTCATGGGGACATGGGGAGAGTTGGGGACACGAGATGTTGGGGACACAGGGGAGGGTGGGGGACACCAAGTGTTGGGGACACAAGGTGTCCCAGGGCGGTCCAGGGGCCACGAGGGAGAGAACACAGGCGTGGGGGGGGGAACATGTGGGGGTCACAGGGACACTGGGGTGGTTGGGGACATGGAGGGGACATGAGGGGGCATCATAGGAACGTGGGGAAGGTTGGGGACACAAAGGGTTGGGGGTCACAGGGAAGGGTTGGTGACCCAGGGGTGTCCTGGGGGGGGGTCCAGGGGCCATGAGGGGGTGAGGTGGGTACATGGGAGGGGACACTGAGGGAGGAGGTGGGTTGGGGACATGGGGGGGGGACATTGTGGAGGGGGTTGGGTACATGGTGTGGTTTTGGGGACATGGGGAGAGACACGGGGGGGGAATATGAGGACACTGGGGGGGGTTGGAGACATGAGAGGTTGGGGACACAGGGGAGGGTTGGGGACACCGGGGTGTCCTGAGGGGTGTCCAGGGGGGGTGTCCCAGGGCCATGGGAGGGTCCCGGGGGGTGGTCCAGGGGCCACGGGGGGGTCCCAGGGGGGTCCCGCTCACCCCCGGGCGCAAGACATAGCCATACTGGTCCAGCAGGGCGGGGCTGATGATCCGCCACTTGTGCTTCGTGCGCTTGAAATGGGGGTCAGGGAAGAGGAAGAACATCTTGGTGAGCTGGGCGGGGGGGGCAGAAAGGGGGGGGGACAAAAAGGGGGGGGTCAGCACCCTGCCTAGCACTGACACCCCCCCCGACACACACACTGGGTGCTGGGGAGGGGAAAAGGGGGGGGGGGGGTGAAGCTGGCACTCAGAGGCTACAGGGGACCCCTGGGAGGGGGGGTGTGTGTCATGGGGGGGTCCCAGGGGTTTTGGCAGGGGTAGGTTCCAGGGGTGTTTGGAGGGGTCCTGGGGGGGTCCCAGGGGTTTTTTGGAGGGTCCCAGTGTGTTTGGGGGGTCGCGGGGGTGTTGCGGGAGTCCCCGGGCTTTTTTGGGGGGTCCCAGATTGGGGGGGGTGTCCCAGAGGTGTTGAGGGGGTCCCAGGGGTTTTGGGGGTGTTTGGGGGGGGTCCCAGGGGTTGTCCCAGAGTGTTGGGGGGTCCCTGGGGGTGTCCTGGCTGTTGGGGGTCCTGGAGGTGGTCCCAGGGTGTCAGGGGCCCTGGGAGTGTCCCTGGTGTGTTTGAGGGGTCCCGGGGTGGTCCCATGCATGTCCCGGTGTTGTGCTGGGGGTCCTTGGGGGTGTGGTCCCCAGGGTATCCCAGGGTGTTGGGGATGTCCTGGGGGTGACCCGGTGCTGCGCTGGGGGTCTCGGGGGTGTCCCAGTGTGTTGAGGGTGTTCTGGCGTGGGGGTCCCAGGGGTGTCCCGGTGCTGTGCTGGGGGTCCCAGGGGACTTGAGGGGTCCCGGGGGTGTTGGGGAGTCTGGGGGGGTCCCACCTGTCCCCTGCCGAAGAAGTGGGGCAGGTGCTTCATGGCGTTCCCCCGCAGAACCGCCACGTTCCCGAAGCGGCCGGGCTGGGCCCCGCGCAGGGCCCCCAGGCGGCGTCCGGCGAACGCCGCCACCTTCACCCGCAGCTCCAGCCCCAGCATCAGCGTGTGCGGGAAGAGTGGGGACAGCGTCACTGGGGACAGGAACAGGGTCACTGGGGGGACAGCGCCATTGGGGGACAGGGCCACTGGGGGGACAGCGCCACTGGCAGACAGGGATGGGGTCACTGGGGAGACAGGGGACAGCACCACTGGGGGACAGGGCCACTGGGGGGACAGGGACAGTGACACTGGGTGGGGGGATCATGGAGGACCCCCAGGGCACCCCTCCAGCCCATAGCCCCCCCTCCCCTCCAGCAGCCCCCCAGTGCCCCCCAACCCGCTCACCCAGCACTCACCCAGCTCCCCTCAGTGCCGCCCCGACAGCTGCACACACCCCCAGTCCCCCAGACCCAGCAGCCACAGGTCCCCTCCAGCAGTGACAGCCCCCTCCTCACCCAGCCACCCAGCGCCACCCCCGTTCTCCTCCCCTCACCCAGCCCCTCCGGTGCTGCCCCATCCTCCCCCTACCCCGGTCCCCTCCCGGTCCCCCCCTCACCCAGCAGCCCCCCGTAGCCGCAGCCCACGTCGGCGAACTCCACGCGGGGGGGCGGCTGCCCGGCGGGGGCGGCAGGCGGGAAGAAGTCGGGGAAGAGCGAGGCCCAGTCCATGTCCTGCGGCCTGGCAGGGCTGCGGGACCGGAGTCACGGGGCGGGGCCCGGTGGGGGCCCCGGGCCCCTGTCACCGGCCGGGGGTGGGAGGGGCAGGCCGGGCTGTGAGGGGCGATCTCGGCGGCCGGTGGTACCGAGAGTGACCATAGGGGAGGCCCAGTGTTACCGGGCGGGCTGAAACGGGGGGGGTCCCGGGCCGGGTGTTACTGGGGCGGGCTGTGAGGGGGGTCCCGGTTACCGGCCGTCACGGTCACGTACGGGGCCATGACGGGGGTCCCGGGTCCCAGACCTGGCCGCGGAGGGCTCCTGGGCCGGGTATCACCGGGGGCGGGGGCTGTGAGGGGGGTCCCGCGTCCCGCCAGCCCCGGACCGGGCCATGAACAGGTTCCCGGGGTCCCTGGTTCCGGCCGTGACGGAGGTCCCGGACCGGTGTTACCGTGGGCGGGGGGAGAAAGCCGTGAGGGTGTTCGCGGTCCCCGGGGGTCTCGGGCGGTCCCCGGCCGCACTCACTATTGGAGCGTGTGGTCGGCCAGCGGGTTCGAATGCGCCCGCTGTCGGTAAAACCGTTTCTGCGGCGGCGCCGCCGCCTCCTCCATGGCGGCCCCGGCGCGCGAGGGGCGGGCGCCGGACAATGACGTCACCGCGTGGCGCCGTCGATGGGCGTCACGGCCGCACCTGCCGGCAGGGGCGGGGCCTGGATAAGCCCCGCCTCCCGCGCCTTCTTCGTGCCCCCCCCAGTTCACCCAGTGCCCCCCGTCCGCTCCCCCCAAGTGTCCCTCGATCCCCCCCGTTACGTCCCAGCCCACCCCGGGGCCTACTCCCACCGCCAGCGACTCCCAGTAACCACCCCAGTGCCCCCCCAGTGCCCCTCCCAGCGCTCCCCAGCCCTTCCCAGAGCCCCCCGCAGTGCTCCCAGTGCTCCCAGTGCCAACCAGTATTCCAGGGACCTGGCACTGCCCTGGTGTCCTCCTAGTGCCCCCCAGTTCCCCGCCCCGTGTCCCCACTACCCCAGGGACCTCATGCTACCCCAGTGCTCCCAGTATCCCCCAGTGCTTCCCAGTGCCCCCCAGTGCTTCCTCGTGCCCCCCAGTGCTTCCCAGTGCCCCCCAGTGCTTCCCAGTGCCCCAGGGTTCTCGTGGTTTTCTGACACTCCCAGTGGCCCAGGACCTCACACTGCCCAGTGCCCCCCAGTACTTCCCAGTGCCCCCCAGTATCCTGGGACCTCACACTGCCTGAGCAGCCTCTAGTGCCCCCCAGTCCCCCCCAGTGTTACCCAGTGCCCCTGGGACTTCACACTGTCCCAGTGCACCCCGGTCCTCCCAGTGCTCCCACTGCCCCCCAGTTCCCCTGGTCTCCCCCAGGCCCCCCAGCCCTCCCTGCCTCTCCCAGTCCCTCCCAGTCTCCCCCTAGTACCCCCCAGTGCTGTGCAGTGCCCCAAGGACCTGACACTGACCCAGCGCCCCCAGTGCCCCCCCAGTCACCTTAGATCCCCCCCAGTCCCCAACTCCCCCAGTCCTCCCCAGTCCCCCCAGTCCCTCCCAGTGCTCCCTGTCCCCCCAGTTCCCCCCAGTCCCGGGCCCTTCCCGGCCGGGCGGGTTGGGGAATTCGGGCTGTGGTGAAGCCGGGGGCGATTTCTCAGAAAGCCCCGGGGGGGGGGGGGCAGGGCCGGGGGGGGTTGAGCAACGCGGGGCAGGATCTGTCCGTCTGTCCCGTCCGTCCGTCCGTCCGGGAAGTCACGGGGCTGCGAGGGGGGGGGGGAACGCACGTGGGAATCATACCCCCCACCCCATGCCACCCCCCCCCAGGATGCCCCGACCCCCCCCGGGGACACTGGCCCCCCACTGCAGCCACAAGTATTAACCCGGTGACGTGCGGCGGTGACGCAGGTGGCCGGGGGGGTCCCGGGGGGGTCCCAGGGTGGTGGCCCGGGGCAGGTTGTTCATTAGCCCCGTGGCCACCCCCGGGGGTCACCTCCCCCCACTCCAGTTACTGTTTACCGGGTGATCCCAGCTCACGTGGTTGGGGGGGGGTGGTGGTGGCACTGGGAGGGGGGATCGGCCCCATGTTCCCCCCCAGACAGGGGCTGGGACACCACAGTGGGGACAGGGGGACAGGGACAGTGGGGCCAAGGCCACCAAGACCAGTGACACCTTGACCCGTGACATCAGGGCCAGGGACAGAGCTGGCAAAGCCACCATGACCCAGAGACACCGTGACTGGTGACAGCAGGGGCTGGGACACCTCAACCAGGTGGTGGTGGTCAGTGGTCAGTGGGTACCCACAGTGGTGCCCAAAGCCACTATGTCCAGGGACAATGAGGCCAGGTATGCTGGGACAAGGAATGCCAGGGTCAGGGACACCATGGCCAAGGCCACCAGATGGGTGACACCTTGACCAGTGACGCCAGGGTTAGGGACATAGTGGGCGAAGTCACCATGACCCAGAGACACCATGACTGGTGACACCAGCGGCAGGGGCACCTCGACCAGTGGCAGAAGGGCCAGGGACACCATGGCCACGGCCACCAAGCCCAGTGACACCTTGACAGTGACACCAGGGTCAAGGACACGGAGCCAGGGACACCTTGACCAGTGACGACACCTTGACCAGTGACACCAGGGTCAAGGACACGGAGCCAGGGACACCTTGACCAGTGACGACACCTTGACCAGTGACACCAGGGTCAGGGACATGGGTCGAGGGACACCATGACCAGGGTCACCAGAGCCAGGGACACCGGGGCTGGGGACACCATGACCAAGGCCATCAGAGGTGGGGACACTGGGGCTGGGCACTGAGCCCTTCCCAGGGGACAGGGCTGTGATGGCACTGGTGGTGACAGGACAGGGACAGGAGCAGGAGGGGACGGAGGGTGGCACCAGGATCAGACCCCAGAACAGGCACCAGTGGGCTCTGACTGGGTGGGGATGGGGTCGGTGAGGGGACGGGGCTGGTGGGGAGCGGGGTGACACCGAGGACAGGACCGGGGAGGGACGGGAATAGGGACAGGGCATGGCAGGAAAGGGGCTGGGGATCCCCAGGACTGGCCTGGGGACACTGGGGATGGAGCAGTGGACACTGAGATGGGGCCAGGGACACTGGGGAGGAGACAAAGGTCACCAGAGGTGGAGCAGGGGACATCAGGACAGGGCAGGGGACACTGGGGACCAGCCCAGGGACACTGTGGACTGGCCTGGGGACCCCGGAGAAGAAGCAGGGGACGCCGGGGAGGTGGCAGGGAACAGCAGAGAGGAAGCGGGGGACGTCAGGACGGGGCAGGGGACACTGGGGACCAGGCCGGGGACCCCGGGGAGGTGGCAGGGGACACCGGGACCAGGCCGGGGATGCCGCTTCAGGACCCAGCAGCGCGCCGTGGGCGGAGCTCCAGACCACACCCCTCTCGCGGGCGGGGCGCTCTGTACCCTGACCAATCACGAGCGGGGGGCGCGGCGCGGCCCCGCCCCTCCGCCAAGATGGCTGCGCCCGGCTGCCACGTGTGGGTCGGGGGCCGGCAGGAGGCGGCGGGGGCGGGGGGGGACGGGACTGGGATCGGGGCGGGCGAGGAAGAGGAAGAGGAAACGGAAGAGGAAGCGGAAGGGGGGGAGCCCGGGGCCGGGGCGCTGCGGTCCGTGTTCCCCCGCGACCCCGCGCTCTTCGGCGACGCGTTCCCGGTGCAGCGGCGGTACCGGCTGTGCGGGCGCGTCCTCCGCATCGCGCAGCACCACGGGCCGCGCCTGGGGCTGGCGGCCTCCGTCTGGGAGGCGGTGCGTGGGGCGGGGGAGGGCGGGCACAGGGGAGAGACCCGGGGTGGGGGGAGCACCGGCAGTGAGGGGGGGATCCCGGGGGAGGCCACCGGGAGTGCTGAGTGATGGGGGGGGGCACCGGGAGAGGCCCCTGGTAATCCTGGGGAGGGGGCGGCGATCGCGGGAGTGTACCGGGAGATTGGGGGGGGGACACCGGGGATGGGGGGAGAGAGCCGGGGGGGGCACCGGCAGTGATGGGGGGATCCCGGGGGAGACCCCAGGGAGGGACACCGGGAGCTCCAGGGCACGGGCGGGACCCCGGGAGTGCTGAGTGATTGGGGGGGGGCACCGGGGGAGGTCCCTGGTAATCCTAGGGGGGACCAGGAGTTTACCAGGAGATGGGGGGGTGCACCGGGGAGGTGTGGGAGAATCCCTGAGGATGGGGGGACACCGGGAGGGGGTGGATCCCCCTGGCCGGGGGCAGTTGGGCAGCCCCCCCGCCCCAGTGCCCCGGTGGGGGGGGCCGTGGGAAGGTGGGCTGGCTGTCCCCACACCGCCCCCGCCCCGTACGCCCCCCAGGCCCTGTCCCTGTGCCGGTTCCTGGAGGAGCAGCGCTTCGACTTCCACGGCCAGACGGTGATTGAGCTGGGCGCCGGCACCGGCATCGTCGGCATTGTCGCAGCCTTGTTGGGTGAGCCTGGGCTGAGGGGGCACCCATGGGGCTGGGGGGTGGCACCCATGGGGTAGGGTGTCACCCATGGGGCCGGGGGTGCTCCCTTGGGGCCGGGGGAGGCACCCACAGGGCTGGAGGGAGCACCCATCGGGCTAGGGGGGCATCACCAACCCCTCCCCAAACTCCTCTCCCCATTGCCCTGCTCAGTACAGAACTGGAACTGCCCCCCCGCCCCGACTGGTGTGGTCAGCCCGGGGGGTTATTGGGGTTTGGGGGTGGTGTCAGGGGGTTAACCCCCCCGAGCTCTGCCCTGACCCCCCCCCCACCCCCTTTCAGGAGGGGATGTCACCATCACGGACCGCCCAGCGGCGCTGGACCAAATCCGGGAGAACGTGCGGCTGAACTTCCCGGGGGGGTCCGGGGGGCCGCGGGTGCAGGCGCTGGAGTGGGGGAGGGACCAGGGTTCCTTCCCAGGGGGGGGCTACGGGGTGGTGCTGGGCTCCGACATCGTGTACGACCCCCCCGCCTTCGCCCCGCTGCTGCGCACCCTGCAGCACCTCTGCGGGCCCCGCTCCCTCGCCCTCCTCTGTGCCCGCATGCGGGGGGGGGACGGTGGCGCCCGCCGCTTCTTCCACCAGATGTTG
The DNA here is from genome assembly GCA_009769605.1 of Bucorvus abyssinicus. Taxonomy (NCBI): domain Eukaryota; kingdom Metazoa; phylum Chordata; class Aves; order Bucerotiformes; family Bucorvidae; genus Bucorvus; species Bucorvus abyssinicus. The sequence continues at coordinate 14,512,750 of CM020050.1, read as the reverse complement.
CCCCTCCACTTCCACGTCCAGCTGTTGCAGCGGGAGCCCGAGGAGGACATCGAGATCTATAGGGTGACCCATAAGGGGGGGGACCCCTAGAGAATGGGAGCGGGGGGGGGGCATCCCCCACCGTGGCGTCCCTGGGCTGGCGGGGATCCCAGGGGGATTAAACGGTTGCACAGGGGGGTCTCGGCTCAACCAGCTGTGAGTGATTTGGGGGGGTCGGAAGGGGGGGGAGGTACCTGGTTGGGTGCTGGAGGGGCCGGGGGGGACGGTTTGATAAGGGTCTGGGAAGGGCTGGTCAGGGTTGGGGCGGTCTATAGGGGTCGGGGGGGTCTCTCCAGGTCCGGGCCCGTGGCCCGCCCCAGCAGGGCCCCGCCCCTTCCCCAGCCAATGGGGCGGCTCCGGCGCCTCAGGAGTGACGCCACGGGCGCCGCGGCCGGCAGCCAATCGGCAGCCCCAGGCGCACGCGCCCTGAGGGCGTCCGGATCGCTCCGCCTCCCTCCGTGATGTCACCAGTGCGCGCCGCGGGCTGCGGCCGGGATGCAGCGGGCGGCGGCGTGGAGTGCGCTGCGCGCGGCTGCGCGGGTAGGCGGCGGGAACATTCCCCCCCCCCCCCCCCCCCCCCCCGCCCCGGACAACCACCGCGGACACCCCCACCCCGGGATCAGCCACCCCGGGGCTCGTCACCGCCCACCGGGACCCACCTCGGGATCCTCCCTCCCTCTCAGGGCCTGTACCGGCGGCTCCTTCCCGCAGACTGGGGCCTTCCCGGGGCTTCTCCGCCGCCCCCAGACCCCTCCCGGGGCTCCTTCTGGCCAAGCGGGACTCCCCACACGCACACTGAAGCCTTCCTGGGATTCCTCCCTACGCCGGCGCTTCTCCCCTCCACCAACCGGGACCATCCCGGGTCCTCTTTTCCCCTCCCGCCCCCCGGGGCCGCTTCCCGGGATGCCCCCGAGACCTCTCTCTGCCCTCCCCCCCCCGCGACACTCCCCCCTCGGGGCTCCTTCCCACCGACCGGGGCCGGGTCCCCCCGCTCTTCTCCATGGCGGGCGGGAGTGGTGGCCCCGGTGCCGCCTCACGCCCCGACCCCCCGCAGGCGCCCCCGGCCCGGTTCTTTCGCGCCGCCCCCCCGGTGCTGGCGGCGGACAAAGAGTCGCTGCTGCAGCTGCGGCGGCGAACGGGGCTGCCGTTCGTGCAGTGCCGGGAGGCCTTACTGCGCTGCGGAGGGGACCTGCGGCAGGTGGGCCGGGGGGAACCGGGGGGGCTCGGGGGGCGGGATCAGCGGCTGGGAGGGGACAGGGGGGATGGGGGGGCCTTGGAGCAGGGGAGTTGGGACACCAGGAGCTACAAGGGGGGGGACTGGGGTGGGGGGGCACACAGGGGCCTGAGGGGACCTGGGGAGTGGGAGGAGGGAAGGGGAGGGGACAAGACCTGGGACAGTGACAGTGGGGGGGGGGGGGCGGGGGGGCAAGGGGACTGGGAAGCGGGGCTGGGGGGGCGGCCAGAGGGGGGGCAGCAGAGGAGGGGGACCACGGCTCTGGGGTGGGGGAGCGAGGTGGGGAAATGATGGGGGACGGCAATGATGGGGAACTTTAGGGGGCCCTGGGGGGGACCCAGAACTGTCTCTCGAGGGCAGCTGCGGGGTGGTGGTCTGCACCCCCATGCTGACGGGACACCCCGTCCCCCGTGTCCCCCCCCTTGCAGGCGGAGGCCTGGCTGCAGGAGCAGGCGCAGCTGCGGGGATGGAGCAAGGTCACAGCCCTGGGGGGCCGGCGGGCACAGGAGGGGCTGGTGGGGCTGCTCCGAGAGGGGCCGGCAGCCGCCATGGTGGAGGTGGGTGATACAGGGATGGCGGGAGGCGGGGGGGACACCCCCGGCCCCCCCCCGTGTCACTGTTCCTCCTGCAGGTGAACTGCGAGACCGATTTCGTGGCCCGGACCAGTGAGTTCCAGCAGGTGGTGGAACTGGCGGTACTGGGCACCATGGCCCACTGCCGGGGGGCTGCCGTCCCTCCTGCGCCCTGCACCACGGTGAGGGGCGGGGGGGTGGGCAGCGGGGACACCCACACACACAGCCTGACCCCCCCCACCCCCAGAGCCCCCCTAAAACCTCCTGCCTGTCCCCCAGTACCTGCTGCAGGTGGATGAACTGGCCCAGCTGCAGGGGGGGCCCGGGGGGGAGCTGCTCAGCAACCACATCGCACTGGCCACGGGTGAGTCCCGGGGGGGTGGGAAATGCCGGGGGGGGAGGTCGAGGAAACCCCCTGGGGAGGGGGGCAAGAAACCCATGGCAGGGGGGCAGGAACCCGAGGAGGGGGGTAGAAATCCGGGAGGTGGGGTGAGGAAAGCCCCGGGGGCGGGGAGGTGGGCAACAAACCCCTGGCTGGCAGGTGGGAGGAGGATGAGAAACCTCCTGGGAGGGGATGGAAAACCTGGGGGGGGGGGGGTGGGCAGAAGCCCTCGGGGGGGGGACAGAAATCTGGGCGGGGGGGGGGGGAGGTGAGGAAAGCTCTGGGTGAGGGGGGAACAAACCTTGGCTGGGGGGCAGGAACCCCGGGGGGGGACAGAAACCCTGGGGGGGGGGGGGGGCAGAAGCCCTTGGTGTGGTGGGGGGACAGAAATCTTGGGGTGGGGGCAAGGAAACCCCTTGGGGGGCCAACCAACCCTTGGCTGGAGGCAGGAACCTGGGGCAGGGGGACAACAGGGACATGGAAAACCGGGGGGGGAGGGCAGAAAGCCCCTGGGAGGGGTGAGGAAGACTCTGGGGTGTGACCTGGAGGCAGTGACATGGCCCGGGAATGGCGGGGGCGGGTTCACCCGCCCCCTCCGTCTTCCTCCAACCGCGGCCCCGTCCGTGTCCTCCCCCGCCCCAGGGCGCCTGGGCGAGAAGGTGGCTCTGCGGCGCGCGGCCTGGCTGCGCGTGCCCGAGGCCGACGGCTTCATCGGCGCGTACGCGCACGGCGGAGGCGCGCCCGCGCACGGCCCCGTGGCCACGGGCACCTACGGGGCGCTGGTGGCCTGCGGGCTGCCCGCCCCGCCGCTGCCCGCCCCGGAGCTGGAGGCGCTGGGGCGGGGGCTGGCGCAGCACGTGGTGGGACTGGCCCCCACGGCGCTGGGCGACCCCCGCGACCAGCCCCGCGGCGAGGAGGAGACGCGGCTGCTGGCCCAGAGCTTCCTGCTGCAGCCCGAGCTCACCGTGGGGCAAGTGCTGGCCCAGCGCGGGGGCGTGGAGGTGCGCGGCTTCCTGCGCTTCCAGCGCGGCGAGGAGAGCCCCGGCGACAGCCCACCCAGGGACCCCCCCGGGGACACCCGCCGGGACCCACCGTAGGACGTCCCTGGGGACACCCACCATAGGGCCCCGCTGGGACCCTTCCTGGGACCCCTCCCAGGACCCCCCGGGGACACCCCGCGGGACCCCCCCAGGACCCCTCTGGGACACTGCTGGGGACACCCTGCAGGATCGCCCCCCCCCACCCCGACCCACCATAGGACGTCCCTGGGGACACCCACCATAGGGCCCTGCCAGGAACCCTTGGGGACCCCCCCCCAGGGACACCCGCCCCCAGAGGACCCCCTCCGGGGATCCCCCATGGGACTGCCCCTGGGGGACCGCCCTGGGGACACCCCCCCCAGGACCCCTCCATCCCGCCGCAGGAGCTGGGTCAGCCCCTTGCTGGAAGCACCGGCAGCAGGGGAGTTTGGGGGGGGGGGAACCGCTGTACCCCCCTCCCGAGTCGATTTGGAGGGGGCGCAGCATGAATTCCAGCCCCCTCCCCGCCACGCTGGGGGGGCTGAAGCAGAATAAAGCCATGGAGGAACCGGCCCCAAGCTGTTTGTGGGGTATGAGCATGGTGGGGGCCCCATTTCTCCCCCAGCCCCCCCGAGCGTGTGTCATCCCCCCCGACCCCCCCCAGGAGCTGCCACTTTTCTGCTGGATTTTTTAATGGCAAATTGGTCCAAAACCCGGGGGGGTGGCAGAGAAAAGGGGTGTAATTGGGGGGGGGGGGGCTGCATCCAAGACACGCCCCCCGGGGGGGGGGCACTTTCCTGCACCCCTTGGGCCGAGCAGGGGCCATGGTGGTGACACCGGGGGGGGGCACCCCCTTAGCACCCTGTGCTGGGGTGGGGGGTGTCACACCCCTGGGGGCTGCCCGAGCATCCTGGCCCCGGGGGGGGGGGCGAGGACACACAGTGGTGACAACCCCCCCCCACCTGGGTGTCACCAGGACGGGGGGGCCCCACAGCCCCAGGTTTCCCCCCACCCCCGGTGCGCGGGGACCCGCCCATCGCGTCCCTGCCCCCCACCCTGGATGGGACGAGGAGCGTCGTGGGGGGGGCAGTGACATCGGTTGCCAAGGGACCGGGGCTCTGCACCCCCCCCGGCCGCTGTCCCCCGGCGCTGCCACCCCCGGGGATCTCCGCCACCACCACCCCCCCGCCGGGGGGCTCCCCACCGTGTCGTCTCGGGCCGCCTCCCGGGACAAGTAACCGGGAACAGGCCGGGCTGGAACAGCCTATCCTGGATTACTTGAACCGGGCCGCAGCCGCGTCCCGCTGGGCCCCCCCCCCGGGGTCCTCCCGGCCCCCCCCATCACCGGGCGGGTCCCGGGGGGCCGTGTCACTCCCCCCCAGTCCCCCGCGGTCACGGCGTTTCTATGGAGGCGGATTTGGGGTGACCCCCCCCTGCCCCGGGCAGCCCTAACACCCCGCCGCCCCCCCCCCCCACCGTGGGTCCCGGGAGGGGCGGGGGCGGAGGGGCATTAACGGGGGGGGTGACAGTGACGGGGGCGGGCAGAGAGGCGGGGGGTGTGACAGCGGGGGGGGGCACAAAGGGAGGGTGACAGTAACAGGGGACGACGGCATGGGGGGTGACAATGAAGGGAAGGGGACAGCGGGGGGGGGGCGTTAGCGGGGGGGGCGTTAACGGGGGGGGGGGTGACAGGGGCGGCGGGGGACACAAGACACCCGCGCCGCCCGGTCAAGCCCCACGCCGGGGGGCTCCGCCCGCCCGCCCCCCCTTCCACCCCCCCACCCCCCCCCGCACCGTAGCGGCCCCCGCCCCGCTCCGCGGCTCGCCCCCCCCCGCTCCCCACTCCGGTACCTGCCGCCGCCGTCGAGCCCGGTGGGGGGGGGGGGCGGGTGTGTGTGTGTGAAGGGGGGCCCCCACCGGGGGGGGGGGGGGGAAGGGGCGGGGGAGGGGGGGGGCGCGCCCCCCCCCACGCGCCCGCCGGAGGAAACGGGGCCGCGGCGGTTTCGAGGCCCCCCCGGAGGGGGCGTGACCGGGGGTGGAGCCGGGGGCGTGGCCGCGTGGGGGTGGGGCGGTGGCGTCCGGCGCTTTTGTTATTTTGTTACCGACGGGGGCGGGGGGAGGGGGGGGCCTTGAAACGGCCGCCGGGCGCTGACTGGGCGGGCGGCAGGCGGGGCGGAGCCGCCTCGCGGGGATTGGGCGGGCGGCGAGCGGGGGCGGGGCCCGGCGGTGTTTACCTCGCAAACATTCCAGGCGCCGCGGGGTGGGCGGGGCGTCCCGCGGAGGACACGCCCCCTCGGCGGAAGGGGGCGGGGATTAGGGCCGGGCCCGGAGGAGGGGGCTGTGTGTGGGGCAGATATGGGTGTCCCGAGGGCTGCTCCACGGCCACGTCCCTCTGCTCCCCCCGGTCTTCTGCCCCTCCATCCTCTGCCCCGCCCGGGGCTCTGCGCCCCCCACCCCAAACAGAGGCCCAAGGCCCGACGCAGCCGGACACCCCGCCCGCCATCGTCCCCAACACGAGGGGGCGCCAAACTACCCCCGCCCCAAGGGCCGAATCCCGCCCGGCGGCCTCACTGCAAACCGCCCCCCCCAGCTGCGGTGGGGCTGCCCCCGCCCCGTGCCAGCAGTGCCCCCCGTCAGCTGCCTCCAGGAGCCGCTCCGGCACTTCTGGGCTGGGGGCGAGGGGGGGCCGGTATTTTTGTGTCATCAGCAGGAAAAATTCCCCCTTTTCCCATTTATCCATTAACGGAAAACCCAAAAAACGGCTGAAAAAGCCGCATTTAACCAAATTCCTCCCATTTCACCCCCAAAATCACCCCAAACCCCAGGAAACCGTCTCTGGGTCGGTGACTCCTCCCCCGGGGTTCACATCCCGGTTTGGGGGGCGTCGGGGTTGGGAACGGCCCCTGTGCCAAATCCTCCCCTCCGGGGGGGGCGTTGAGAGCGGGAGGAGGCTCCCTCCCCCCCAGGCTTTAGTGACCCCAAAATTCAGGGAGAATCCCTGCAGATTCAGGGCTTTAAATACACCAAAATTCTGGGGGAAACACCCCAGATTTGGGGTTTATTTACCCCAGAATTTGGGGAGAATCCCCCCAGATTTGGGGCTTAAATACCTCAAAATTCGGGGGGAAACACCCCAGATTTGGAGGTTTAAACCCATTTTTTCTGCCTCGATGCTGTGGCGAGGGGCAGAAGTCGGGGGTACCCGGAGCGGTGCAGCCCGGGACCCCCGAAATCCTGCCATAAATTATTAAATCCCCCAAAAAGGGTCAATTTCTCCGTTTTGGGGCAATTTAACGAGGAAGCACCGCGATGCTTCTGCCAGGGAAAATCTGGGTGGGGGGAAGAAGGGTAAATTGGGGGCGAAAAGGGTAAGTTGGGTTTTTTTCAGCTGTTGTGGAACTAAAGGAGGGACCGACGTGGTTCGTGGCTCCGGAACCGGTTCCTGGAGTCCCCCGCCGCCCCGGTCGGGCTGGGAGCCAGGACCGCCCACCCCAGCCCCCCCAAACCCCCCCCGGAGACCCCCAGAACGTGCCGCTGCTCCGGGGGATGCTCCGGAGATGCAGCTCGGGGCGCGCCCGGTTCTTCCCGGAGGCCCCCCGGGATCCGCAGCCGAGTGCGAGGGACGGTTTAATTCCGTGCCCCCGCAACCCGCGTCCGTGGGAGTGGGGGCGGCCCCGGCCGTTTCCCCGGGACGAAACGGGATTTTCCGCCGCGGAGCGAGGGGCCGCCGGTTTGGGGCCGTTTCCCGTGTCCCGCCGGGGCAGAAGGGCCGGGGCGGGTGTGCGGGGGCTGGTTCTCCGCCCCGTGGAGCCCCGTTGACCCCGGCTGGCAGCGGCCGCCGGGCTCCGTCGCGGCGCCGCGAACGAGCCCGGGCCCCGGGTCGGCACCGCCGGTCGCTCATGAACGAGCTCTGGCGGGGGGGGGGTGTGGGGTGGGGGACATGCGCCGGGGGATGGGACAGCGCGGGGGGAGACGCGGGGCGGGTCCCAGCGGACGGGGAACGCCGTCCCACCGCCCCCACCGCCAACATCCGGGCGGCTCCAGCTTCCGCCCCGCCCACCCCACTCTGCCTCCCCATTGGCTGCTCGCGGCGTGACGCCGTGATGGACGGGGGCGTGGCCTGGGGAAGGGGCGTGGTCAAGTGCGGGGAGGGGGCGGGAGGGGGCAGCGATGGGGGCGGGATGAGGTGGGGGGGCAGAAGGGGCAAATAATGGGGGGCAGAATCGGGTGGGGACTGGAGGGGGGTCTCTGGGGATGGGGGGCAGGAGGGCGTGGGACACGGGGGGCGTCAGGCCATGGGGTGCAGGATGGGCTGTGGGGGCAGAAGGGGGCAATGATGGGGTCGGGGCGGATGGACGGTGCAGGGTGGGGGGGGGGCGGCAGGGGGCCCCTCCCCAAGGGGCTTCCAGTCCCCAAACATCCCTTCCCCAGCCCGGCTCTGGGCCCTGGCCCCTCCTCGTCCTGGGGACCCCCCCTGGCCAGGCAGAGCCCCCCGGCCCCAGCAGGGACAGAGGGGTGTCCCCAGTGGGTCCCTCTGCGGGGGGGGGGGACACAGGGACCCTCTGCCCCTCCCAGCCACAGACCTTGACCTCCCCCCCACTGTGACCCCCTGGGAACGGGGCAGCTCAAGGGGCCGCCACTTCCACAAGGTACGAATAACTCCCCCCTCGGCAGCCCCCCCCCCAAACCAACCCCTGGGATGGACCTTCCCGCCATCCCACCCTGGACCCCCGCGGCTCGGGGTGTCTGGGGGGCGCTGGGGCCTGACACCCCCCGGGGAGGGTGACGGGAATGGGGGGTTTATTCCTGACCCGGCTGGATGGAAACGGTTGAACGGAACATTCCGGAGAAGAGTTCGGCCCCGCTGCCGTGATGGTGGTGGAGGGGACAGACACAAAAAGGCATAAATGGGGCAAGGTTTAATTAACCCAGAAGATTTAATTAAAGGGAAGGCGACAGACAGCAAAACCCACCCCCCAGCCGACCCAGTTAAGCCGGGAGGGGTGCGACCGCGCGGCACCGGAGCAGCCGCCGACCTCAGCACGGTTTGACGGGGGGGTTTGGGTCCCGGCAGCACCCAAAACGTGGTGAAATGTCGGGAAAACGGCTCCGTCCGCGCATACGAACCCGGCCCGGCTCTGCCAGGGGGGTCGGCCCGGCCCCCAGGCCGGTGGCCCCTGACCGGCCCCGGGCTGGGCAGGAGGAGAAGCAGCTGCCTCCGATGGTGGAGGAGCTGGACGTGGCCAAAGCAGCCGCCGTGGCCCGGTGGGGGTGGAGGGGCTGGGGGGGTCACCCTGGGGGCCACCAAAGCCAGGCTTTGCCATGGGCTCTCCCCGGGGTTTCTCGCACCGCCCTCGTGGAACCTGCCCTGCACGGTTTCTATGCCCGAAGCTCGGCGTGCCGCCGGCTCTGCCTGCTGGCAGGAGGCACCCAACTGGACACTGGGAAAATCCGAGCAATCCGGATCACACCAACCCTCCGGGGAAATAAACAAGGTGAAAAACTCGGGAGGTACCTCAGAACCCCCCGGATCGGTGCCGCCACCGTCAGGACGCAGGATCTTCCCTGTGGCTCCACAGCTCTTCTGCTCAATGATGTCGGCCCGGAGGGACCCTGGGTGCCGCCACTGGCCCCGGCTCCCAGAGGAGCTCGAGGGACCGGGGCAGGGTGGGCGGCCCGGGAAGGGGTTTCCCTTTGCACCGGTTCGGTTCGGGTCGGTTCGGCCTGCGGGGGCCGCGGCGGCCAGAATCATCTGGTGACGGGAGCATCGGCGTCGACGTTGTTGAGGAGGAAGAGCTCCGGGTGGGCAGCGAAGCCCAAGTGGTGCTGGAAGAGGCGAAGGACAAGAGTTAGAGCTGGGAACGGCCCACATTGGGCTGGGTTTAACTAAGCCAGAGTTGAGCTCAGTTCAGCAGAGGCCAAGCCGAGCCAGGTTTAACAAAGCCCAAGTTGAGACTGGTTTAATGAAGCCCAAACTGAGCCAGGTTTAACAAAGCCCAAGGTGAGACCGGTTTAAAAAAGCCCAAGCTGACCCGGGTATAAGAAAGCCCAAGCTGAGTCCAGTTTAATGAAGTCCAAGCTGAGACTGGTTTAATGAAGCCCAAGCCGAGCTGGGCTTAACGAAGCCCAAGCTGAGCCGGGCTCGATGAAGCCCAAGCTGAATCCATTTTAACGAAGCCCAGGCTGAGCCGGGCTTGACGAAGCCCAGGCTGAGCCGGGTTTGACGAAGCCCAAGCTGAGCCGGGTTTGACGAAGCCCAAGCTGAGTCCAGTTTAATGAAGCCCAAGCCGAGCCGGGCTTAACGAAGCCCAAGCTGAGCCGGGCTTAACGAAGCCCAAGCTGAGCCGGTTTAATAAAGCCCAAGCTGAGTCCAGTTTAATGAATTCCAAGCTGAGTCCAGTTTAATGAAGTCCAAGCTGAGTCCATTTTAATGAAGCCCAAGCCGAGCTGGGCTTAACGAAGCCCAAGGTGAGCCGGGTTTAACGAAGCCAGAGCTGATCTCCCCGTCCCCTCCCCAGCACTTTTCCTCCCACAGAACCAGGCACTTTGGGCTCTCTCAGCCCCACCAAAGCCGCCTCCAAGCCGCTTTTCCCCGGGGCCGGTAAAACCGATCGGCATCTGAGCTCCTCTAGGGGTGACGGCTGGTGGCGGAGGAACCCACGGGGGCACGGCGGCGGGGAGGTGATGCCGTGGCCCATGCCACGCCTTCGTTAATGAGGGGTTATTAAGCAGACGGAGCTGGATCTTACGAGTAGGACCGCGAGGGATCCACCCCGGGGATGCTCCGGAGCGACCACCCCCTCCCACAGAGCATCCCCACGCCACACCCCCCTGCCAGTGTAAACTCGTGTCCTTCTCAATTCGAATTAAATGTGGGGTGTAGACGAGCCCTAATTAGCGCTGTGGGATTGCGCGGCCGGATAGCGAAGCGAACGAGCCGCGGGGTGGCCGTTGCCTCCTCCCCAACACGAACACCCCTGGACAGGGTGACACCCACCCCAGGCGCTCATCGCCCAAATGGACCCTCATGGGTTCCCCTGGGAGAGGGACACGGGGCGGCTCCAGGATCCGCTCCTGGAGCTGGGGCTGGTGCCCGAGGCAGGGTGGGGGGGACACGCAGGGAGCTGGCAGCTTGTGCCGCTCCAGGCACCAGACCCGAATTTACACCATGAGAGATAATTTGCTCGTCCCTTCGCCCCCCGCCCCGTTACAAACCCACCGGGTCAGGGTCAGGCTGGGCTTATCTCTGTGACACGAACAGTCTGGGCTCAGCTGCAGCCCCAGGAAAGGCTCCAGGGAGAATAAAAACCAGTAAAATGGGGTTTTTTTGGGTGCAGCTGGTGGTTTGACCGGGGCAGGAGGGTCAGCGCAGGGCAGGATGCGTGCGCCGGGTCCTGGCTCCCAGCGCTCGGGGGGGGGTGCTGCGGCCCCAGTGGGCGGAGGGTTCGGAGCCGGCGGGGACGCGGGCTGTGTGTCCCGCTGGGAGCTCGTCCTGGGGCTGTAGGGAACTGCCAGCGCCTCAGAGGGACACCCCAAAAAAACGACCCAAGGAGCCAAGTTGGAAAAGTATCTGTCTTTAATGGGAGGGCGGTGGGTACAGACTGGTTCAAAGGCAGATACGGGGTGGGGGGGGCAGGGGGGAAAATCCGTTCCCCGAGGAGCAGAAGCCAAGGAGGACTCGACGGGGAGGGTCCGGCGCGGAGGGGTGTCACCTCAGCCGGGAAAGGCCCCAACGCGGGACAACCGGGGGGATGGATCCAGCAGCCACCCCATGCCTGGGGCCCAGCACCCCCCAGTCCGCCGCTGGGTTTGTGCTGGCAGAGACGGGGACGACTGTACGGGGGGTTCAACCCAGTTTGGACGCAGGATCTGTCGTGGTTTAACACTGCCTGGCTCGAGGGGGGAGCGAGGGACGTTCAGCGGGTGGGTACAGGGTGGGGGCGGCACCCACCACCCGTCACTGAACCAAAGCGTCCGAGCGGTGCTTCGAGTTCTGTCACCTCTCTGCAGCGCATCCCCCACCGGCACCGCAGGATCGCCAAACGCTGAGGCACCGCTGGCGGCTCCAGCGGTGACCGAGACCAGGAGCCGCAGCCAAACCCAACCCTGCGGGGTCTTGCCGCGGGGTCTCACCCCGGAGAGTCCCTGCCTGGCACCAGGGGAGCGCTGGGAGGGTGACGGGTAGACGAGGGCTGGAGCCAGACCCCTGACCAAACCCCCCCCAGGGGAAACCACCGCCCCTGCAGAGCCCTCGCCGGCCCTGGCAGTGCCCGGTCCTGAGACCACACTGCTGGCACCAGCGCGGTTCCCCAGCAGCGGTTCCCTGTGAGCCACGACACCCCAACCCCCGCACTGCCGGATCCACGTGTTTGGGTAGCTGAACCCCCCTGTGGAGCCGTGCCCCGACCCCCGAACGGTCCCGAGAGAGAACCCTCCCTCGCCGCAGAGTCCCCGGATTTACCCGGTTCGAGACACTAAACCCACCCGCCCCACACCGGCACCTCCAAATTCACCTGACGCTGGTGGAAACGATGGGTGACCCGTGCAGCAGCTCGGTCACCGGCTGAGGGATGGGAAGCTCGAACGAGACGGGACCGAGAAGGGGTTTGTAGTGGTTTTAGAGCGAGATCAGCAAAAAAAAAAACTCCGACGGCTGCGTTAGAGCCAAGCCCCGGGAGCAGCCGTCAGCGTCCTCCACCCCAGGACGCTCCGAGCCGTAACCGGGGGATTTTGGAGAACCACGAGGAGTGTTTTGTTTCCATTAATCGCACGCGGAGGTAATAAACTCCCATAAACAACCCCCAACGTCGCAACTCGTTTCCTTTGCTGAGCGCCACGATCGGGCACCGGGCGAGGACCGAACCCCGACGGGCAGGACTGATGCCGGGGTTCCACCCTGCTGGGAGCGGCATGAGGGAAAACGGATCAGAGCTGGCCGGGCCGGGCAGGGCAGCCGCGGTCCGGCCACCGAGGTAGACTCTGGACGTAGTGTCGCTGCGTCACGTTTAGTTTAGTGTCCCCACCCCCCCCAAAAGGGGCGTTCTGAATTTTCCAGCTTATTTTTTTTGCTCAGTTCTCCAGGTCCGCGCGTCAGCAGCAGCTCCCTGGAGCTTCAGTGTTTCTGCTACGGGGTGGAAAGGGCTCCGGGACGGCGGAGCTGCCGTTTCGAGGGAAAAGAGGAGCAGGGGAGTGTCTACGAGCAGCTCAACCGCCCCAGTGCCCCCCCCTTGGTGGTTAGAGGCGTTCAGCAAAGGAAACCGCCCTGGCCGCAGCGCAGTCCCCGCTCGGCGCGGCCGGTCGTCCCCACCCGCCCCGTCCCTGTGCAGAGTGCACATACGTCTGGCTGCGTTCACACAGTAAACCATAGAAACGCGCTGGCTCTGATGGCTACTCGCTGGGCAACGGCCACGGTGGCTACTTCGCGGCGTGCGAGGGCGACTCGTCCGTCAGCAGGGTGCGGGTGACGCTTACCGTGTTGCCGCAGGCCAGGAAGGAGAGTCCCAGGGCGACGAGACACAGCCAGGTCTGCAAGGAGAGAAGGAGTCGGGATGTGAAACGCTGCGGAGAGTGAAAGGGGCCGGCGCCGGGGAAGGGGCACCAGAGACCACGGAACTGACTGGGCTGGGAGAGACCGGGGAGCTCCTCCGGTCCCAGTGTCCCCCAGCACTGCCGGGTCCCCACTGACCCCTGTCCCTCAGCACCACCTCCACACGGCTGGGAAACCCCTCCAGGGACGGGGACTCCACCACTGCCCTGGGCAGCCTGGGACAGGCCGGGACAACCCCAACGTGACAGAAATGGCTCCACAGGAACAACCTCAACCTCCCCTGCAACAGCTGGAGGCTGGTTCCTCTCGTCCTGGGGAGCAGAGACCGACCCCCTCCTCGCTCCACCCTCCTGTCAGGGAGTTGTCCAGAGCCACAAGGTCTCCCCGGAACCTCCTGTTCTCCAGCTCAACCCCCCCAGCTCCCCCAGTTGCTCCTCAGACGTTCTCCAGACCCTCCTCCATGGTCTTCAGACCCTTCTCTGGACACGCTCCAGCCCCTCAAGGTCCTTCCGGTAGTGACGGGCCAAAACTGGACCCAGCATTCGAGGGGCGGCCTCCCCAGTGTCCCCAGTACAGGGGCACGATCCCTGCCCTGGCCCTGCTGGCCACATCAGGGCTGCTACAAGCCCGGATGCCGTTGGCCTTCTTGGTCCCCTGGGCACACTGCTGGCTCCTCTCCAGCCGCTGTCACCAGCACCCCCGGGGCCTTTTCCCTGGGCAGTTTCCAGCCGCTCTTCCCCCAGCCCGGAGTGTTGTGGGGGCTTGGGGGGACCCCAGGGCAGGACCCAGCACTTGCCCTGGTTGCCTCTTGGACCACTGGCCTCTAGCCTGGTCAGACCCATGGGTGGAGCCTTCCGACCCTCCAGAGATCCACAGTCCCACACGATTGGGTGTCTGCCACTGGCTGATGTGCCCTCGATCCCCTCGTCCTTGGGGACCCTGGACGCTTCCTCAGGTGCCGGATGGTAAGTTGTCATTTGCAGAGACACCGGTGGGGATTAGGGGGACACAGGCACTGACGGGCTCCTCTGGCGGAGCTGGTGGTGGAGCGCTCACTGGATGAAGAATCGGGCAGATGGTGGCACTCCAAGCACTGTGGTCAACCCCTCCACGTCTGGGTGGAGACTGGTGACCAGTGGGGCCCTCAGGGTCCATACTGGGACCAGTATTATCGAACGTCTTTGCTGGGAACACGGGCGGTGGGGTCGAGGGCACCCGCAGCACGTCCGAGGGTGGCCCCGAGCCGAGGGTGCGGCCAGCGCTGCCAAGGGCCGGGATCCATCCAGAGGGACCAGGACAGGCTGGAGAGCGGAGCTCAGAACTCCTGGGGTTCAGACAGGCCGAGGGCAGGGCCCTGCCCCCGGGTTGGGGCAGCCCCCGGTACCGGCCCAGGCTGGGGGTGAGGGGATGGAGCAGCCCCCAGGAGAAGGACTCAGGGGTGCTGGGGTGGGAAAGGCTGGACAGGAGCCGGCAACGGGCGCTGGCAGCCCAGGAGCCCCCCGTGTGCTGGGCTCCTCCCCAGCAGCGTGGACAGCAGGTGGAGGGGGGGGATCCTGCCCCTCTGCTGCACTCTGGGGAGACCCCCCTGCAGCGCGGGTTCCAGCTCGGTGCTCCTCAGCCCAGCAGAGACACGGAGCTGCTGGAGCGGGGCCAGAGGAGCCCCAGGAGTGACCCGAGGGTGGAACCCCTCTGCTGGGAGGAGAGGGGAGAGAGCTGGGGGGGTTCAGCCGGGAGCAGAGAAGGCCCCGGGGAGACCTTAGTGCGGCCTTGGAGTGCTGCAAAGGTGGGGGTCAGAAAGCTGGGGAGGGGCTGTTCATCAGGGGCTGCTGGGACAGGACGAGGGGTGATGGGTTACACGGGGAGAGGGAGACTTGGGTGAGATCTGAGGAGGAAATTCTTCCCTGCGCGGGTGTGAGACCCTGGCCCAGGCTGCCCCGAGAGGTGGGAGAAGCTCCATCCCTGGCACCACCCCAGGTCAGGTTGGACCGTGGGGCTCTGGGGAAGCTGCTCTGGTGGCAGATGTCCCTGCTCAGGGCAGGGGGTTGGACCGGGGGAGCTCTGAAGGTCCCTCCAGCCCAAAGCAGTCTGTGAGTCCATGAGAACAGCCCCCGATCGTGGCTGTTTGTCTGTCCGTGCTGCGGGCCCCTGGCTCCTGGGACCATCACCCTATCCTGCACCATCCCACCCTTCTGAGTTCGCCCTGACACCGGTGTCCAGCCCAGGACAGAGCTCGTGTCCCTGCTCAGTGCAGGGGTTGGACTGGTGGAGCTCTGAAGGTCCCTCCCAGCCCAAACCAGTCTGTGACTCTGCTGTTCTGAGCTGACCCCTCTGGCAATCCTCGGGCTCACACAGAGGAAGCGTGCATCAGTCTCTGCCAGAGTTTCACTGCTGCAACGTTACACCGAGCCCTTTTTGGGTGTTCCCACTCAGCGAGGAGCTGAATTGCTGACGACGTGGTCGGAAAAGTGGGGGAAAGGCCGCGAGGGCTCGTGGCTGCAGCACAGAACAGACCCTCAAGTGAATCTGGCTGCGAAAGCCTCAACTTCCCCATCGGTTCTGACCCTGAGGCTGACTTAATGCCCTTAAAGCGTGACAACGTGGTGGCGAGGAAACAAACCTGTCGGCTTTTCCTGCCCCTGGGGAGCCTCAGGGTGAAGCACTTACCAGATAGGCCACGAAGGACAGGTAGGCCACGCTGAGAATGGCAGCCCCGACGTACAGGGCCATGTGGTTCAGGGCCATGACATAGGCCACCACGAAGTACATGTTAATGCTGCAGATGAGGAGGATGAGCAGCCCCCCAGCCACCTTCCAGAACCTGCGAGCAGAACCAGAGCAAAGGGGGTGAGGCGGAGGGGCCGCCCCTGTGTCCGGAGGAGACGCTCCAGGCCACGAGGCGAGGAGGGGAAGGGGACGCGTGTCCAGGGCGAGAGAGGTGGTGTCTCCGCCCGGAGGCGACTCCCTTCGGACTTACAATCCGTTGGCAAAATCGTTCATGACGCTGGGCAGGCTGGTGAACGTCAGCACCGGGATCAGGGCGAAGGGAAGCTGCAATAAGCCAGAAAATGCAGAAGAATCAAAAGTGGAAACTGTTCTGATTATCTCAGCACGAACACCCGAGGCTGGCTCATGTCTGACAGCATTTCCCCAAAGCTCCTGCAACACGAGCCAAAGGGACTTCCCCCGGCTGAGAGAAGGAAGCAATTTCTGACCCTGGCTGATCCTCCCCACAGTAGCTCAGCGGCTCCTGACAGTAACCGGCTCTGCTCAGCGGCTCCTGCAAATCCTCGGGCACCAGCAGCTGAAATATTCAGTGCTGGGTGATTTCCTCCAGGACCTAGCCCCCGCCCCGGGCGCTGCTGCTCACCTGGAGGCTCATGAGAACGTTCAGGAAGTCGTTCATGCCAGTGAGGTGTTCGACATCCTGGAAGATGGAGACGAAGAGGGTGGGGGTGATGGCGATGGAGCGGGTCAGCAGCACCCGGGCAAAACGGGACCAGCGCAGGTTCAGGAAGCCCTACGGAAAAAACAGAGTTGCTGCTGGGTGAAAGCGGTGAGGAGACTTCAGGGCTCAGCGAGACCTGGCCAGGCTGGAGAGCTGGGTGGAGAGGAACCTCCTGAAGCTCAACAAGGGCAAGTGTAGGGTCCTGCACCTTGGGAGGAACAACCCCACATTAACCCCCAGTATGGGTCAGGGGGGAGCTGCTGGGGAGCAGCTCTGCGGAGACGGACCTGATGGACAAGTTGCCCAGGAGCCAGCAACGTGGCCAAGAGGCCAGTGGTCTCCTGAGTGTGTGAGGAAGAGGGTGGCAGCAGGTCAAGGGAGGTTCTCCCCCTCTGCCCTGGTGAGGCCACATCTGGAGCCCCGTGTCCAGCTCCGGGCTCCCCAGTTCAGGAGAGACCAGGAGCGGCTGGAGAGAGCCCAGGGGAGGCTGCGAGGATGAGGAGGGGCTGGAGCATCTCTGTGCCAAGGGCAGGCTGAGAGCCCTGGGGCTGTTCAGCTGGAGAAGAGCAGCCTGAGAGGGGACCTTCACCAGTGTGACCAGTAGCTAAAGGGGGGTCAGGAGAGGGGCCAGACTCTGCCCAGTGGTGCCCAGCGACAGGACAAGGGGCCACGGGCACCAACTGGAAGCCGGGCAGTTCCAGCTGAGCAGGAGGAGAAACTTCTCTGGTGTGAGGGGGATGGAGGCCTGGCCCCGGCTGCCCGGAGAGGTGGTGGAGTCTCCTGCTGCGGAGACACCCCAACCCCACCTGGACGCCAAACTGGGCAACTGCTCTGGGGACCTGCTGGAGCAGGGGGGTGGGCTGGGTGATCCCCAGAGGTCCCGGCCAGCCCCCCCAGTCTGGGACTCCAGGGGACTCTGCGACAAGGGGGCTCGGGGCAGGGTTAAAAGCTGAAAGGGTTAAAAGGTGAAAGGCAGAGCAGGGAGTTTCACAGAGCTTCCGGCAAGGGCTGCATGTCCCCGGGAGGGGATCATCAGTGCAAGCTTCAGAGGCTGGGAGCGGAGAACAGGGACGTTGGTGGCTGCTCATTACCTCCATGACGAACTGCCCCGAGTAGGTCCCCGTCATTGTTGAGCTCTGGCCGGCAGCGAGGATGCCAATAGCCCAGATGTAGAGAGCGGCGGGGCCAAAGTAACAGCCCAGAACGACGCCCTGGAACAGAGGTTTGCAGCTTCACGTCAGCTCCGCCCCCCAAAGAGCCGGTGAGTCCCGCTGTGATCAGGTTCACCGCGGGCAGTGAGTTGAGTGAGAGGGATCAGTCCACTTGTGGGAGGGGACAAAGCTCTCCCCACGTCGGCAGCGGAGAAGCCTCATGGCTGCAGCTCTAACGACGCAAATCCGGGGCGTTTGCAAGAAAGAACCTGGTCACAGCCAAGCTCAGAGAGGGGACCGGGCCGCCAGGGCGTCGCTGGTCCGCGTCAGACACAGCACCGTCAGCACAGGGACAGATAATTCTTGGACAAAGGGCTCGGCTAAAGGACGCCCAGGGGTCTCCCCCCTGCTCTGCTTCTGGTGACCCCATTATGGTCCTGGCTTTCCCCCCGCCCTGTTCACCCCAAAGCTGCCAGGGAAGGATGTGGGGCCACCGGGGCCGTCCCGCCCCGCAGGGCACTCACCCCTTTGTAGATATCCACCTCCAGCGTCTGGTTGTTGTTTGGGAAGAGCGAGGAGTGGGGGCTGCTGCTGTTCACACAGACGTCGCTCTGCAACGACACGAAGGGGCAGGAGGTTGGGGTCGCTCGGCTAGAGAGGAGCAAGGGCGAGCGGCGAAGCCACCACGAGGAGCAGCGGGTGCTGCAGGTGCTGGTGCCTCTTCAGGCTGGTTTCGATGGGAATAAGCAGCACCCTGGATTTTTCCCCCTTTACGCAGGATCACACACAGAATGGTGGGAAGAGACCTTTGAGCCCATCGAGTCCAACCGTTCCCCCAGCACCGCCAGGTCCCCACTGACCCCTGTCCCTCAACACCACCTCGACCCAGCTGGGAAACCCCTCCAGGGATGGGGACGCCACCACTGCCCTGGGCAGCCTGTTCTGATGCTCCACCATCCTCCCTGTAAAAAGATTGATCCTAATGTCCACCCTCAACCTCCCCTGGTGCAACTTGAGGCTGATTCCTCTCATCCTGTCACTTGTTCCTGGGGAGAAGAGATCGACCTCCCCCTTGCTCCACCCTCCTGTCAGGGAGTTGTCGAGAGCCAGAAGGTCTCCCCGGAACCTCCTGTTCTCCAGGCTCAACCCCCGCCCAAGTCCCTCAGCCACTCCTCAGCGCATTGTGCTCCAGACCCTGCACCAACTTCGTTCCCTTCTCTGGACACGCTCCAGCCCCTCAAGGTCCTTCCTGGAGGGAGGGCCCAAAACTGGACACAGTATTTGAAGTGTGGCCTCACCAGTGCCCCCAGACCAGGGGGACAATCCCTGCCCTGCTCCTGCTGGCCACACCAGTGCTGACACAAGCCCGGATGCTGTTGGCCTTCTTGGTCCCCTGGGCACACTGCTGGCTCCTCTCCAGCCGCTGTCACCAACATCCCCAGGGCCTTTTCCCTGGGCAGTTTCCAGCCGCTCTTCCCCCAGCCTGGAGCGTTGCCGGGGGTTGGGGGGACCCCAGGGCAGGACCCGGCACTTGCCCTGGTTGAACTTCATACTATTGGCCTGAGCCCATCGCTCCAGCCTGTCCAGATCCCTC
Source organism: Bucorvus abyssinicus (assembly GCA_009769605.1). Classification (NCBI taxonomy): domain Eukaryota; kingdom Metazoa; phylum Chordata; class Aves; order Bucerotiformes; family Bucorvidae; genus Bucorvus; species Bucorvus abyssinicus. The sequence goes on along the minus strand of CM020050.1, from coordinate 14,493,767 downwards.
TATGGAGCCTCCTGACCTTCAGGCAGATCAACTCACCCACCCAACTTGGTGTCATCTGCGAACTGACTGAGGGTGCCCTCAATCCCCTCATCCAGATCATTATTAAGGTGTTGAAGAGAACTGGCCCCAGTACTGAGCTCTGGGGGACACCACTGGTGATTGGCCACTGACTGGATGTGACTCCAGTCCCCACCACTCTCTGGGCCCGTCCATCAGCAGTTTTTTATCCAGTGGAGAGTACACTCATCCAGGCCATAGGCAGCCAGCTTCTCCAGGAGGATGCTGGGGGAAACGGTGTCAAAGGTTTCACTAAAGTGCAAGTAGACACATCCACAGCTCTACCCTCATCCACCAAGCAGGTCACCTTGTCCCAGGAGATCAGGTTGGTCAAACAGGATCTGCCCTTCATAACCCCACACTGACTGGACCTGATCACCTGGTTGTCCTGTACATGCTGTGTGATGGCCCTCAAGATGATCTGCTCCACAACCTTCCTCGGCACTGAGGTCTATGGGCTGTGCTTGGCCTAGGGGCACTGATCCACCTCGGGGCTGTCCCGAGCTCAACGCTCCCTGTTCCTGCTCCAACAGCCCCACAGTTTGGTGCCGGCCCCAACTCACCACATCGGCATTGGTCTTCTCGAAGAACGCCTCAGCGAAGACGGTCACAACAAAGATGTTGATGATGAAGGAGACGAAGAGAGCGATGCAGGACTCGATGAAGAAATACTTGTTCGCTTCCTGCACCTCCTTCTTATTCGCACGGTTCACTTGCCGGGACTGAAAAGGGGATGGTGACAACAGCAGGTTTGAGAAATGGGAATTCACTGTTCTGTGACCTGTCCCTGTCACCATCCTGGATCAGGCAGAGGGACACGGGATGGGAAGAGAACAGAACCACAGAATCACTTGGGTTGGAAGACACCTGTAAGCTCCTCCAGTCCCAGTGTCCCCCAGCACTGCCAGGTTCCCACTGACCCCTGTCCCTCAGCACCTCGACCTGGCTGGGAAACCCCTCCAGGGACGGGGACTCCACCACTGCCCTGGGCAGCCTGGGACAGGCCAGGACAACCCCAACAGGACAGAAATGGCTCCTCATGGTCAACCTCAACCTCCCCTGCAACAACTGAAGGCTGGTTCCTCTCATCCTGAGGAGAAGAGACCGACCTCCGCCTCGCTCCACCCTCCTGTCAGGGAGTTGTCAAGAGCAAGAAGGTCTCCCCGGAACCTCCTGTTCTCCAGCTCAATCCCGCCAGGTCCCTCGGCCACTCCTCAGCGCATTGTGCTCCAGACCCTGCTCCAGCTCCGTTGCCCTTCTCTGAACATGCTCCAGCCCCTCAAGGTCCTTCTGGCAGTGACGGGCCAAAACTGGACCCAGCATTCAAGGGGTGGCCTCCCCAGTACCCCCAGTCCACAGGGACGATCCTTGCCCTGCTCTTGCTGGCCACATCAGGGCTGCTACAAGCCTGGATGCCGTTGGCCTTCTTGGCCCCCTGGGCACACTGCTGGCTCCTCTCCAGCCGCTGTCACCAGCACCCCCGGGGCCTTTTCCCTGGGCAGTTTCCAGCCGCTCTTCCCCCAGCCTGGAGCGTTGCCAGGGGTTGGGGGGATCCCAGGGCAGGACCCGGAGGAGAAAGCAAACCCCAGTACCTGTGGAACAAGCACTGCCTGGCTCTGCCAGCGTGGCCGTGCTGGCCCTGAGACCTACGCTCCTGTCCCACCCCACACGTAAAGAACGTGTGTCCCACAGCTCTGACGGCTCTACCTGCACCACGAGACAACCAGCCTCCCTTGGGGGGTTTGCTTCAGCCTGACCAAGGCCAAGGCTATGACCGCTCGAGGGACCCAGCACACCGTCCCCACACGCACTGTCCCCGTTACCCAGCGCAGCCGCTCACCTTGACCAAGGCCGAGTGCAGGTACATGTTGTGGGGCATGATGACGGCGCCCACGATGCCCACGGCCTGCTCCAGCTGCTGCGTGCCGCAGTTCTGGCAGTACGGGATGAAGAGCCCCTTCAGCAGCTTCCCCTGGTCGGGCTTGACGGTGATGTACTGGCAGAGAGAGAGAAGGGACGAGGGTGTCTGCGGTGCAGCCGCGTCAGCCCCTCCGAGGACAATCGAGATGTGGCCACTTTGGTACAAAGCAAAACCACGATGTGGCAACTGTTGGGTGTTACTGAAACTGGGGACGCTGGACGGTACATGCCGGCCTCCGCCCGTAGGGGCAGCGCTCAGCATAGCCGGCCGGGGTACGGCCACACGCTGGGAGCACAGACCCAGCTTAAACGTCCTTAACGTTATGTGTCTGAGCCGTGTTTTGGTGCTGTTTGGGCACAGGACCGGTGGAGCGGGGAGAGGGAACGTGTCACTAGTGGAAAGGCCAGGAGAGAAGGTGAAGGTACCTCGTATCCAAACGTCAGAGCCATGATGGTGATGAGGAACCCAAAGAATGCTTCCAGCTTCCGCAAGCCTGCGGGAAGAAAAGGGACCTTCAGCAAAGGGAGAGGAGCTCAAGAGCAGGTTCGGTTTCCAGGATTTGGGAGGAGAAATTACCATATTTGTCCAGGAAGAGGAAGACGAAGGTGTCTGCAATGGTGATGAGGACGCCACCCCACAGCGGGATCCTGCAAGAGACGGGGACGGGCAGACTCAGCTCACATAGCATTCGCCTCATCCACCAGCACAACCCTTCAGGCCAAACCCTCCTTGGTCTTAGGGTGGGTGGTTGTGGGGGGAAACCGCATCCTCTGAGGGGGTGTTTGCAGCCTGATGGGCCAGGGCAGGGGACTGAGGCAGGGCACTGGGGCAGGGCACTGGGGCAGGGCACCGGGGCAGGGCACCAGGGGTTGTTTTCTGTGCAGATAAGGGCCCTCCCCCTGAATCTCAGGAGCAAATCCCCCATCCACGCTGAGAACGACTGGAGCGGGTGAGACTTTCAGCAGCTACTGGGTACATTCCCATTCCCAACCTCCCTGGCTGTGGAGGACCAGCGTTCTGGCAGCGCTTTACTGGGAACGGAGAATTTGCCAGGGACGCTGCAGCCCAGTTCTGGCGTGCGTCAGCTCCAGCTAAAATAAGAGCCAGAACCCGCAGTTCTCCTCCGAGCCGAAAAAAGGAACCTGGCACCCGAGGCTGAGTCACCGGGGAGAGCTGGCGCAGCTTCGCTGAATCACCTCCACCCCAAGCTTATTTCGGAAGATTTGTAGGAAATAAATGAGTCTGGCCCCCATGGTGACGCTTTCCCAGCCCCGGCGGGGAGCACTCATTTCCTGCTGCCCCCCATGACAAACCCCACTTACTTCCCCACTGATAGGAGGTTGATGGCGATGGCCGAGCCGATGACTTCTTGCATGTCGGAGCCAATTATGGCGAGCTCGACCATGAGCCACAGGATGATGCGGGGAACCTGGAGGGAAGGAAACGACCATCACCGTTAAAAAGAGGGGAAAGCTTGCCCCTCGTTGGTTTCTGGCAGGGTCATGGCGACAGCACCTTCGCCTTTCCCTGGCCGTGGGCTGGAACACGCTGGCGATTGTCACCATCACCCTGCGGCTGGTGTGGAGCAGGTATCCAGGTGACCCGTGACAATCGGGGCAGGAGGTTCTGGGTCACTTATATAATCCCAATCACTCCCCTCAGGACACTCCGCTTGCAAGAGCAAACCGAGGTGTTCATGAGTAGCCGGCACTGGAAACGAGCCCCGGGAGATGTTCCTCATGGTCAGTGCAGTGACAAAGCCTCAGGTGTCAGATGAGAAAGGTCAAACTGGGCAGAGCTGGGGACATCATGTAATTTCCCACAGCCCTGTCCCAAGGGACTGTCTCACCGACCTGAAATGAGCAAGATGCAGGGACCTCCTCTCCCAGCCCTTCTCTCTCGGCCCTTCTCACAGAACCATGAAGATTTAAGCAGGGAAATTTAATGGTCTTGTGCCAAAGGGCCACGAACCTCCTCATGGTTCCTTGAGCTGATTTATCCCAGAACCCCAGGTTGGAAGAGACCTCGGGGATCAGCTGGTCCAACCCTTCTTGGGAAGCCAGAGGTACTGGTAGGGGACAGGTACTGGTAAGGGACAGGTTCCGGTAAGGGACAGGTACCGTTATGGGACAGGTACTGGGAGTGACAGGTACCAGTAAGGGACAGGTACTGACAGTGACAGTATTTCAACTCCGGGAGGCAGCAGCCGAAGTTCAAAGCTGGACTCTGGAGTTTTAGGACGCTCACCCCACCGCCCTCCTCGTGCTTCCCCCTCTCCAAGATGCGGATGCTGGCAGCACCGGAAGAGTCCCCCATCTGCCCTCCCAGCAGCCCAGGTTCTTCACGTGCCCTTCGCTGGGGCTACAACTAAAACCTTCCTCTAACTCTGCCTTTCTCCCAACTGGGAGCCAAACCCGCAGCATCCCAGGCAGGGAAGCCAGACCACGGGACGATGAAAACACACTTCAGCACCAGGAACGGCTTCTCCCAAGGAGGGTTTGGCCCTTAATGGGCAGCAGCGACCTCCACGAGCCCTGTGAGACCCACCCGCCCCTTGCGAGGGACCACAGGGCTGTCCCCAGCGCCACCCACCTTCTGGTACTGCCGGTTGCAGACTTCAGCAAGGTGCAGCCCAGTCACCACGCCCAGGCGGGCGGCCAGCCGCTGCAGCAGCAGCCCGATGATGGTGGCCAGCATCAGCACCCAGAGCAGCTGAGGAGACACGGAGCAGGGAGTGGGTGCACTGAGGTGGCAAGAAATGACGGTCGCGCGGAAGGACCCGGGTCCCCTGGGACGCCTGCACCCCATGGGCCCCTTTAGCCATCACAGGCCTTTCAAAACACATATTATTGACATTCAGAGGCTGTTTCATGCTGCCATTTAAAGGATCCAAATGCAGGAGGCACCACTGGAGAGGGCACACGAGAGCCTCGCTCTCCCCTTCTCCTCCTCCGGGGTGTTTCCAGCTCAGCGCGTCCGCACTGTCCATTCTCCTGCCCCAAATCGCGGATGGGCACATGGGCTGCACGACTCCCAGTGCTTAATCTGTGGTTTCGGCACTGACCTTAAAGCCTGCAACAGCCCCGGACTGCAGATCTGACTCGATGTTGCCTGGATCCAGGTAGGCGATGCTCATCAGGAAGCCAGGCCCCGTGAACGCCCAGAGCTTGCGGAAGCTGAAGCAGGAGTGCTGCGAGGGGAGAGGAGCGGGAGGGTGGGGGTCAGTGCTGCAGCGGGGGACGCATCTTCCCGACCAACCACCCCGGCCCCACCAACCACCCCAGCCATCGGGCACAAAAAATGGCAGGAGACAGCCAGGGTTCGACGGAACTCCCCCACTGCCACCTCAGAAAGCGGCGCTGGTGAGACCAGCCTGTGCTTTAACTCCATCCTGACCCCCCCAGCAATCTCTGCTCCTGCTCTGAGTTTAGGACCAGGCTCTGGGCCAGCCAAGGACACACTGTTGGGTGAGGGGATGAATCCTCTGTGCCTGCAGCTGAAAATTTTGCCTCTCTGCTTAATCAAAAGCAAAGAGGGGACCCACCCCCCTGCAAGGGGACCAGGCTGTTATTCCTGCTCCCATTCCTTGATAAGGGGACAAAGGACCAAGGTCCCCTCCCCTGGGGCCACAAACAAGCCCATTCTCTGCTCTTGCAGCGACAAATCCTGCTCGATGAATCATTAACTCCACAGCAGACCCTTCTCCTCCAGATCCCCATCCAGCGGCCCCACAACCCTCCCCAGTCTGGGCTGGAACCAGTACCCTTCCCAGTCTGGGCATGGAGGGGAACTGGTGCCCGGGGAACGACTCACGTGGGTCCCAAGCGCTCGCGGACTTTTCCGATGGGATTTTGCTGTCGGAGCGAGCGGAGGGGCCTGGTCACACTCACCGTTTCATCTTCGGGGATGGGGATCTTGCTGTCGAAGTAGGTGGTAAAAGGCTCCTCGGAGGAGGCGTCGGGCGGCTGCAGCGGGTTCATGCTGCTGGAGATGGTGCTGACGGCCTCGCCGTGCTCCCCGGAGGCATCTTCTGCAGCGGAGAGAGGCCGAAAAGGAGGGAGGGGTGAGCGAGGGTTGGGGCAGACCCACGGGCAGAGCAAATGGAGCGTGTCCTGCCCTCACCACCAGGGCTAATTAAGGGATCATCAAACAAAAGTAACGCGGAGTGCAGTGAACCCACCCCAGGAGATGGCAGTGCCCTGCCCCAGCTCTCCCTCTCCTGCGTCGTGGGAGCAGCGCCTTTATTCTGGTTCATTTAAAGAAGCCGTCACGGGCTTGGTGCGAGGGACCAGCAGCCCCGTGGCAGGAGCCAGCCAGGGCCGGGAGGAAACTCCGGCCCTTTCTGAGCATTTACGGAGTTCAGTCCCGGGGTGGACCCTATGCTCCTGCCCGGGGATCCCGCTCCTGCCCAGGGATCCCGCTCCTGCCTGGGGCACGTCTGGAGCAGAGGGACCACCAGAGACAGTGGGACGATAGTCCCAGCTCCTGGCACAGGCAGCAGAGCCAGCGCTGGTAGATTTCCAAGCCAGTTTCTAACTTTAACTGGTGCAGAATGTTATGGCTCCCAACGACCTGTTAAGGCTTGTAAGAGCCCCCGGCTCCTCTCCGCCCACCTCCAGCCAACAGCCCCCGCTCCCCTGTCCTGCCCCTACTCACTTCTCCTCTCCCTTCGTGGCATTTTGCCCTGTGAGCCCAGCAGCCGCACGTCTCCCAGTGCCCGCCTGGCCAAGGGGAGGACTGGAGCCCTGCCGGCTCTTTTACCAGTTCCCTATTACGTCATCAGAGTCAAGCGAAGGTTCTTGCTCCTCCTTTTTCCCTCCCTCCCTCCCCACGACCGTGTGGACTCGCCTGCCCCGCGGCCCCATTTACGGAATGGGTTTAGAGCTCCCCAAGGGTGCGCGGGCAGGAGGGGTCAATCTGCGCGGAACAGGCTCGTTCGTCCCGTTCAACGAGGCCGAGGGAGCCCCAGGAACCTGCAGTCTCCTGGCGGGCTCAGCTCAGAAGCCTGAGGGTTCGTGTCTGCTGCAATAACCGAGCAGTAAAGGGGCAAACCGGCTCCTCGGGGTGGTTTTAATTAAAGTGAAGGTGGACGGATCGGACCAGATCTGCTGCGGGAGCCTCACCGTAGGACGCCTTCCGGTCCGTGTCGGAGTTCCCCATGGTGGAACCCTTCCCGTGGCCCGGATACGGGTTTACATTGGCCACGTTGTCTGCAAAGGGAAGAAAAACCTGTCAAGAAGGAGAATAAAAACCGCCAAGAGGCCGAGGGAGCCCAGAGCCCGGGGCAGGGCAGGGACAGGTTTACCTCCCCGGTGCTGTCCCGGCCCTACGCGGCAGGGAGGGGGGATTCTGCCCAGGACCTGTGGGGAAATCCCCGCTGCAACACCACGAGGAAGGGGTAAGCGGCCCCGGCCGGGCAAAGCCCGGCAACAGGAGGCTGTGGCCAGGCTTTGGAGCAGCCTCTTGTGAAACTGTGGCCACGGAAACAGGGGTGGAATTTCCTTCATGTGTAGAAACCACATTCCATCCCTCCCCTTCCAGGCAGGACTCTCACATCCATGCCGCGCCCCTGCCCCAGCAGCTGACGTTTCTTTGAAGGGCACGAGGTAACTCTTTCATCATGGTGTGTTTGTAAATCTACCCCACAGGGAGGGGAAGTGGGAGCAGCTGCGGGGCCTTAGATGGAGCCGGTCAAACCCCCCAGCCCCCTCAGGGACAGGACAAAGTACCAGCAGGACCCTCGGTTGGTACGTAAAGCACTTCACCCCCGCAAAGCCCATCGTAAATCAGCGGGAGATTTAATTTAAGGAGGTTTGTAATGAGCCAGGCGCTGCAATCATCCAGAGGGTGATCGTTCCACGCCGGAGTGACCCCGTTTCTGGTGCGTAGATTGTTACCGATCTACCCACACACACACTCGGGGTTTTAAGGTGTTGGCACTGGGGCAACAGGACGAAGAGATAAAGCTCTGGGAGCTCTTGATTCCACCTGACCGGCCGCTCACGTCCACCAATGGACCGGCCAGGGCAGGATTTGCTTATTCTGCCACTTTGCACAGAAATCCCAGTGTTTGCTCTGGATGAGGCGGGAGGAGAACTCCGGGTGCCGGCATGGAGCGAGGCGGGAGGTGCCACTAACCTGGACGATTTCCCATCCGGCTCCATTTGCTGCTCCCGTGCAGGTGCAGGCACTGCCAGCTCCACCGCCCCATGGAGCAGAACCCCCCTCAGCGGCTACTCCAGCCCCAGTGGGGCGGCGGAACACGGCCCTGCTCTGCCAGGGGCTGGCGGGGGACGCGGGGCTGCCCTGTCACGGCTTCGCTGGGAAGAAGCGGGATGCCCGATGCCAGCGCGGGGAGCTGTGACACCGTGGTCTCGGACATGCCGGGCCCTGGGACAGCCTCTGCCAGGCTGTAAGTGCCACCAACCCGCTACATGCTACGGGGGGAACGGCGACCGAACCCTCCTTGGCCTGTGGAGGGGACAAGTGCCACCGCTGCAGCCCCGACAGTGACAGCACCGCTGCCCCAACATCTCCCTCCAGCAGCTCCCGCTTGGACGGGGACAGCCTCAACCAAAGCCTGACCCGTCACCCAGGCGACTTTCTCTCTTTCCACGCTCTTCTAAAGTATGGAGTGTAAGAGCTGTCATTAAAACCCCGAAAGTTGAGCAATAAACCACCTCCTCCCCAACATCTAACTCCCGCGGGTGGAACCGCGCTTACCCCGGCAGCAAGTCCTGCGGAACGCTCCCTGCACTAAACCGGGTGAAGAGGAAGGAGATCACATGGCGAATGGTCGTTACAGGGCGAGACTGACCTGAATATCTCCTTGCAAAACACCCCCCAGCCTGGGCGGGAGCGAAACGGCTTCCCCTATCTGCGCCGGCAGCTGCCGTGCTCGTCCGCGGCCCCTGGGCTGGCTTCCCCATGTGCGCCGGGTTGGAAGTGCCACCCGCAGACCCCTTGCCCATGGAGCAGCCGCCGGCCGCAGCCAGAGGCGGGTATTTTGCACATGCGGCCGCAAATCGAGAGCTGCCACGGGAAGGGCGGTGAAACGTCAGCCAAGTGATGGGTTTTGCCTGCTCTGGCTCCACAGCTGGGGGCTTTGCTAAAAGAATGGCTGCGGTGCTGCACCTGCGCTGCTCTCGACACGGTGAAATGGGAGGATGAAGAAAGTGTGGGATGAAAAACATGGGATTTATCGCTCTGTCGACCCGTAACCTCTGTGCACATCTTCGGCGAGGGCTCGTCGGGCCGCATTCTGCCTCCTCACCGTTGATTTACACAGCTCCCGCGGGCATGGCAGCGCCTTCCTGGGAGGAGAAACCAGGGGCAGAACATCACGAGGGCACTGTCACCAGAGAGCGGAGACGCCGGAGCTGTTCAACACCCGTGGAGCAAACAACCGGCCTTTTCTTCTTGACAGCCCGAAGGGCGGCAGAGCCGACCAGGGGAGAGCTAAGGGCCATCCTCGGCGTGGAGACACAGGGCTGCATCAGACGAGTCTCGTCTCATGCTGGGAACGGTTCCTGCCATTGAGATTTCTGCGTCTGACCTCGGGCTTTGAACTCGGCGGGTTCCTGCGGGACACGCCACCATCGTTAACTCTTTTAGAGCGGTTTTGGGGCCAACAAGGGCAGTGTTTCTCCTCAGGGCAGTGTTTTGTTCGTACTCAGAAGAGGCGGCTCTGTACAGGGTCATACCAAAACCATTCACAATGTCACAGAATTGACTGGGCTGGAAGAGACCTTCAAGATCATCCCAGTGTCCCTCAGCACCGCCGGGTCCCCACTGACCCCTGTCCCGCAGCACCACATCGACACGGCTGAAAAACCCCTCCAGGGATGGGGACTCCACCACTGCCCTGGGCAGCCTGGGCCAGGCCGGGACAACCCCAATGGGACAGAAATGGCTCCTCAGGGACAACCTCAACCTCCTCTGCAACAACTGGAGGCCGGTTCCTTTCATCCTGGGGAGAAGAGACCGATCCACACCTCGCTCCACCCTCCTGTCGGGGAGCTGTCCAGAGCCACAAGGTCTCCCCGGAGCCTCCTGTTCTCCAGCTCAACCCCCCCAGCTCCCCCAGTTGCTCCTCAGACATTCTCCAGACCCTCCTCCATGGTGTCCAGACCTTTCTCTGGACATGCTCCAGCCCCTCAAGGTCCTTCCTGGAGGGAGGGCCCAAAACTGGACACAGTATTTGAAGTGTGGCCTCACCAGTGCCCCCAGACCAGGGGGACAATCCCTGCCCTGGCCCTGCAGGCCACACCAGTGCTGACACAAGCCCGGATGCCGTTGGCCTTCTTGGTCCCCTGGGCACACTGCTGGCTCCTCTCCAGCCCCTGTCACCAGCACCCCCTGGGGCCTTTTCCCCAGGCAGTTTCCAGCCGTGCTCTCCCAGTCTGGAGCGTTGCCGAGGTTCTCATGACACAAGTGGTGCAGGGACCGCCCTGAGCACAGGCACCTACCCAACCCTGGTTAACCACTCGCTGGCCCACCATAAGCAACTCCTTGCCCACACAACCAGGTCACCTCTCTGCAGACGCCCACGCCGCTCTGCCAGCACCAGCACTGCCAGGTCCTAGCCCTGGAAACACTTTTTCTCCTGGCAGAGTCACACCAGGGTGGCAGCATGGCGGGTTTGTCCCCATGGGATTCCTCCTTGCCCACTCGCCCACGCTGCTGCTGTTGACCAGAGGTGACAAACCCAGGCTGTGACACCAGCTTCACTCCCGTCGCTGCGGTCCCCACGCATCCGCGCCGGGGCAGGTCACCCAGCTCACTCCTATGTGGTTGGACGAGCTCGTTCCTCGTTAATCGTTGCTGCCAGGTCGCCCACTCGCTCCGCCAGAGCTGGGACATACCCTGGATGCCGGAGCCGTGGGGGGACGCGCCCGGCCTGCTCACCCAGGTGCAGCCTCCTGGAAAGACACAGCGTGAGGTGTTTGTGTGTGCAGGAGGAGAACAGTGCCTGGGCAGCCCCACCCTGGAGCCAGGAGCCACTCTGACATGTGGCCGCTCGATCCAAAGGCTCCGGGATTTCAGAGCCAGCCCCTGCAGCTGCCCCCATCGCTCCCAAATGCTTTTTCTCAGCGTGGATGGGGAGGGGGGTGACATGCCGCTGAGACCTCGAGTGTTTTCACAACAGGTACGCAATCCCCCTGACTGAGGAGCTCTGTCCCAGCAGCAGCCGTGCGGCCTGGGGGTCACAAACGCCCTCAAAATAAACAAGGCAGCGCCTGAGACTCTGGAAACTTTGGTTAAGATGTGCTGTAAAATGGGGAAAAAGCGGTGAGTGGCGGGGCTGAGCCACGGGACCACGCACGGGGTGGGTCGTCATATCGCCTCAAGCCTGGTCCCACATCAAACACAGAGCCGTAATCCCATCACCCACCGCAGCATCCCGCTCTCCCTGTGCCCGAGAGCTCGTTTGTCGCGTTCCCCCACCTGCTTAATGAGTCTCCTCCGAGGAAACCTCCCGCCGCAGCCACGCATGGACTTCGCTCGGGTGAGGCTGAGCCCGGGGAACGCGGAGCCCTGTCAGGGTCATGCTGACCTTTGCCGAGCTCAGGCGAGCATCAGCCAGTGGCAGAACCGCGCCGGGAGCCGTCACCACGGGCTGCCTCGTCCTTCCTGCTGCAACAACCCCGAGTGTGGACCCCGGGGACGCTCCACTGTGGCTCTGTCGCAATAACAGCATGTCCAGATCACCTGGCCTGGGAGGGCAGCGAGAGCCCCGGCTGCCAGAGCCACCCTCCAACCGCAGCCCCAAGCCCGTGTCGAGCCCTCGGACACGCAAGGGACGAGCTGGGACAAGCCAGGACGGTGTCACCCCAAAACACACGGGGAGGGGTCTGTGATGGAGGATTCACGTCAGATCCGGCCCACGGGGAGGGTGAGAGCCAGGGGCACCGACCTGCCGGGGCAGGTGGCTGCCAGCCACATCGCCAGGGAGCAGCCGGCCCTGAGAGCCCCCCGGGGCCAGGGGACACCCCAAGGTCACCGAGCACCCAGGGAGCACGTGGGGAGCCCGAGCACACGGGGGTCCCTGAGCCCAGCAGTTGCGGGGGGCAGTGCCTGGCGTGCTGGGGGGGATCAGCAGCTCCATGGCACCCCCTGCAAAACTGAGCCGGGGGGTCCTGCAGCACAGCCAGGGGATCACCCAGGGATCCCCCCACCCGAGCACAAGCAAGAGACACCCCCCCAGGGATCGACCAAAGTGGAGGGGATCCCCCCCAGAACACCCTGGGATCCCTCAGGGGTCACTCAAGGTGGGGGAGATGCCCCCAGCACCCCCAAGGACCCCCCCGGGCTCACTGGAGGGACGATTCACCCCTCCCAGCAAATGCGAGGGACCCCCCCCGGGATCAGGCAAGGGGGAATCCCCCGGACACCACCCGAGAGGGGGGGGATCCCCCCGTGGGTAATCCCTGAGGTCGGAGATCCCCACCAACACACCCCGGGCACACCTCGAGGTGGGGATCTGCCCCCCGCCCCGGTCCCCCCGCCATCCCCCGGTCCACGGGTGCCCCCATCCCCATCCCCTGCCGCTCACCGCCTTGGCCGTCCCCGGCCCACGATGCCGCCGCCGCCGCCTCATGCCCCGGCCCCGGCCCCGGCCCGCGCTGCCGCCGCCGGCCCGGCTCGTCCCGCCCCGTGACGCGGCTCAAGCGCGACCGGGGACACGGACATGGGGCCGGGGGGACCCAGGCCCCGGTCCAGGCCGCGGTATGGGCGGCCATGGGGCCAGCGTGGGGGGAGCGGGCCCCGGTGCAGGCCCCGTGGCGGGGCACACAGAGCCCCGGTGCAGTGGGCGACCAGGCCCCGGCATGGGGGGACACGGGCCCGCGGTGCCTGGGGCGGGGACCCAGGGCCTGGTGCAGGCCCCGCGCGGGGCGGGGCGGGACACGGGCCCCGGTTTGGGGGGACACCCCGATGGTGTCGTCCCCCTCCCCGACCCCTGGCCAGGCCGGGCCCGGCTCCTGCTCCTGCTCCGGCTCCTGCTCCTGCTCCCGGATTTTTCTGACAGCGGCTCATTCTGCCCCAAAACGCGGCTCTCGCTCCCCAGGACCTCGGCAGCGCTTCCGGCGCCGAATCCCCCTGTGTCTGACCCTTGGCTGCCGGCGATACCGTTACGTGTTAACTGTCATTTCGTGTTAATTATCGCTGAATGCGGCACAAAGATGCTCCGAATTTTGGGGGAGAAGCGGCTTGATCTGGCTTTCCTTTGCTTTTCTGCCTTTTTCACTAGGGAGCTCAGAACCCACCTTGCTCCGCACCTGCCCCTGAAAACGCAGATAATTGTATTTTATTTTTTGAATCAGCCCCTTCCCCAGAACCAGCCCAACGGCTTTAACTGGCGAGAGGTACGAGGAACGCGCCCACCCGGGGAGGGGCTCAGCAGCTCCGTGCTCTTCCTTCCACCACCGCCACCCTTTAATTTCTTTAATTTCTGGGTGAAGTGGGACCTCGAGCCATGCTGGACCCCCTGTACGGAGCAGGACATCCCAAAAGGAGCGGGACCTCCCGACCCATGGCGGGAGAAGCCACTCGGTCCAAATCGAAGCCCTTCGCTGGGCAAAACGGCTGCCAGCGGCGAGGCCAGCGCCGGGCGCTCCCCAACACAAAGCTTTGGCAACCAACATTAAACACAAACAAAATATCAGGGGGTGCTGCTGGAACAACCGAATCCCAGGAAAATAAGAGGAGAAATGCGGGAGGTGGAGATTCCACCGCTGCCCAATGCACCAACCGGCCCGAGAAACCCCCAGGAGTGGCTTTGCCAGCAGCTCTTGGCCCTGAAGCTGGAAAACGTCCATTATTCCCCAACTCCCGGGGTGCTTTGGGGGGGTTTGGGAGGAGGGTGATGCTATTTTTGGTATTTGGAGGAATTTTGGGAGGAGGGTGACGCTATTTTTGGTATTTGAGGATGGTTGGGGAGAAGGGTGATGTTATTTTTGGTGTTTGGGGGGCATTTGGGGAGGAGGATGTGCTTGGTTTTGGCATTTGAGGGGTATTTTGGGGAGGAGTGTGACACTATTTTTGGTATTTGGGGGGATTTTGAGAGGAGGGTGATGCTATTTTTTGCATTTTGGGGGTATTTTGGGAGGAGGATGATGTTATTTTTGGCATTTGAGGGGTGTTTTGGAGGAGGGTGACGCTATTTTGGGAGATTCTGGGATGAAGGCGATGCCCCCCCAGGGAAGAGCTCCCCGCAGGGCCGGTGTTTGCGGTACTCACCCAGCTCACACCCGGGGGGGCTCTGCTCCAGGGCGTATTTCTTGGGCATGGCGGCGTTCCTCTCCTCCTCCTCCTCCTCTTCTCCTCTCCTCTCCTCGGCAGTGTCTGGCAGCAGCCGCCGGGTCACTGTTCCTCTCCGTATATAGGAGGTGTCCCCACCCTCCCCTCCCTCCCTCCTCCGCCCCAGCACCGCCGAGGTCCCTGCAGGGAGCTCGGGAGACAACGAGGCTCCAGAAAACACCCCCATCTCCTTGGCCTTATCGTTTGGGAAGGAGCTGTAAAACCCGCCGAGTTATGGGGCCAACGGGACAGTGAGCGCTTTGATGTGGAGCCTTGTCCCGGGGCCAGTGGGGCTGGGGTAGGGGGGAGAGGTGGGTAACGGGCACCTTATCAACCCGGAGCCTCAATTAAAGGCCGTTTGGTCGAGCATCAGAGGTGCTCCGCTCGTTAGCCTGGGAGATGGCCTGGACTCTGCTCCAGTGGAGCCCAAACTGGTGCTCACGGGGCAGTTTCCAGTGCTGGTACGTGCAGCACTGATAAGAGCCGGTCCCATCCTAGCCCGGATCAATACGATCCGCTATCAGTGATCCCGGCGGGTCCGAACCACTGAGGTGAGCGATAACCCCGGCTCTGTCGGGGTTTTGTCTTTCTTCTTGGCAGAAAGGCTCCCGGTGCTGCTGTCTGATAAGCAGAACAGCTTCAGAACAGCTGAACGTGCACCAGCTCAGGGCTCGCCGGGCAGGAGGGCAAAGAGTGGGGCGTGCGTGACCAGTGCCATGCGCCGCTGCTGCCTGGGGTGAGCGGGGCAGCCCTGGGGCCCGGCTGGAGGGAGGAGAGGGGGCTTGGTGGGGAAGACCATCCCTGAGGATCCAGGGATGCTGGAGGAGCTGCCAGAGCCCTGGGAAGAGGCAGCGCAGTGCCTGGTTTGAGCGATGCTGGGTGGGGAGAGGAGTCGTTGGACCCCATGGGCTGGGGCGGCTGCAGCAGCAGGTGTTTCCCAACTGGCCCTGGATGCCGTTTATGAAGAGACTTGAAATCGAGAGCAAACACGGCCTGGGTGAAACTATCCAGGCAGTGGCAGAACTGGTTTGGTGGCTCCATGTGCAGCTTGTAATGGATGGAAGAGGCCAGGGAAACTGAGGCAGAGGAGGGGGAGCCACCCTGGGGAGAACTGCAGGGCTCTGGGTGGGACGACAGCCCCTGCGCTGCTGCACTGTCCCTCGCTGGGGACCTGCGGTGGGGATCTGGCCTCCCCGCCATGCCCAGGGCTGGGCAGCAGCAGCTGAGGGCGAGTTACAGCCTCGCCACGAGCAAGGGCAGTGCCCCCAAGGGCCAGGGGACGGGTTTAACCCCGGCCCCGGTGCTCGAGGGGCCAGGGAAGGGGTTTAAGCCCTGGTACCGGCGTCATCCAGACGCTGCGGCGGGTGAAGGGGCAGAGGGGGCCCGGCTCACCTCGCCCGCGTTCACCAGATACCCCAGCATATGGCCGCTGGGGACACCCGGGACGGGGACGGGCAGCCCGGAACACGGCCGCGGCCCCCCGGCGCTGCTCCGTGGGCCTTAAGGCAGCGCTGGAGAGGGGGAACCTCCGGCGGGGCCCGGCCCCGAGCTCCAGGGAGGCTCCACCGGGGTGCCCGGCCCCGGCCGCCGGTAAAGGGCCCGGAGGCGACTCGGCCCGGTCCCGGCTCGGCTTCGCGGGTCCACTTCCCTCTGCGGTCACATGACAGGCCGCGCGCCGCTTCCGCCCGCCGTCACGCTGCGCTGGCGCGTCACCCAATCAGCGCTCAGGCCCGCGCGCTCCGCCACCCCCGCCGTGCCCTTTGCCCTTTGCCCCCGACGTGACCCGCCAAGATGGCGCTGTCCAGGGCCGGCTGCCGCTGGGCGCTCTGGCGCCTCGGTCCCGGGCCCGGCCCCGCCGCCGGCCTCAGCCCTGCCCGGGGGCTGCCGAGGTGAGCGGGGACCGAGACCCACCCCCGATGCCAGCCACGGCCCTCGGCACCGGCCTTGGCACCGCCCAGGGCCGCCCGCCCCGCCACAGCCCTGACCGCCCAGATATCGGCCACAGCCCCGGCACCCCCAAATACCAACACCCCTCCCGGATACCGACCATGGCCCCGATACCCCCAAACACCGGCCACGGCCCCTGACAACCCTAAATACCACCCACATCCCCTGATACCGACTGTGGCCCAGACACCCCCAAATACCACCCACCCCCCCCGCTACCGGCCATGGCCCCGACACCCCAAATACAGGTCACTGCTCTAGGCCTCCCCTATGTTTCCTGGGGGCCCCCCCAAGGCCTCTGATGACAAGGGGGTCACCCCCAGGAATCCCTGGAGTCCTTCAGCACCCCCTGACCCTGCCCAGGGGAACTTGGAGACCCCCCCTGCCCCCCAGGGGAACCTCGGGGGACCCTCAGGGCCACCCCCGACCCCCCCATTTCTCTCCCGTCACCCCCTGTGACCCCTCTACTGGAGCACACCCGGTACAGGCCATAGCCCCCCCTATCCCCAGTGCCCCCCGATCCACCCCATTCCCCTGTGCCCCCCCCATTACTTACTGTGATGACCCCCCACCTCCCAGCACCACCCTGAGCTTCCCCTCCCCAGTGCTAGCCATGCTGCTGCCCACCCCCAGCCCTGCCTGTGGCCCTGAACCCATGGGCAGGGGGTGGGTCCCTGCACCCTGTCCCCTCTCAGGGGACTTCGGGCATCCCCCGCCTCTCTCCGGGCCACCCCTCGCTTTCCTCAGTGACAGGACCAATTGGGGGGTGGGGGGGGCACGTGTAGGGGTCCCTGCAGGTCCCCCGTGTGCTGCCTCTCTGCCAAGGCTGGCTCTCGGTCCCTCCTCGCCGCCCTAGCCGCGGGGGCCAAGCGGCTCCACGGGAGCTATGAGCAGTTCCTCGAAAGGACCTTCCCCCGTTTCCACGGGCTCTATGTGACCTTCACCAGAGGTGGGTCCTGGGGGGGACACACTACACTCCCCCTTCCCTGGGGGCAGCTGGACATGCGCTGGGGCTACAAAAGGCACTGCCAGGAGCTGGGCCTTGATGGTGCTCTCCGTCCCGGCAGGAATGCAAGCGCTTTTCCTGGAGGTCAAGGAGATCAGGCGGATCCGGGGGAAGATGTCTCAACAGCAGCTGAGTGCCCACCAGCTACCGTACCGCGACATGGAGCGGCTGCGGCAGGTACCGGGGGCCACACCCGCCGCGGGTGGCCGGTTCCTGGGGGCCGGGTGCGTTCCTTTGGTCTGGAGGCTGCGCCTGGGGCTCTTCATTTCTGGGGGATTTGGGGAGTTTGGTGCCAGACCCTGATCGTCTCCTCTCCTCCCGAGGCAGTTCCGCCGGGACCTGATCAAGGCCGCTCCCATCGTGGTCATCGCCATCCCGCCCTTCGCCAACTTCCTGGTCATCGTCCTGATGTGAGTCTGGGCCTCGGGGTGGGGCGCGGGGGCCGGCCCAGCCCCTGCCTTTGGGCTCCTTGAGCTCTGAAATCCCCCAGAACAGGGTTTTAAGAGTCACAGATCAGGGCAGACAGGCCCCTCCCTCTCTCCAGCCCTCGCTGTGAGGACAAACACCCGTGGCCTGACGCGCCCAGTGATGGCTCCCAGTTCCAGCCCCTCTGTGTTGGCAGCCCCAGCACCCTGGGAGCAGCCGGAGCTAAATCCCCGCTGAACCCCGGGATTTTTCAACTCCCATGTCCCGTGGGTGGGCAGAGCCCGGGGGTGCAGAGCAGTGGGGGCTGAGATCTCTGCGCTGTGTCGGCCCTCGGCCACAGCGGAGAAGCTACAGCCGGGCCTGGCAGTGATCCAGTCGCCCAAGAGCTCCTTCCCTTGGCCTGGGGAGGAGCAAAATCCCCTTCTGGGACAAGGTGACCCCACCTGAGCGAGGTTCCACCTTCCCAAATCGGGTTCATTCGTTAAAGACACCATTTCTGTATCAACAACCTGGACGAGGGGATTGGGGACACCTCAGCCAGCAGCAGAGACCCCCGGTTGGGTGGGAGTGTGAATCTCTGGAGGGTTGGGAGGATCCACCGAGGGCTCTGGGCAGGCTGGAGCGAGGGTCCGAGGCCACTGGGCAGAGAGGCAGCCAGGGCAAGAGCCGGGTCCTGCCCTGGGGTCCCCCCAACCTGCAGCAATGCTCCAGGCTGGGGGAAGAGCGGCTGGAAACTGCCCGGGGAAAAGGCCCTGGGGGCCGAGAAGGCCAATGGCCTGTGGGCTTGTGCCAGCCCTGGGGTGGCCAGTGGGAGCAGGGCAGGGATTGTGCCTCTGGACTGGGGGCACTGGGGAGGCCACCTGTCGAATGCTGGGTCCAGTTTGGGCCCCTCACTGCCAGAAGAACGTTGAGAGGCTGGAGCGTGTCCAGAGAAGGGTCTGGAGACCATGGAGGAGGGTCTGGAGAACGTCTGAGGAGCAACTGGGGGAGCTGGGGGGGTTGAGCCTGGAACAAAGGAGGCTCCCGGGAGACCTTGTGGCTCTGGACAGCTCCCTGACAGGAGGGTGGAGCGAGGTGGGGGTCGGTCTCTTCGCCCAGGACAAGAGGAACCGGCCTCCAGTTGCCCTGGGGGAGGTTGAGGTTGTCCCTGCGGAGCCATTTCTGTCCCGTTGGGGTTGTCCCAGCCTGGCCCAGGCTGCCCAGGGCAGTCCCCATCCCTGGAGGGGATTCCCAGCCATGTGGAGGTGGTGCTGCGGGACAGGGGTCAGTGAGGCCCTGGCAGTGCTGGGGGACACTGGGACTGGAGGAGCTCCCCGTTCTCTCCCAGCCCAGTCGGTTCCGTGGTTCCAGCTCTCTCTGCAGCGCTGAACACCCGCAGCTCCTGGGGTGACATGAGCTCCCCCAGCGCCGGACGATGCTTGTGCCTGTTTCCAGCAGCACAAAGTCTGGCTGTCCTAGCTCGTGCCTGGGATCGTCCTCCCTCACCCCCCTCTCCTCTCTCTTCTCCCCAAGGTATTTCTTCCCCCGCCAGCTCCTGATCCGCTACTTCTGGACCCCCAAGCAGCAGCTTGAGTTCCTGGACACCTACGACGCCATCCGGAGAGACGCTTACCTGGGCGTGGTGGAGAGTTTAGCCCTGGCAGCGCATTCCCTGCCTGAGCCACAGCTTCAGAGTCGCCTGCAGCAGCTCTGCACCAAGGTACGGCCACGCCAGAGCTGCCCCGGCCCTGCCCGGGGCTCTGAAAGCCCCTGGGAGGTGTCGCAGCCCCCGCCGTGGCTCTTGCAGGTGCAGGGAGGCTCCCAGCCACTCGTGGCCGAGCTCTGCGCTGTGAGAAGTTTGTTTTCGGGGTCTCCGCTGGGTTTGAACAAGCTCCGGGTGTCTCATGTGGTGAGTGTCGGTTTTCATCCACCAGCAGCTCTGAGGAGGAGCTGATGTGCCCCAAACAGGGGGTCCTGCCCTAAAACCAGCCCAGTTGTGGCTAAGAGGCTAGAGAGCAGCCGACAATGGGCGCTGGCAGCCCAGGAGCCCCCCGTGTGCTGGGCTCCTCCCCAGCAACGTGGGCAGCAGGTGGAGGGGGGGGATCCTGCCCCTCTGCTGCACTCTGGGGAGACCACCCCTGCAGCGCGGGGTCTAGCTCGGTGCTCCTCAGCCCAGCAGAGACACGGAGCTGCTGGAGCGGGGCCAGAGGAGCCCCAGGAGTGACCCGAGGGTGGAACCCCTCTGCTGGGAGGAGAGGGGAGAGAGCTGGGGGGGTTCAGCCGGGAGCAGAGAAGGCCGCGGGGAGACCTTAGTGCGGCCTTGGAGTGCTGCAAAGGTGGGGGTCAGAAAGCTGGGGAGGGGCTGTTCATCAGGGGCTGCTGGGACAGGACGAGGGGTGATGGGTTACATGGGGAGAGGGAGACTTGGATGAGATCTGAGGAGGAAATTCTTCCCTGCGCGGGTGTGAGACCCTGGCCCAGGCTGCCCCGAGAGGTGGGAGAAGCCCCATCCCTGGCACCACCCCAGGTCAGGTTGGACCGTGGGGCTCTGGGGAAGCTGCTCTGGTGGCAGATGTCCCTGCTCAGGGCAGGGGGTTGGACCGGGGGAGCTCTGAAGGTCCCTCCAGCCCAAAGCAGTCTGTGAGTCCATGAGAACAGCCCCCGATCGTGGCTGTTTGTCTGTCCGTGCTGCGGGCCCCTGGCTCCTGGGACCATCACCCTATCCTGCACCATCCCACCCTTCTGAGTTCGCCCTGACACTGGTGTCCAGCCCAGGACCGAGCTCCCTGCCCCGCTCCACTCGCTGGGCCGGGCGCCCAAGCTGGGCGTACGAGAGCTGCTTGGGCGCAGCTCTGGGTCCCCCCATGGGCTGGACAAACATCCAGGGGATGAACGGGGGGACAGACCCCGTGGCACGGCTGGAGCAGGGGCAGCTTTTTGTGCCTGAGTGGGTCCAGCGCCCTTCCTGCTGAGCTGCCCCCTTTCTCCCTCACAGAGAGCCCTGAGCCGTGTCCTCTTCCTCACCCCCCACTTACCGGCCTTTTTCCTGCGGCGTCGCCTGCGGAGCCACGTCCTGGAGATCCGGCACCTGGACCGGGCGCTGGTGCGCCTGGGCCTGGGTCAGCTCTCCGAGGAGGAGCTGCGAGCGGTGAGTCGCCTCCGCCAGCCCCAGGGTTGCTCCTTCCGCCCTCCCAATTGCTCGGGGCCCAGTGTGTCCCTCCAGACCCGCTGTGAGGCCGATGGAGGCTGATCGCGGCCGCTGTCCTCTGGGAAGGCGTTTCCTGAGCCTGTTTGCCGCGCCGGGGCCCAATGGGGAATGGTTCACCATTGTGTCAAGCTGGTGAAGGTCCCCGGCACGATCCTGGCGTTCATGGGACCCACAGTCCCTGACCGCGGGTTTTCTCTCCTTGCCCCGTCCCCACAGGCTTGTTACCTCCGTGGCCTGAACTCGACCCACCTTGGCACCTGGGAGTGCAGAGTGTGGCTGGAGCAGTGGCTGGGGCTCTCCTGCCAGCTGGAAGGTGATGGCGGCGGCGGGGCAGCTCCGGCCTGGGGGGTAGCGGGGGGCCAGGAAGCTTCCCGAGTGTCTCCGTGCACAGGGAGTGTCGGTTCTGGGGAGATTTGGGGAAATTGTGGCTTCATCCCCTCTGGGCTGCCCCATGGATCCCCTGAGGCCAAGGAGGGGGAGCCGAGGGGGAGCCCCACCGCCTGCGGAGCTGCCCTGGCAGCCAGGGATGAGCCCGTCGGGAGCGGCTGGGCCGCGGCAGCGCTGCCCTAAGCCGCCCTCGTGTTTTTTCCAGCTTCCGAAGCGTCCCTCCTGGCCAACAGCATGGTCCTGCTCTCCCTCAACTACCCGCGGGCCAAGGCGTGAGGCTGAGCCGCCGCCGCCACGCACCCTCACCCTGCCCGCGCACCCACCGCAGCCATTCCCAGCCGGGCGCCACCAAAACCCACCTCTTGGTGCCGTGAACCCAGCGTGAAGCCGCAATTCCTCCCTCTGGCACTGGCCCTTCCCTTCCCCTTCGTGCCACCGGAGCTGGCGGTGCCGGCGATGGCATTCGGCGGAGGCGGCTGCGCTGTTGTGGCTCTTCACCCACGTCGCTTGACCGACAGGAGCCGGGGACAAGTATTGCCGCTGCCCGTGGCCATGTCCCGCAGGGTCCCGCAGCACCAGCCACCGTCCAGCTCGCGTTTGGTGTCCCGCGCCTCATGCAGGGGCTTTGACTCACTTTCTTGTCTCCGCTGACCAGTCTTAAATATAAAACCCTCCCTGAGAGGAGAAGAAAAGACCCCAAATCCCCGTGTGACCTTACCCGGAGCCGTGGGGGGGTTCCTGGGCTTTTTTTTTGGCCAAGGAGCCCTCGCTGTGGAGCTGGGAGCAGGGTTTGTGACCAGCCCCAACGCCGCCAGTGGGGTCACAGGCTGTGGCCGTCACCTTCAGCACCTTCTGCCCTGTCAGCTCTGGGCCCTGCTCCTCGGGGGGCTCGTGGCAGCTCCCGGCCTTGTTGAGGGGCTCAGCCCAGCACGTCCCCGCCTCGCCCCATCATGGCACGGGGTGCGAATCCCAACTGGCTCCATGGGGTTTATTAAAGACAAAAGCACTGGCTCGAGCGTCTCTGGAGGCTCCTCCGGCACCATGAAATACCGCGTGGCCCAGCTCCGGCCCCTCCGATGGGTGGAAATGTCCTTTTTTGAGCATTATGTGGGTAGAACGGGGAGGGGGGGAGTAACCCCCCCCCAAAAAAACCTTCCCCACCTGCTGCCCTCCAAGACCCCACCACGAGGGATTCACCGGGGCAGGTTTAACCCTCGTTAAGATGCAACTTGTGGTTCAAGTTTGAGCATTTATTTTTACACTTAAATATTCTCTTTAAATACAGCGTTATCACCATGGAAGGAACAGAAAAGGCCGGGGGAGGGGGTGGTGGGGTGGGGAGCCAACCTCTTGGGAGGACACGCTTTGGATTCACACCGGAAAATTCAAACCAAAAGCCACTTCATACAGCGGGAGGCAGGAGGTGGCGGAGCCACCACTCGAGGGGCTGCGGGGCTGTGGTCGAGCCCCCGATCCCGCGGTAGCACCAGAGAGGGGACACGGGGCTGCGAGGGGGCGAGCGGGGCCGGCGAGAGCGTTGGGAGCCAGCGGCAGCGCCGCGCGTCCGCCGCCCCAGGGACGGTTCTGGCTGTTCGGTCTCTGGGCGGACGGCACCAGCCCGGCCGTGCCGCAGGGCTCGGGCTGGTGGCTGAGCCACCCAATGAGGCGCCCGGTGACCTCGCGCGGGGCCCAGCCTGGCCATGGGGCGGGAGCACAGAGCTGTTGAACATAAAAAAGGGGCAAGAAAACAAAAAAATCCTGACTTGAACCGATTCAAGTGTCACCGTTTGCTCCCGTTTTGCAGCTCCGAGTCGCTCCGGTTCGTGCTGGAGCCGACAAACCCCCACGGCCAAACCGGCACCGGCTCAGGGGCAGCTCCCACCAGGATGCAGCCGGTGAAGTGCCCGGTGAGGGGGACGGACGGCTTCGGTCTGCCCTGGTTTAGCCCTTGTGTGCGGCCAAGGGCTGGGAGCGCCCCGAGCCCCCGCGTGGGAAACCAGCCCCTTCCCCTCTGCCGGGAGTGGGGGACAGCGGCCCCGGGGCTCGGTCCAGGCGGGGAGGGAGGGGACGGCGGGGCAGAGGGTTAAGGCTCAGCTGGAACGGCGGCGAGAGCAGCAAAGGGGTTTTCAGCCCCTTTCAAGAGGGAGGCGATGGCCGGGAGCACCAGAAGAGCCATAAACCACCACAACCCCCCCAGCAGTTAAAGCACCTGGTCAGGCCGCTGTTTTCCCCCTCCAGATTTCCCCACTCGCCACCTCGGAGGCCCCGGGAGCAGCTCGGGGCCGTTCCCGAGGAGCAGCGGAGCCATCGGGTCGAAGCCTCCGGCAGAGGAAGCTCTTGGCATCAGGGGCTCGTCACTCCCCCTGCTCCCGCGTCCCTCCAGATTTGCTCACCCGGAGCCCGGCAGATGGCGGGGGATGGTGGGGAGCTGCGGCCCCTCAGCCGGGACGGGGCCGGAGCGAAGGTGAAAGCTGCTGGGGAGAGGGGAGGGGAGCTTGGGAAAGGGTCCCCCCCGGCCCTGACCCCCAGAGACCCTCAACAGGGCCAGTTGGGGCAGGAGGCAAAGCGGGGCCCGTCCCGGCGCTGAGGGGATGGAAAGTGCTTCTACTGCCTGGCTGGGGGACGCGGCAGCTGGTGGCCTTGACCGTTCCTCCAGGCTGGCTGGAGCACCGGGACAGACAGACAGACGGACGTGGGTCTCCATCATGGCCGTGCCCTGACCACCAAGGGCTCAAACTTCAAATCCAGGTGGTTAACGTCCCTGCCAAAAAATTTCCTGGGAGAGTTTGAGGGCCGCGGTCTCGCTGCTCTTGTGCAATTAGAGCCTCTCCGCCAGCTCCGGCTCCTTCCCACTCTGTTCTGGCCCCTTGTGCCGGCTGCGGTGGCCGGTGCCGCAGGGGAAGGGGAGCGTCCCTCTGAGGCGCTGGGTTGGGACACGGCTGGTAAACATTCACCGAAGGGGAAAAAAAAAAAAGGAAAAAAAGGTCTTTTTTCCTTAAAAACCGAAGAGGGCAGAGGTCTCCCGGCAGCCCCGGGGGCTGCGGTGGGGCAGCTCAGGGGGTGGACGATGGGGAGCAGGAGGCTCCAGGTCCAGCGTGTCCCAGCGTGCGGGTGACAACCGAGCGGCTGCCGGCACCGGCCAAGCCCTGAAAACCGTCTCTGCCGGGCACGTCCCGGGCTGCTGGCACTGGGTGAGGGGCCGCCGGTTCAAATCCTCTGTACAAAGCAGCCCCTGCTCCCACCCCCACCAAGTTAAATAACCACCAGCGGCCGCTGCCGGTCCGAAAAAACATTATTGTCAATAAATAAACGAGCGCCGAGAGGGGACGGGGCCTCACACCGGCAGGACGGGCCCCAGCGCCGGCTCCTCGGGGGAGGGCGTCTCGCGCGCCCGCGGCGGGGCTTGCTCTGGTGGAGGGGATGGGGAGGGTGGGTGGTGGGGAGCGGCCGCCACTGCCTCCGGGGACGAGGCGGGGTTTGGGGACGCTTCCCCCTGGCCGGCGGCTCGGCTGCGTGTCCCCGCGGGGCCAGGGAGGACGCCCAGCTCCTTCTCGCCCGGGCGGGGGGTGGGTGCCGGCGGCTCCGCCGGGCCGCCCTCGCTCTTGACGCCCGGCGCCGGCCGCGGCTCCACCTGGTAGTAGAGGACGGGCCCATCGTTCAAGTAGGGCTGGTCGCCCGCCGCCGAGGCTGCCGGCTCCGAGCCCTCGGCAAAGCAGAGGACAGACGAGCCCGGAGGTAACTGGGCTTGGATGAGGATGGGGGCAGTGAGACCCGGGCACAAACCCTCTGGCACGGCCAGGGGCTCCTCCAGGATGCAAACGCCCAAGCTCTCGACGCCGGAGCTGCTGCTGGAGTCTTCCTCAGCCTTCAGCCTCTCCAGCTCCTCTGCCGTCTGCAGATGCATCACGGCCGTCTCGTTCTCTGCCATGAACTCCTGGAAGTCCTGCGTTTCGGCCGGCTGCGGCCCCAGCCAGTCGCTGGCGGGGCCGTGAGCAGCGGCAGCGGCCGATTCCTCCTCCGGCACTGGCGGCCGCCCGCCCTGACGCTTGTTCTCCAGCTCCAGCTTCATGATGGTGTGGAGGTAGTGAGTCCGCACCCGGATGGGGTTGAATTCGATCCGACCGGCCATGTTACCGCAGCCGTCCCGGGAGCAGCCGCAGGGGAAGGACATGCGATCCACCTGCCAGCGAGACGGGTACGTGGCGGCTCCCGCAAACCAGAGGATCCCTCCCCAGAGCCCCAGATCTGCCCCTGGCGCCATCCGACAGTGGGACTTCGGCACTGGGGGAGGTTGTTCCCCAAAACAAGGCTGGGGCTGCACCCTGGCCCCTCCAGCCAGCAGAGCTGGAGGGCACCAGGACAAGCCCCGTTTCCCCGCTGATGTCTCCTTCCTGGCTCACCTGGCACTTGATCCCCGCCTGGCTGCAGGCGCAGGCCTCGGGGTCGCAGTAGAGGCGGCAGTCGCAGCCGCACTCCTCCCGCGACAGGCGGATGGCCCGCAGCTCCTGCTTCTCCTCGGCATCAATGCGGTGAACGCCGGAGGCTCGCAGCAGCGCTCGGCGCCGTTTGGTGGGCAGCGGCTGCAGGAAGAAGTAGTCGTCCACCTCCACGTTCTCCACATCGATGTCGTCGTCCGAGACGTCCTCCAGCGTCAGGCCGTCGGCCTCCTCCGACTCCACCGTCCCGTTCTTGGTGAGCTGCGGGGCCGCACGGCAGAGTCAGCGCCCGGCCAGGGGACGCCGGAACCCGGCGGTGGGGCGGGACGGAGCGTGTCCGTCCCTCCGCCCAGCTCCCCGTCCCTGCCAACCACCCGGCTCGAGGCCTCCCCTTGCCCCCAGCACCCAGCAGGGTTCAGCACCGCGAGCGGAGCCCCTTCAGCGCCATCCCCGAGTGATTCCCCCCAGCTGGGCTGCGGGCAGGCTCAGGGCAGCTTATAGGAGGGAGGGGAGAAAGATGAAATAGTAAAAGAATCCAGAGCAGAGAATCCCTTTTCCAGCTCCACTCCCGGGCCCTGCAAACAGCGGGATCAAATGAGGTCGCTGCTGCTTAAATACCGGGGTCCCGGGAGAGCAGAGCCACAGAGCATCCCCCGTGCCCAGAAAATGAGGTTTGAAAGATATGGAGGGGCCAGAGCTGGATCCTGCAATGTGCCGTCACTGGCCTGCTCTGGTCCTTCCAACTGCCCCCTCCCCATGCGCTCAAATCCCCCCAGGTCTCGGCCCCGAGGCTATAGGGGGGTCCCTGCCCTCGGAGCCGGCAGAGCAGAGGCAGCGGCCGCAAAGGTGAGCAGCCTCCAGCCTCCGGAGGGGCTGCTGGAAAAGCCTCTTTAAAAAAACAATTAAAAAATAACAAAACCAAAGAGGCGGCCGCTGGGATTTGCGTCCGGGCGCCCGATGCCAGCGGGAGACGATGCCGGGCTCTGCGGAGCAGCGGCCGAGCCCAGCCCAGGGGCCCAGCCCCAGCCCAGGAGAACAGGCAGAGCCGCCCCAGATCCGGCTCTGCCCCCCAGCAGCCCGGCTGCCTCCTCCCAGACTGGAATTTCCACCGCGGGGACCTGGCGAGGTTTGGCCGACAGCTTCGAACCCGGCCCAGGGTGACGCCGGCCCCGTATGTTGCTGCAGCAGCAACCCAAAAATGAGGGAAAAGCGGTAAAAAGGCATTTGGTGGCGATAAATCCACCGCCAGGCGATGTGGACTGGCCACGCGGATCCCTCCCCTCCCGCCCGCCTTCTGCTCAAGCCCCACCAAAGCCCCGCGAGGTGCTTCCTGGCCATGGTGTCGCCCGCGCCTCCCCAGCCGCCCCTCTCCCCGGTGGCGATACCTTCATTTTCTTGGCGTGGAGCTTCTCCTCCTTGAGGTGCTCGCGCAGGATCTCGCGGTGGTTCACCTCCTGCTCCTGGGCGAACTCGCAGAGCGTGTAGCGGCGCACCGAGTTGTGCCGCTGGGCCATGCCCAGGGAGCTGCCGCCCTGGCTGGGGACGCTGGTGAAGCCCTGGCGTCGGGCGAAGTAGTAGACCGTCACTTGGTCGAAACGAACATTTTTCCGGCGAAGCTGCTTCTGCCGCTTCAGGATGGAGGTGGCTGCGGTGGGGGAAGCCAGAGAGGGGCTGTTTGGAGCAGGAAAACCCTGTGGTGTCCCCCAAGGACCGCTCACCCCCCTGGAAAGTGGCTTTTCTGCTCCCAGGAGTGGGTCGAGCTGGTGCGGGTGGCCCTGAGCTGGCTTTGGGTGATGGCTGCGTCCCCACCCAACCTCTGATGCCAACTGGACTGGACCCATCAACCCCCAAAGCCCCCTCCAGCCACCGAAACATTGCAGGGGAACGCGCTGGGAAAGGTCCGGGATGGGCCTTGGCCAACTGGTCTGGGGGCTGAAATTCCCGGGGTGTGGCATGACCTGCGCTGCTGGGACCAGCGAGCGGGTCTCTGCCCGTCACCCCAGAGGGGCTGTAAGGGATGAACAGGGGAGGACAGAGCCAGCCCCACACCCAGGGAAGGGCAGAGCCAGCCCCACACGCAGGGAAGGACAGAGCCAGTCCCACATCCAGGTGCCTCTTGCCCGACAGCCCCCGGGGGCTGGGGCAGGGATGTCCCATCCACTCACGGATGAAGCCAGTGGAGCTGGACGGGTTGACGCTGTCGCAGCTGTCGGCGCTGTCGCTGTTGGAGATCTCGTCATCCGAGTTGGAGCCGGGTGAGCCCACGTCCGCATCCTCAAACTTCCTCTTGAGGCTGTCGCTCGCCACCGCGTCCATTTGGCCACGGTTCGCATGGGGAGCCGGCGGCCGGCGGGGACGGGGGGCTCTGCCACCAGCTCCCAGCGCCGGCCCCTGGAGCTGCTGGTGGACGCGCCACGTCCCTGTGGAGGAGGGAAGAAGCCGTTAACGGCGTTTGGGAGGCACCGGCGTCACTCGGGATCACCAAGACAAGGGTCCCCTGGCTTAGACCAGCTTCTCCCCACCCTGCCCGGATTAAGTCCCCGATCCCCAACACGTCACTGTGGTTTTCCGAGGCGAGACCCCCCTCCCTTCCGTTTCCGTCAGCCCGGGAGGGGTCGGGCAGTTGGGCCGGGCGAGGGCTGCGGCTCCCTTCGACCCAGACCGTTCCAGACTGACTCGCAATTGCAAAAGGAGACGCTGGGTTTGGGAAGGAAGGAGCTTGCGCCGCCCCAGCCCAGCCGAGCACCCGTCAACGCCCTCCCTAAGAACCCCGGAACTTAAGAGGTCCCTGGGGTTTACCCTCCTGTTGCCGATGGGGGATCAGCGGCTCCGTCCAAGCCATAGGGAGGGAAAAAGCCCCCGTGGGGTTTTGCTGGGAGAGTCTCCGGCATTTTCCTGCCCCTCGCCCGTGCCTAGGCGGGGCCCAGGGGAAGGCGGGAAGCACCCGGCTCCGGCTCTGATCCTGCGGCGGGAAGGGCCGGCGAAACCCCCCGAGCCTCCTGCTGCTGCCGGTCACCAGCGCTTCTGCTCTTGGAGCAAGCCCAGGGCATCCCTTGGCCAGAGCAGGAGCCTCCCGGGACGCCCCAACCCGCCCCAGAAAGCCCAGTGCCCACCCATCCTCCTCCGTGCTTTGTGTTCCCTTGGCAACGGCCGCCGCCGTTCTGCGGGCAACGGAACAAGCGGCGCCAGAAAACGCCCAACGGTACCGGGACACGTTGGGTGATGGGGCCTGGGGGTCAGCGGGGCTGCGGGTGCGACTGGGGGCCGAGAGCAGCGGTGGCACCGCCCGGTTACGGAGCTGATTTCCCAGACAGGAGGGGAGGAGCAGGGGGGAAGACACCCGCTCGAGCGTCGCTGCTGCCCTGTCCCCGACACCCCCTGCCCTGTTTTACCACCTGGTCACCCCACAGCGGCCCACCCGGGAGGCCCCTGGGTGGGCTCCTGCGGGTGCTGAGTGCTGGGGCTCAGCCGCCTTCCATGACCCCGTTTCAGGGAGGAGATAATTAACGAGGAGAGGCTCTGGGCTTCCAAACGTTGTCTCACTGCCCTTTCCCCTGGGCCGGGACTGTTGGCGGCAGCGGCTGGTGGATGCCCCAACCTGGGCATCACACCCTGGCCGGGGACAGAGACCGAGCCCTTCCCCAGAGGGACCGGCCGGGAGGTGGTTCCCATCAGCCGGGATTCCTGTGAAGGACCAACTGGCTGCGCTGGGTGGGTCGGAACTGCCCCGGAGCTGGGGAAGAAGCTAGCAGGGTGGGCAGCAAGGAGCTCGGGGAGACGCCGCAGCGGACGAGGCAGCTGGAAAAGAATGTTTTCATCTCATTCCTCCATGGTAGAAGCTCCCTGGTCCGTGTGGGCATCCTCTTCCTCACCCTCTTCCTCCTCCTCCTCCACCAGCTGCCCCATGCAATGCCAAGGTCCATTTAATTAATTTATTCGCTCAAATTACCCGTTTTTTGAGATAAAACCTCCATTTTTGAAAACAGGGAGGACAAGGGGACGAGCCCACAGCCCTGCAGCCCCTGAGCCCCAGCATGGAGCAGGGCGGGGCGCTACCCAGAGGAGCCCCCAGAGCCTCCCCGAGGGGGGCCGGGAGACCCCCCTGCCCCACGCTGGCTCACGCTCTGTGGCGGGGGGAGGATTCCTGGCCCCACGGTTGGGTCGGGAGAGAGGGGGCAGGGAGCCAGTGGCCCCCCCATGCCGGTGAAGCCTCTCCCCTCCCTCCACACCGCCAAAAAACCAGTGTAATAAATCTCCTAACGCTGGCAGCAGGAGGCGGAGTGGGGGAAAAACTGAACTAAACCGTGAGCAGGTTTTGTTCTGGCTTTAATGGCAGATAAAGCCCCAGGGAGGGGATGCGAGATGGGGGAAGAGAAAAACTTGCCTTGAATGCCCTCAGGAAGGGCCATGGGGCCCCGATTCTGCCACTAAACCCCCTCCCGAAAGGAGCTGAATGGAAAATCTGAACGTTTTCCATGTCAGGGATCGCCTTGGGGAGCAGAGAGAGGTCAGGAGAGACGGGGCTCGCGTGACCACGGATGGCAAGAGCCCCCTGAGACGGTGCCGGCCCAGCCACGGGGCTCCAGGACCCGACCGGGAAAAGCCACCAGCTCAGAGCTCACCCGGGGCTGATCAACGACCCGGACCCCAACGAGGAATCAATGCCGCTGGGCTCCAAAACCCGCTGCACTCCCGGTCCTGGGAGCCCTCTGGGAGGGGGTCGCTCCGCGGCCCCAAAGCTCGTTGCCGGCTCCGGTGGATCTGGTGCCCTCGGTCCAGGCCCCGCTAACAGGTTCTGCGTCACCTCCGATGATCCTCGAGCAGCCGCTGGGCTGATCCTCCACCACAGTTCAGCCAGGCGGAGCCTGCAACAGCAGCTCCAGAGCGAGGATCATCCAGAGTAATTAGTCATTAATTAGCGGGCGGGGACCCTCTGAGCATCCTGCGGATTTGGTGATGGCTCCCGAAAATCCCACGCGGATCCAGGGCTCCGGGACCAAGTGACTCGAGGTTTCCCCTCATATTTACTCCCCTCCACCACGGGCTTTAACCGCAGCCCTCCAGCAGCAGCTTTTTTTTTGGGGGGCGGGGGGCTGGTTTTGACGGAGCCGGAAGCGGATCCTGACGCAGCCTCCTGGGTTCTGAGGTATCGGAGGCGTCAAACGCAGCGACATGGGATGACTTCTGCAGCTGGGGGCGGGGGGGGGCACGACACGTGAGCGGGGAAGAAAATAACTCCATAGGGGCAGGGAGAGCCTCCCTGGGTACGCAGCAGCGGGAGATAATGGGGGGATTTGACCCCGAGCAGGCAGGGGGAAGCCAGAAAAAACACGATCCAGGACGGAGCGACAGGGCCCGTTTCATCCCACCGCAGCGCTTGGCGTCTGCCGGGAGCCGGGACTCCCCGTTCCCCCTCACCCTGGGAGAAGGGCGGCTTCGGGCAGCAATTTCAGCAGGGAAACGTCTCTCCCCGGGTGGATCCCACCCAACCCGGGGCTCCCCACCCCTGCAGCCCCCCCCGCCGCCCCGGCGCTCTCCCTCCTCACTGCAGCAGCGGCGCTGCCGGGGATGACACGGCAGCGTCGCCGCAGAGCAGCACCGTGACGGGGGGAGCACCAGGCGCCCGGCGCTCCCGAGAGCCGCCGGCCCCCACAGCCCCCACCCCAGCCCTGCAGGATGAAACACCCATCAGTGCTCTCCGGCAGCGGAAAAGCAGCGACCACCATCGCCCTGAAGGCCTACCCCAGGTTGACCCCTCCGAGGATGGGAGACGGGTGTTTGTCACCGAGGGGACGCAAAGAGGAACCAGAGGAGGACACCGACCCTTGCCCTGCGCTTCCTCCAGAGGGTGGAGAAAGCAGGTCACTGGCTCGGGCACCCTGGGGCGGCAGGAGGGCGTCGGGGCTGGGCCTGGCACCACCCGGGAAGGGCCCAGCACGCTGGAGCACATGGCTGGGCACAGCGGAGCACGTAAATCCCCCTCCAAGGGGGGGAAAAAATTCAGCTCACACTCAATAATCGCAGCAGAATTCAACCAGGAGCTGGCAAAAACAGTCGGATCCAGAGGCTCCTCCACCCGCTCGACGCCCAGCCCAGCCTGTGCCACTGCTGGCCCCAGGGTCTGACAAATCCAGACATTATCCCGGGGCATAAGCCCAAAAATGGGATTCAATGATTTCCGGGCCGGGGGGACGTCAGGGCGGCTGCAAAGGGCTCAGCGCTCGAGCCCCTTCCTGAAGGAGCCGTTGGAGTGTCTCCCGAAGGAGCCGCTGCAGCCCGGAGGCCGCTGGACCTGCTGGAGCCCCCAAGCCCCGCCTGGGTCCGTCCTCGGGTCACTCCGGCGAGCGCCCGGCCGTGGGTCCGGCACCGAACGGTGGCCGATCCGGGTCCCTCTCGACGCTGCTGCGACCGAAGGCGGCAAACGGGGAAATCTGGGCTACGGCTCCCCTGGCTCCGGCGCTTACACAACTGGCGGCACCAGCCGCAGGGACGGGCCCGGGGTGCCCCGGAGCCCTGAGCCACCTCGACACCAGCTGAAGGTGGGCAGAGGGTCCTGGGGTGGGTCAGGCAGAAAAGGCCCGACCCGAACCGTCCCCCTCGGTCCCTGTGGCTGGCACCAGACTTGAGTCACAGAGGTGGGTCCAACCCCTCTGTGGACCCCCAGACCCAGAGACCCTGAAGGAGAGGGCAGGGCTGGGCAGCAGAACACCACCATGGGCATCCCACGGGTCCAGCTCCACCTGAGGGGCAGCTGAGCCCTCACTCCTGGCTGACAGGCAGTGGCCACAGCCAAGGCTGGCTACTGGTAGCCCTGGCCACCAGGAGCCCGTGGAGACCCTGAGCTTGGGGGCTGCAGCCATCGGGGTCAGCCCTAGCAGCTCCCTCAGCTGCTTCTGCAGGGACTGCGAGGAGGAACCGTCACCGTGGGCTGGTGGAGGCCCCAGCACTGGCCACCGGATCGGGGGAGGTCATCCCAGACCCCACGACAGGGGCAACCGCCCCGTGACACAACCCCTTGGGGACATCAGACACCCCCACGATGGCTCCTCCTCCTCTTCCTTCACACCGTGTCCCACCACCATCACCGGCTCCTTCCCACCCCGCCGTGGGGGTCCCACTGCTTACGTGGCTTCTCAGGGACCCGCCGTGATGTCCCCGCTCAACCCTAGCCCACCCCAACGTGACCTCCACCCTCAAGGGCTCCCATCCGCCACCAGTCCCCAGCCAGAGGACGAAGCAGCTCTGAAGGGCCCATGTCCTCCACAGGACCCTTGGCCCTCCCAGACCCCTCACAGCCCACCCCAGCTAAAGGAGAGGGGGGAGTCCCAGCCCCAGGGCCCCCCACATCCCCTGCAACCCCCCGCCAAATATAAGGGTGACCCACATCCCATACAGGCCCTAAAACAGGAGAGGGCAGAGCCCCAGCTGTAGGGGCCCCCCATCCACTATAGAGACACCTCATCCCTTATAGAGACCCCCTGCATCCTTCATAGCTGGAAAAGCCCCCCCATCCCCTATAGGCCTGAAGCTGTAAAGGTCTCCCCCATCCCCTACAGGCCCCCCCATCCCTTGTGGCCCTGCAGCTGTAAGGGCCCCCCATAGTTCTCCAGCTAGAAGGGGGGGTCCACACCCCCTATAGGCCCCTGCATCCTCTATAGCCGCCCCCTTCCCCAGCCCCTATAGGCTCCCAATCCACTACAGGCCCCCTCCCCACTCCCGACAGGCCCCTATATCCTCTATTTGCCCCCCAGCTAAAAAAGGCCCCTCCATCCTCTACAGGCCCCACAGTTGCTCGACCCCCCCCATCCCCTGTGGCCCCCCACAGCTGTGAGCCCCCCCATCCCCCCACACAGGCCCCTGGCTGCCAGAGGAGGGAGCGGCCGCCCCCCCCAAGGCCCTTCCAGCCCGCCGGGGCGGGGGAGGGGCAGCGACCCGGGACCCCCCCCCCTCCTCCCGGTTCCCCCCACTCCACTCACCGGGTGCCCCTGGCCGGTGTGGGGCGGGGCCGGGCGGGGCGGGAGCGGCTCCCGGGGGCGGCCGGGCGCGCGCTGGGGCTGCGGCCGCGCGCACCCGCCCCGCCGCCGCTCGCCGACAACAATGGGGCCGCGAGCGCTGCGCCGCCCTTTATATATACCGCGTCACGTGACGGACACGCCCCGCCCCACCCGCGCCGCGGGGAGCGCCGGGAAAGCGAGTCCGGGCGCGGGGCACGACGGGAAACGTCGTGCGGAAGTGGAGGCGGGGGGAGGCCCACCCTGAGCCGTTACCGGGGGCACCGCTCCGGGCCTGGGTGGGCTCCAGCCCCGGGGAAGGGGCTGAGGGGATGGGAGAGGGCAGGGGGAGGCCCCGGACCCGCTCCCGGGTGGGGCTGCAGGCCGCAGCACTCCGCACAAACCGGGCTGGAGGCGGCGGAGGCGGGGAGCGCGGAGGAGTCTAGACAGGAGATTAACGAGGCCGGAGACAGCGGGGCGGGGGGGGGGGGCCTGAAAGCGCCTTATCCCGGCGGTAACGGAGCAGCTGCGGCCCCGGTGGTGGGGAGGGCTCGTCCAGCGAGTCCCCACTGCCCCGGCTCCCGCTGCTAGGCTGAACAGGCCCTGGGGAGCGGGACTGGGCCCCCCCGGGTCCTCCCCCACCCCAGGTCCCCCTGCACTCACCTCCGCAGCCCCTCGCCACGCTCCTTCCCCAAGCGCCTGGTGAGCGGCCGCAGCGCTTCCCCCCGGATTACGGATTAGCCGAGTTATCAACTAATGAGCAGGTCAAGTTATAGGATTAAAAATTCCCCCTCGTGCCCCCCACTCTGACCGCTCCGTCTCGCCCCTTGTTTCCAGCCAGGGCTGGAGGAAGGTCAGGCCGGTTGCTACCCCATCTGGGGGCCTTCTCCTCCTCCTCCCAGCGCTGCCACACTCGCCGGCATTTTCCTCATCTGATGGATTAAGATCAGCCGCACACATCCAGGGAGTTCACCCAGCCCCCGTACCGCTGCTCTGGCCACCCTGGAGGGACCAAACCCCTGCAGACAGGCCCCTCTGCCCTCTGGCACTTGCTGTCCGGCCACCCCCCGCCTTCATGGGGAGAAGAGAGCAAAATTATTCCATTTTTGAAGGATTTTTCTCTGCCCCTTCACCCCCCGCTGATGAATGGGGCTGTGGCAGCTCAGGGCAGATCCTGCAGTGGCTCGGGGTGCGCTCGCAGGGTCAGAGAAGTGGGGACCAAGCAGCTTCCTCCTCCTCCTTCTCCGCCTGGACTTGCCAACCAGTGTCTTTGGCCCCCGAGCTCAGGCAGTGGTGGGGAACGAGCCCAGGGGAGGGTCCCGCTGCAAGCACGTGGCTCCAGCCATTCCTGGGGCTCACCTCCGGATCTGCTGGTTTCTCGCCAACCCCAACCCTCCCAGCCTTGGAGCATCCAGTGGGGCATCTGGGGACGAGGGAGAGCTGCCATGGTCCTGAACAAGGGTGTTGGGGAGCTGCTGACCCCCATCCTGGTGGCAGCAGCCACAGGAGCTCAGCCAGTGCAGGCGAGGGACGGGAAGGTCCGGTGCGGACTGATGGAGCTCTGGTTACTGTCAGGTACCTTGATGGCACCTCCAGAAGAAGACACCACCAGAGGAAGAGGGGAACGGGATCCTCACGGCTTTCCCCCGCAGAAGCTGGCACTTCAGCGGCAGGGATGGCGCTGCTGTGGCTCTCGCACCCTCCAGCGCCTTCGCCTGCCCCGTGGGCCCTCCCTGGCCCCAGCCAGGACCTGCAGCGCTCGCCTGGGGCTGGAGCTCGTCGCAGCCACATTGGAAAATACGAGCCCTGCGTTATGTTGTACTTTTCCCCGTTTTTCAGCTCAAAACGTCCTCGGGGGGTGCTGATGGATGGAGGCAGGCGTCCCCCCGGCAGCTGGGTCTCTACTGGGGGATCCTATGGGCAGGGAACTGGACGGACCGCCTGGGTGACACGGCAGATCCTGTCACCGCTGTCCCGAATGCCTGCCCCAGGGCTCTTTGCCTGCCTCAGGCCCCTCTGAGCTCACTGTCCACCCCCTCAGAACGCGATAGGGCAGGGGCTGAAGCAGCAGGTAGACCCTGCTCACCATTCCCAGCAGCGGCTTCTGTCTGCCCTAACCCCGTGGGAAAGACTCGCAGCCCGCGCTCCTCCTCCCTCCCGTGCCGCTTTGCTGCCCATTCTGCTCCAGCTTTACACCCCGAAACCTGGGTATGAATTTCCTGACCCGATGCTCGGGAGGGAAGGACGGCCCTGCGCCCGCAGCCAGTGCTGGTGTCAGGGCAAGTGGAGAGGAGTAAACCGACGCCAGCGCCATTGTCTAAGAGCTGTTGTAATATTAAACGAAGCTTAACAAACCCTTCCCAGACCCGCCCCAGCCCGAGCCCACCACCCACCAGCTCAGCACACAGCGCGGTCAAGACCTGCTCAGCTCAGCACGTGCCCCAGGGCTTCACTGGGCCAGCTGACCTCCAGTTCTGTCGCCAGTCTGTGAGCGCCGCGGGGGCTGATGCCTCAGGAAAACCCTCACGCTGATCCTGGGTCCCAAATCTCTACCGAGAGTCACGTGAGCACGACCTGGGATCTTCAGCCCGGGAGCTCCACTGTGCGAAGCCAGCGGTGGCAGTTCAGGGGCCGTCGGGGCGAGGAGGCCCCTGTGGCAGAGACGGAGGGAGCGGCAGCTCGGGGTCTTTCCAGGAGTTTCCAGGTCTCCGCTCATGTCCTTGTGCTGGAAGGGAAGGGTCCTCATGCACGACAAGAGGACGGCGGGTGCTCCTCGCCTGTCCCCCCCTACTTCAGGATGATGTGGTAGCTCTCACTGGTTTCCGCTGGAAGAAAAGCGAAGCTCGTGAGCCCCTGCTACGGCGGAGGAATCTGCCGGGTCAAGCAGGTCCGACAGCAAAGCTTCCCGGGAAGCACCGAGGGGAAACACGAAGTGGGTCCCGGGCAGCCACGCACCTTTCATGGTGTCCAGGACGAAACAGGACTCGTCTTGGAAGTTCTGTATCATCTGAAAAAGGCCACAAAGCAGCTCAGGCCGTGGCTGTTCCAGCTGAAGGGCTCCACGGCCCCGAGCGAGGGGTCGAGTTCTGCCATTCAGTGACAGATTCAGAGCCCCAAAAGGGCTCGAAGCTGCTGGGGCAGGAGCTTAGTGCTCTGGGAGGCAGAAAAGGCACCAGCCATTAACATTTATTCCTTCCTCCAGCTCTGTGAAGCAGCAGGACGAGAGGGAAACCATCACCTGGGATGAGGGACTGAAAGCAAAGTGCTCCCAAAGCAATCCCCCTCCCAGTTCTACAGCGAAGCTGGAGGGAACCCAGCAGGAAGGAGGGGGCATGTGGCCCGGCCCAATTCAGGAGCCCCATGGACCTCGCGGGTTCAGCGAGTGTCCCCGGCAGTGGCGTCCTTCGCTGCCATGATTAACCCAGACCCTTTGGAAACCGGTGGCGACCGAGCAGGGCCCTTCCCGAAGCCCCGTCCGGGGCACCCACTCCCCGGGGTCCTGCGCAACCGCCACGGCAGAGCTCAGAGCTCAGCCCTGCGCGAAGCGGCTGCAGCAGCCCAGTGCACAAGGCCACTCAGAGGGAGCGGCCAGGGGCTCGTTACCTCGTCGCTGATCAGCACGTGTATTCCCGTCGGACCCTGCTTGTAGATCTGGCTGATCTGCTGGGAGGAGATGCTGAAGAGCTGGGCCAGCTTCTCGGTGAGCTCCAGTGCCGTCAGCTCCTCCAGGTAAATGGCGTGGTACACTGTGGGGAGAAGAGCCGCTGCAGCCGGGTGCCCAGCACGGCCTCGGCAGCTGCACCGTGGATCCAGCCACGCTTCGGCTCCTGCCACGCTGCTCGCCTGGGGAGCGCTGGGCACAGGCTGCTCCCTGCCCAGGAACGTCACCGCCCCGTGGGGCAGGGGCTGTGCACAGCCCAGCTAGGTTCTCCGGTTCAGGAGAGATCAGGAGCGGCTGGAGAGAGCCCAGGGGAGGCTGCAAGGATGAGGAGGGGCTGGAGCATCTCTGTGCCAAGGGCAGGCTGAGAGCCCTGGGGCTGTTCAGCTGGAGAAGAGCAGCCTGAGAGGGGACCTCACCAGTGTGACCAGTAGCTAAAGGGGGGTCAGGAGAGGGGCCAGACTCTGCCCAGTGGTGCCCAGCAACAGGACAAGGGGCCACGGGCACCAACTGGAAGCCGGGCAGTTCCAGCTGAGCAGGAGGAGAAACTTCTCTGGTGTGAGGGGGACGGAGGCCTGGCCCCGGCTGCCCGGAGAGGTGGTGGAGTCTCCTGCTGCGGAGACACCCCAACCCCACCTGGATGCCAAACTGGGCAACTGCTCTGGGGACCTGCTGGAGCAGGGGGGTGGGCTGGGTGATCCCAGAAGTCCCTGCAAGCCCTCACCAGTCTGGGACTCTGTGCTCTACTGAGTGTTGCTTCTCTGCAGGTTAAACACCCGACTGCCACCACCATCCCCCTTCCATCCACGGTGGCAGCATCTCTGCTGTCTGCTCCTGCCCCGTGCTGCAGCAGCACCAGCTCCACCACACCCGGGCTGCCACCGGCATCCCCCAGTGCTGCTCCGTTTATGCACTCCCCGCCCCACAAAGCTCCTCTCTCGACCTGTGGCAGCTGAGCAGTGTTTTGCTCCATTCCTGGCGGTTTTCACGCCCAGTGGGATGGAAACGCCACCCCAGCACCTCCCCAGAGCCACCCCCCTCTCCCGCAAGGCAGGTGCTGGGGGGAAGCAAGAGGATCCGAACTGGAGCAGGGCAAGGAAAGCATGAGCCAGTTGCTTTTGCCCTGGCGGCTCCAGTCACGGGGGTGGGCGAAGCGGTGCCGGCTGCTCCGCAGATGTAGGTCACTCATCATCTGGATTTGCGCAGGAGCCGTTGCTGTCGGCTCCGAGCAGCCGACGCTGCCAGCCTGGTCCCGCATCACCCGTTTGGTGGGCGAGGAGAGAAAAATCAGCTGGGCGGGACCAGGGAAGGTAAAAAGGGTTCGCCACAATCTCTGGGCACGCAAGGGGAGGGGGCAGCACCTGCGGGGTCAGTCTGGAGCCCGCGTTAGGCTGCAAGGGAGCTGGCGTGTGAGCCGCCTCCGTGCAGGGAGGAGACACTGGCAGCAGCCGACACGCGGCAGCCGAAAGCAAAAGCCACAGACCCTCTTTGGGCCCTCCATGGGCTCTGGCTGCCAGAGGGGCCTTTTGCCCACCCCAAACCCGCAGGGCTGCGCGTGGGGACAGGGCGGGTTGGAGGCAATTGGTGCTCAGTGCCCACGGGCAGCGGCAGTGGGGCTGGAAACAGTCCCCACAGCGGTTCTGTCGGCCGAACCCCCGGACCGTTCCCTTCCCCCTCGCCCTGTTGGCAGGCGCCCTGAGGCCGCGAGGCCCCAGCCCTTACCAAAGAAGGTGCTGGTGACGGCGTCCGCGTCCTCGTGCTTCTGCTGGAGGTCCCTCAGCTGCTGGGACTCCTGACACACGTAGATGGTCAGTCTGGGCCGCACCATCCTGTGGACAGAGTGGAGAGAGAAGCCATTGGACGTGCTCAGGCACAACTCCAGAGCCCGACGCTGCGCCCGGGCTCTTCCCTCCCCAGCATCCGCAGAAGGGAAAGAGGAGATCGACGAGCAAAACCCCCGCGGTCATCCCCACCTCGCTGATGCGGCAGAGGTTTTTGTAAGGTGGGGGTGAGGGCGGCACGGGGACGTGGTGCCGGCTGGCACCAAGCAGCTCAACCGGACAGTTCCCTCCTGAGGTCGGTGCGGCCGCAGTGTGGCCCGAGCTCTGCTGGGAACACCCTGCTCCTTGTGCAGAGCCTCGCTGGGCGGTGCAAAAGCCAGCAGCACCTCCCATCCTTCGTGCCCTCCTCCCCGGCACAGCACCACCACGGTTCCCCACTATCTCTGGAGCCATTGGAGGTTTAACCCCAGCAACACTTCCCACCCGCGCGGCTCTTGCAGAGACTGTCCCCAGACCCTCCCTCTGGGAACAGCCCACCCAGCTGCGGCAGCACCTCCTGAGATGCCACGGCTCAGGCGGGAGGTCGGTTGAACACTGGTCCCGGCTTCCTCGGGATGGCGCAAAGGACTGTTCCCGCTCTGGCAACTCCACCGAGAGGTGGTGCAGAGGATGGAGGAAACAACCACGGTACCAGCAGCTCGTGGCTTAGTTCTTTGACATACAGAGAGTGCAATATTTCTCTCCCCTCCTGGATTTCCCTCCCCAAGGGCCGAGTTACCAGACTGGACTGAGAGGTTCAGGAGGATTTGCGGAACTCTGTTCCAATGGCAAGAGCCAAGCCAAGGGGCTCAAACAAATGCGATTTCCCACCTACCCATGGTCAGGGCAGGCAGACACGTACCGTCCTTTCAGCGCGTTGAAGAGCCTGATGCCGTCTGCAGGGCCACAGATCTGGATGACGTCTTCCCTGGTCAGCTTCAGCAGGTCCGCACCTACCATTCCGACAGGGAGAGGAGAGACAGTCACTCGATCCAGCCCAAAGCCTCCAGGCTGGGGTGGCAGCTCCGGGCACCACGGCTGGGCCGGCTCGCAGAGCTCGCCCCGTCCCTGACAACCTCCCCCCGCTCCCCCCAGATGGGCGCTCGCCTTTTCCAGGCAGGTTTTGCAAGAAGCTGTTTCGGTACCAGCCTGTGCCCTGCGTTATCGCCCCAGTGACCCTGGGCAGCGAGGCCGTGTCCCCGGGGCAGGGCAGGGAAACACAGGCCAAGCGTTTCTTCACACCCAGCACTTCCCACCCCAGCGGCATTTCTTGGCTAGTTTTAAGGTGGGGGTGCCGCTGGTGACACTGCCCCAGTCCCACCGTCCTGCCAGTGGAGAGCGAGGTGAGAAATGAAGAACACAGCTTTCGGGGAGCCACGTTTTATTGTGCCACAGAAACCAGGAGGGTTTAACAGAATGGATTTGCAACGGTAATGCAGAGACAGCCAAGGAGCGAGAGGAGGGACAGAGACAGGGCAGACACGGAGCGGGGGTCATC
This sequence comes from Bucorvus abyssinicus, assembly GCA_009769605.1. Classification (NCBI taxonomy): domain Eukaryota; kingdom Metazoa; phylum Chordata; class Aves; order Bucerotiformes; family Bucorvidae; genus Bucorvus; species Bucorvus abyssinicus. The sequence continues at coordinate 14,453,133 of CM020050.1, read as the reverse complement.
ACCTACCCGAGAAGTTTCTGAAGAGCCGAGAAAACGTGGAGAAGCGGTTTCGGTGCAGCCACTGCTGGGCCTCCTGGGGCGTGCTAGTGGGCAAGAGGTTCTGCAAGGCAGGAAGAGAGGGGTCACAGCCTTGGGGGCGACACGGCAGCATTTCCATCGAGGAAGGAACGCAGGGCAGCTCAGCCTGTGTCCAGAACCCCATCCTGAAGGGGAGGCCCCGGGGAGCCGGGCTCATGCACAGGACGGGCTGTGGCCTGGTCAGGGTTCGGTGTAAAGGGCTCGCGAGGGGCAGAGGAGGAGGAAGGGAGCGGGGGGAAGCATGGGGAGGGTCAAGGCAGTGAGTAAAGGGCACGGGGAGCTGTGAAGCTTAGTTTTCACCCTGTCACCTCTTGGCAAATGAGGAGTCCAGAAGAAGCTGGAACTCCCCAAGATGTTAAGCTGGAGCCATCTGTTCCCCAGCAAACCGCAGCCCCCCATGAACGCGTCCCCGCTCCACCCCCAAAGCCCCGTTTCTGACCCGTGCACTGTCCTTACCACAAGCATAAGCTCTGAGGTGTGACTTACATCTGCGAGCGGAGCGGGTGGCTCAGGCTGGTGGTTGGGAGAGCCATTGCTGGGTCAGGGAAAGAGCCGGACAGGGCAGAGCGGGGGGTCAGCACCGCTCTGCCCCTCCCGGCAGCCGCCGCTGCTGCCACCCTGTGCGCCCCAGCACCAAAAGCACCAAAACCCAGCAGCACTGTCGTCGAGGCAGCGCGACACTTGGTGAGAACGCACGGCTCGTGCTGGCGCGTTACCGCGAGGGGGAAGGGCAGCGGAGCTGAACTGCAGCTCAATGGCACGTGGGCTGCTCAGGCGGGAGCCGAGCTTGGCTGCAGCCGAGAGAGGCAACAGCGCCCGGCTCCAAGGGCTTTGGTTTGATGTCCCTGCCCCAACGCAGCCTCTGAGCCGCATCCACTCCCCGCACGCGCCGGACCAGGCCTGCCCTGGTCGCTGCCAGCTCCGACATGTCCCTCTCAGGCACGAGGCCATGGGCAGCCGCTGCTCCCCACTTACCCTTCGCCGATGGAGAAGCTGCTGTGGGAGCTGTTGAAGCCCGGGGACGGCGCATTGTTGACGTACGTGATCTCTGGCCAGGGCGAGCACTGAAAGGAGAACCCAGAGGAGTCACAGGATTGCTCGGAATGAGCAGCACAGCGCAGGTCAACAGCTGTTTGCTGCCCCACAACTGACTACGGACCAGATTTACAGCAGGGGGTTAGAAGCAGCCACGTGCAGAGCTCTGGTTTAGTGATCCTTCATCTCAAAGGGCCAAAATTGCAGCTCAGGGAGATCTGGGATCTCGAACATTGCTCTGGTGCTGGCTGACACACCCGGTGCTCACAGCCTGGGCACCCCCCTGCAGCGGATCGAACCCCAGCCAGGCACTGACAAGCATCCCCGAGTCCCCCAGGGCAGGACGAGGGCTCCCTCCCCAGCACCGTTCAGCACCGACCCCTCAGACAGTCGCGTTTGAACACGCCGACGCTCCCCGCTAGCACGGGGAAGGAAACAACAGGGTTTCGTGCCGGCTCACAACCTCCAGCTGCCACATGAATGGAACGAGGTAAAAACCCTCCATTACAGTGGGGACAAACCCATCTCGTCTCCCGGTGCATGAGCCCTTTCCCCGCCCTAGTGACAACCCCCTCCTCTGCCCACAAAATTCTTCTGGCTGTTGTCTCGCAGCTATTAACAACTGGCCCGAGCGATCCAGGGTGAGCGGCCAGCTCCTCGGCCCCCGCACTGGGCTCGCGCGGTTTCCTTCCACTGCCTGCGCGAGCTCCCACCTCCGTGAGGATCGTGGTTTCGTAGGAAGGCTGGTATTTCTCTTTCTCGTGGGGCGTTCGCTTCTCCATCTTCTCCCGGTCCGTCTTCTGCTTCCGATCGGCTCCTTTGGGCTGGAAAGGAGACGGTCGGGTTAGAGCAGCAGCGGGCGGCCGGAGAGACGGGCAGGAAAGGCCAGGACCAGAGACAGTGGCTCGTCCATCTGCTCACCCACAAGGTGTGTTACAGCAGGGACTGCCCGCCCAGCGTTAGCTGGGGAGCGGCAGCGCTTCTGCCACCCCCTGCCCCAGCCCTGATCTACCCTCCAGCGTGGCCAAAACAGCGCAACAAGGAGGTAAGATGTTTTTTGGGAGAAGTTTTTCCCACCAGCAACCGTTGGCTCTGTGGGGACAAAGGGGGGTTCCTGGTGCCACGTATCTGAGCTGCGGCTCCTGCGCCCTTATCGACCACTCGAGAGGTGGCAGCTCGGTGGCACACACCGAGCGCTCGCCCCATTCCGCCCTCACTCTTGCCACAACAAACTGCCAGGAAAACCTGATTTTACTTGTTCCCTTTATCAAACGCTCAAAGCCCCAGGGGAAGCAGCGCCGAGGAAAGCACCAGTATAACCAACAACGCCCACGGCCTGGGGAGGCTTTAGGGCTGCAGACAGGGCCGGTGCCACAGGCCTCCCGCTCCCCCGAGCTCCGAATCACCAAATCTCTTCTCAGCCGGACCGGACAGCAGGGACCTGGACCAGCCGCCACGCTCTGAGCAGGAGGAGGAGCTGCTGAGCTGCAGCTTCACCAGCCATTTTCTGCCAATGCTCTTCCCCTTCCACAGTCACGCTGCTGGTTCTGGTGGCTGGGAAGGATCCGGCCAGCGGCCAGCACGGGCTCAGAGTCCTCAGCTGCTGCCTTGGAGGGACAGCAGGGAGAGCAGAGAGGGCAGGGCAGGAGCCCGAGTCACCTTGACCCACAACAGATCAGGCAGAACTGACCTCACGCAAGGACAGGGAAACACACGGGGTTGAGTCTGCCCCAGCGCCCGGAGAGCAGCTGCCTCAGAGGGGCAGGAGATAAGGCTGAGATGACCAGAGACCATCCGCTGCAGGGAGACCCTGCCCTGGAGCCACAGCTCCACCCCTTTGGGTTTTCCTGGTTCAAGGTCATCAGAGCCAGAAAAGAAATGCTCCATCCCCTGGCACAAAGACCTGGAGCTCAGTAGAAATGCGGTGCCAGACATCTCAATGTCACTGTCCTCTGGCGGCTTGTTGGGAACCAGCCACAGCCCTGAACTCCCAGACTGAGGAGTTTCAACCAGGGCAAGTGCCGGGTCCTGCCCTGGGGTCCCCCCAAGCCCCGACAACGCTCCAGGCTGGGGGAAGAGCAGCTGGAAACTGCCCGGGGAAAAGGCCCTGGGGGGCCAAGAAGGCCAACGGCCTGTGGGCTTGTACCAGCTCTGGGGTGGCCAGTGGGAGCAGGGCAGGGATCATTCCCCTGGACTGGGGGCACTGGGGAGGCCACCCCTTGAATCCTGGGTTCAGTTTGGGCCCCTCACTCCCAGAAGGACATTGAGGGGCTGGAGCGTGTCCAGAGAAGGGCAACGGAGCTGGAGCAGGGTCTGGAGCACAATGCGCTGAGGAGCAGGTGAGGGACCTGGGGGGGTTGAGCCTGGAGCAAAGGAGGCTCCGGGGAAACCCTCTGGCTCCTGACAACTCCCTGACAGGAGCGTGGAGCGAGTGGCCAGTTGGGTCTCTTCTCCTCAGGAACGAGCAACAGGATGAGAGGAACCGGCCTCCAGCTGTTGCAGGGGAAGTCGAGGTTGTCCCTGAGGAGCCATTTCTGTCCCGTTGGGGTTGTCCCAGCCTGGCCCCGGCTGCCCAGGGCAGTGGTGGAGTCCCCATCCCTGGAGGGGTTTCCCAGCCATGCTCAGGTGGTGCTGAGGGACAGGGGTCAGTGGGGACCCATCACAGGCTGAGTGCCCCAAGTGAAAAGAAAAGAGGAGCCACCAACGGGACTCTGCAGGGTGTTACAGGAGGATGGCTAACGGTGGTGACCTCAGTGTACCAGGCAGCACGGGCACGGCAGAGCCACCCCCATGGCATGGCCCAGCCGCTGCCACATGAACCACCCTCCTCAGCCACCCTCGGCATCGTGGTGCCACTGCTGCCACCACCAGGTCGGGGCTTTGGGGCTCTGATGTGCAAGAGGGACCAGACACCTGCGCCGCTGGAGAGGCTGCACGCAGACAGAGCGTCAGTCAAACTGGAGCGAGGAGCTCAGACAGACACCAAAGCTCCCTTGAGGATCCCCCAGGCTGGTGCGAGTCAAGACTGAACGTGGGAGGTTCCAGACTGAGGGGACACAACACACGTTCTCCCTCCACATTGTTCTTGGCTTCCTGGTGCTGCAGCCTCAGAGGACCCAGGGAGGGCACGGCCACATGAGCCCAGGAGGACCAAAAGGCCCTTTCACAGGAAAGCCCGGCCACCATCCTGCCCCCGAGACCTTCACCAGGGCTGCAGCGTGAACTGGGACCGACTCCCAGTTTGTTTCCTGGCAGGGAAAGGCCCCTGATGGGCCGAGGTACCTTGAAGACCTTGATCTGGCAGCTGGCGGAGTGCAGGTGCTCCGTGTACTCCCCATTCTCGTTCTCCTTGAACGTGTCTATCTGGACCCGGAAGGGAACCCCCTTCTCTCCGCCGTGCTTCCGCATGGTGAACTCGGTGCTGATGCAGTGGACCTGGGGAAGGGGACGCAGCCGGGTCAGGATCCCGCCCTGTCCAACGGGTCACAGCCCCCCGTTCCCCTCACAGGAGCCAGGACAGTGCTGAGTAAGGGGGGGTGAACCACGGAGCTGAGACGGGGCCACGCCACAACCCCCCAGCCTCAGGGGACGCCACAGCAGGGGTGAAGCCACGTTCCTGCAATGAGTTTTGCAACCTCTTAATGTCAGAAGGCAGAGCCCCCGCTGGGGGAGCTGGGGTCAGTGGGGCAGGAGCTCCCGGCCCCCCGCGTGCTGTGGTCAGGCGGGAGGGCTGGACACTCCAGAGGTGCTTGAGGCAGCCAGTGAGATGCGCAAAAGCGTCTATGCGAGACGGGAGACCTGAACCATGAGGCCAACGGGACCCCAACCACCACAACAATGTGTAGACCAAGGGATTGGTGGTGAGCGGAGCCTGTGCCTGCGCTCTCCTGCACTGCCGGAGGCGGGAGCTGGGCTGGGTGCTGGGTGACATCCTTCTCCCACAGCAGCGTCTGGCTGCTGTTCCAGTGCTCCAGGTTAAACAAAGCATCTTCTTCCCCTCTCTGAAAAACTTATTTTCCTCCCCTCTACCCCTGAAACAGGTACCTGGATAAACACAGATGTCCTCTTGGAAGGATCCCACAGGAACTCTACGGTGTTGAGCTGGGTTGGGTTTGCTCTGGGGTCAATGATGCCCACGGACATTGGGATATCTGCAGGGGACACACAGCGAAAGGCAGCGGTTTGGAGGAGGACAAGGATGAGATTCACTGGGAACCCACGGAAGAACTACTCACGTCTGCCGAAGCCCAGAATCGTGACAGCACCTTGTCCCTTAATGTCAAGGGATCAGGGGACCGGCCAGAGGCACCTCAGCACCCCCATCTCCTCCAGCCCGGCTGGAGACACCTCAGAACCCCTGTCTCCTCCAGCTCAGCTGGAGACACCTCAGCACCCTTGTCAACTCCAGCCCGGTCGGAGACACCTCAGCACCCCCCATCTCCTCCAGCCCGGCCGGAGACACCTCAGCACCCCCCATCTCCTCCAGCCCGGCCGGAGACACCTCAGCACCCCCCATCTCCTCCAGCCCGGCCGGAGACACCTCAGCACCCCCCATCTCCTCCAGCTCAGCTGGAGACACCTCAGCACCCTTGTCAACTCCAGCCCGGTCAGAGACACCTCAGCACCCCCCATCTCCTCCAGCCCGGCTGGAGACACCTCAGCACCCCCCATCTCCTCCAGCCCGGCCAGGTGCTGCCGCGGGGCCTCACCTATGTCCAGGATCCTGTCGCCAGGCCGGTTCCAGCGCCAGCCCTCCAGCTGCTGGTGCTCGGTGTACTGCAGCCGCCGGTCGTGAAACACCACTCGGAAAATGCTCTGCAAGGAGAAACGGTCAGTGCCCAGAACCGAACCCCAATGCTCTTCACACTGTGAGGAGCTTCCCGGTCACTGAGGGGCCCGAGGGCGCCACGGAGAAGCCAAAGCAACAAAAGAAAGCCCGGGCAGACCCTGGGACAGAAGCCTGAAGGCGGCAGCTTCTCCTTCCCCAGCACTAAGCAACCAGCAACCGCCTCTTGCTTGACCCCAGGCTGGAGACCAGCAGCACCACCAGCCAGGCTGGGCTCAGGGGAAAGGGAAGAGAAGCCCCAAATGAGCCAGACCCACCCCACCATGCTCTCACGGAGGCCACTGCAGGGACCCCCCGGCTCTCCACTTGCCTTCACCAGCTTCCCGTTTATCTCCGGCAGTTCCCCGATCTTCCTGTTGTCCAGCATTCGGATCTCATAGGACTGCCCTGAGGGACAGAGGACAAGGGCACCTCACGGTCTGTCAGGGATGGACCTTCACTGCCGCCCCCCCCTTTGGCATTTTGACACAGTTTTGTGCCACCCCCGACACGCCACTCGATCCTCCTGCCATGGTTAGCGAGGGGTCACACCAGCACAGGCCAGAAGAGCCGCAGCTCTAAGAGGCCTCTGCAGGAAGAGACAAACCTCCCCCTTCCAGCAGCACTTTCCAGGAATTGCCCCCCTGAACCCCAGACCGAGAAATCAATTACACAAACTTCAGCTGGCTTTGGTCACCAACCTGGACCTTCCAGTTCTACTTGAAAGCAGCAGGAACCTGTAACACAGCCGCGCTGCCGAGAGCCCAGCACCAACACAAACCAGCGAATGGCACCGCCAGGACCCTACTAATGCCACCACTGCCCTGTGCAGCCTGGGACAGGCTGGGACAACCCCAACGGGACGGAAATGGTTCCTCAGGAACAACCTCAACCTCCCCTGCAACAGCTGGAGGCTGGTTCCTCTCGTCCTGGGGAGCAGAGACCGACCCCCTCCTCGCTCCACCCTCCTGTCAGGGAGTTGTCCAGAGCCACAAGGTCTCCCCGGAGCCTCCTGATCTCCAGCTCAACCCCCCCAGCTCCCCCAGTTGCTCCTCAGATGTTCTCCAGACCCTCCTCCATGGTCTTCAGACCCTCCTCTGGACACGCTCCAGCCCCTCAAGGTCCTTCCGGTAGTGACGGGCCAGAACTCGACCCAGGATTCAAGGGGCGGCCTCCCCAGTGCCCCCAGACCAGGGGGACAATCCCTGCCCTGGCCCTGCTGGCCACCCCAGAGCTGACACAAGCCCGGATGCCGTTGGCCTTCTTGGTCCCCTGGGCACACTGCTGGCTCCTCTCCAGCCCCTGTCACCAGCACCCCCGGGGCCTTTTCCCCGGGCAGTTTCCAGCCGCCCTTCCCCCAGCCTGGAGCGTTGCCGGGGCTTGGGGGGACCCCAGGGCAGGACCCAGCACTTGCCCTGGCTGCCCCTTGGCCCACTGTCCCCGGCCCCTTGCTCCAGCCTGGATTTTAAGCAGGTTAAACCCTGCAGGCGATTCACCGGCGCAGGTAGGGGCAGGCACCAAGGGGAAGGAGGTGTCTCTTCCAAACGGGAGCAACCCAGGGTTCACCCTCGAGGCGCTTCCCATTCCTGGGGAAACCGCCACTGTACTTTTTTTGGTGTTTACCCCGCGGAGGGCCCGGGGCTCCTCTCACCTTGGTTCAGGTAGGTTAGCGTTTCATCATGGAGCTTGACGGCGGGGGATGTGGCAGCACACAGCACGTACTGGAAGGGCAGAATTTTGTTCTCATTTTCCGGAGGCAAACTCGATTCCTCCTGCTTGAAGATGGGCAGGGCAAGGACGTCGCTGCAGAGAGATTTGTCAGACAGACTCATTTCAGCTCAGGCTACAGCGACAGTGCAGAGTTTGGTTCCTCCTCCTTTGCTTTGAGCTGTTTTTAGCTAAAACCCCACATACCGACATCCCTCCGCATTAACGCGGCCGAGGAGTCTGAGGGAAGCACCGGGCACTGTGCTTTTTCCCCGTTCGCTGCCCTGTCCACCCAAATCCATGCGCTTCTGGCTTCAAAGCCAAGAGGCAGCAGAATTTGTGGGTCAGGTTGAAGCCCGGCTCCCCGGCAGCGATGGACACACGCAGGGAATGTCCGTGTCGCGCTGATAAAGGCCCAGCCTCTTCCTCGCGGTACCGGCCGCTGACCCCTTCTCCTGCTCCAGGAGCTCGTTTACCGCCCCCCGACAGTCTTGCTCGCGTCAAGGTCACCCATTTTTTCGTCCTCACCTTCTCTGTGCCCCCCCAGCGAACCACCCCAGCGAAAGGGGCTGTCAGCGACCCCAGGGCACATCAGTCGCAGCACAAACCTTCTCCCCACAGCCGTGACCCGCTCCACGATGCTCTCGGTGGAGCAAACTCCGCAGCCCCAACGTGGGCAGGGCCCTTCCAGACGAAGGCGGCAGGAGGTGACCCCCAGCTTTGCCCAAACTCATCACCAGGCCCCCAGACCCAGGAGCCCTTTGTGCTGGGCACCCCGCAAGCAGCCAGCCCTGACCCACCCTGAGAGCGGGGGATGCCCGCCACAGGTCAGAAGATGCTGCACGTCACGCGGGTGCCACCGTCATGGGATGTGGCGGAAACCAGACTGCAGGCACCTCTTCCAAACCACCCGCCGCTGCCTCTGCCCACTCCCGGTGCTGGCCGGGAAACACGAGGCCGCTCACGCCCCGCGTCCACAGCGCTGCCCAGGGAAGGGTGGCTGCAGGTCTCTGTGGCTGCGCAGAGCTGGCTGTCCCCACTGCCCTGTCATCACCGACACCTTTCCATAGACCACGCGGCATCGAGAACGTGCTGAGTAACGTTAATTTAAAACCCATCGGCGATACCCCCGAGCCGCTGGACACGGAGTGAACAGACGGTGTTTCAGCAGGTGCCTCTCAGGCGTTGTACTGAGCCGTAACTGCCCCGCAGGGCAGGAACCAGAACCTGCCCCCACCCACCCGCACGGGCAGAGCCCGGGCCAACGCGCCCGAGCGGCACCGACGCACCGACCTGCTGCTGGGGCCATCCAGCGCCATCCCACCGACCCCCGGCAAAACGAGGTGGGGGGACGAGGTGAGGAGATGGAGCCGGGGGGGGACAGAGCTGGGGGGATGGAGCCAGGGGGACGGAGCCCTTTGGGTCCCAGGGAAGCGCTGAACCCTGCTAAAGGGCGAGTCACCCGCCCCTCCTGGGTGCAGGGTGGGGCTCGCAGGCCTGCAAGGAAGGGGTTAAATCAGCTTTTTTTACTGCCTGAACACTAAAAACTTTTTCCAAGGGAAAACTGGATGAATCCAGCCAAACACCAGCCCCCACCCCACCAGGGCTTTAACCCTTTGGTCTCAGGAGACTGAGCATCCCCCCTTCCTCCACTGTTGCGCAAGAATCACCCACCGCCACCGCCCTCGGGCGAGCGGGGAGCCCCTCCCCACCCTGACACTGCCCGGGGCTGCGCAGGGAACCCGGCCTCGGTGGCCAGGCCCGGGTCATGGGGCAAATGGCACGACCCGGAGGACAACGCTCTGTCAGCAGCGGGGAACGGCATTACCCCCTGCGGAGGGTCTCTCACCCCGGGGCAGGACGAGGCCGAGGACGGCGCGAGAGCAGCAGCAGTCCGCTGTGGGGGGTAATGTAGAGGCCGGAGGGACGCGGGACGCGCTGCTGCACCCACCAGCCCTCGTGTTCCTCGTCGCTTTGACATGGCAAAGCTCCAACCCTGCTTCTGCGGCCTCAGGGATGCCGGATTTGGCTCTTTCTTTTGCTTTGCCTGGCGCAAAACCAGCCTGGGTGAGAGGGGCACGGCTGGGCTGGGACCTCCGGCACGGAGCCGCCACTTCGCCGCATCCCCCGGCTCTCCCTCGCTCCTCCCGTGACGCCGGACCCATGTCATGCGGCACTGCGACCCGCTGCAGTGTCCCGAGCTGCTCCTCAGGGCTCCAGAGGCTCCCCGCGGCCATGCCGCCGCCCGGACCCCCGCACCAGCCCCGCAAACCCTCTCCAGAGCCAGCCTTGGGGTTTGCCTTCGCTGGAAGCGCTGCAGGAGCCAGGTAACGGGGTCAGCTTGGGGTGTTCATTAGGTGTTTCTAGAGACAACGTGGCCACAGCCAGCAGCCACCAGCAGAGGTTTCATTAGACAAACCCTCGCACGGTCCCGCCGGCCCCCGCAGCAGCTCCCGGGAACACCCTCCCGGCCAAAAAACCTCATTTCACTGGGCGATTTAACAGGCTTTTGGGGTAAAACACTTCACTTCGGGTCTCTGGCTCTGGGGTGGGAGAGAATCACCTGGAAAAGAGGGGAAAAAGTAATGACGGACAAGTTCTGCGGATGGAGGTGTTGGGGTGACGTCCGGTTGTCACCTCCAAAGACTGTCACCTCTGTTCCAGGTGACACCCAGTTCCAGGGAGCGACAGCAATGCCACGAATTCAGGGTCATCAACAAACGCAGAGCACGATCCTTGCTGCGCAACTCGTGTGAGAAAAAGCTTCCAGCAGCGCCAGAGGCTGCCCAGAGCCCACGTCACTCCCTCCAGAGCTTTTGTCACCCCCCCCCAGAGCCCTCGTCAACCCCCCCACCTACCAGCGCTCTGCTACAAGGCAGGAACGTGCCCCCTCCATAGGGAGAAGGGCTGAAAGCGGAGCAGCCCCAGGGGCCAAGCACGACAAAGCCACGAACGCGCTCAAACCCTGCGGTGCCCGTTGAAACCCCTCCCCGATGGCAGGGAGAAAATGTCGGGTGTCGGGGCGGAAGGTCGCGCGCTCACCTACGGGGCACAGGCGCTATTTACAGGCCGCGCGGGCCAGGAGAAGGCTCCGAAAACGAGCGTCGGGTTTCAGGCGGCCCCGTGAGACGCCGCGAAGCTCAGAGCCCTTTGGTAACGACGGCGTGGACGAGCTGCCGTGGCCTCGGGAAGCCTCTGCTCACCCCTCCGGCGTGCGAAACCGGTGCCCAGTGGGGTCGGCCGTGGGGGCGAAGGTGCCAACGCTCGTGGCTGCACCATCTCCTCGTGCAGGTCGAGCTCTGACGCAGGGCTTTAGCTCAGCGGAGGCGATTCTGCGCGCAGAGGCGACCCGCCAGCCCTCTGCTCCCTGCTCAGAGTGGGGAGCATCTGCGCACGAGACCCCTCGTCCCAAAGAAGGGAAAAAGGAGTCGCGACTCCCCCCAGAGCAGAGCTGGGCCTCCCCTGCCCACCCGAAACTCCTGCCCTCCCCATCAAGGGACCAAGGGAATCCTCCTCCACCCGTCGCAGCGCTGGGTCTTGCTCTGCCGGCAGGTTACGGGCGTGCTCCCTCCACACTCGCAGCCTTTGGGACTGGTTTTCTCCAAGCGCTACAGTTAACCCAACCCCAAAGCTGGGCAGGTCCCAACCGTGCTCAGGGAGGGCTCGGGGAAGGCACTGGCTCTCCTCGGCCCCAGGAGGAGGGAGAGACGGGGGCTGGATGACAAGAGCCGCTCCTGGGAAAGGGTAGCGGCCAGAAAGTGCCTCCCAGCATCACCCAACAGGTCACTTTTATTTCTGACTTTGTCCATTTCCAACCGCAGCCCCCTCGTAAAGGCCCAAACTCACGTCAACACATCCTCGAGGTGTCCTCCTCCCGAAGAGCAGAACCTCAGCCCTGGCCTCCAGACCCTTTTCCAGCACCCGCCGTGAGCCCAGCTCCTGCCCTGGCTCTGCGGGGAGGGGGGGGACCCGTCCCACCCCCCCAGCCGAGGCAGGTCCCAGGGTGAAAACACCCAGAATGTCCAGAAGCTGCATTTGAACTCATAAAGCTCCAACCCAAATTACCCCGAGGCAGCTCTCGCTGATGGCACCGGCTCGGCACCAGCCCGGGATGGAGCCGATACACCGAGGATGATGATGATGGGGAAGCACGTAGCCGTGTCTCCCCTGTCCAGTCCAATGCCTCACCCCAGGCGATAGTGGGTCTCGAAGAGCGAGCGCGACGTGGGGCCGGGACGGAGCGGGCAGCGCAGCCGGAGCAAACCTGGACCATTGCGGGAGCGGGGCCACATCCCTGTGCCACACGCTTTGAGCATCCACCGCCACGAGGTCCCAATGGCTGCACTCGCGCGCGGGGTGTCTAACCCTGCGGGGGTCCCGCTCCATGTCTCTGCTCCCAGTTGAGCTGAGTCAGGGCAGAGCCTCCCTGACCCAAAAAACCACGGCGGTTCCCCCGAGAGGGGAATTAAATAGGGCGAAGCACCGCTCGCCACGCGCTGCATGAAACCAAAGCGAGTGGCCACGGGCTCCTCTAACCAGCAGCGGGGGACGCAGCTGCAGTTTGAGGACATCAGGAGGCCAAAGCCCACGAAGGCGCAGGGGCTGCACAGCCCCATGGCCTCGAGCCCAGAGCAGCCGATGGGCTCTTCACAACTGTGGCTCCAACCCAATGTCCAGCGGCCACCGGCACGTCCCGGGGTTGCTGCTGGAACCACGCACCCTCCTGAACCATCCCTTGGCCACCCAACGGGCGGCTCCGTCCCCCACCTTTAGGTGCATTTTGGGGCTCCTCAGCCCACCCTGAGCCCACCCCAGGGTGTCCAGCCCCTTTCCCAGGTGCAGGACGGACCCTTTCGGGTGGCCGGAGCTGCCCACCTACCTCATACTGTAGGCGCCGGCACCCAGCTCCTGGCCGATGCCCGACAGGCTGGCGTCAAAGTCCTGCACCAGCCCGGACTCGATCACCTCGTCGGCCAGCGGCAGCTTCAGGGCCCAGGCCATGCTCAGCCCACGGCACGGGGCGGCGGCCCCGGGCGAGGGGGCTGCGGTCCCCGTGGGGAGGGCAGCGGGGGGGCTCCCCGAGGGCTCAGCCGCGCTCCCCCCCTGCTCCTGCGGGCTCTCAGCTCCCACCGGCCCTTGGGGGACCCTCTCCGGGGGTGGCTGCCTCGGGGACCCACTGCAGGGGACTCAACCCCAAACCTTCAGCCTGCTGCGCCCCCTCCTCGCCCTTCAGACCCTCTTCCAAGGGGCTGCGTGGCCCTGAACACCCCAAGGCCTACAGACCCCCCCGGGGAGTCCTCGCCCTGCGGGGACCCCCAAACCCCTCAGCCCCCCGCCCAAGGCACCACACCTCGGGGACCCCGGGTCGTACTGACTCCCCCAGGGGCTGCACCTCCAGGAGACCCTCAGGCACTACGGCCGCCTCAAAGCCCTAAACCCCCCGCAAAGGGCTGCCCCCCGCGGGGACCCTCCGGCCCTGCAGCCGCCCGACCCCCGCGGGGCCGCCCTGGCCCCGGAGCCCCCGCAAAGGCCAAATACCCTCCAGGGGCTGCCCGCGGCCGTCCCCAAGGCCCCGCGATCCCCCCGGGGCTGCGTTCCCGAGAGGTCCCGGCCCCAGCCCCGGCCCCGGCCCCGGCCCCGCCGCTCCCGCCCCGCCGAGGGCCCCGGGCCGCTGCCCCCGCAAGATGGAGGCGGCGGCGCCGCGGAGAAGGCGGCCACGCCCCCCCGCCGCGTCCAACCAATAGAAGCCGCGCGCCGCCGGCTGACGCGCGGCGGAAGATAGCCAATGGAGAGCTTCGAAACGAGCGCGCCGCGTGGGGATTGGCCGGGGGGCGGGGCGCGAGCGGCGCGGCGTGGGCCTCTGGGGTCCGTGCGGCGCCTCCCGGAGAGTCGCGGGTTCGAGTCCCGGCCCCAGCTCATGCGTGCGCTGAGTTGCGCAGGTCTCAGCCGTCAGCGCGCTCGGGAGGGGACGATTTTTTTCTTCCCTCCCGGGGATGGAGGGAACGATGACGACCCAGCTCCATCCTCGGAAGCGCTTCCCCAAACGCCGGGGTGCTGGTGGCATGGGAAGCCACAGCAGGGTGCCAAGCGCAGCCCTTCTCCCCGCGTCCCCCAGGGACTGGGGTCGGGCAGGGTGGGCAGGGACACCCGCCCCCCCGCTTCCTTCCCCTCTCCCCACTCCGGAAAAAAGGGGAAAGGAAAAGAAAAAAGAAAAATACTGTTTATTTCACACCACTACATCAAGTGCATCAGTCTGCCGGGACCTGGTGTCCCCTCCCCGTCCCCGCCAAGGTCTCCCCTCCAGCCATCGCCTCCCCTCCATTGCTCCCCAGGTGAGGGATGGAGCCCCCCCAACCCGCCTGGCCCCGGGGCTCAGGGTGGACAGAGGCGGGGAGGGGGCACTGCCTCCGTTCTGGGGTTCGCCCCCCCAAACCCTCTGGGGACGGCAGGGACCCTGGTGAAGTCCCCAGCCACCGCCCGCAGCGACGTCCCCACGGTGGTGGGCACGAGGCCGGGGGACCGCCACGGTCAAAGGGGGGGTGACGTTAAACCGGGGCTCGGCCCTCGCGAGCCGCGACGCTACCTCGGGAACGGGGCGAGAACAGCCAAAACATGAAAATCACTCCTTTTTCCACGGGTGGGGGGCGACACTGGTGGGGCAGGAGGGTCTGCGTGCAGCCAGGGGTCCGTCACCACGCACGGCACAGGCGGGAGGAGGCAGAGGCGGGCGAACACGCGTGGGTCACGTACGATGTGGAGGAGAAGGGGACGGACACACGGACACAGCTACAGGCACGGCGGGGCGGGGGGGTGCGTGTGGAGCCCCCGGCCCCCACCGCGGGGCAAAACTCGGTGACCAAAGTGCTGACGGCAGAAGGTCGGGGTCGGGCGAGGCCGGGCGTCCCCGGCCCCGTGTCCCCCCGCCCCGTCCCCGGTTCAGGGGATCTGGAAGACGTTGAGTTTACTGGTGTTCTTGAGGGTCTGCCGGCGGTTGCAGAACCAGACGCGCACGACCTCGCGGTCGTAGTTGAGCTCCTTGGCGATGCGGGTGATCTCCTGGCCGGTGGGCAGCGTGTTCTTCTCGAAGTAGGCGTTGAGGACCTCGATGGCCTGGGGGGTGAAGGACGTGCGGCGCTTCCTCTTCTTGGAGGGCTCCCCCCCCACGAACTCCATCAGGTTCTGCTGCCCCTCCTGGTTCCGCAGCTCCGCCTCGCTCAGCCACTTCTCCAGCACCGGCTTCAGCTTCTGGGCGCTCTTGGGGGTGATGTCCAGCTTCTCGAACCTGCCGCCGGCACCCCCCACCCTCAGCGGCGGGGCGGGGGACACGGCGGGGATGCGCGGCGAGGCCGCGGCGGGAGCGACGCCGCGGCGAGGGGGTCTGCGGGCGGCCACCGCCCACCCCCTTTTCCCCCCTTTTCCCCCCTTTTCCCCAGTTCTCCGCCTTCCCCCATTTTCCTCCTCTCCCCAATTTTCCTTTTCCCCAATCCTTCCCCTCACTCCCCTTTCCCCCTTTTCTCCCATTTCCCTCCAGTTCTCCAGTGCTCCTTCCCATTTTTCCCCCTTTTCTCCAATTTTTCTCCCTTTTTCCAGTTCTCCTTTCCCCATTTTTCCGTTTCTCCCACTTTCCTCTCCCCCTTTCCCCAATTTTCCTTGTGCCTCATTTTCCTTTTCTCCCATTTTCCTCCTTTTCACCATTTTTCCTTCTCTCCAACTTCCTTCCCCCTCTTTCCCTAATTTTCCTCTTCCCCAATTTTCCTCCTTTTCGCCGTTTCTCCCCGCTCTCTCCCGTCCCCTCTCCGCCCGTTTCCCCCCGCCCTGCCGCTCTCCCGTCCCGTCCCGTCCCGTCCCAGTGCCGGCTCGCCGCTGGTCCCAGTACCTGCAGATGGCCGACTGGCTGTAGGCTGGGCCCTCGGTGGCCGTCAGGGCTTGGCCCACCTGCGTCTGCGTCAGCCCCAGGGACAGGCGGCGGATCTTGAAGTTCTTGGCGAACTCGCGGATCTCCTCCAGGTTGATCCCCTCCTCCTCCGCCCCGCTGCTGGGGGCCGGGGGCTCTGGGCCGGGGGGACGCGGGGGGCCGAGGTCAGACGGCCGCCGAGCCGCCTCCCCCCACCCCCCGCCTCCGTAACGAGCGCCGCCGTTGTCGGGGTCCTGACGAAGGTCGGGCACCCCGGGACGGGGGGGCGCAGCATCGCCCCATCCCAGGGAACGCCGGTCCCCAGTAACCCCCGGTGTCACCAGCGTCCTCTTCCCATCCTGGGGGCTCCAGACCCCACGATTCTTCTTCCCAGGGGACCCCGGTCCCCAGCATCCCCCCAGTGCCCCCCCAGTGTCACCAGCGTCCTCTCCCCATCCTGGGGGCTCCAGACCCCACGATCCCTCTTCCCAGGGGACCCTGGTCCCCAGCATCCCCCCAGTGCCCCCCCAGTGTCACCAGCGTCCTCTCCCCATCCTGGGGGCTCCAGACCCCACGATTCTTCTTCCCAGGGGACCCCGGTCCCCAGCATCCCCCCAGTGCCCCCCCAGTGTCACCAGCGTCCTCTCCCCATCCTGGGGGCTCCAGACCCCACGATCCCTCTTCCCAGGGGACCCTGGTCCCCAGCATCCCCCCAGCGCCCCCCTGGTGACTCACTGGAGACCAGCTGGCTGACGGTGGGGGTCTCCGAGCAGGTGATGGGGACGGGCGCGGGGGTGGCCTTCGCCGCCGGGGCAGGGTTTGCCACCACCACAGCCGGCTGGGAGAGTGCGGGGGCTGGCTGGATGGGCTGGACCTGGGGCAGAGCGGGGGGTCAGCACCCCCGGGGCGGGGGTCTCCCCGTCCCAGCGCCACGGCCGGGCTGCTCCCTGCCCACCGGCTCCCCCTCCCACAGCCACCGCGGTGCTGGGACCGCTGGAAAGCGCCCGGCTCCCTGCTGGGAACGGGGCCGTGACAATCCTGTACTGGGTTTGGGGTGTCCCACCCATGTCGGTCTGCTGGGTACCAGCACCTCGGCTCCCGCGGCTTGGTCACGTCCCAGCCGGGCTGCGACATTCAACGGGCACGGAGAGCAGATGCCCCACGGGCAGCACTGTGGGGCATGAGGGGACGCGGCTTGAAGATGCTCTTGGCCCCCCAAAGCCACGTGGTTGGGTCCCAAAGGCGCTCATGTGCTCCCAAAGCACCGTGGCCCCATCCCAGAGGGGCTCACATGCTCCCAGAGCAACGTGTCTGGGTGCCAAAGCCACGCGGCCGCATCCTGAAGCTGCTCAGGTGCTCCCAAAGCCTCACGGTGGGGTCCCAAGGCCACGTGGCCGCATCCCACAGACCCTCAGCTGCTCCCAAAGCCCCGTGGCCGGGCACGCCGCCAGCCCTTTGGCCACGTGGCCGTCACCCCGTGCCCGCCGCTCACCTCGTTCTTGGGGGGGGGCTCGGGGGTGCCCGTTTTCTTGATGGCGGCCGCCTGGATGGCGCTGCCGGCCAGCGTGGCGATGACCTGGCCCTGGGCGTTGAGCAGCAGCTGGGGCGTCACTGTCTGAACCTGCAGGCTCTGGGCCGGCAGCGCGGGCGGCGCGGGGCTGGCCGCCGCTACCCCGGGGGGGTTCACCACCCACGGCAGGGTCCCGATCACCTGGGCGAGGGGAGCAGAGGCTGAGGGCCGCGTCCCGCAAACGCCCTTCCCCGGCGTGCGGGGGACACGCCGCCTCCTTCCCCAGGAGAAACAACCCCGGGGCAGGTGGCTGGTGGGTGGGCGAGGGCAGGTCCCCCGCGGCGGTACCTGGCCCTGGGCGTTGGTCAGGATCTGGCCCGTGATGCCCTGCACGCTGGGGATGGCGTTGGCGATCACGGGAGCGGCTGCCAAGGAGCCGAGGAGCTGGGGCTGGCCCCCGAGAGAGGCGGCGCTGATCTGCGGAGAACCGAAAGCTGCGGGTCAGAGAGGTGGCCGGACCCCGGGGCCACCACGTTCCCCCGCGCACGCCGGCCACCCCCTTCCCCGCGGCAGGGTGCCTCCCGCCTGGCCGCCGTCACGGGGTGCAGGCCCTTGGCGTCCTTAAATCCATCCTTCCGACTTCGCCTCGAGCCAAGCCGCCGGCTCGGTCCCTTGTCATTCGCCGGCGACGGGGAAACTGAGGCTGGGGTCCTGCCCGATCCCCTGGCAGATGCTGGCTGAACCGGGGGGCTCCGTCCCCGGCGGGAGCACGGCTCCTCGTGGCTCTCCACGGCCCCGCACGGCACCGGACGAGGGGAGCGGGTGCCGAGGTCGCGTGGCTCCAGGCCGCGGCTGCTCCTTACTATGCCGGGGTTAAAGGCGAATCCGGCCGGCTGGACGGTGATCTGGGTCTCCAGCGGCTTGGCCGCGGGCGCGGCGGGCGCGGCGGGCTGCGGCAGGATGGGGGGCTGGCCGGGCGCGGCGGGGAAGGCGCCGGGGGGCTGGCCGGGGGGCCGGGGCTGGCCGGCGGCCGGCAGCGGCTGGGCTGGCTGCACCGGCGCTGGGATGGCCGCGTTCAGCACGGCGGCGGCTGCGGAGCGAAGAGACGGAGAGAGCGTGAGCCGGGGGGAAGGCCCTGAGCTCGGTGCCCGTCGCCCACCGCCCACCGCCCCGTCCCAACGGGAACCGAGTCGCCGGGTGGGTCGTCTCGCGTTGCGGCAGCTCCCGCTAACGGGCGGCGCCGAACCCTCCGCCGCAGCGGGGCCCGTCCTGCCTGGTGGCTGCTGGCTCTGACCCCAGCACCGGGTGTCACCGGGGTCCCACCATCTCCCCTGCCCGCAAATCGCTCCGGGACAGGCTCCTTCCCTCGCTGGGACGATTCCCTCTTAGCGGGAAGGGCTCGATCCTGCCCCGGGGAATTGCCCCCAGGCACTGACCCCCCGCCCCGGCTCTCACGCCCGCGGCTCTCCCCGGTGCGGAACCGGGGGGACCCAAACCCAAGGCTCCAAACGGACCCTGGACCTCACGTCCCAGCCCTGCGCGCTGCCTTCCTCCCTGTCGCCATCCTCATCCTGCCCCCCTCTTCCCCCACGCTCCCGGCGCCTTTCGGGGAGTCCTGGAGCGGCCGGGCTGGGCTCGGCGCGAGCCGGGGAGGGTCAGGACGGCCGGAGGCGGCCGCCGAGCGGCGGGGCAGCCGTTACCTTGTAAATTGGCTATGGGCGGTTTGAAAATTGCCCCCGCAGGAGAAGCAGCCGTCAATCCGGGGAGGGCAGCGACCGTTGCTGTAGGAAATGTCCACACAGCCAGCCCCTGCTGACCGGCCACTTGACCTGCAATACTGATGGGGATAAGAAGAGGTTGAGTAACTGTCCCTGCGGGAACCATTACTCCTGTCACAACTGTTGCTAAGTTTTCCTGAGTCAAGACCTGCAAAAGCAAACAAGATTTCAAAAAGAAACACAAATCAACGCCACTGCATCAGCATCAGCGGAGCAAAAGTCTTTGTAAACAAGGGGGGGCCCGGGGTCCCTCCCAGCCCTGCTCCGCGGAGGTCCCCTCTCTCCCCTGGGGATCCCCCACCCTCGCCCAGCACCCGGCGCGTCCCCGGCAGCGCCTCGGCGGCCCAAGGCCCTCGGCGAGGGCGCCAAGCAGAGGGAACCGCCGCGGTTCGGGGGGCAGCTCCTACCCCCCGCGCCGCCGGCGGTCGCCTCTGCCCCTGGGGGTTTGCCTGTAGCCTCCCCGGGGGTCCCCGCCTCGTCCCCCCCCGACACCCCGGCTCCACGGTCCACCCCCGCCCTCTCCCCGCTGTCCCTCCCGCCCCGCTCCGCGGCCGGGGGGTAGTTACCTGTGGGGTGGCCTGCACGGCCAGCGAGGCCAAGGGCTGCGGCTGCTGGCTCGTGGCGTGGCCGAAGGTGCCGACGGTGCTGGGGCATGCTGCGGCCGCCGGTTTGGCTTTGCCTGGGGAAGGGCAAGAGGAGGCGGGTTGGGGAGACGCTGCCGCTTGAGCCGGGTGATAGGCGTGAGGGTGGGGGGCACCCCCAGGGTACGAGCACCCTCCCCCGGGGGTCCCAGGGGAGCTGCATGGAACGCGGCGTGGGGCAGCCCGGGGAGGGGGTCGCTGCCCGGGCTGCGGGACGGGCACTGGGGGGCTTCGTGAGGGATGGTTTGGAGAGGGGGCAAAGGAGGGAGGGGGAAGCGGTTTGGGTGTTCTGGGGAGGACGGAGGGGTGTGGGCAGTGGGGGGCGGAGGGGACGGGAGGAGCGGGGCCGTGTGAGGGGTCTGCCAGGCTGCAGGCGCCCCTCGGGCAGTCGGCCGCGGCAGGACCCTCCGCAGCCGCCGGCTCCAGAATTAGCAGCAGTTAAAGCGGGGTCAGACCCCGAACCGCTCGCCCGGGAGCGGGGAGCTGGGTCGGGACCGAGGTCGCCCGGTCAGCGGGTCCCCCCTGGGCTGAGCTTTGCGGGGGCTCCTTCACCCCCCGCCCGCGCTCTCAGAGTCTGTTTGCGATTCTGGGTTACCACCAGCACCCGACGGGGGGAAACCTGGGGGTCTCTCACCCGCAGAGGACCTGCAGGTGGTGGAGCAGCCCCTTGGGTTTGTTCTGCTCGGCTTCGCAGAGCAGCAAACCCCGCTGAACCCTTCTGTTTTTATAAAAACACCCTTCTGTGCCGTTTCCTCCGGCAGAAAAAAACCTTCACCAAAGAAATACTGCTCCTGGCGAAGAGCCCAAGGCCAGGGAGGTTTGGGTCCTCGCCCAGAACTAACTACAGGGCTGCGACCTCTGAAAAAACCTGGTTTTGGGGGGTTTTGGTTAAATCTCCTACTGAACCCACGCACAGGTAGCACCCAGCATCCCAAAGTCCAAGGGTTTCGCTGGGCTTTTTCTCCCCTCCAGCCCGAGGGCCACTCGCCCCCTCCTCGTACCAACCGCCCTCAAACCAGCTACAATCCCGCCTGGTTTTTGTGGTGAAACCACGGGGATCTGGTTGTGCCCCGAATCCTGCCGGGAGCTGACAACCGGAGCAAAGTCCTGGTGATAAATAGAGCCCCGGGGCGGCAGGAGCGGGGCTGGACGCCGGCCGGCAGCTCTGGGTGGCCCCGCCGGAGGATCGGGGTGCTGCGGCGGGGAACCCCGCAGGGTCTCCCCACAGGTTCATGGCCAGAGGAGGGGGAAACCGAGCTCCCCGGCAAACCCCCTCGCCGACAGAAGTCCTCCCTGTTTGCTCGGGGGGTCCTCGATGCTTTTCCCCAGCAGCTCCCGCAGGAGGAACAGGGTTTGCTAACGCGCGACCCAGCTCGGCACAGGGATGCTCCGGAGCAGGGGGTGGCGACGGGCGCCCACGGGCGCAGCTCGTCCTGCCGGCTCTGTCCCACGGTCCAGAGCCCGACTGGGGCACAGGGATGGAGGGAGCTGGAGCAGCCCGGGGAAGGAAGGTCTCTCACCGGCCGCCTCCCCGCTCGGGGTGCCGGGCGGGTCATCCTCTCTGCCTGGGTGGCCGGTTTCTTCCAGGGAGCCCCGCGCTACCTCCCCAGGTGGCATCTCCAAGGCTTTCTGGTCCTCCTCGGCCGGCAGCGGGGTGTCCACGCCGACCTCCAGCACCCGGATGGTTTCATGGCTGGACATGACAATAACCTGCAAATGCACCCCGAAACATCCATCAGCTCCGGGTGCCCAGAGCTGGGCGGTGACGCCCCGGCCACACACCCCAGGGCAGAGCGAAGAGGCTCCCCCCGCCCCACGGGACCCTGAGCCTCCTCTTCCTTGTTGGAAAACCCCAGGATGAGGCGGCCAAGCCCCAAGAGATGGGGCTGAACATCTGCGTGCCCAAGGGTGGGGTCAAACAGGGTGGTTGTGAGCGCAGGGCTGGGGCAGGGTGGATTTCCACCCTCTGCCGGGGCACCTAGCGGGGCGCCGAGCCCCGGCTCCTCACCTCGTGGTCCTCCCGGCTGTGGGATGTGAAGGGGCGCAGCGGGGACGGAGCTGGCGGTGCCCGTACCTGCTCGTTGACTGTCAGCGAGGCCTCCTGGGGCTGCACGGCATCGGTGTCCATGGTGTCCCGGCGAAGGTGGGAGCGGGCTCAGACCTTCCACATGCTGCAGGTGGGGGACATAGGACAGGCCGTTACTGACCCGGCGAGGGGCTGGGGGGTCCCGCTCTGCCCCCTCCTCCCTGGCTCTGCCACCCAGCCCTGCCCCACTGCACTGCCATTCGGGGCGGTGTGGGGCTGGCTCCTGGGGGGACACGCGCTCCTCCCCAGGGGAGGCTTTGGTGTCTCGGGCACCTCCCGCCCCCTCCCAGCCTCTTGGCAAAGGGGTCCTGGATGTGGGGTAGCGCTGTTTATTGGGGGAGCATCAAAGATCCCAGCAGCGGAGCAAGGGCAGGGTTATCCCCAGGGCTGAGCTTTCCCCTCTCCCCTCTCCCTGTGGGAGATGAGGATGAGATTCCTACAGCCCCCTCTGAAAACCCAAAAAAACAGGCACAGCCCCTGCGAAACCGCCTGCGCCTCCTGTGAAGCCCAGAGCAGGTCCCCAACGCCTCCGAGCGACGCGTCGCCGCCCCTGACGCGGGCTGCAGGGTGGAGAATCAATTTGCTCCTTCCTGAGGGGACCAGAATTGGTGGGGAAACCTCGGGAAGCTGGTGACAGGCGTCGATGAGGGAGGGAAGGGGCTCGGCCAGGGTGCTGGAAGGCCCCTCTTCTCCTCCAACACCCTTCAGCAGCTCCTCTGGTCACGTCCTGGCCCCTCGCTGGCTGGCAGGAGGTGGCAGCCTCTGGAAGAGGCTCATGGTGCTGGACGAGGGTGGTCTCGGGGAGGGTCCAACCCGCCAGCGCAGTGACAGGACCCCGAGGTGCCCTTGGCTGAGCAGCTCCCGGGAGCCCAGGACACGCTGACGCTGGAAGGTGCAGACAGCCTCCAGCTGCCGCTGCCTGAGCTGCCCCAAAAGGCCGGGCAGCATCTGCTCAGCACCCCCAGCGCCTCTGCCGGGCCTGATGCCGCCTCTGCCCCACGAGGGACGCCGGCGTCACGCAAAGCCGAGCGTCTGGAACGGAGGAGAGCTCGGGCAGAGCCTCCCAACTCATCCAAAAGGCAATTCCTGCCCCAAACTCGTGGTGCTGCGTCTCATCCATCGGTTCAATTCCCCCAGGGCGCCCGCTGCCGCCCTGCTCATGCACCGGCCCCTCGCATCAGCCCGGGAGGGACTTCCAGGAGCCAGGACACATCCTCCGGCACCGTTTTACGAGCCCTTTATCGTTTCTCTGAGTCTCAGAAGGCTCCTGCTGAGGCCACCGAGCGGAGCCGGAGCCGGAGCCGGCATTTGTACGGGATGAGTGAACGCAGTTATTGGGATCCTCTCGGTCCAAAGGGGCCTAAGTTCAATTAAGAGCCAAATTCTCATCTGAAACTCACAGGGCTGAGCATCTCCTTCCCTCGGGCTGGCTTCTGTACCCTCCACTCGTTTATCACCTGCACTGAAGTGCCACCGGGGTCCCAGCAGAGACGGGGCTGCTTCCTCTGCCAGCCGCTCGCCCCAGCTCTCCTCTTCCTTGGCCCGCCAGGCACAACCCAAAAATTCAGGGGAGTCCCAGAACCAGCCCCGCGGCCCGGCTCAGCGAGGCCGTTCGGAGCAGCCGGTGATGGATCTCTGGCAGCTGCCGCGCACGCCTCAGCCTGGCCCGACCGACACCTCGGGATGCTCGTGCGCGGTTTGATTACTTCATTCTGGCGCCACGGAGAGCGGAGCCGGGGACGAGCGAGTGGCTCCTGCAGGCCACTGCTGTTATGGAAAGTCAATGAGTTCTCCGCTGCCGGAGCCCGGGAACGGCGACGGAGCCGGAGCGAGGGGTGTCTGTGGTGCCCGCGAGGGACCGGCAGCGCGGGCACAGCAGCAGAACCGGGGCACAAAGCGTCCCGCTGCCAGGAGTGCGAGCGAGGGAGGGGAAAGGCTCTGGAGGAGCTTTCTGCCCTTCTCCAGAGAGCTGCTGCCCACGGGGAGCGCGGCTGGGGGCACGGGGGGGGGTCTGACCCCACATCCCGCCGACTTCCCCCCCGGTGGGTGAGCCTTTGCTCCGGGGAGCTGCTCCGTGTCACTTCAACTCCTCTCTGCACCCCGGGACCCGGCTGGACCCCGCAGCAGCGGCGCAGCCCGCCGTGTCCGGTGGCAGCTTTTTGCTACGCTTGAGCCTGGAAGAGGTGGGAAAACCTCCTGCCCTCGTCCCATCGCCGCTGCCCCCGGGATCCCTCCCCGGCTGGCACCAGGCTCCTCATTGGAGCGGGTAGCGGAGCCCAAAGTGGGATCCCAAACCGGCAGGGGAGCTGCAAGGGAAGGGGCAGCCAAGGGGCTGCTCAGTCTGTGGGGAGACCCCTCCTGCGCAGCCAGACCCCCAAACCACGCGTGGAGCCACCGCGGAGCCGGGCATGGAGAGGAGCTGCGGTGTGGGGGGTATGGAGCCGAAACCCCGTGGGGACCGTGGCGGGAGGCGGCAGCCCCAGTACTCACCCACTGGTTGCTCTGGGGTGAAGGGGCACTCCCGGCGGGGGACGGGACGGGGCTGTGTCCTGCTCCGCGGGCGGCGGCTGAGGCTGCAGGGAAAGAACGAGCAGAGCTGTCTCTGTGCCCCCTCCCGCGCTCCCCCCGAGTGACGAGGAGCAGCAGGACTGTGAGACAGAGGATGTTGCTCTTGCATGATAAGAACCTGATAAGGTAAACAGGAGGTTGCCTTGTAGGGTGGGAGTGTGGAACAAAGGATGTTGTTCGTATATGATAAGAACCTGTTGTCAGCCCAGGTTGCTCGAGATAGAGAGGGGATTTTTCGAAGCCGGACTGCGCTGGCTTAATAGGGTGTTGGATATTAACTTCTCCTCCCAGGGGAGGCATAAGTTCGCGTTAATGAGACACGCGACGTATGAACTGGTATGTACTACAACATGTAGAAGGCGTGTCGGGTTAGCCTGTGAACTTTGGAGTACCCGGCCAATGGGGAAACAGAGGAGGGATTCCACGGCCGGGAATAGGGTATAAGAATTCATGCATTGCTCTGACCCGGCGTGCCTGCTGGTTAGACACCCGGTCTTGCAAGAACGTAATAAAATTAGGTGCTTCACTGTGAAGTCTGGCCTAACCCTCTTGTCGCGAGGTTTTTTTTGCTCGTTTCTCACAGGACCCCATGCGCCCGGCTCTTGGCGAGAGGCGACGACTCAAACCATCCCCATCCTCACAGCCTGGCCCTCCCTTACGGCTCCTCGGCGCTGCCGAAGCACAGTGGAGCTTTGGGAACTGGGGCTGAAGCACCCAACGGCCCCGAACGCCTCCGGGGCCGCAAAGGCAACGTGTGCGGTGGCTTCTGGTGGAGCCGCGGAGGCTGGTGGCACAAAGAGCACCCGGCGCCGCTGTAAATACCAGGTCTTGCTGGTACGCCTCTGGTGCGGCCAGGATAGGGTTAACTTGGACAAACAGCTGGGAGGGGCCACAGCAGAACCGCACCAGCCAATGGGATGTGGGATACCACAGTGACGTCGTGTCCAGTGTACGCACGGGGGGACTGGGGGGAAATTGGAGCTGTGGTGGGGTGTGGTGGTTCCAGCAGCTCCAGCGGTTCCAGCAGTTTCAGCAGCTCCAGCGGTTCCAGCGGTTCCAGCAGCTCCAGCGGTTCCAGCAGTTTCAGCAGCTCCAGCGGCTCCAGCGGTTCCAGCAGGTCCAGCGGTTCCAGTGGTTCCAGCAGCTCCAGCAGTTCAGTGGTTCCAGCAGCTCCAGCGGTTCCAGCAGCTCCAGCGGTTCCAGTGGTTCCAGCAGCTCCAGCAGTTCAGTGGTTCCAGCAGCTCCAGCAGTTCCAGCGGTTCCAGCAGCTCCAGCGGTTCCAGCGGTTCCAGCAGCTCCAGCGGTTCCAGTGGTTCCAGCAGCTCCAGCGGTTCCAGCGGTTCCAGCAGCTCCAGCGGTTCCAGCAGCTCCAGCGGTTCCAGCGGTTCCAGCGGTTCCAGCGGTTCCAGCGATTCCAGCTGTTCCAGTGGTTCCAGCAGCTCCAGCGGTTCCAGCGGTTCCAGCGGCTCCAGCGGTTCCAGCGGTTCCAGCGGTTCCAGCAGCTCCAGCGGTTCCAGCGGTTCCAGCAGCTCCAGCGGTTCCAGCAGTTCCAGCAGCTCCAGCAGTTCAGTGGTTCCAGCAGCTCCAGCGGTTCCAGTGGTTCCAGCAGCTCCAGCGGTTCCAGCGGTTCCAGCGGTTCCAGCGATTCCAGCGGTTCCAGTGGTTCCAGCGGTTCCAGCGGTTCCAGCGGTTCCAGCTGTGCTGCTCATCGCTCGGCTCATCCATCACAACTGGTGTCACTGGTATCGCTGCTGTTCCTCCTCCCTTCCTGCTGTTCCACTCAACTCCTCCTCTCACCCCCCGGGATTTGACGTTTCCCCTCCATTCTGCTCCCCATCCCGCCGGGGCGGGCGGAGGAGCGAGCGCCCACGGTGCTGAGCTGCCGGCGGGGCCTCCACCAGGACAACGTGGGGCCCGAAGGCTCGAGGTAACGATGGGTCTGACGAAAGCATGTTGTCCTGGTTCGATGGTTAGATGGTCCACGGTCTCCACCCTGGTCCATTCGCCCGCCTGGGGGTGGTACGTAAACCCCTGGGTGCTCCAAGTGATCCCTGGGGTGATGTTTGTCACCCCTGGAGATGGGTCAGGACCGTCACGCCGCTGTGTGGGATACTGGTGACTGGTGACGCGGCGGTACCCCCGGGCACGAGGTTACCGTGCGGCTTCGTGGTTGATCCGGAACCTCACCCAACCCACGGGCGAGGCGGGCAGGAGCCGTCCTGGCTCTGGAGGAGGTTGAGTCTCTCTGGGACGTCCAGGCCAGTTTGCTCCTGCTGCAGCATCTCCCGAAGTCTTGTTCAGGGTTCACAAAGTTTTTTCAAGGACAGCACCGAGGCCGGAGTCAGGGCGGCTGGGAGAGCGTGGGCACGCGCTCAGGACAGTGGTCACCTCCGACGCTTCGGGATTTCACCCCTGAACCAGCACAGGGTCCTGCCAAACCAGCACAATAGTTGGAGAAAGCACCTGGTCAGCCTGAGTCTGCGGAGGGACGGCGATCCCCGCGACGCGCTGGGCCCGGCCCCGGCGGACCCAGCCCTGCTCCACGCCGGTCGGTCCCTCAAGGGGAGCAGGAGGTCCCTGCGCCTCAGAGCAGAGCAGCTGGACCAGAGAACCAGCCCCTGCCCCTAACGGTCGCTGCCGCACGGGAGAAGGAACTCGCGCAAAATCAGCGGGTGTAGCGCGGGACGAGGACGAACCAGGGCCACCGCGAGGACGGGGGCAAGAGGCAGGGCCGGAGGCGACCGCCCGGTCCCCGTCCCCGAGCGAGCTGCGAGAGCTGTGCGGGCGCTTCAGCCGCCGCCCAGGTGAGCGGCTCCGGTGCTGGGGAACGGGGCAGGTGGTCTGGGACGAAGGGTGGGGAAGCCGAGCAGCCGCGGTCCCTGTCTGGGGACGGGGACGTTGATGAGGTGATCTGGGGATGGGGACGAGGTGACTGGAGACAGACACCAGCCCTCAGCCTCTGCAGGTGACTTCTGCCGGTGGGGGGAAAGGCGCCCCTCAGGGAAGATGTTCCCTGTCACCCAGGCAAGTAGACCACCGTGGAGAGAGGTGCCCAGTACCTCCAGAACCAGAGGGAACCGGCTGTGCCGGAGGTGACAACGAGCCCTTCCCCACAGACCCCGGGGAAGCCCAGGGCCCACTGTCCACGTGGCAGAAGTCCCTACCAAGTGCACCACCGTCACACGCCAACTCCTTGGCCAACTCGACAGCGACGTGGGGCGAAGGCCAGGGACACGCGGCGGGTGGAGCGGAGCTCCAGCAATACGGAGGAAGTCTCCCTTCCTCCCTACGGCCGGTGTCTCGGCTGCGGAGGGACCGTCCCGGGAGATCCAGTGGTTCCAGCAGGACACGTCCCGTGCCCCAGCCGTGCAGACCCACACCTCAGCTGCTCGGAGCAGGCGCTCCCCTGCTCGAAGGAGAGAGTGTGGAAGGTCCACACCACGAGGCGCCCCGTGGTTCCACCCACGTGACCGCGGAGAGGACGCGAGGAAGTGGGATGGAAAACCGCTGCAGTCCTAGAGACCCGAGTGCGCGAGCTGCGAGGAAGAGCAGTCGCGCAAGGGGATTGTCCCCGGGAAAACGGCGCCCCAGCATCCAGTGGGAAACGCCCCGGCAGGCGGGGAGGCTGGTGCCACTGCCGAGCCCCTCAGCGGACTTCTCAGCCCCTTTCACACAGAGCGAGTGACCCCGACCGGGGTCAGCGGGGCGCTGCCCCCCACCAGGGTGGGGACGGGGACAGTGGGGTCTGCTGGGCCGCGTGGAGGCGACGGCCGGGCCCTCCAGACCCACGGGAGAACGAGGCCCTGGTAGACTCCAGCGCACAGTGTCCCTTGAGGCCACCGAGGGACGAAGGGGCAGAACCCGTCTGTGTTTCTGGGTGACAGGGGGACGCCAGCGGCTCACTGCACTGGAAGCTGAGGTGAGCCCCACTGGGACGGGTGGCACAAACACCCCACTGTGACTGGCCCGGAGGCCCTGGGCATAGACGACCTCAGGAGAGCGTACGTCGAGGACCCAAAGGGGCACTGGTGGGACTTTGGCAGAGCTGCCCTGAGACGGAGGAAACGGAGCAGTTGTCCACCTCGCCCGGTCTCTTGGAGGACCCTTCTGTGGTGGGACTGAGGGCTGAGGACCAGCAGGTGCCAGCTGCTATCACAACGGCGCGCCGGCAGCAGTGCCACGCCGATCAAAACCCAGATCCCCATCCAGAAGCTGCTCCGTCAGCTGGAGAGTCAAGGAGGGATCGGCCAGACACACTCATGCCTTCACAGTCCTGTCCGGCCAGAGCGAAAGTCTAGTGGAGAGCGGAGACCATCGTGGCCTGAACGAAGCCACACCACCGTGGAGTGATGCCGTGCCGGCCATGGTAGAACTCCAGTGCGAACGGGAGTCGAAGGCAGCCGAGTGGTACGTCCCAGCCGGTGCCACCGAGGCGTTCTCCTCTGCTCCTCTGGCACCAGAGTGTGCCTTCACCCGGGGAGGTGCCCAGTGCACCCAGAATTGACTGCCCCAGGCTGGAAACACAGCCCCACCATTTGCCACGGACTGACCCAGCCTGCGCTGGAAAGGGGTGGAGCTCCTGAACATCTCCAATACATCGATGACATCGTCAACGTCATACAGCGGAAGAAGATTTTGAGGAAGGGGAGACATCAAATCCTGCTGAAGGCTGGTTCTGCCACCAAACGAAGTGAAGGGACCTGCCCAGGAGATCCAGATTTTAGGACTAAAACGGTCAGAAGGACACAGAGACCTCCTGAGGCATTGGGGGTTTCTGGAGGATGCACATCCCAGAGCAGAGGCTGACTGGGAGCCCCCTCCATCAGGTGACCTGGAAGAACGATGTTAAGTGGGACCCTGAGCAGCAACGAGCCTTGGAACAAGGTAAAGAGGAGACAGTTGGGGCAGGAGAAGGTGTTAAAGGTGGGTTCCAGCACAGCCGGGGAGAACGGCCCTGCCTGGAGCCTCGGGCAGAAAGAACCGGGGAGACCCCTGGGGTTTGGAGTGGGGGATACAAGGATCCGAGTGCCACCACACCCCCACCGGAACAGAGACAGCGGCAGCGCACGGAGGAGCTGGAGCTGCCCCGGCAGCGGTGGGTGCTGGAGCACGGCTCCTGCTGGCACGCGGTGCCGGTGCTGGGCTGGGGGTCCAACAAGAGGGTCTCCTCTGGCCATCACACACCGGTGCCATGTGGCGTAGGTGGGACACGCTGATGACACCACGGGCAGCCCTGGCTGCCCAGGGACCCTGGGAGTGACCACAGACTGGCCAGAGGACAAAGATTTTGGAACGTCACCGGAGCAGGAGGTGTCACGAGCCGAAGAGACCTGTCACGGGACGGAGCCCTGTCCGTGACACCAATTACAGGTCAGAGTGTGACCCCACGGACCCCCACGGAACAGCTTCGCTCCAGAGGAGCTTTCTGCCCTTCTCCAGAGAGTCGCTGCCCATGGGGAGCGCGGCTGGGGGCACGGGGGGGCTCTGACCACACATCCCGCCGACTGCCCCCTCAGGGGGTGATCCTTTGCTCCGGGGAGCTGCTCCGTGTCGCTTCATCGTCCCTCAGCAACCCCCATCCCAGGGATGCTCACCGCGACCTTACCGAGCAGCGGCCCTGTCTGGGCGGAGGAGGCGGAGGAGGAGGAGGAAGAGGAGGAGGAGGAGGAGGAGGAGGAGGACGGCCTGCCACTCTCCCTGCTGCGTCTCCAGCCGTTTCCCCTCGTGGCCTTTTATCGCCCGGCTCCGTTTGTCTCTGCCCCCTCGTGACGTCCAGCAGGACCCGGGCGGAGGGCTGGGGGACGGCCGCACGCCTTCAGCACTCCATCAGGCTCATCACCATACGCGGGGTGCGCTCTTTAATATTAATTTTGCGGATCATCAGGCAAAGGGTTTTGCTCGGACACCACGACCTTCAAAATCTGTGTCAAAACGGCGTGTTCTTGGAGTTTGAGCCGGAACAGAACCCTCTTATCTTCGCAGGGCTCCCTCCTTCTGCGGCTCCCCAGGCAGCTCCACCACCGCCACCCCCAGAGATAACACAAGAATCTCATGGTCACAAACAGCTTAACCCTTGAGGTGCAACTCCCCCAAGGCCCCACGGCTCAGTAAACCAGCAGATAAGGAGACGCGACCTGCCCTGGGCGCTGACGGGTCCCGCGGCGCTGGGGGAAACCATGGAGGGCGGACGGCTGGTGGAGCCCCACACGACGCGTCGCCGGAGCTGAAGGACAAGGTCAACGGCGTCATGCAGGGGTGGAAGCACCCAAATGGCCTTAGCTGTGGCTGACGAGGAGGGTGGCCAGCGCTCTGGCTCTGGACTGACTCGTGGACGGTGGCAAATGCCCTGGGGGGTGGTTCTGGCCGTGGCAGCGCAGAGGAAACCCAGCCGGGCTGCTGAGGTACGGCAAGAGCTTGCTGCCGGGGTAGAGAACCTGGATGTGACCGTCCATCACGGGGATGTCCGCGTGCCCAAGAGTGGGGCCACTGAGGAGCATCCGAAGAGCTGGCGGGTGGGTCAGGCTGCGAGGACCGAAGAGGCTCAGGTGGACCTGGACTGGCTCGGCTGGGCCCGTGACACCTCAGGCCGTCAGGGGAGGGATGGACCATAGAGACGGGCTGTGGCTGAGGGGTGGATGTGACCAGGGACGCCATCGCCGGGGTTATCCGTGAACGTGAAACGTGCTGCGGACAAGTCGGCCAAGCGGTGAAAGCCACTGCGGTACGGAGGACGACGGCTGACACGTCAACCTGGGGAGACCAGGCGCTCCCACCAAGCTCACAACGGCGGAAGCAACCGCGGGATGGCTGGAAACACCCCCAGAGCCCCCCACACCACCCTGCCAGGCCTGGGAAAACCGATGTTGTGGTGCCACGGCACCCCGGAACGAATCGGGTCACACAGTGGGACCCATTTCCAAACCGACCTCATAGAGCCCTGGGCCAAGGAGTGGGAGCACGACACCCCCACCACCAGCAGCCTCCGGGAAAACCCAGCGGTACACTGGGAGCAGTGGGGAGGTGGGACCCCTTAGCAGAAGCCACACCAGACGATCTGCCACCCGCACTGGCCCTGCCCAGGCAGACCCCCCGCCACTGCAGAGGGGGCTCCGGTCCCCGTGGGGCACATGATGAGCAGTTGGGGAAGACGCTCCGGGTCAGCCCTACCTCAGGGAAAGGCAAACCCATCCCTGGGGCTGCTTTTGCTCGAGGACCTGGGTGCACTTGGTGGGTGGTGCGGGAGAATGGGGACGTCCCATGTGGACCTCAAGGGGATGGGATTTGGGGTGAGGAGAGCCGGCGAACCAAACTGTACAGCATCAATTGCTAAACAACCCTGTCATGGCGTGACGTCACTCCCGCAGCGTGTCCCCCCCATGGCACTGCCGTAAGAATCCCTCGGATCAACGAGGGCTGGACTCGGACGAAACCGAGCGAGGGGCAGCGGTGGCCGAACTCCAACTGGCTTCATCAACTGGCGCCCAGCAACGTCCTCAAGATCAACATCTTCAACCCGCAGACCGAGAGCATGGGCCGGGCCAGATCCACCGGCCTCGAGCTCTGGACGCGCCTTGTGACAACCCCAAGGTCCTGGATGACGTGAACTCAAGGGACACGTTCGAGGGACGGCCCGTGGGGTGAGGGGCTGGGAGCTGGGCACGGGGCAGGAAATCAGCGGGTCTGGGCGTGACATCAACGGTACAGAGTAAGGGGTGGATCGTGTCCTGGGTGCGGCCAGGATAGGGTTAACTTGGACAAACAGCTGGCAGGAGCCGCAGCAGAACCGCACCAGCCGATGGGATGTGGGATACCACAGTGACGTCATGTCCAGCGTATACACGGCGGGACTGGTGGGAAATCGGAGCCGTGGTGGGGTGCAGCAGTTCCATCCGTTCCAGCGGTTCCAGCGGTTCCAGCGGTCCCAGCGGTTCCAGCTGTGCTGCTCATCGCTCGGCTCATCCATCACAACTGGTGTCACTGGTATCACTGCTGTTCCTCCTCCCTTCCTGCTGTTCCACTCAACTCCTCCTCTCACCCCCCGGGATTTGACGTTTCCCCTCCATTCTGCTCCCCATCCCGCCGGGGCGGGCGGAGGAGCGAGCGCCCGCGGTGCCGAGCCACCGGAGCCACCAGGACCCCATCCCCGTCCATCCCCGGGTCAAGAGCCTCCCAGCATGACCAGAGCAGTGGAAAACTGGAGAGCACCGACACCCTGGCCCGATTCCCCCAGCGCGAGCGCGGGTGGCTCGGCGCTGCCCCGCGGGGGAGGACCAGTGCCCGGAGAGGAGCAGGGGGAGACCGTCCTCAGTGCGGGGCCAAGAGACCAGTTAGCGCGGGGGACGGTTACCAGACGGCTCCGACCATCAGGCTCGGCGCGGTTCGGCGGCGAGTTTCGGAACCTGCGGCAGAGGTTGGGCAGGGCGGCGGACCTGCCTCATCCCGCTTCATCCCGCTTCATCCCGCTTCTCCATGATCCGTCCCGCTTTGTACTGCTTCTTTGTCCTGCTCCATCCCGCTTCTACACATTCCATCCTGCTTCATCCCGCTTCGTCTTGCTTTACCCCACTCCATCCCGCTTCACGTTCTGTCCTGCTCCGTCCCGCTTCCTCATGCTTCGTCCCGCTCCATCCTGCTCCGTCCCGCTCCATCCTGCTCCATCCCGGTTTGTCCCACTCCATCCTGCTTCTTCATGCTCTGTCCTGCTCCATCCTGCTTTGTCCTGCTTCTCCATCTCCATGCCGCTTCTTTGTGCTTTGTCCTGCCTCATCCCGCTTTGTCCTCTTTCATCCTGCTTCATCCTGCTTCTTCATCTCCCTCCCGCTTCGTCCGGCTTCATCCCGCTCCGTCCCGCTCCGTCCCGCTCTGTCCCGCTTCTTCACAGTTCCTTTTTTTTTCCTGTGCAATTAAGGGGACAAGTCAGGAGCGCAGATGGCGGTGCGGGGGGCACGGCGAGGACGCAGCCACTTCGCGCCAGATGGCGGCGAGGAAATGAAATGCACAAAATAATAATAATAATAATAATATTAAAAAGAAAAAAAAAGGCGGCGGGGAGGGAAGGACAGTCTGAGATGTTCTGAGTCTCGCTGCGAATCTAATTGCCGTGTTAATTACAAGCGTTGATGAGTCAGAGATGCGGCCCCTGGATCCCCGGTGGGTGGGAATCCAAGTTTGAACAAACTTGCCAAAGGTGAGAAACCCGCCGGGGTTAATGGAAGCCGCTCCGCGCAGAAGGCGTTTGGACAGGGCTGCGGCTCGCTAATTACTCGCCGTCGTTAGCGGGATTCGTTCCTTTGGACGGACGCCCCCAGCCCGGGCCGAGGGGTCGGGAGGCGCCGGACGCAGACGCCAGCGTCACGTCGATGACGGTGGGGCCGAGGCTCCGCGTCCTGCCCCGAGGTGGGGTCAAACCCCCCTACCCAGGGTCAACCCCTCGTTCATGGGGTCACACCCCCCTACCCGGGGTCAACCCCTGGTACCCGGGGTTAAACCCTCGTACCGGGGTCAATCCCCTGTACCCGGGTTCACACCCTCGTTCCTGGGGTCAAAAACTTGTACCTGGGTTCAAACCCTCGTAACAGGGGTCAAGCCCCCCCAGCCAGGTTCAAACCTCGTGCCCAGGTTCGCACCTTTGTACCGGAGTTCCATTCCTCGTAGCCGGGGTCAATCCCTCGTAGCCGGGTTTGCACCCTCGCTCCCAGGCTTCCACGCTCCCGCTCCCTCGGCGCAGACGCGCGACCGCCCGCAGACGCACAGACACCCCCGGCGAAGCCGTCACCGGGGCGCAGGGGCACGGGTCCGGGTCGAGGTCCCGCTCCCGGATCTGAGGTGTTACGGGAACGCTGCAGCCCCGCTGGCCCTCGCCGCGCTCTCGCCAGCTCGCACCATTTGTCTCCCCCCGCGATCGGAGCGGAAGGATCCAGCCTGGAAATGACGCCATCCGCGGGATTTGTTTTTCAAAGCTCATTTCCCGGTGTCACACGGGAGGGCACCTGGACCCGAGTGCCCGCGAGCAGCTTGCGGGGGGTTTTGTCCCTCCTCAAACGCCTCTTTACCCTTCTCAACGCCATCGCTTTAAGACTTCACTGCATTCACTGATGGGGAAACTGAGGCAGGGGACGAGGTGCGACGCAGACCTCAACCCATCCATCACCGCCAGAGACGTGTGGCGGCTGCCCGGGGGAAGAAATAAAACCGGGGTGGGAGAGGAGCCCCCCGCCCCGATCCCACACCGTTCCGCTGAGCAGCGACACGACCGAAATCTCGTTTTCACCCCGTTTTTACGACCCTGCACCAACCCCCCGCCCAGTGTGGTGCTGCTGGAGGGTCCGGCTCCGGGCACAGACCGGGCCAGCCGGCACCGAGCCCCGTCGTACCGCGGAACCCCCGGGGAGCAGGGCCGTATGGGAACGCTGGCAGCGGCCGGGCCGGGGGAGATTTTTGACGCCGGAGGATTTTTCTGCTTCGGGAGGAGACGTGGCAGCTCCCCAGCGTTCCTCATCCGCAGCGCTGAGTCAACTCCATGCCAGGAAAACCCCGTGCCAGGGCTGGGGCAGCCAAACCCCGAAGGGGCGCCCGGCAAAGCTCCTCCACCGGCCCCGCTCCTCTTCCACGGCAGAGAAACGGCGCGGCCGGGGCCGCGGGGGCGGTCAGGAGGGGGACTGAGGGGCCGCGGGGAACCCGCCGGGGCAGGAGCCGCGCGGGCATTTGCCTCGCTGGAGAAAATGGAGCTGCTGGCACCAGGCGGGCGCTTCCCGGCCCGGACGGGTACCACTGGAGCAGGGGATGGAGGTTGGTTGGCATCAGGTTGGCCCCAGCCCGTGTGGAGCTGCTGGAGACCAGTCCCGGGGCAAGCTCCAGCGCCCCGACGCCCCGCGGCGGCACAGGGACCCCCCGGTCGCCCGGGCGAGCGGGAGGAAACACCCAAAACTGCCTGGAAAAGGGGGAAACCCCCAAAGCAGTTGCCCGGGCTCTCGCGCCGGCTGGGCGGGTTCGCTCCACGAGTTGCCAAATCTTTTTGCACCATCAAAAGGAAACGTCTCCCCCGGGCACGGCGCGTTTCGCCACGGGGAAGGTGTGAGGAGACGGGCGCGGGGTCCCCCCGCCCCACCACCGCCCGCCCCCACGGCCTCAGCTCCGTCTCTTCGCCTCCGCTTGGCCGCCGCCGCCGCGGGGGTTTGGGGGGCAAAAGCCTGACCCCCGAACCCCCCCTCCTGCCCGCGCAGCCGAGCCGAGGGACAGCCGGGGGGTGCCGGGGTTCCGCGCTTGTCCCACCGGGAGCAGCCGGACCCGCTGCGGCGACTTCTCGGGAACGTGCTGCGGCCTCCGGACAGGCGGGACGGTGTTTTTATTCCCAGACGGGATTAAATCCACCTCCCAAGGTCATGCCCGAGGAGCGGGGCGAGAGCGGGAGCAGCTTTGGGAGCTCCCACCTGCGCCCCCCCCCCCCCCCCAAAACAGCACCCGGAGCATCAAACACCCCCCTCCCACCAGCATCCCCCCGCTGGAAGACGCCTCCAGGGCCATCACGGCCAGTCTGGGGGGGACAGGACCCCCCCCCCGAGGCTACTGGGGGGGGCAGTGCTCTGCCCTCATCGTCCCTTCGGGGGGTTTTAAGGGGGGGGGGGGGTCATGGGCTGCAGATCAAACCTGCCCCCCCCGACGGCCGCGGCTGCAGGTGCTGGGACGGGTCTGACCGGGGAGGGGCACAGCCCCCCTCCTCCCCGCCGCAGGGGAGGAGCGACACAGCCCCCCCCCCCCATTTCTACCCCCCCCAGGCGGTCGGCGCCCCCCGTACCCCCATCCCCTGCGCTGCTGGCCCTCCGCCAGCTGCGGCTCTGCGGCACCCACCGACGGTCCCCCCCGCCCTAGAGGGGCTCAGGGTGGCCGTGGGACCCCCCCCTCGGGGCAGTGACCCCCTCGCGGGGGTGCGCGACCCCCCCAAGCCCTCGCAGCCCCCCATGCCCTGCGCCCGAGCACCCCAAAACGCCCTTTGTGTGTGTGTGTCCCCCCCAGCCCTACTCTCCATCCGCCCCCCCGGGGACACCCAAATCACCGCCCGGGCACCCTCACCCCGGGGGCGGGGCCGCTCCCCCCCCACCCCGGGGGTCCCTCTGCTGTCCCCGCCCCGGCGGGACCCCTGCACCGTCCTGCCCCCCCCGCACTGCTCCTGCCCTCCTGCCCCCCAACCCGTCCTCACAGCCCCCCCGGGGCGCTCCCCCCTTCCCCTACCCCGGGGGTCGCCACCCCCTTCTTTCCGCCCCCTTTTCCTGGACCCCCCCCAGCTCCGGACCCCCCCCCCCCCCGCTGCCCCCATCCTCATCCCCACTCTCAGCCCCTGCCTGTCCAACACGCCCCAATTCGCACCCCCCCGACCCCCCCGGGTCCCCCCCCACCCCAACCCCCCCTCCGACCCCCCTCTAAACCCCCGCCGCCCCCCCCCAACCCCGCTCTCCGCCGCGCTCCCCTCCGCGCCTCCCCCCGCTCTTTATCATAAATATATAAATTATGCTAATTACGGCATTGCATATTCACCGCGCCGGGACCCGCCGCCCCCCGCCCGGCCCCGGCCCCGGCCCCGCTCCGGCCCCGCGCACTCACCGCGCCCGGCGGCGGCGGCCGCGCTGGGGAGGGGGCGGCTCGGCCCGGGGGGGTTTGGCCGCGCCGCGCCGCGCCGCTCCGCGCCGCTCCGCGCCCTCGCCTCTGCCGGGCGATAATTAACGATTCCTCTCACAGCGGCGGCGGCGGCGGCGGCGGCACAAAGGGGAGGGAGCGGGGGGGGGGCGGGAGGCGGGAGCGGCCCCGGGACCCCCGGGCCGGGCGCGGCGGGGCGGCGGGGGGGGGGGGTTGGGGAGGGGGAGTGGTGCGGGGGGGTAGCGTTGGTGTTTGCTCCCCCGGGGGGGGCGGTGCGGGAGGTCGGTTTGGGGTTTTTTCGCCTCCTCCGGGGGATTTTTTAGCTGCTGCGTCATGAACATAATTTATGCGCAGGCCCGAGCCGCCGCCGCGGGGCTGCCGCGCGCCCGCCCGCCGCCGGGGGCGCGCCCGGAGCGCGAGCGCGGAGCTGCCGACCGGAGCCCGAACCGCCCCCCCACCCGCCACCTCGCCCCGGGCCACC
This sequence comes from Bucorvus abyssinicus, assembly GCA_009769605.1. NCBI lineage: Eukaryota > Metazoa > Chordata > Aves > Bucerotiformes > Bucorvidae > Bucorvus > Bucorvus abyssinicus. The sequence goes on along the minus strand of CM020050.1, from coordinate 14,415,900 downwards.
GATCCCTCCGGGACACCGACCCCCGACCGGAGACCCCCCCCCGGACCACCGACCAGAGACCCCCCGGGCCGTAGACCCCGCTCCTGGACCCCGGACCCCCGACCAGAGACCCCCCCCCCCGGACCACCGACCAGAGACCCCCCGGGCCATAGACCCCGCTCCCGGACCACGGACCCCCGACCGGAGACCCCCCCCCCGGACCACCGACCAGAGACCCCCCGGGCCGTAGACCCCGCTCCTGGACCCCGGACCCCCGACCAGAGACCCCCCCCCCCCGGACCACCGACCAGAGACCCCCCGGGCCATAGACCCCGCTCCCGGACCCCGGACCCCCGACCGGAGCCCCCCCCCCCCGGACCACCGACCAGAGACCCCCCGGGCCATAGACCCCGCTCCCGGACCCCCGACCAGAGACCCCCCCCCCGGACCACCGACCTCTCCAGACCACGGACCCCTCCAGGACACCGACCCCGGACCACGGACCCCCGACCAGAGACCCCCCGGGCCATAGACACCCCAACCAGAGACCCCCCCGGACCACTGACACCACAGAGACACACCCCCCCGGACCACAGACCGCCCCGGACCCCTGACCCCCAGGACCACAGACCCCCCGACCCCCACTCCCAGCAGCCCCCCAGCGCTGGGGTCACCCTTTGCAGACCCCAGTCTCCCCAGTTTGCCGGGGCGGGTGCTGTGGGGAGCCCCCAGCTCTGCGGCACCCCTGAGACCACGGAGCTCATTAACCCCTAATTCATCATCATCATCAATTAATACATTAATCACCACGTTGTGGGGAACCGCCCCGGGGCAGCACAAAGGATTCAGTTCGTCCTGTCCCCCCCACCCCGTTATCCGCGCCCCCCCGGGTCCGGCTCGGGATGGAGCCCCGGGGCCAAACCCGCTGCCACCGAAGCCCCCAAACCCCTTCCCGGGGCGCCGGGGCTCCACCGTCCCGGCACAGCATTAGCCCCAGATCCAGCCCCCCCGGCTGCAGCGGGGTCCTGTGTGACCCCCTCTGGGCTGCACCCCTGGGGGTCCTGCCCTCCTGCCGCCCCGAAAGCGTCCGTGTGGCTTCGGAGCCCACGCTCAGAGCTGGCGGCTCCCCGACCCCACCGGGACCTGGGGACACCCGGGGAGTCCCAGAATGAGGGGGCGCGCAGCCCCCAGCACCCACCTTGTGCCCAGCAGCACCCTCTGGCAGCGGGGTGTGGCGTGGCCCGGGGACGGGGATCCCACGGACCGGGGATGGGGATCCGACAGCCCAGGGATGGGGGTCCCACGGCCCAGGAACGGGGCTCGCGGCAGCCGCCCTCACCTCGCCCTGGCTCCCCGACGGCGCCGAGGTGGGCGTCAGGCCGGGTGCCGCAGGGTGCCCCGGGGGTGACGCGGCCGTGAGCCGCTCCGGGGAGCCCCGGCGGGGAAAGGCGCTGCCGGGGACTCCCCGCAGCCCACCCGAGCCCTCACGTCGCAGCCCGGCGCCGCTCCAGAGCCTGTCCCGGACCCCGGGCTGCGTCTCCCAGCTCCCGGGGGATTTTTTTTTGTGGACGGGGTGAAACGCGCCGTGAAGGGAACCGGGGCGCGACTTTCGCCCCGCCGCTGCGTCATTAGAAGAAGGAGAAAACTCCTGTGAGGGCGAAGTGCGGGTGCAGCTCCGCGGCTTTTCCAGGCAGGGCACGGAGCGCGTTCGGCGCCGTTCAAACGGGCAGAGGCCAGCGGGGGCTTATCCTGCCTTCGGCGTCTTTGGGCCGTCCTTGGTGTCTCCGGGCAGGAAAATGCTCCAAACCTCCCGCACCACCTCCGCCACCGGCACCTCCGGCGAACGGGGATGCTGGTTAAAGCCAAATTATCTTCACTTCTTCCCCGTCCCTGTAACCGGGAAGAGTCGCAGCCTCCGCCCATCCCTCAGGAAACACCGGGGGGCTGGTTTGACCCCCGGCCTCCCAGCTTACCCTCTCTGGAGCCCACCACCGGATACCCCCGACCTGCCCGATCCCGGGGACGCCCCGTGGCAGGGGGGTCACGGGCGTCCCGGGGGTCCCTGCTGCCACGTGCCGGGTGAACCCCCCCCCCCCCCAGCCCCTCCTGGGCGCACGGAAGGTTCCTTGAAGGAACGTGGTGGAGACGAGCCCGGCTTCGGCACCAGCCAAACTCGGGGACATTTAGCACCACTGCAGGAGGGGAGCGAGTGCTCGACGCCGGGCAGGGGCCAACGCCACCATGGAACCACGGAGGGGTTTGGGCTGGAGGGACCTTCAGAGCTCCCCCGGTCCAACCCCCTGCCCTGAGCAGGGACATCTGCCACCAGAGCAGCTTCCCCAGAGCCCCACGGTCCAACCTGACCTGGGGTGGTGCCAGGGATGGGGCTTCTCCCACCTCTCGGGGCAGCCTGGGCCAGGGTCTCACACCCGCGCAGGGAAGAATTTCCTCCTCAGATCTCACCCAAGTCTCCCTCTCCCCGTGTAACCCATCACCCCTCGTCCTGTCCCAGCAGCCCCTGATGAACAGCCCCTCCCCAGCTTTCTGACCCCACCTTTGCAGCACTCCAAGGCCGCACTAAGGTCTCCCCGGGGCCTTCTCTGCTCCCGGCTGAACCCCCCCAGCTCTCTCCCCTCTCCTCCCAGCAGAGGGGTTCCACCCTCGGGTCACTCCTGGGGCTCCTCTGGCCCCGCTCCAGCAGCTCCGTGTCTCTGCTGGGCTGAGGAGCCCCGAGCTGGACCCCGCGCTGCAGGGGGGTCTCCCCAGAGCGGGGCAGAGGGGCAGGATCCCCCCCCTCCACCTGCTGCCCACGCTGCTGGGGAGGAGCCCAGCACACGGGGGGCTCCTGGGCTGCCAGCGCCCGTTGCCGGCTCCTGTCCAGCCTTTCCCACCCCAGCTCCCCCGAGTCCTTCTCCCGGGGGCTGCTCCATCCCCTCACCCCCAGGACACCCGGTGGCTCCGGGGATAACCGAGTCAGGGGGTCACAGTGCCTTCGCCCGGCCGCAGCTGCTGCCCGGTTCTGCCGGCAGCTCCCGTGTGTATGCGTGCGGTGATGATGAATATTTAAATACTCCCATCGAGTTGAATTCCGGCCTCATTTGCAGACATTGGCATACGGGTAACAGAGCGCGCGCAGGGAAAAGGCTGCGCGGCGCAGTTCTGATTCTTGGTGGGGAGGAATTAATTCCACCAGCGCTGAAAAGCCTGTTTTTTTCCTCGAGAAAACAGCCTGTTTGGGGCTGGGGAGGGATTGTAAGGAGCTGCTCGACAGGAGGAGCCGATAAACCCGAACCGGAGCCGATGGCCAGAGCTGCCGGTAGGCGACCGGACTGTTACGGGGACGGCGCTTCCTTCGCCGCCCTGGTTGGGTCCGGGGAGGGGTCGCTCCTGACCCCCCAGTTTCTGGCCCATCCAGTTGGAAACAGGCTCTCAAGTTTCCCCGGGATTTCGCAGCGCCGGGGGGATCCTGGTCCCAGCACCCCCCGGACTTCAGCGGTGGGAGAAGGCAGGGGAGCGTTTCCTCTGGGTGGAGGAGATCACCCGGTAATTAACAACCGCTTAGTCATTATTCCGATGTAATTAACTCCAGCCCTGCACCCACAGGGCGCTCGCTGCCTCCCAGGAGCTGCTGTCGATGCGGATCGCTCCAGCGAGTGAAGTTGCACAGACACGTATCTGCCCGGGCGCCCACTGATAGCGGCTGCATTTTTGCTGCCGCTTGACTTCGGCACCGTCTGACGTTGGCAGCAGAGGGGGGGGGTTGTCCCAGCTCTGCTCCTCAGCGGGGCTGAACAGCCCTGTTGGGGCAAGTAAGGACCCTTCGCTCAGCCGGTTGCGGTTTTATCTGCCGCTGCGTCATCGGGGCGGCAGCAGCCACCGTCCCCCCGTCCCCTTCCAGGAGCGCCCGCCGTGGGAAGCGAAGGCCACGGGCAGGCAGCCAGACCCGCCTCCACCTCCCCAGGGCTCCGTCCGGGGACCACGAGCTGGTGTCTCAGCTCCAGGTTGAAGATTTGTTCCTTTCGGAGTCCCAAGAGGCTGCTGAAGGCGGTTGATCGGTGACAGGAAACACGACTGAAGCCAATCCCGAGGGATCTGCAGGTGCCTCCTGAAGCGCCCGGCTGCACCCAGGGGAAGCGCTCGCTCCTCGCTGCGCCCAGCCCGCGGAGCGCGTCCACGCTCCCTTGGGTAGGAGATTTTCCACACAAGGGTAACAGGCGGGCGGGAAAAGGCCCGTCCGTGTGATGACATCGAGGGATGAAGGTTCACAGGCTGAACCTGGAGCAGCTCCAGCGCCTTGCGGGGTTGGGTTGGTGAAGACGTCTGGGCTCAAGCCCCCGAGATCACCGTCCCCTCTCCCCTCGCGCACCTTCACCACGCCGAACACCCCCCACATCCGATTCCCCACCATCTCCTCTCCCACTTTAAAGGGTAAATATTTCTTTTTGGTAGGCGGTTCCTCTACGGTTACAAGGTGAAGAACATTTTCCAGACATGAATTATGGATGAAGCCCTCCCAGGCACAGCAGCTAACTGCATATTCATCAGGCAGCCGGTACATTATTCATGAGGAGTTCACTGGAACAGGGGCAGAACAACGCTATCGGGGAGGGAGACGCTTGAAAAAGAGCTTGAAAAAAAGAGGGCTGGGTTCCTCAAACCCTGGCCAAAGCTCAGCCAGAAAGTTCGTCACACTCACGCGCACAGGAGGGATCTGACCCGTCTCTGTGGTCCCTTCATCCGTTTGTTCTAAACTTTACCCACAGAACTCCGAGATCGTGTTGACCTTCTCCGGGTCCAGCCCCCGGCTGCCCCTTTTGCTGCTGGCGGCTCCACCTTCAGCCGGCGGCACCTGCAACGGGTGGAAACGCCAGGGTTTGGCCCCGTCACTCATGCCAAGTCCATGAAGGGTGTTCCCGAGGAACCTCACTCCCCTCCTTTAAGCCCCCGGTGGTTTTAAGCCAAGGTAGATGCCAGAGCTTTGCTGAACGGGGCTGTGTGAAGAGCGGGAGCTGCTGGCTCCTGCAAACACAGCCCTAAATATGGGGCAGAAAGTCGCTGGGATCCGAGAGGGGGTTTATTTCCAGAAATCCACTGAGGTCCCTCCTGTGCCGCTGCTGGATGAGCTGGGGGGGGGGCAGAACAAGCCTGAGAAATGCACGTGCCTGGCCCCGTCTTTGGCTTCTTGGCAGCGTTCCGGCTGCGCTCATGGCGAGATGGGGAGACCACGGTGATGTCGGAGAGGAACCTGCTCTGTACGTGCCCCCCGCGCTGAAGGCGGTGGGTGCCCTGGCAGGATGTTGCCCCCAAAGGGAGGGTCTCTAGGACAGGGAGGCAGAGAACTGGGGTCCTGTGAAGGGCCCCGGGAAGGACTTGGGGCTTGTAACAACAACCACAAGGACACGCTTTAGAAGAACCAACATCACCCGGAGCTCGGGCTGTTGCCGCGGTCCCTGCGCTGCCGAGCGGCTCTGCCTGCGGCCGCCACCCTCGGTCCTTACGGCTTAATTAAGCTTAACAATATTTGGAGGTCACCAGTCATTTCCATTGATCTTTTATGCATGAACACAGAGGCGGCTTCTTTCGCTGGGCGCAGTTCAGGAGGAAGCAGGGAGAGAGCCAGGGGCTTCCTCGCCCACGTCTCCCCAGCGCTGTCCCAGGCCCTGGGCAGGCTCCTGCCCGACTGGCCAGGCCAGGCAGCTGGGCTCGGTCTTACTGGGGCATCCCACATGGCCTCTGGGCCATACTGGAGGACGCCCCCACCCTCACCTATGGGCCTGGAAGGGCACCCCCCTGCTTACAGCCCCCCCTCAATGATGGGGCCTGGGTAGAGCCACCTCCCTGTCCCAAGGCCCTGCCCCGGGCACCCCCCTCCTCCTAGGCCCTGCCCAGGGCGCCCCCCTCCTCCTAGGCCCTGCCCAGGCCCCCCCTCAGGCCTGGCCCCTGCTCCAGGCTCTGCCTGGGCCCCTCACCCCCTCCCCAGCTCTACTTAGGCCCTCCTGGGCCCGGCTCAGGGACCCCCCTTCACCCCTGAGGCCCACCTGCCGGCCCCGCCCTCAGAGTTTGCCTGAGGGCCGCTCACTCCCCCCGCCCAGGCCCTCCTCGGCACCCCCCGCCCCCAACCCCGCCTCCCGCGGCTCCTTTAAGGGCGCGCGGCCCCGCCCCGCCCCGCGCTGACGCCGCTTCCGCCCCCCCGCCCCGCCCCCTCCCCGCCCCCGGCCCGCTCCCCCCGCAGCGCCGCGGTGACACCGAGGAGGAAGCGCGCGGCGCGGGCAGAGCGGGAGCCGCCGCCGCCGCCGCCGGAGCCAGCGCCGCCCCCGCCCCGCCCTGCCGCCGCCGCCGCTGCCGCCATGAACGGCAAAGGCAAGGACCGGGCCGCGACCCCCATCCCTTCAGCGGCAGCTTCTCCCGCCTCCCCCCCCCCCCCCCCCCCCCCCCCGGGCGGCGCCGGGGCGGGACGCGGCGTCTTTAAGGGCGGCGCCGCAGCGCGTGACCGCGCGAGCGGGCCGGGGCCGCGCGGGCGCCGGGTGGCCAATGGGAGCGGGGCGGGGCGGGGCGGGCGCGAGGGTCGCCATGGCGCCGCGCGGCTCGGCCCGGCCTTAACCCCGTGAGTGCCGAACGGGCGGCGGGGGGGGCACGGCCCCACCCCGCGTGTGACGTCAGGGGTCGCCATCCCGTGCGGGGAGGGCGAGCTGAGGTGGGGAAGACCCCTCTCCCCCCCCCCCCGCTGACGTAAGGGATTCCCCCGGATGACGTAGGGGGAGCCCCGCGTTAGCTGGAGTGAGAGGGACCCCCCCACGCGTGACGCTACGGGGACCCCACTGGGGGAGGGGGGAGACCCCCCTGTGCTGACGTAGGGGATCCCCCGGGTGACGTCAGAGGGGGCCCCGTTTTATGGCAGGGTGTGGGAGACCCCCTGGCTGATGCAATGGGGGGGAAACCCCCCGGGTGACGTAAGCGGGGGGGAGACCCCCCTGGGTGACGTAATGGGGCTCGGCGGGAGGTTGGGGGGAATCCCTGCACCACGGGGGGGGTGGGGGGGGGAACGACACCCTCGTGTGGCCTAAGGGTGGCTGGGGGGGTGCCCCGGGGACACCCTCGGTGACGGAGGGGGGACCCCCCACGGGACCACCCCGGCGGCGGCTGCAGCGGTTGAGACCCCCGGACGGGCCCGGGCTGGGGGGGCCCCATGGCGGGGGCTGCCGCGACCCCTGCGGGGGGGCGCTGGGGGCCGGGGCCTGACCCCGGAGGACGAGGCCGAACCCGGTTCAACCCCCCGGGCCGAGGCCCCGTCAGCGCGGCGGCCACTCCGGGGACGGGTCCGCTCCTGCCGCCGTGCCGGGGGCCGCGGGAGCACCCAGCACCGCCCGAACCGCAAACGGCCCCGGGCGGCGGCCGATCCCGGGGCGGGGGCCGGGGCGGGGGCCGGGGCGAGTCTGGCCGCTGGCCTCACCCGGAAGAATTCGGTTCACGGTCGTTTCTCCCTCGGCTCGTTGCTCCCGGAGGGTGTTTTAACCCGCGGGTGGGTGTTGCCGTGGGCTGTGCTGCCCGACCCCGGCCGGGGGGAGGTCTGTGCTCGGCGGGGACCGGGGCGGGGGGGGTTTGATTGCCCGGAAGACACAGCCCCGGAGCTGACCCTCCCGTCCGGAACGTCCAGCCCCGCCGTCCTTTCCGCGGGGGTAACCTCTCCTCTTCCTCGCAGGACAGTACCCGCCCCAGCCGTCCTACCCCGTCCAGGCCCCCGCCAACCCCGCCGTGTACCCCCAGACTCTGCCCCTGCCGCAGCCGCCGCCCTACACCGACGCACCTCCCGCCTACTCCGAGGTAGGTCGGGCGCTCCCCGAAGGCTTCACCTTCTCCCGGGGCCCCCCCCAGGGAAAGCAACCAACCCCCGATGAAGTTGAGAGCCCCGATGTCAGGGTGTTGGGGATGTTTTTGCCTGGAGGACGCGTTCGCTGCTGGTGTCGATGTCCCACGGGATGGGGGGGGTAGGGTGCTGGGGTCCCGGGGGGTGTCGGGGTCCCGGGGGGTGCTGGGGTTCTCTTTCCCCAGGTCGGAATCACCCGCTCGCAGTGCAGGACGTTCGGAGCTGCCCCGGGGTTAACAGACAAGTCCAGGTCACCGGCAGCTGTAACCGCCCCCGACGACCCCCCCTTAGCTGGATTCTTGCCGGGAGTGGGGAAAACTCTCCAAACGCCCTTTTTCCGTGGCCCAACGTGGGCGCTGGGGGAGCGGGAGGGTGCAGGCGGGCGTCGGGGTGTCGGGGACCAGGCTCTCACCACGCTTCCGCGGCTCTCTTCCCCCAGCTTTACCGTCCCAGCTTCGTGCCTCTGGGAGCTGCCACCGTCCCCACGATGTCTGCGGCGTATCCGGGCGCCTCCGTCTTCCTGCCCGTGGCCCAGTCGGTGGCCGTGGGTCCCATCGGCTCCTCGGTCCCCATGGCCTATTACCCCGTGGGACCCGTTTACCCACCGGGCTCCACGGTCCTTGTTGAAGGAGGCTTCGACGCTGGAGCGAGGTTTGGGGCTGGGGCACCAGCACCCAGCATCCCCGTGAGTATGCCCGGCCCCGCGGCCGGCGGGCGGTGGCGGGGGAGAAGGTGCCCTTGTGTTTCCTGGGACGACCCGATTCCCGACCCGATCGGCGCTGGGGAGAGGAGCAGGCTCCTCCGCTCCTGCTGAGGGGTCGCTCCCCCCGGCCACGCTGCGGCTCTGGAGCCACGTGGCCTCGCAGGTGGTTCTGGCTCACGGCAAAACCGTCGCGTGGCCGGTGCTAGCCGGCCCGGGGCCACGTAACGCCCTTCGCGGGGAGGCAAGGCCGGGGGGCTGCTCGGCGACCTGCCCCTCCCCGGCCCCAGGCACAGGCTCGGCCCCTTTCCGCACCACCGTGGCGCTGGGGGAGGTTCCCGCTCGCCTGGACTTTCCGCCCGCGGCTCGTGGCCGCGTGGAGATCGCGTTCGGCGGCTCCTCTGCGCGGGCGAAGGGCCGGCGTGGGGGCGGCGGGCTGCCGCCAGCGGGCAGGGCGGGGGCCCGGAGCCGAGCGATGCCCGGCAGCTCCTGGGCGCCGTCGCTCGGTCTGTGCTGGGTGACGGGGCCGTGGAGCGGGACCTTTCTGGGCGGTGGCTCGGTGGCCGCTCCCGTGACCGCGGCTGATCCTCCCGCCTCTGCTCCTTGTGTCTTGCAGCCCCCGCCGCCCGGCTGCCCGCCCAACGCCGCCCAGCTGGCCGTCATGCAGGGAGCCAACGTCCTGGTGACGCCGCGGAAGGGAAACTTCTTCCTGGGCGGCTCAGACGGCGGCTACGCTATCTGGTGAAGGAGGGAGGGGAAGGGGGGAGAGGGGGGGCTCCGTGTCTGTAAGGGGAGACGTCACGTTCTGTCCGCACTTCTCACCATGTAACCGCTTTAGTCCGTATTAACCTGAAGCCGCAGCTCGGCCCCGGCGGGGAGGCGGCGCCCCGCCCCGCCGCCCGGCCCCCGCGGACCCTCGAAACCCCGCGAGCGCCCGCGGTGCCTCTGCTGGCGGGCCGGGGGGTCCACCCCCGCAGCGAGCGCGGGCTCGGCAGCCCGGGCTCTTCCTCGCCGGAGCGATACCGCGGCGCCGAGCTTTGATTCCCCGGCTTCGGCTTCGGGGCGGGAGAGGGAGCGGCCCCGGCTTCGCCCCCCCCCGCCCCGTCTCCGCCGGCCCCCAGAGCCGCAGCCGCCCGCGTCTCCCCGCCGTCGAAGCGAAGGTGCTGGATGGAGCGAGGCCAGCTTCATCCCCGGCGGCGGGGAGGGCACCTTGGCGCTCCTTCCTTCCGGACCTCGCTCCCGCAGGGATCCCTGGAAGCCCCCGGCGCCGCGCGGGGCGGGGCGGGGGTCTGTCCCCTCCCAGTACTCTTGGATGTCTTTGCACATCAGATCTAATCCAAGCCGTGCTTCGGTGCCAGACACACGACGCAGCTCACGGTGGGACGTTTCACCCGACGCTAACCCGGCTTTCAGAGCGACGCTTAAGAAACAAACTTCCTCCTTTTTTTTTTGGTTTTTTCTGTTTGGGTTTTTTTTTTTGATGCGACCTGGTGTCTCGACGCCAAAACTCCTGTTCAAACGGGGGGGCCGGGTACCGGCCCCTGCCCGTCCCCACGCGAACGCGCTTCGGCTGTGGGGTTTGTGAAGTCTTAGTGGGGGCAAGAAGAATATTTCAGGGATCCTCGATGTTTTGGGTCGTTTTGTTTTGGTTTTGGTTTGGTTTTTGTGTTGGTTTTGGTTGGTTTGGTGAAGAAAGCCACCGGATTCGGGTCTGTTTTCCCGGGAGGGGTCGGTCTGATCGGTGTCTGGTCTCTCGGGTTTAACCTTACGACTGACTGTTAAGGAGGTTCCGCGTTAACGTCTCTCTGTACACACTGTGGTGCACTTAACTTGTGGATTTTTTTATACTAAAAAAAAAAAAAAGTAGAATAAAGACTATTTTGAAAATTTGAACACGTTTGCCTTAGGCCCGAGATAACCCCCCCGGCTCCCGCCCCCTCGCGAGCCCGGGGGCTCCTTCGCTGCGTTCCTCCTCGCTGCTGTTTCGAGAGCTTCCTCCTTGGGTTTGGTGTTGGCTCTGAGTTCGGGGAGAAGCTGCCCTTGAGCAGGGAGCGGGCTGGGGGGCGCCTGGGGCTGCTCCTCCCCCGGCTTTGTGCCGAAGTGGCGGAAAACCGGCGTCCCGCTGCCCGAGCCCGTGCCGCAGCCACGTCCCGTCTCCCCGAGGTCACAAACCTCCGGGGCCAGGACGAGCTTCCCGGCTTGGCGTGACCTGCACCGTCCACCGGCCTGATTTCCTCGCGCGCTTCCCCTCCCAATTAGCCGCGCTAATTACCGCCCCGCTACATCAGCGGCGGCTTAACGTAACGATTGAGATGAGGACAGACCCGCGGCTCTTCCAGCCTTTCCACTGGGCTGTACTGGAAGGCGCCGAAGGGAGGCGATGGGGCGGGCCGCCCGCTCCCCTGCGCCCCGGCGAGGCAGCGCCGGGGCGAAGCTCTGACGCACCCCTTTATTTTTCCTTGCGTGGATGGTTTAATAAATTAAGGAAAAAAAAAAAAAGGCAGCTTGGAGATCCCCGAGCCGCGGGACTTCCGAGGCGAGCGCGGCCGCGGGGCTCAGATGAAATACTCCTCCTTCTCCTTGGACGGAGCATCGTCCAGCGGCAGCGCCACGTCGGCCTCCGCCGCCGGCTGCTCGTAGGTGAGGTAGCTGCCCTTGTTTCTGTACAGGTAGATGATGATCACCACCAGCGCCGTCAGCAGCGTGAGGAACACCAGCGTGATGACAACTGCCGGGAGAAGGCGGAGGGAGGAGCGGGGTTTAGCCCCGAGCCTCGGGACCGAGCCGTTCCGCCGAAAAACGGGGCAGACATGGCGAGGAGAGCCCCTACCTGCGATGACCACGGTGTTGGCATCCTCGTGGAGAGGAGTGGGGTGAGCCTTCTTCACGAAGGGGGTGGTCAGCCCTTCAAACCGGGAGAGAGGGGACAAGGCTGGGCCCGAGGCGGCTCTGAGCCGGGCTCAGCCAGACGGGGCACCCGGCAGCCCCGGCAGAGCCGTCCCGAGGTGCTCACCTGCGCTCGGAGGGGGCTGATCTCCTTCCATGGCATCGGCTCCTTCCAGGCGACGCTCCGAGCTGCCGAAGAAAGGAACAAAAGCGGTAAATCCCCACGCAGCCCCGCGACGGGCTCAGCCGCGGGGGGACGCCGGGCGCTGCGGCAAACCCAAAGCTTTTCTTGGGGCTCGGCAGGTTGGGACGCGCCGGGCTGGCGGGACGGCAGCAAAGCCCGGGGAGGGCAGCGGAAAACCGACCGCCGATGCCGTGATCCGCTCTCCGGCCCGCAGATCTTCGCGGATCCTCCTGGCGGGGTCCCGGGGGTGATGCCGCAAGCCGCCGGACCCGCAGCTCTGCCCGAGGGGAGGCACAGCCTTCGAGACCCCCCACACGTGTCGGCGACGGCTGCGGCGCTCGGGCACGAGTGACTCAGCGGCTCGGCGGGGCCGCGCCGCTAGATGTCAGGAACAAATAAAATGTGATTTATTATTTAAGAAAAAAAAAAGAGGAAATCTGACCGCGGGAGCAGGGACGCGGGGCGGGAGCAGGGAGCCCCGAGGGCAGCCGTGCCGCACCGTCGGGACGCGGCTCACCGGGCTGGGGCCACCCTGATGCGGCCGGCGACCTCCCGGCGGTTGGGAACCGGGATGAATTGCTCCGGCTCCGGCTCCAGCCCGTCCTGGTTGTCCCCCGCCGCCCGCGTGACTCACGGGCGCTGGTGGCAGAACATCCCTTACGACAGCAGGTTTCGCTTTCGAGCGCTGCCGGAGCCCAAACGTCCGGAGTCGGAGTCGCAGGCACGGGGGAAAGCCTGGGCGGCCGTGGGACCCCCCACCCACCGGCCGGCCACCGGGACCCCGAGTCTCGGCAGCTCCCCCTGAGCGCAACAACGTCCCGCCGGGCTCGAGCTCAGGCTGGCACAAGCCACCAGCTCATTAAACCCGGCTTTGCTTTAAACCCGGCTTTGCTTTAAACAGTGTTTTGCTTTAAACTTGGCTTTGCTTTAAACCCAGCTTCGCCTTAAACCCAGCTTCGCCTTAAACTCGGCTTTGCTTTAAACCCGGCTTTGCTTTAAACCCGGCTTTGCTTTAAACCCGGCTTTGCTTTAAACCCGGCTTTGCTTTAAACCCGGCTTTGCTTTAAACCATGTTTCACTTCAAACCCAGGTTCGCTTTAAACTCAGCTTTGCATTAAACCCAGCCTTACATTAAACCCAGCTTTACTTTAAAGCTTGTTGGGCTCCTCCGGCAGCGACGCCCGGGCCTCGGGGAGCTCCACGCGCTTTCTGAAGCCAACCCCAACCTCCCCGCGGAGCAGCAGCCGCTGCCCGGGCAGCTCCGGGGCAAAAAATGGGTAAAACTACCCCCCCCCCCCGCCACGCCCCAATGTAATACTGGGATTTACTGGAAAAGAGGGAAGGGAGTGGTACAAACCGGCTGCCGCGGGAAGCGGCTCCTTGGTGGGAGACACCCCCGGGTTCGGTGCCCGCAGCTCCCGCAGCACGGAGCCCTGGGACCCCCGAAGGTTCACACCGAATCGCAGCCGGGGGCAGGATCCGCCGCAGCGTCGGGAGGTCGCGGCGTCGCAGCCGCCCGCGTTGCGCCCGGGGGGTGGGATGCTCGGCCCCCCCAAACGCCCCGGACGCACCCGGGAACGGCGGGGGGCTGCGGAGGGGCGGGCGGCGGCGGCTCGCTTCCCCCGCGCTGGAGCCGCCGGCGTCGCCCCGTGCTTGTTTAGGGCCCGGCGGGGTGGTGAAACCCCACCAGCCCCGTCGTCTTCCTCATTCCTCGCAGGGGCCAAGTTGCTCAAGAGCCGGTTCCCAGAGCGAAACCTCCCCCGCCCCGCGGCTCGGCCGGGCGCAGCCGGGGATGCTCGGCGGAGCCCCCGCCGCCCCCCGCTCCCGCTCCCCTTCCCGGCGGATGGGGGACGGGGCGAGCGGACCGTCCGCTGCGCCCGCTCGGCCCCCGCCGTCACCCCGCCGCGGGTCCCCCGGCGGCGGCGGCGGCGGCGCTCAGCTCTCCCCGGCGCTCCCGCCGGGGTTTGGGCTCCCTGCCTGCCCCCGCGGCAGGCTCAGCTGGAAAACCCCCGGCCCAGAGCCCACGTTCTGGCTTCGCCCCCAAACCAGCCGCGCTCCAGCGGCGCTCGCGGCACGACCCCCGGCGCAAATCCACGTGCCCGACGCAGCCAGACCCCCCCCAGCCCTCCCGGGCAGCGGCGAGTTTTGGAGGGGGGGTGTGTGTGTCCCCCCCCCCCCCCCCCAGCTCCTACCTGCGCCCGCTGTGCCGGGGCGAGCGGCTGCCGGCACCATGTGCGGCTCCCTCCGGCTCTCGGCTCTCGCCCGGGCGAAGGCGTTGCCCTTTTCCTGCCTCACCTTTCCAGTCTGGCCGGGCTGGTGATAACCCCCCGGAGAGACCGTCCCCCGTTAACCCCTCGCTCGCCGGCGCGCACCGGCGACGGGGTTTTGCTTCGACACGGGGGAACGGAACGTTGCAGCACGGGGCGGGGGGTGGGGGGCGGAATCTGGGGGCTTGTTTGGTTTTATTTTTCGCACGGCAGCACCTTCTCCAGGAGCCGGCGAAACCGGCTCGACACCTTTTCCCTGAGTCACGGCGGCGCTGGTTGCCGAGGGAGAACAGGGCGATGAATCCCTCCCGCACCCGGCTTCGTCCACCCCAAACCCGCAGGCGGGGACCCCCCGGCGCTGCCCGTGGCCCCCCCAGCCCAGCCACTGGTGGGCTTTTGCAGGAGGGAGGTTTGGCCCCCGCCGGCGCCTTCGCCCTCCTCACACCGCCTTCTCTGCCCTCAGCCTTTATTCCAGTCGGGATGGGGGGGAAGCACCTGCCGGTGACACAGAGCTATCGGGCGGCACCCTAAGGTGCCCGTTTGCCGCGCTGGGCTCACAGGGAAGGGGGGGTCTCGGGGGGGTCCTGGGTTGCTGCTGGCGGCGGGTCCTGGCTCGCGGTCCGGCTCGTGTCCTGCTCCGGTGTCCTGGGACAGCCTCGGTCCTGGGGGAGACACGGAAGAGGCGCTGAGCTGGGTGGGCTGGAGACCTCGTGCTTCGCTGGCACCGGACCCAGGGAGGGCTGAGTGCTGCCGTGGGGGTCGGGTCGGCATCTGCCCCTGCGGCGCCGCTGCACCCACCTCGGCTGGGGAGTCAGAGGGGGAGCCGTCGTCCGCGGTGCGGTCGCTTGACGCCGCGTTGTGAGCCGGCTCCAGCCCCACCTGCCAGCGGAGGAGCATCGCACTGGGCTGGATTTGTCCCGTGGACCCCCCAGCCCCGTGTCCCTGCGTCCCCACCAGATGCTCCCCAGCACGGGCCGGGGCTCCAAACCAGCCGGGCATCCCGCCGCCATCCCGGGGTGCAGACGCAGCCCCCACCATTGCGTGTCCCCACCCGGCACCGGAGCTTCTCACCTGAGTTTTGGCCACCTTTGGCTTGACGTCCATCACCTCCACGCTCTCCTCGGAGTCGCTCTGCTCGCCCATGGCACCACCCAGCTGGCACGGCTCCTGCCCGCCGCCCGCGGACAGACATGCTGGTGCCTCCACCACGGGACCGGGGGCGTCGCAGAGGGTGGCTGGGGCTGGGGACGGTGGCTCCCCGGGATGTGCCTGACCCTCGCCGTTGGTAGCCGAGCTGTCCGGCTGACTGGGGTCCCCTGCAGTGGCCTGGGCTCTGCTGGCCTCCAGCCCGGCCACGGCTTTCTCCGGCTCCGGTGGCACGGTGCCGGTGGCCTGGGCAATCGCCTCCGACAAAATCAGCGACGCCAGGGAGGCGGCGATGCCCTCGGACCCCGCCTGCGCCTCGCCGGCAGCCCCCGCCGGCTGCGGGCCGTGGCTTTCGGCAAGCCCGGCGCCTGACTCCACGGCTGCCACCACGGTCCCCTGCTCCCGGGACGGAGCTTGGGGGCTGGGGCCGGGCTCCAGGGCCTCCTCGCTGGAGACTGACGCTGTCTCCGAGAGGGACCCACCGCTGGCGGGCGAAGCTGGCGGCGGGCCGGGGACGGCAGCCCCCAGCTCCTCGTTGGAGTTGGCATCGCTGGCACCGCTGCCCACCCCGGGGGACTCAGCTGTTGCCTCCGGTTCCACCGCGGGCTGCCAGTCTGGCGCCTTCCCCGGGCAGGGGAACATGGCCGGGGGGCTCACGGGCGAGGAGATGACCAGCGAGCGCCGGTTGCTGTCGGGGGGAGGACAGAGCGGGTTCAGCCCCCCAGCGACATGTGCCACAGGCATCGTCCTTGGGGACACATGGCAGCACGGCTCGTGGGTGACGCTTCCCCATCCCGCACCACTGGCTAATGACCCCAGTTAATTAACCCAGCACCACCGAAGCGCCCTCAACCCGGCGGTGGCGGGAGCTGCTCGCCCATCTCTGGGCTGTAGGACCAGGGGCCGCATCACCCGCTGCTTTTCAGGGTGGGGAGTGGGCGATTCGGCCCCTTGAAGCCCCCCGCCCTGCTGGAGCTCGCCCGCTGGCGTACCTGGGGACACCTTTAATGATGAAGACCTTGCCCGAGTGCTGCTTGTCCAGTTTGCTCATCACCTCGTAGAGGTCCCGGTTGAGCTGCGAGGAGAGAAACGTGTCAGCGGGGCCCCCCCGGTGCCACCCCTCAGCCGGCAGCACTGCGGGCATCCTCGAGCTGCTCCAAATTATTAAATTAAACAAAGAACAGCGAGAACTCAAGGTGCGTGGCTGGCATTGGTGTAGCCGGAGCACCCAGGGGTAGCTGGAGCACCCAGGGGTAGTCAGAGCACCCGGGGGTAACTGGAGCACCCGGGGTGACCGGAGCACCCAGGGGTAGTCAGAGCACCCGGGGGTAACTGGAGCACCCGGGGGTAGCTGGAGCACCCAGGGGTAGCTGGAGCACCCAGGGGTAACCGGAGCACCCAGGGGTAACCGGAGCACCCAGGGATAACCGGAGCACCCGGGGGTAGCTGGAGCACCCAGGGGTAACTGGAGCACCCGGGGGTAACTGGAGCACCCGGGGGTAGCTGGAGCACCCAGGGGTAGCTGGAGCACCCGGGGGTAACTGGAGCACCCGGGGGTAGCTGGAGCACCCAGGGGTAGCTGGAGCACCCAGGGGTAACCGGAGCACCCAGGGATAACCGGAGCACCCAGGGGTAACTGGAGCACCCAGGGATGGCACAGGACTGCTGGGGGGGTCAGGGCGGAGGTGTTTTGGGTGCTGCTGTGCCCCCCACCTTGCTCATCTCCTTGTAGAAGACGTCGCGGAGGTTGGAGATGTTCTGGAAGATGGTCACGTAGCAGGCGATGCGGCTGCGGGAGGGAAAGCAGCCCGGGAGGTGGGAGGTTCGGGGGTGCCGAGCACGCCGCTGGGGAGCACCCATCCTGGGGGGACCCCGGGCGGGTGGGCGGTGGCGAATAAACCCGCGGGATGAGGATGGAGCGGCCCTGGACGTTTGTCCCCGGGGCCACCGCGCTGCAGCGAGGCTGCTGCCAGCTCCCGGCTGTCACGGCCACCCGTGGCCAGTGTCCCCCGGGGCCGCTGCGCTGTCACCGCCGCGGCCTCGCCACGGGGGACAGCGGCACCCACCCGCCCGTGCCTGCGCCCGGCCACCGCCCGGGGCTCAGCGGCCCGTCTGGGGGAACTTCTGCTCAGATGGTGCTTTTTTGGGGGGGTCGGGAGGGGGCTGCCTCTGCCACCCCCCTTTGCCAACGGGGGGGCTGCGGGTGCCAGCGGCTTCTGGGCAGGGTCATCCCCCAGGGCAGCGTGTCTGCCCCAGCCCCGCGATGTCCCCCAGCCCCAGGATGTCCCCCGGCCCCTCCGATGTCCCCCAGCCCCAGGGTGTCCCCCGGCCCCTCCGATGTCCCCCAGCCCCAGGGTGTCCCCCGGCCCCTGGGACACCCCCGGTACCTGCCGTAGAGCACTGGCAGCTCCTCCCGAAGGTCCCTATTCAGGTCTTCAAACACCGCTTGTGCTTTGTTGAACTCTTCCTCAGCCTGCGGGGAGGGAAGGGGGTCTGTGGCTTTGCAGCCACGGCCGGGACCCGGGGGGCTGCTCGGGGCAGGGGTCCCGGAGGAGGTTTGACCTTGGCGATTTTTGCCTCGTCCTTCTTCTTGGCGCTTTGCAGAGCCTCCAGGTGGTGCCGGGCGCTGTCGTAGTCCACCAGCTTACGGCCCCGCTTGGCGATGCGTTCCTGCGCGGGGGGCGAGGTGAGCCAGGAGCCAGCCCCCCGGCCCCATCCCCGGCCCCCCGCCCGACACCCCCTCCGGGGGTACCTTGAAGTCCCCGAACTGAGCCAGGTAGTTCTCCATCAGCCGCAGGGCTTGGTCGGCCAGCTTTGCCTCGTAGTCGTCCCACAGCAGGTCGTTGCTCTGCGGGTGGAGACGGGGGGGACGGGCTGTGACGCCCGCATCGCCCCCCGCAGCTTCCCCTACGTGCCGGGCTGCGCCTCCAGGGACCCCCCGGGCTCAGCTCACCGGCCCCCCCGCCCCGCCGCTCGAAGGGGACCCTTGGGGACGGCCGGGGCACGTCCCGGGGCTCACAGCTGCGATGGCTTTCAGCTCGGCGTGGCCGTCCCAGTCGGCGCTGTAAATCTCCTGCAGCGTCTCGGCCACTTTCCGGGAGCTCTCGTGCATCACTGCCGGCCCGGGGGGCAGAAAGAGCGGTTATCGTTCCTTGTTTCTTTCTTATCTCTTATTTCAATTATTAGTTATTATTATTAAGTCTATTATTTATGATAATTACTTATTATTTAGTAAAATTATTTGCTATTTAGTACAATCGTTTGCTATTTATTATAACTATTTGCTATTTATTCTAATTATTTGCTATTTATTATAACTATTTGCTATTTATTCTTCTTGATCACCCGGGGTCAGAACACGCAGCCATGCTCAGCCCCCTCCCGGCTCCTGCGTGGGGCCCAGGGGGTTTTTCCAGCCTGTTTACGTGGACGGGTGCCGCACCTTTCACCGCCCCGAGGAACGCCTTGAGGTCCTTGTAGAGTTTGTTGCCTTCGTTCTGCAAAGCAACGACAGGTCAGGGACATCCCTGACGGGGACGGAGGGACCCCGGGGGGCGGCGGGGCCAAGGGATGGTGTAGGGGTGTCCCCGTCGCCCGCCTTCGCCCCGCGCCGGTGCCACCTGCTGCAGCTGGAAGTTGAACGCGCTTTGCTCGAACTGTTCGTCTTTGGTTTCCACCGTTTTGCCCAATTTCTGCAAAACCTGGGACGGAGAGATGGAGAGGGGGGAGCGGGGTCAGCGCCGGTGGAAGCCCCTCGCGGGGGCCGCTGAGGACCTGGCGGAGACGCCGCCGAGCAGGGGTTGGGATGGGGGATGCAAAGCTCCAACGCATCCCTCGGTGCTTTTAGTTTTTTAGAGGAAAACGGTGACTTTTGGGGCCACCTCATCACCCCAGCCGAGATGTACGCCCCGAAGCGTCCATCCGCCTGACCGTGGGTGCAGGCGGTGCCCCGGGTGCCTCCTGGCCGGGCACCGGTGACACCGCTGAGGAGGGTCGCTGGGCTGAGGCTGCGGCCAGAGCCACCGTCGCAGGCGCGCGGCCAGGCTGGGGCCACACGGGAGGGAGCTTTGGGGCACCCAGGAAGGTGGTGACAGCCCCGGGAAGTGGCCGGAGCCTGGCCCAGGGTGATACGGCTGCAGAGGAGCTGCATATAGCACCGAGCCCCAGCCAGGAAACCCGGGCGGGTGTGGGTTTGGTGGGGGAGGGCCTGGCACGGACCCCAACGCAGGAGTCGCTGCTGCTTTCGGGGAGAGAAAGGGAAGGGGATGCCCTGAGCTGCCCCAAAACAGCCGAGAACTGCCCCATTCCTGCCCGCTGCCGCAGCCCTTCCCCCTCGCTTCCTGCACGGCCGCTGCGGGCTGCGCCGGCTCTCCTGGGATGGTCCCCACGGCGGCTCCCACCGGGGACCGTCACCTCCGGCCACCCCCGAGGAACCCCGGGCCAGCAGCGCCCAGCGCCCCGGCACCGCCGGAAGGGCTTTGGGCTGGAAACATCCCCCCGTCGCAGAAGGCCACGGCTGCCCGAGCGGCTCGGGGGCCGTGGGAGGGATGCCCTCAAGCCGAAGCCTTGGCGCAACGATGGCGTCGACCCAGAGGCGCCCAAAGCAGCAGCCTGCGAGCGCCCATGGGTGCCGAGCGGCGCCCGGTGTGCCACCCCCGCGGCGCTGCGGCGGCCAAAGCGGGAAGGGTGAGAGGAAAGGAGGGATCCGGGGGCCGGGCGCGGCGGGCGGGCGTCGCGCCGTACCTTCTCCTGCGCCCGGTTGAAGCGTTTCTGGACCTGCTTGGCGAAGAGCCCGGCTCCCCCGCTCTTGCCCTCTGCCATGGCTGCAGCTCGGTTCCTGCTCGCCGCCGCGCGCTGCGGTTTGGTCTTTGCGCGGAGGAAGTTCGAGGCGAGGCAGCTGCCAGCATCCGCCGAGCACCCGGGCACCCCCCGCCGCGCTGCCCCCGGAAAGGCTCCCGCGGGCCCCCGGTGCCATGGGTGGGCCAAAGGGGGGACGGGGAAGCGGCGCCCGCCCCTTCGCCCCTCGGGGAGCCGCTGCCCTGGGGGATCCCTCGGGCCTTTGGGGCGCGTCAAGGGCTGGTTCTCGCGGCCGCGCCGCGCCGGGCTGGGGCAGTCGCCGCTGCTGGGGGCAACCGCGAGGCGAGGCGGGAACGGTCAGCGGGTCTGCCATCGCTCTTGGCGGAAGAGCTTGGTTGGGGAAGGGAGGTGGAGGCAGCGGCAGGGAAAAGCCCCCCCCGGCTCTCCCCGTGCCCCCCCTGCATCCACCAGGAGCCGCTCGCTGCCCACAGGGGCATCGGCAGCGTCTTCCCCATTATCCCCAGGAGGTTCCTGCCTCGCTGAGAGCGCGGGGCCGGCGGCTCTTGCCCACGGCTCTTCCCTAAGGTGCGAGGAAGAGGAGGGACGCAGCCCAAGGGCTGCTCTGGGGGGCGGGAGGGGACCGGGGTGCTGCGGGCTGGGGCAGGAAGGAGTGCCGGGCTGCGGGGAAAACAGCCGCCGAGGCGCGGAGAGAGGAACAGACTTTATTGCCCCCGGCTGCGGGGGTCAAATCCCCGTGACCCAGACGTGGGGGGAGAGGGCGAGAATGGCCCCAGCCGGGGCCCGGGCTCTTCTCCTGCCACCACTCAGTTCTGGGCCGTCACCTGGAGGGAGAAGAGGGGCAGCGGTTGGGCCGGGCGGGGGCAGCGCCGGTGGGAGCCGCGGTGCCCGGACGGTGCCGGCGCCAAGCCCCGGCCCGGCCCCGCCACCGCCTTACGCTCTGGATCCAGGAGATGTAGGCGGAGACGCGGGTGAAGACGGTGGGTTTGCGCAGGACGTTGCAGCCCTGGCTGGAGACGAAGCTGGTGACGCCGTGGACCTGGTACTGCCCGTTGACGGCGCAGTTGAGGGGACCGCCCGAGTCGCCCTGCCGCGGCACAGAGCCCACGTGAGCTGGGAGCGACGGGGATGCTGCTGGGAGGCCGGGGGCAGAGCGGGCTGCCGGGGCCGTACCTGGCAGCCAGAGCGTACGCCGTCACCGCCGGCACAGACCATGGTGGTCTTGACGATGGAGCCCCAGTAGGAGGGGCCGGAGCAGATCTGGTAGTCCACCACGGGCAGGTAGGCCTGCATCAGCACGTTGGAGATCTGCCCGTTGGCTGCACGCAACCGAGCGCTCGTTAACGCCGCGTCGGCAAAAACCTGCGAGACCCACGGCCACAAACGCGGGACCAACCCCCGCACCGCGCCAAAACAGAGCCCACAGCCGTGGCCGAGCATCCCCCCACAGCAAGCCCGCACTGGGCGTCCCCATGCCCTCAGCGAAGCCCCGCGTGATGCCTCCTGGGACCTCGAAGGGCTGAAAACCCTCCTTCAGGTGCCCCCGTTCCCCCCGGGTTTGGGGTGACGGAGGGCCGGGGTGCCCCGCCGGCACTCACTGCGGGTGAGGCCCCAGCCCGTGATGTAGCAGGGGTAGCCGTTGGGCAGGACGGTTCCCTGCTGGGGCAGCACCGCCAGCTGCACGTAGCTGTTGAGGGTGGCGTAGCTGGCCAGGCGGAGCAGGGCGATGTCGTAGCTGGCGAGAGCAGGGAGAGCACGTTGCAGGACGCTGCTCCTTCCCAGCGACGCTCGCCCCGCACCCTCCTCCCCACGGGCGTTACCCTGCAGCAGGGTTGTTGCTGTTCCAGTTGGGGTGGACGATGATCTTGCTCAGGCTGAAGACCTGCTCGCTGCCGTCGTTGGAGTTGAGGTTGTGGTCGCCCGCCACCACCCGGAATCGCATGTTGCTCCTGGGAAGGAGAAAAAACTCAGGACCAGGCCATCAACGGTGATGATGGTGGTGATGATGATGATGATGATGATGATGGTGGTGGTGGTGGTGGCGATGGTTTTAACTGTGCGCTGGTGAGGGAAGGGCCAGTGCCAGAAGAAGCTGCTCCCCGAGGTGGTCCCTGTGACCCCGTAGCAGAGGACCAGCAAAGGCCCTCAGGGCACGTTGCTCTCTGGGTCGGGGCAGCCAGACCTTCTGCTCGCACAGGTTTTGGGTGGGAACCGGCGGTTCCACGAGAGGAAGGGGGTTCCGCGCGCCCGCTCACCGATCCACGCAGTGGGCTGCTGTCATCACCCAGTTCCTCTGGATGAGGGACCCTCCGCAGGTGTGGTACCAGTTGCCGTTGGCGTAGTACTGGAGGGAGATCTGGGGAGGGAGGAGGCGAGTCAGGGCGGGGTCTCACCGCACGGTCCCAGGGCGGCGAGTCCCCCGCGGGATTTCGGGGCTGCCCCGGGGAAGGACCCACCTGGGAGGGCCAGGCGTGCGAGCGCGCCTCGGTGCCACCGACCACCCGTTGCACCCCATTGAGATCCTGCTCGGAGCAGCGTCCTGCCGGAGAGAGGAGACGGGGGGAGTGAATCGAGCCGGGGCGTCGTCAGCAGCTCACGAGGCCGATGGCTTCCGGCGGGGGACACACCGCAGAGGGCGAGGGCGGCGAGGAGCACGAGCTGCAGCATCATCCTGGAGTGCGGCGACGCTTCGTCTGTGCCGGGGCTGCGCCGCCGGCGCCTTTATAGGGGATGGAGAAGGAGGGACGGGAAGAATCCCAGGTGACACGGCCCTATCGAGCAGCCTTGGCGCCTCTTCCAAAACACACAGAGCCCTGCAGGTCAGGGCTGGAGATCCCCGGCTGCCCCCCAAGAGCCTCCCAAACCCCCGGGGAGACAATGCCCTGCTGGGGCACCTCGAGCAACGCCGGCCGGAGTCTCTGCGGGTCGCGAGCCCCGCGGATGCCCCCGCTGCGGCTGTCGCGTCGTGTTGATTCGTGGGATCCCTCCAAGAGCTTTATCCAACGCTCGGGCGGTGCCGGCATCACCGCCAGGATGGAGCAGTCGAGGTCAACCCGGGACAAGACCTTCACCCTCCAAAGAATCCCTTCCCCACCCAGGGCAGCCAGCGCTGGAGCAGGACTGGGCACAGCCTCGCCGGGGCGTTATTTTGGGTATTTCTGCCACAATGGTTCTGGTATTTCCCTGTTAAAAAGAAATTGAGGCCATTTCGGGGGGGGGTGAACCTGAGACATGGAGTTTTTCGCTGCACTGATGGAGCGGTCGCGGGAAAGCAGTGTTTGTGATAATGGTGATTGTTGGTTCACCCAGGTTAAAAAACCCAAACAAACAAAAAGGGACAAAATAAGGCACCTGCTGCATTTCTGCTGTTATCGCTACGAGAAACACCAGATTTCATGGGGAAAATGGCCTCCAAATTATCACCTCTGAGTTTTATCAGCACAGAAGGGAACACAGCGAGGGACAGCAGCGCCGCCCCCGCCCTGCCCGGGGACAACCCAGCCCGTGTGAACCCCCCAAACCACCGGGTCACAGACTGGTTTGGGCTGGGAACGCCCTTTGAGCCCGTCGAGCCCCAGTGTCCCCCAGCACCGCCAGGTCCCCACTGACCCCCGTCCCGCAGCACCACCTCGACCCGGCTGGGAAACCCCTCCAGGGATGGGGACTCCACCACCGCCCTGGGCAGCCTGTTCCTGTGACCCCTCATTGCAAAAGTGGCTTTAGACCCACTTGGGGGCTGTGACGGGGCGTTTCCAGGGCAGGAAGAGGGAGGGAAGCTCAATCAGAGGTGGGGTGAGACCACAGAGGAAGCCAGAGACGGGATGTCTGTAAAATAAATCATCTCTTTATTTGAGGTCCTGTATCCAAAGACGGGATCTCCCACTCCCGCACCACTTCCAGGAGGGTTTTCCCCACCGTAGCCGAAATGGCATCGAATGTGGCAGCTACAGCAGTTGGCTCAGCCGAGCCAGGGAAGTGAAGGAAGGATGTGACCCCGGGGAACGGCAGAGAACCCCATCATCATGGGGGGGATGATGCCACGATCCCCTCGGGTGACCCCTGGGGTGCAGGTACGGAAGAGGCAGGGGGTGAGGTGGGCTCCGGGGTGCCGGCGTAGGGACCCGCCGCGGGTCTGGCCTTTGCGGGGCCCTGAATTGTCGCTGCACAAACACGATCCCGGTACCAGGCGCCGTGTCCGGGTGCCTCGTCCTTCCCCGGAGGTGCGGAACGCCCGCGCCAGCGCCTCCGTCCCACCGAGTCAAAGGTGAGACCCGCCCGGGAGGAGGTTCAGGAAGCAAAGGGGAGTGAAAACGCCGCCAGGAGCCGGTGCCCGGCCCTCGCCCTGGCCCTCACCCCGTCCACCGGCTGCTGTCGCATCGCCCCGGCCGAGGAGGGTCGCACTGGGACCCCAACGGCCGGCTCGGAGGAAAGGGGCTTTCTTTGGTCCGCGCTGGCTCCCCAGCCAGTGACTCGCCCCAAACCAGCTCTGCTGGATTCCAGCTCTGTCGGTGTCAGCCGAGCTGGAACCATCCCCGCCGGCCGGCGATGGACACGGCTGCACCCGCCGGCCCCCGCAGCACCCTGCTCTAAATGCCAACCCGCCACCCTCGACCCCGTGGGGACTGCCCGGCCCTGGCCATGTCCAGCCAAGGCTTGAGGCCGGCGGGACGCTCCGGGCTGCCCGCGCTCACCGCTCCGTAAAACGCCGGGGTCAGGTCGGGGACGGACATCTCGGGGTAGACGTTCTGGAGGTACCAGGTGAAGTTCTTGCAGTGCAGCCGCTCCCTCAGCTTGCGCCGCTCTGGAACGTCACCATACGCCTGCCAGAGGGCTGGGACATTTTGGCATCACGGCACAACGTTGTGGTGGTGTCAACAGAATTCTTAAAGTTTACTAAGGCCAAATAGAAAAACAACCCAGCCTTGGGGCTGCATCTTCCACCTGCACTTGCTTTCCCACCTCCAGGCTGAGCCCCCTCCTCCCTCTGCCCGGGCTGGAGCTCCCAGCAGGATCGGGCCCCCTCGGGAGCGGGTCTCCGCGGCTCGGCCATGGGCGCCCTGGGCGGTGCGGCGCGGCCCGGCCGCCGGCTTTGATCGCGGCAGCGCGGAGCGCGGTGACCCGGCACCGCCTCGTCCCTCCTCCCGCCCGGCCGCAGCTCCCGCGCCCTTGAAGTTGCTGGCGGGGCCCTTGTCCGCGCCGGGGCCGCCCCCTCGCCGCGGCCATGCAAAGAAAAGGAGAAAAGGAGTCGAGGCGGGGGGGACCCCCGAGCGGAGGAGGAGGAGGAGGAGGAGGAGGGGCGGGGGGAGGCGGGGGGAGATGCCGGTGAATGGCTCCCGCGGAGCTTGTCCGCGCTCCGGCGGCAGCGGCTCACAAAGAGCAGCCGCGGGAGGGTCGGGGCCGCGGGCGGAGCTCGGCCGGTCGCGGGGCTTTCGCCGGGGCGCGGCGGAGCCTTGGCCGCCGCCGCCGCCGAGCCCTCGGGGTTCCCGCGGTTCCCTTCCCAGCGGCGCTGCCGGCAGCCGAAACCCCCGCGGAAAGGCGTTTACCGGCGGCCGAGCCCCGTTCAGCAGGTCCGGGGGGTTCGTTGAGCTCCGCGACGCTGCTCCCGGCAGCACGGGCAGGTGCCGGGCCGGGCCGGGGCGGGGCGGGGCGGGGGGATGCAGCGGCAGCGGCCCCGGCAGCGGCCCCGGCCCCGGCCCCGGCCCCGGCCCCGGCAGCATCTGGCCCGGCCGCGGCAGCAGCTGCCGGCGCTGCCCCCGCCGCTGGCGGCCGCATCCCGCCCGTCCCGCAGCATCTCTCCGGCCCCGCTTTTCCCCGGCGGTTTCTATTTCTCGCACCGATTCGCGGGCCGGGGGGGCCGCGGCGGGTGGCTGGTGCGGGTCTCGCCTGCCCCGGGCAGGGGCCGCACTCTCCGCGCACGCACCGCGGCTCTTCTCGCCGTCCGCTGACGGGGCGGGCGGGCCCCGCAGCGCACCCGGGCTGGGAACCAACGCGCGGGTGTTTCTGCTTCCCCCCAGGCGAGCGGAGCGGCGCGGAGCGGAGCGGCGCGGAGCGGCATGAGGCGCCCCGAGAGCCCTCGGCCCTGAGGCGCCCGTCGGCGCGGGGCGCCCCTCCGGGACGCGCGGGGCAGGAGCGCGATGAGGCTCCTGCGGAGACGCTCCAGCCCCTTGAAGGTGGCTGCGGCGGGCGCCGCCTTCGTCCTGCTGCTCTTCCTCCTGCAGAAGGACGCGGGGGGCCGGGAGCCGCGGGAGGAAGCGTGGCTGCAGAACATCGTGCAGGGCAAGGACCAAGTGCTCGACCTGATGCTGGGCGCCGTCAACAACCTGCGGGACTCGATGCCGAAGCTGCAGATCGGGGCGCCGGTGCGGCAGGAGGAAGCGCCCGGCGCTCGCTCCTGCCTGCCCGGCGTCTACACGGCGGCGGAGCTGCGGCCGCTGGTGGAGCGACCCCCGCAAGACCCCGCCAGCCCCGGGGCCGACGGCAAAGCCTTCCGGAAGGACCGGTGGACGCCGCAGGAGACGGAGGAGAAGGAGCGCGGCTACGAGAAGCATTGCTTCAACGCCTTCGCCAGCGACCGCATCTCGCTGCAGCGAGCGCTGGGCCCCGACAGCCGCCCGCCCGAGTACGAGCCGCCGCCGCCGCCGCCGCGGGGCCGGGGCCGGGGGAGACCCGGGGGCCGGGGGACACCCGGGGGCTGGGGGCCGGGCCGGCAGCGAGTGCTGCCCGGGGCCGGGCCGGGCCGTCTGCGCGCCGTTCTGGTTATCGGCTCCCCGGGACTTGCCCCGCGGGGCCGGTTCGGAGCGGCCGGCGGCAGAAGGCGGCGGCAAAAGGCGGCGGCGGCGGCGGCGGCGCTTTGTGTCCGCCCGCAGCTGCCGGCGGCCGGGGGCTGCGGCGTGTCCGCCCGGCTCCCCCGCTCCCTCTTCCCCTGCCGCCGCCTCCGGGAGCGGGACTTTCTCTTCTGCCAGCCGAGTGGAACAGCCGCCGAGCCCGCCGGGGCCGGGGGGGCGAAGGCAGCGGCCTCAGCGCCAGCGACTTCCTCGGCTGCCCCCGGGCCGGGGGCTGCCGGCTTGGGGCCGGACCCCCCCAGCCCCTGCCCGCTCGGGGGGTGGGCTGGGCTGGGCTGGGCTGGGGGAGGCCTGGGGGTCCCTCGGGGCGGAGCAGAGGCTTGCCCCGGAGGCCGGAGCCCGGCGCTGGTGTGGAGCTGGAGCCCGCCGTGCGGGCAGGCGCCTGCCCGTGCTCCGCGGGTGGAGCGGGGCCCGGGGGGGCAGCGGGGCCGGCGCAGGACTGCGCTCGGCTCGACGGGCGGCGGGGAGAGAGGTGGAAACGCACGGAAATCCAAGGGGCGACGAGCTGCCGGGGCCGGGAGCCGCTCTTCTGCTGCGGCGGGTGGGGGTCCCCGGGCCCATCCGTGTCTGCCGGCCCCCCGCTCGCGCTCAGCCCGCTGCTGCGCTCGCGCTCTCGCAGGTGCATCGACCAGAAGTTCAAGCGGTGCCCCCCCCTGCCCAGCACCAGCGTCGTCATCGTCTTCCACAACGAGGCCTGGTCGACGCTGCTGCGGACGGTGTACAGCGTGCTGCACGCCTCCCCGGCCCTGCTGCTCAAGGAGATCATCCTGGTGGACGACGCCAGCACGGACGGTGGGTGGGAGCCGCGGCGGGACGCGGGGCTGGAGGGATGCGGGCGGCTGCCCAGCATCTCTGCGGCGCTGGCAGCGGCGGTCCTGAGCCCCTCGCAGCAGAAGCGGCTCGTGGCCTTGTTGCCCCAGACCCCTCGGTGGAGCCTCCTGACCTTCCAGAGATCCACACTCCCACCCAACTGGGTGCCCTCAATCCCCTCATCCAGATCATTATTAAGGTGTTGAAGAGAACTGGCCCCAGGACTGAGCTCTGGGGGACACCACTGGTGATTGGCCACTGACTGGATGTGACTCCAGTCCCCACCACTCTCTGGGCCCGTCCACCAGCAGTTTTTTATCCAGTGGAGAGTACACTCATCCAGGCCATAGGCAGCCAGCTTCTCCAGGAGGATGCTGGGGGAAACGGTGTCAAAGGCTTCACTAAAGTGCAAGTAGACGCATCCGCAGCTCTACCCTCATCCACTGATGAGGCTGGTCCCGCCTCGCCTCGCGGCTGCCCCCAGCAGCAGCGACTGCCCCAGCCCAGCGCGGCGCGGCCGCGAGAACCAGCCCTTGACGCACCCCAAAGGCCCGAGGGATCCCCCAGGGCAGCGGCTCCCCGAGGGGTGAAGGGGCGGGCGCCGCTTCCCCGTCCCCCCTTTGGCCCACCCATGGCACCGGGGGCCCGCGGGAGCCTTTCCGGGGGCAGCGCGGCGGGGGGTGCCCGGGTGCTCGGCGGATGCTGGCAGCTGCCTCGCCTCGAACTTCCTCCGCGCAAAGACCAAACCGCAGCGCGCGGCGGCGAGCAGGAACCGAGCTGCAGCCATGGCAGAGGGCAAGAGCGGGGGAGCCGGGCTCTTCGCCAAGCAGGTCCAGAAACGCTTCAACCGGGCGCAGGAGAAGGTACGGCGCGACGCCCGCCCGCCGCGCCCGGCCCCCGGATCCCTCCTTTCCTCTCACCCTTCCCGCTTTGGCCGCCGCAGCGCCGCGGGGGTGGCACACCGGGCGCCGCTCGGCACCCATGGGCGCTCGCAGGCTGCTGCTTTGGGCGCCTCTGGGTCGACGCCATCGTTGCGCCAAGGCTTCGGCTTGAGGGCATCCCTCCCACGGCCCCCGAGCCGCTCGGGCAGCCGTGGCCTTCTGCGACGGGGGGATGTTTCCAGCCCAAAGCCCTTCCGGCGGTGCCGGGGCGCTGGGCGCTGCTGGCCCGGGGTTCCTCGGGGGTGGCCGGAGGTGACGGTCCCCGGTGGGAGCCGCCGTGGCGACCGTCCCAGGAGAGCCGGCGCAGCCCGCAGCGGCCGTGCAGGAAGCGAGGGGGAAGGGCCGCGGCAGCGGGCAGGAATGGGGCAGTTCTCGGCTGTTTTGGGGCAGCTCAGGGCGTCTCATCCCTGCTGACTGGAGAAGAGAAGTTGCCGGGAGCCAAACCGCCGGCTGGCGGTAAAAGGGACCTTTATTGGGACGGGGACGTCTCCCGGGTGACCCCTGCACAAAGCCAGCCCCGCCGCCGGCCAGGGGACGGGCTGCGGACGGGACAGGCTGGGTGTTGGGTGCTGCCGGTGGGAGCATCCAGCCCATGGTGGGGCACCGACGGAGAGGTGCAGCCGGAAAAACTATCCAGGCTTCTGAGATCATTTTGAGGTTAAACGAAACACCAACGTGGTTTGTAATAAAAACCCCATTTCTGCCCAAAATTGTTTTGGTTTTTTTTCCCATGTTAAAAAGAAATTGAGGCTGTTCTGGGTGGGGGGTGACCCTGGGGTGGTGAGTTTTTCGCTGCACTGATGGCGCAGTCCCTGGAAAATGGCTCCGCCCGGGGACAACCCAGCCCGTGTGAACCCCCCAAACCACCGGGTCACAGACTGGTTTGGGCTGGGAACGCCCTTTGAGCCCGTCGAGCCCCAGTGTCCCCCAGCACCGCCAGGTCCCCACTGACCCCTATCCCTCAGCACCACCTCGACCCGGCTGGGAAACCCCTCCAGGGACGGGGACTCCACCACTGCCCTGGGCAGCCTGTTCCTGTGACCCCTCATTGCAAAAGTGGCTTTAGACCCACTTGGGGGCTGTGACGGGGCGTTTCCAGGGCGGGAAGAGGGAGGGAAATTAAATTGGAGAGAGTCAGAGACGGGATGTCTGTAAAATAAATCATCTCTTTATTTGAGGTCCTGTATCCAAAGACGGGATCTCCCACTCCCGCACCACTTCCAGGAGGGTTTTCCCCACCGTAGCCGAAATGGCATCGAATGTGGCAGCTACAGCAGTTGGGCTTGAAAAAACCAGGGCAGGGAGGAGATCTCCTGCCTGGCTGCTGCGAGAGTCTCTCCGGGAGGATACTCTGGCGTGTCCGGTGCAAAACCCTTCTCCAGGTCAGCAGGAGGGCGAGCAGAATCGCAGCCAGGAGTCATCATCATATAATGATAAGAGCAATAATAAAAAAAAAAAAACCTACCTCCCCCTGGCACTCAAGCCTAAGGCAGGCGCCCCCCAGCTCCATCCCGGCAGCCGCGATGCGCAGCGCTGGCAGGGCCGTGGCGGGCAAGGGACGGATCCTGGCTGCCCCTGGCAGTCCTGGGGGGGAATCCCTTGCCCCACGGAAGGAGCCACGGGGCCGGTCACCATCCTCCTCCTCGAGGCCAGGAGTTTCCCACCCGGCTTTCACAGGCGGAGTGGCCGCGTTCCTCAGCGCCTGGTTTGAACTCCAGAGTCTCCGGCTGGAGCTGGGGAGGGGCAGGGTGGGCAGCAGCCGGGTTCTGAGGAGCATCCTCGGGCATCTGGAGGAGCGCAGGGCTCCGTGAGGTTGTGCCGGCCAAGCCTGCCGCCCGTCCTTCCCCGCTCCCAAGGCACGAGACTGAGTTCCAGGCAACTGTGAAATGCAGCATATTTAAGGCTTTTGCTTCTTAAATTAAAAAAAAAGGCAGAAGGTTTTTTGGAATCTGGTTTCCTGAGTGCGGTCGGGGGCAGCTGAGGGCTCGGGCCACTCTGCTCCCCGCCTAGGTGAAGGACCAGAGCTGGTGGGGGTCTGCCGGGTCGCAGGGAGCCATCGCCGGGTGCTTCCCTCGGGCCGTCAAGCAGGTCCCGGAGGCTGGGTTTTTGATCAGCCGGTCCTGCCGCAAGGTAGAGACGGCGTCAGCTCAGCCGAGCCGGGCGGGGGGTGAAGGAAGGATGTGACCGGGGGGAACGGCAGAGGAGCATCTTCATGGGGGGGACGATGCCACCACCCCCTCGGGGCACTCCCGGGGTGCAGGCGCATCTCCTCACCTGCGCCAGGTCCCACTCCTCGCTGGCCGGCACCCGCCCCGGCTTCCCCCGGAACTGGCAGTCGCCCAGCTCGGCCGAGCCCGCGCTCGCCCGCAGGCAAAGCTCCTTCCCGATGTTGTGCCGCAGCTCCCGCTGGCTCGTGTACTCGAAGTACTGGGGGGCCAGAGCAGAGAGGGGCCGTCAGGCTGCTGTGCCCCGAGAAAGGGAGATGCAGGGCAAGCAGAGGGGGGTGCGGGAGGGGAAGTCGCGGGGAGCGACGGGTGCCCACCTGGTTGCCCCCCATCCCGTGGCAGGGGTACATGATGAGCGGTTTCCCCCCGTGGTTGTTCTCACCGACGTCCAGGCAGCTCTTGGTGCCCTCGTTTTTGATCTGGGGAGAGGGAAAAAGGAGAGGCAGGGGGTGAGGTGGGCTCCGGGGTGCCGGCGTAGGGACCCGCCGCGGGTCTGGCCTTTGCGGGGCCCTGAATTGTCGCTGCACAAACACGATCCCGGTACCAGGCGCCGTGTCCGGGTGCCTCGTCCTTCCCTGGAGGCGCGGAACGCCCGCGCCAGCGCCTCCGTCCCACCGAGTCAAAGGTGAGACCCGCCCGGGAGGAGGTTCAGGAAGCAAAGGGGAGTGAAAACGCCGCCAGGAGCCGGTGCCCGGCCCTCGCCCTGGCCCTCACCCCGTCCACCGGCTGCTGTCGCATCGCCCCGGCCGAGGAGGGTCGCACTGGGACCCCAACGGCCGGCTCGGAGGAAAGGGGCTTTCTTTGGTCCGCGCTGGCTCCCCAGCCAGTGACTCGCCCCAAACCAGCTCTGCTGGATTCCAGCTCTGTCGGTGTCAGCCGAGCTGGAACCATCCCCGCCGGCCGGCGATGGACACGGCTGCACCCGCCGGCCCCCGCAGCACCCTGCTCTAAATGCCAACCCGCCACCCTCGACCCCGTGGGGACTGCCCGGCCCTGGCCATGTCCAGCCAAGGCTTGAGGCCAGCGGGACGCTCCGGGCTGCCCGCGCTCACCGCTCCGTAAAACGCCGGGGTCAGGTCGGGGACGGACATCTCGGGGTAGACGTTCTGGAGGTACCAGGTGAAGTTCTTGCAGTGCAGCCGCTCCCTCAGCTTGCGCCGCTCTGTAACGTCACCATACGTCTTCTATCGACAAAGTCACGTGAGAAAATTAAACCAACCTCTGAAGCCAGCAAGGAGAGAACAACAAACCCTCCCGAGCCGGGGCTCGGAGCTGAGGGGTCCTCCCGGCTCTGTCTTGTCCATCACAGCATGCCCAGGACCCAGCCCGGTGGGGGGGTTTTGCACCCCACCATCCCTGGCGGGGACCCTCAGGCTCCGGCCGCTCGCTGAGAGGGCTGGGGCATCACAGCACAACGTTGTGGTGGTGTAAAAAATATTTCAAAATAGGTGATTTTCATCTAGAAATCGTTATGGCCCACTACAAAAAATAACCCCCAGCTTTTGGGCTGCATCTTCCACCGGCACTTGCTTTCCCAGCTCCAGGCTGAGCCGCCTCCTCCCTCTGCTCGGGCTGGAGATCCCGGCAGGATCGGGCCCCCCGGGGGAACTGGCTGCCCGCCAGTGGGGCCGGTACCTCTCTGGCCATCTGCGCGGCTTGCTGGTTCCTCCTGTAGAAGATCTCCTTGTAGTCGTCCATCCAGACCTCGGCCAGGCGCACCAGGTTCCTGGAGATGACCTGGGTGCCCTTGGGGAAGGTGTGGGGGCTCTTGGAGCGGAAGACGTGACCCACGACAGAGCAAGGGATGATCTCGACTTGACCCCCGCACTGCCAGACCTACGGGGAGGCAGCGTCTGAGACATGGGGGGTCCAACCTCCTCGTGTCCCCCAACAAGGAGCATCGCTGGAGACACTCTTTGAAGATGGCACCGACCCATCCTTACCCTGAAGGACATCTCTACGTTCTCACCCCCCCAGATCTCCATCTGATCGTCGTAGGAGCCGATGTGCTCAAAGTAGGACCTGGAGATGGCAAAGAGGCCACCAGCGAAGGTCGGGGACCTACGAGGGAGAGCGAAGGGGGGCAAAAAAGGGTTAAAATAAAAAGAGAAGCACAAGTTGAGGTGTGAGGACCCCACGGCCCTCACGGTGGGTGTGAGCACGGTGCACGTCCCCAACTGGACTCAAAGGGAGAACCTATCGCTGACAGGAAGGGGGAGCTGGGAGGCAGCGGCCAGCGCCCCACTCACTCCTCCTGCTTCTCTAATCTTTTCCATCTGATCTGGAGAAGAGGCTGGAACAGAAACCTGCTTTTACTAAGAAATAAAAAAAAAGGATTGGCTGAGCTGCTGCGTTCCTGCTGAGCGGAGATGAGACAGCGCCGGGAGCCAAACCGCCGGCTGGCGGTAAAAGGGACCTTTATTGGGACGGGGACGTCTCCCGGGTGACCCCTGCACAAAGCCAGCCCCGCCGCCGGCCAGGGGACGGGCTGCGGACGGGACAGGCTGGGTGTCCGGTGTCTGCTGGTGGGAGCAGCCGCCCGACAGTGGGGCACCGACGGAGAGGTGCAGCCGGAAAAAACATCCAAAAAAGGAGCATAACCCCGGGGGTTTCAGTGCAGCCCGGTCCGCAGGGGACGTGTTCTGGCTGCTGTGCCAGCGCAGGGACCCACCCCGTGCCCAGGGGGCTGGTGTCCAAGAGCGAGAAGATAGAAGGCAGCGATTAAACCCTTAACGGGAGGCTCTGCGGGAGCAGAGGTGGCTGGAGGCCACACAAGTGTGCTTCTGCAAAAGGTCCTTTCTGGCTCCCAACCCCAGGGGAGGCTTCTCCTCTGCCAGCCCCACAGTGCTGGGCATCTCCTCCTGGGCACAAAGCACCCGAGATCCCTCAAGCCAAGCGTCCCACGCGGGAAGCTCCGCTGGGAGGGGAGGCACCTGCCTGGAGGCACCAAAAACAACTGGGAAAAAACCCGATTTCTCGGAAAAGGGAGAAAAACCGACTGGAGGAAGGGGCAGTTTCCTGGCACAGGGCCCCCAGCTCTCGGCCAGCCCTGGCCGTCCCTCATGCTGCATCCCACCGCAGCCACGCACGCTCAGCCAGTTCATTTTGGGTCTGGCCCCAGCGTTCCCAGGGCTCATCCAACCTTTGCTCCCATCACACCAGCCCCAAAGCGGCCGCTATCACCCCGCAATGGCTCACTTGATGGGGAAGGTCTCATCCTTCCTGCGCTGCCTCTCTCGGGGCGGGACGACCTCCCAGCCGAAAGTCAGGCTCCAGTCGAAGTTGCCCCGGCTGTGCTGCTTGCCGTTCTGGACGGGCTTGGAGAACTCAAAGGTGTTGAGGTCGATGGTGGCGATGTCGGGGCTGACGACGGCCGTGGGCTCTTCGGCGATGCGGGATAAGAGGGGCTCCAGCCAGCCGTGGAAACACTCGCCTGGGGCATGAGGAAGGGTTGGCCATTAAGCAGAGACAACGTCACCCCCCAGCTCCCCGGGCACCCCCGGGAGGTGATGGGTACTCACAGTGGGCATCCAGGAAGGTCAGGACCTCCCCGCTGGCCACGCTGGCCCCCAGCAGCCGTGCCGTGATCAGCCCTTTCCGCTCCTCCTGCCGCACGACTCGCACGATCTGGAGCTGCTCCACGTAACGGTCCAGCTTGTCCTTCAGGTAGTCTGGGAGAGGGGGGAAGAGGAACTGGCTCCCTTGGAGTGGGGAGATGCTGGTCCCTGCACCCCAGCAGCCCACCCTGCTGCCCCCACCCCACCCCTGCCCCTCCCAGGAGCTCCTGCTCAGACCCTGCGCCGGGTCCAGCTCCAGGGACACGCGGAGCCTCCTTCCCCCACCCCCAGGAGGGGTTTTGGCTTAAGGAAAAGGAGTTTTGTGAGGGAGCTGGCCACGTGCCCCGTGACACCCCCGCTCGAGAGGGATTAGGGGAACGGCGGGACGAGAAGGGCTTGTCCCCTGCGGCTGAAGTGTCACCGGGACCGAGCGGATGAGTTGTCACTGAGGGAAGGGACAGTGGACAAGGTGGCACCGAGGGAAATTGGGATTTTGCTCCATCCTCGGCAGATGCAGCCAAGCCAAAAGCTGGGAATGGCCCCGCGAGAGCTGGGGGGTCTGGAGACCTGTCCTGGGAAGGGACCCCAAGTGCCACCTTTGTCACCCCACAGTGAGTCAAATGGGGACGACACTGCCCCGAGACTCCTGCTCCTCAGGAGCCCCGGCCAGCGTCGTGGGCAAAGAAGGAGCATTTACATCTGGGG
Organism: Bucorvus abyssinicus; assembly: GCA_009769605.1. NCBI lineage: Eukaryota > Metazoa > Chordata > Aves > Bucerotiformes > Bucorvidae > Bucorvus > Bucorvus abyssinicus. The sequence continues at coordinate 14,380,979 of CM020050.1, read as the reverse complement.
TGAGGGGAAACTCCAGCGCTCTGCAGCGCCCAACACTGAACCACAGCGTGAATTCGCTCTGGGTGCAGCGAGCGAGGACGCAGCCAGGCGGGCAGGCGGCCGGACCTCGAGGTGTTAGCGGGAGGTGGGGGGAGTGCCAGTGCTGGAGAAGGTGCCGGAGAATGGAAAAACCCCGGCAATGCTCCCAGGCAGATGCGAAACTCCCTGGAAGAGCCGTCAGACGCAGCCCGGGCTGCTCGGAGCCTCGCCATGAGCCGCTTCTGCTGCGAGGGGCTCAGGACCGCCGCTGCCAGCGCCGCAGAGATGCTGGGCAGCCGCCCGCATCCCTCCAGCCCCGCGTCCCGCCGCGGCTCCCACCCACCGTCCGTGCTGGCGTCGTCCACCAGGATGATCTCCTTGAGCAGCAGGGCCGGGGAGGCGTGCAGCACGCTGTACACCGTCCGCAGCAGCGTCGACCAGGCCTCGTTGTGGAAGACGATGACGACGCTGGTGCTGGGCAGGGGGGGGCACCGCTTGAACTTCTGGTCGATGCACCTGCGAGAGCGCGAGCGCAGCAGCGGGCTGAGCGGGAGCGGGGGGCCGGCAGACACGGATGGGCCCGGGGACCCCCACCCCCCGCAGCAGAAGAGCGGCTCCCGGCCCCGGCAGCTCGTCACCCCTTGGATTTCCGTGGGTTTCCACCTCTCTCCCCGCCGCCCGTCGAGCCGAGCGCAGTCCTGCGCCGGCCCCGCTGCCCCCCCGGGCCCCGCTCCACCCGCGGAGCACGGGCAGGCGCCTGCCCGCACGGCGGGCTCCAGCTCCACACCAGCGCCGGGCTCCGGCCTCCGGGGCAAGCCTCTGCTCCGCCCCGAGGGACCCCCAGGCCTCCCCCAGCCCAGCCCAGCCCAGCCCACCCGCCGAGCGGGCAGGGGCTGGGGGGGGTCCGGCCCCAAGCCGGCAGCCCCCGGCCCGGAGGCAGCCGAGGAAGTCGCTGGCGCTGAGGCCGCTGCCTTCGCCCCCCCGGCCCCGGCGGGCTCGGCGGCTGTTCCACTCGGCTGGCAGAAGAGAAAGTCCCGCTCCCGGAGGCGGCGGCAGGGGAAGAGGGAGCGGGGGAGCGGGACGGACACGCCGCAGCCCCCGGCCGCCGGCAGCCGCGGGCGGACACAAAGCGCCGCCGCCGCCGCCGCCGCCACCGCCTTTTGCCGCCGCCTTCTGCCGCCGGCCGCTCCGAACCGGCCCCGCGGGGCAAGTCCCGGGAGCCGATAACCAGAACGGCGCGCAGACGGCCCGGCCCGGCCCCGGGCAGCGCTCGCTGCCGGCCCGGCCCCCAGCCCCCGGGTCTCCTCCGGCCCCCGGGTCTCCCCCGGCCCCGGCCCCGGCCCCGCGGCGGCGGCGGCGGCGGCTCGTACTCGGGCGGGCGGCTGTCGGGGCCCAGCGCTCGCTGCAGCGAGATGCGGTCGCTGGCGAAGGCGTTGAAGCAATGCTTCTCGTAGCCGCGCTCCTTCTCCTCCGTCTCCTGCGGCGTCCACCGGTCCTTCCGGAAGGCTTTGCCGTCGGCCCCGGGGCTGGCGGGGTCTTGCGGGGGTCGCTCCACCAGCGGCCGCAGCTCCGCCGCCGTGTAGACGCCGGGCAGGCAGGAGCGAGCGCCGGGCGCTTCCTCCTGCCGCACCGGCGCCCCGATCTGCAGCTTCGGCATCGAGTCCCGCAGGTTGTTGACGGCGCCCAGCATCAGGTCGAGCACTTGGTCCTTGCCCTGCACGATGTTCTGCAGCCACGCTTCCTCCCGCGGCTCCCGGCCCCCCGCGTCCTTCTGCAGGAGGAAGAGCAGCAGGACGAAGGCGGCGCCCGCCGCAGCCACCTTCAAGGGGCTGGAGCGTCTCCGCAGGAGCCTCATCGCGCTCCTGCCCCGCGCGTCCCGGAGGGGCGCCCCGCGCCGACGGGCGCCTCAGGGCCGAGGGCTCTCGGGGCGCCTCATGCCGCTCCGCGCCGCTCCGCTCCGCGCCGCTCCGCTCGCCTGGGGGGAAGCAGAAACACCCGCGCGTTGGTTCCCAGCCCGGGTGCGCTGCGGGGCCCGCCCGCCCCGTCAGCGGACGGCGAGAAGAGCCGCGGTGCGTGCGCGGAGAGTGCGGCCCCTGCCCGGGGCAGGCGAGACCCGCACCAGCCACCCGCCGCGGCCCCCCCGGCCCGCGAATCGGTGCGAGAAATAGAAACCGCCGGGGAAAAGCGCGGCCGGAGAGATGCTGCGGGACGGGCGGGATGCGGCCGCCAGCGGCGGGGGCAGCGCCGGCAGCTGCTGCCGCGGCCGGGCCAGATGCTGCCGGGGCCGGGGCCGGGGCCGGGGCCGGGGCCGGGGCCGGGGCCGGGGCCGGGGCCGCTGCCGGGGCCGCTGCCGGGGCCGCTGCCGCTGCATCCCCCCGCCCCGCCCCGCCCCGGCCCGCCCCGCCCCGGCACCTGCCCGTGCTGCCGGGAGCAGCGTCGCGGAGCTCAACGAACCCCCCGGACCTGCTGAACGGGGCTCGGCCGCCGGTAAACGCCTTTCCGCGGGGGTTTCGGCTGCCGGCAGCGCCGCTGGGAAGGGAACCGCGGGAACCCCGAGGGCTCGGCGGCGGCGGCGGCCAAGGCTCCGCCGCGCCCCGGCGAAAGCCCCGCGACCGGCCGAGCTCCGCCCGCGGCCCCGACCCTCCCGCGGCTGCTCTTTGTGAGCCGCTGCCGCCGGAGCGCGGACAAGCTCCGCGGGAGCCATTCACCGGAATCTCCCCCCGCCTCCCCCCGCCCCTCCTCCTCCTCCTCCTCCTCCTCCTCCTCCGCTCGGGGGTCCCCCCCGCCTCGATTCCTTTTCTCCTTTTCTTTGCATGGCCGCGGCGAGGGGGCGGCCCCGGCGCGGACAAGGGCCCCGCCAGCAACTTCAAGGGCGCGGGAGCTGCGGCCGGGCGGGAGGAGGGACGAGGCGGTGCCGGGTCACCGCGCTCCGCGCCGCCGCGATCAAAGCCGGCGGCCGGGCCGCGCCGCACCGCCCAGGGCGCCCATGGCCGAGCCGCAGCGGGACCGGGCGGCACCAGCTCCACAGGGGAGGGATAAAGAAAAATAGAATTAAGGGGGAAAAAAAAAAAAAATCCGCCTCAACTCCTGCTCGTGGATGCTCGTGGGTCCCTGCAAGGATGCTCCCGTCCCCGCCGTGCCCCGATGCTTTCGCCGCAGCGGTACAGGGAGGCGACAGGCAAAGAGCACCTCGTCAGGGTGTGGAAAACACCGTTTGCACCGTCTCGGCATCCCTCCGAGTCTCCTTCCTGCCGCGTCGCGGTGACCATGGTAACGGAGCGCCCTCGTTAGCCGTCATAAACCCCCGGGCGGCACCGGGACACGCACGGGTTAGTGCCCGATAGCGGCGCTGCAGCTCCCGAGGGGTCCGGCCCCGATCCCTCTCCCCAATCCCTTCCCCAAAAGAGCCAAAGAGCAAAATAACCCCCCCAAATCCCCCCCGGATTTTGCTAGAAGCCGCAGCTCCTGCGCACCCCGCTCCCAGCCCCGCAAACCCGCGGGGGATGCTGCCCCGTCCCACCCGGCCCGTGTCGGGCCGGGGCTCGTCCCGCACCCGCGACAACCGTCCCCGAAACCACCCGCAGGAGCCCGTCGGGTTCACAAGAGGGGAAAAGGGGCTTGGCGGAAATTTGGTGGCAGCCAGAGCATCCTCCCTGGGGAGGGAGGGACCGCGGGGCGGGCCGGGGAGCGAGCCGCTCCCCCGGCAGAGCGGAATAAGAAAAGGGAAAAATAAATAAAAGCCAATAACACCCACAGGACGCCGTGAGCAAACAAGGGCGGCTGCGGTCGGCGTGGCCACACGCTGCCCGGGGCAGCGAGCCAGGGGCCGCGATCACGGCGTCGGAACCGGCCGGAATCGCAAGGAGCCCCGAGCGGGAAGCGGGGAGCGATGGGGCCCGCCCCCCACGACCCCGCCACCGGCAGCCCGCGGGGGGCCGAGAAGGGGCCGGTGATGCCGGGGGGATTCGCCTCCTCGCGCCGGAGCATCGCGGCACTGCTCTCCCGTGGTGGGGGTCGGGGGGTGCTCGGCACGAAGCGGGTCCTGCCGGGCTCCTGCCCCCCGGGTGCCGGCCTCGGCCCGACCGGGATGAGCAGTCGGGGGCCCCGATCCGCTGCCGGTGGTGGGGGGCCAGGACCCCCCGCGATGTGCTGGGTGACAGCTCTGCCCTGCCCGGGGCGGGGGGGTGGTGGGTGCTGGGGCTCCGGATCCTGCCCACCGCGGTGCCTAGAGCCGCGCAGCCCCGGGAACCCGCTGGGCTGCCCCAGGGGGCTCGCCCTGGCCCCCCCCCCCTTCCCTGAGGGGGCTTCATCCCGGGAGCCCAGACCCTTCCCCGGAGGGAGCTCCGCACCGGGACGACCCGGACTCCCGGGGCTTCCTCCGGGCGACGGTTCCGCTCCAGGATCCCCCGGCTCCCCCTTCCCCCGGGGGGCTCCGCACCGAGACCCTTCAGACCCCCGTTCCCTCGGGGAGAAGTTCCGCACCGGGATTCCCCGTTCGCTCGCGGGTGGGGCTCCGCACTAGCACTCCTCTGGACCCCCGTTCCCTCGGGGAGGTGGGGGGAAGCTCCGCACCGGGACCCCCCCGGACGCCTGTTACCTCGGTGGGGGCTCTGTGTCCGTACCGGGACCCTCCGGTCGCCCTTGCGCCGGGGCGGAGACTCCGGACCGGCCCTTTCCCCAGTGCGCACGGGCTCTGCAGGCGGACCGGGTCCGGGTCCGGGTCCGGGTCCGGGTCCGGGTCCGGGTCCGGAGCTCCCCGCCCCGCCCCGCCCCGCCCCGCCTCGCCCGCTCCCGGCACCCCCCCAGCCCCGTCCCCGCTCACCCGGCTGCGCGGCGGCGGCGGGCTCGGGGCCGCAGGTGCCGTCCCGGCGGGGCGGGGCGGGGCTGGCGCGCGGGCGGGGCGGGGCCGCCGCCGCCGCCACCTACCGCCGCCCCAGGGTACAGGTGCAGGAGGCGGCGCCCCGCGGTCCTAGCGCCGCCCGCCCGACCCGCGCGGGCTCTCGGCGGGGGGGCGACGGCGGCCTGACCCCGGGATACCGGTGGGGACAGGGCTCTATAGGGGCCGTGTGGGCTGGGCACGGGGGGATCGTGAGGGGCAGGGGGCCTGCAGGGGCCACAAGGGCTTGTCACCGGGGGTGCTGGGAGCCACCGGGGGCTGTAGAAGCCGTGAGGTCTAGAGGATGCTGACACTGAGTGGGAGCCGCAGGGACCTCTAGAGGCCATAGGTGCATGACCCCAGGGGTACTGGGGACCAGTAAAGGCCTGGCACTGGGGGTGCTGCCAGGAGCTGTAGGTCCCAAAGTGCCCAACTGCTGCGTGTGGGGGAGAGGCACCGGTGGGGCAGGACCCCCCCCGACCTGCACTTCTTGCTCCCATCGCGGTTATCGTTCCTGCTCATCCATCACTCCGCGGGCGCTGCGGAGCCTCCGGGGCTCCCTGCCCCGGGGACAGCCGTTCCCTGCGGCTGGGAGTTATTTACTGACGGTTTTCCCGGGCTGCCGGAGTCGCCGGGGGTGTTTTTTGACCGGTCGCTATAAATTGTCAACAGGGGAACGTGCTGATTATGCCCAGCCCGGTATCGCCCTCCTTAGCCCGTCTCTTCTCGTCGGCCTGCCAACTGCACCCGTTGCTGCTCTCCAGGCCCGTGCTTTGGGATGAGGTCGTGTGTCCCCCCACCCAACAATGAGCCCCCCGCTCCCAGCCTCCCGTTTCCCACGTCCTCAGCCCCATGTTTGATGGTGGCACCTTCACGGAGCTTCGGCCTGAGGATCAGCAGCATCCTGGAAACTCCCCGGCAAAGCCAGGTGAGATATTGGTGGTGGGAAAGAGCCGCTCAAAGCCCGTTCGGGGACGACGTGACAGGTACGAGCCCACTGGCAGCGGGTTCCCGCGCTTGCGAGGAAGGGCACGAGCAGCCCTCAACGCTCCCGTGGACCCCAGGAGAGGCTGCGGTCACGACGCGCGGGAGACCGGCCGCGAAAACCCCAGCAGCTTCGCCGGGATCCCGGAGGGATGAGCGCAGGGCGGGTTTAACCCCCCAGCTGCGGATTCGGCTTCGGCTCCTGAGCCGTGTGGAGGATTTGGGGGATCCGAGCCGGGGCAGAGTGAGTATTAACTTGGATTATTGGGGTATTAGCTGGAGTATTAGCTGCCTGGTAGGGGAGAAGTCAGGCAGGGCTGCTGGGCACGGCAGACGCTCAAATACCCAGCAGCCTCCACGTTACAGCACTAATGGGTCGCTAGAGAAAGGTGGGGGAAACTGAGTCATGGAGAAGACACCTGCCTCACCCAGCGCGGCGCAGAAGGAGCCAACACTCACCCGCGGCCGTCCTGATCCTCTCCTGTGCTTCTGGAGCTACATTTAACCCCCGGCTTGGTGCAGGGCTGCCTGCAACTCACTGCCGCTTCGTTTCCTGCCTCGTCGTCACGCGGAGGTTTTGCTCTTAGCACGAAAACTGTCGGGGAAATTCCCTACCCCAGAGCCTGCTGCTGCTGAAATCTGTTTTCAGCCGCCACTCACCCAGCCAGACATTGCGCCACGGCTGTGGGAAGGAGAACCCCCGCCAGAGTAAGTGAACTCCTGAGGAAAATGGAGCTGTTTTTTGTCTTCGCGGGGTCCGCGCCAGGCTGTGTCGGCGCGGACGGGGTGGGGACGGGCTTTTCACGGTGCTGAACCAGCCCCGTTCGCCAGCACCGAGGGGGAAGGCGGCTGGAGGCTGGTCCTGTCCCCCCGAGCCGCTCGGGAACCCCGGAGCGTCCCGTTTCCCCGGGATTTCTGTGCTCTCGGATCCCTTCCTTTGAACCACGGTTTGTTCAGGTCACGCGGGAGATCAAAACCCGCCCGGTGCGCCGTCCTCCCGGTGCCACAAAAGTGACTTGGGGGAAATGAAGCAGCATTCACCGCCGAGCAACCAGCAGGGATTGCCCAAAATCGATAGGCATTGTTTGGGAACGAGGGCGCCGAATCACACGCTACTTAATAATTACTTGGCGTCGTTATCTATAACCCTCAGACAAAATAAAGCCTCTTAATCCTTAACCTGAGATGCTGTCTATGGGGCCAGCTGCCGTGGAGGGGGCAAACCCTTCATCCTTGGATTTAAGAGGCCCAGAGAGCCGAAAACATGGCGCGGTTGCCATCGGGGCTTGTTCGCGGCGTGAGAAGCGCAGAAATACCGGCGCCGGCGGCCAGCCTTACCATCCCCTCCGCTGCCCTCCTTGCGCCGCGGGCGGCTGCTTCGGGATTGCTGCCCTTCGCCCCTACCAGGGGATGCGCATCGCCCCGAGTGCCCGAGGAGGGTCCCTCCGCCCCACCAGCCGGCGCGTCAACTTGCAGCGCCGAGAGCCTGGGGGATGCGGCAGGAAGCAAAACCGATTTGCATATTTATGCTCATCGCGATGGCACCGATCTTTCAAATTGAAACGGACTTTGCGGGTTTGCGCTGAGCTTTGGCTTTGTTATCGCTCAGACCGGTAATAACTGGTGCCCTGTGGTCACACTGGAAACTCTGATCCGCCACGTACGGCCGTTAAAGCGAGGAGAAACGCGTCAGACACACCAGAGAGACTTTTCTTTGTAGTAACCGTGTCCGTTTGTCGGGTCGGGGTGGGCAGGAGCCGGGTGCTCATTTGCGGGGGGGGTTGAGGGCAGAAGGGGCAGCTCGGGGCTGAGCACCGCAAGCAAGGGGACTCGTGCCCCCTGCCCTGACACCGTTCCCCGGGTGGGTTTGCTGCCGGGGCGTGGGTTTGCTGCCGGGGGGTTGTTTGCTCTCACGCCACTGAACAAAAAATCGGATCCCTTGGTACTCCAGGAGTAGATTTGTCCGTAAGCGGGAGGTTTGAGATGCTCGGAGCTGCGCTGGCGGCAGCCGGGGGCTGAGGGCTGGAAAAGCCCAGCCTGCCCGTTCGGTTGGCTCCGACTCGGGCAGAATCACTTCCCTTTTCATTTTTTTCTTCTGTGTAAATCACAAGAGAACTGGGAGGGCTTCTTCCTCTGCAGGCCCACACACGTGAGGATGTGGGATCTCCAGGGGTCCTGCAGCACGGCCGAGCGCTGTCCTCCCCATCCCACCAGCTCGGGGTAACCTCGGCGGCTCGCCCCTGCCTTCGGATACCACAGGGCCGGGCATTTCCTCCCGCTCCTCTCCTGATCAGCCGCGATGGAGATGCGAGAAACGTTCCTGCAGCTCCGTGAGGAGGTCGCCAGGCTGCGGGATGTGTGTGCCAAGCAGGGGAAGCTCCTCCGGAAGCTGACGGCCAGGAAGGGACCTGTCCTGGGTAAGCAGTGGGGCAGGGAGGGTGCCCTGAAGCTGCAGCTCCGGGCTGACAAGTGTCATTTGAACCTTTGTCCTGAGGCCGGCAAGAAAATGGGGGGTGGGGTGGGGGGGTCTCTTCCAACCGGATGATTCTGTGGTTCTGAGATCCTCCATCAGCCGCAGAGTAACGTGTGTGTGTCTGCTCAGTTAAAGCCACCGCAGACGTGACGCTGCTTACTGACACGTCGGGCCGCTGGGGAGAGGGGAAGGAGCGTGGGGCAGATGGTACCCGCTGCCTGGGGCGGTTTTGGGAAGAGGGGGTGGCAGTGGAGCCTCCACAGCCTGGAAACTGCCCAGGGAAACCTTCTCGCCCCCCGGCAGCCTGCCTGGTTTCCCGAGAAATCTCCCGGCCGCGGTCCCCGCGCTCTCTGTCCCCAGCACTCGCATCGCTCCCCCAGGGGGTTTTCTGTGCTCAGGGGGGTTTGGCTCGGGCCAACCACTGCCACGTGCTGCAGACCCCGCTGCCGGCCAGGCTCTGCGGCTCCCCAGCCCCGCGCTTGCCTCCCTTCCCCGCAGCTCCGCTGTCCGTCTGTCCTTCCTGGCAGTGGTGCGCACAGAAACGTCTCCAAACGGGACTCGAACCAAAGCCACAACTGGGACCAGCCCAGCGCTGGGGACGCAGCGCTGGCAAACGCTGCCCCGGCGCTCGGCCCTCTCTGCCTGTCCCCAGACGCCCTTTCTTCCCTTCCCAGGCTCGTATTCCAGCGGGCGCGGGGGCCAGGCGGGCTTTGCCGGCCAGGAGGCAGCGCCCGCTGGTTTTGCCGGAGGACTGAGCGATGGAAGGCAGCACACAAACGCTGTCCGAGTCCCACGAGTGACGGCTCTGGCTTGCTTTCGTAGATATCCCCGTGTCGCTGCCGATCCAGTGCACGGAGGACACGGTCACGCAGGAAGGGGACAGCCACCAGAAACGCGCCGAGGCTCCGCCATCCGCCGCCTCCGACCCACAGGGCTCTGCTCATCCCCTGGCGCAGCCGCACGCTGCCGACACGCCGCCCGGCTCCGACGGCGAGGACCCGCCAAGCGCCGCGACCGGCCGCGTCCTGGGTGGTGGAGCTGGAGGAGCGGCTCTGGCCGTAGCTGCCGGCAGCAACAAGGCAGAGAGGAACGAGAAGGTGGGTGCAGCCACGTGGCTGAAAACCTGTAGGATGCTTCCTGCTGCGAAAACCCCCAAGGGAGAAGTGAGAGCTTGCTGCAGCCCGCAGGAGTCGGCGGCCCCAAACCCAGCTCCTGGGGGCTCCTTCCTGGCTCTCCTGGACCTCTACGAAGCCCCAGAAGCCCTTCAGAGGGAAGACGCTCCCAGCGCCAGCGCTCTGCCCGCGGGGGCTCGAGGGCCGGTGGAGATCCGGGGACCCGCGAAGGTAAGTCGTGGGGCTGGCGGGGATTTTTGTCCGTGACTTCTGCGTGCCCTTCCCAGCGTCACGGCGCCTGCGGGTCCTCAGCACCCGCTGCGGCAGGGTGGAGGTTTAGGGTTGTGGCCGGACGGAGTGTCCAGGCAACCGGTTCCCCGGTTCCAGGGGAATTAGGTGCGTGAAAGGCCCCGGGATGCGCCCGGCGAAGTCCCTCCGTGATCTTTCCAGAGGCACCGAGGAACCCTTGAAGCAGTCGATTCAGTCTCGGGGAGGAAAAACTGTATTGACCTCCTTCGGCTCTGCAAATTAAACGAGCTCTTAAACACCTCCTTTATTCTCGCCCCTGGAAGGGTGGTTTCTAAAGCCACCCCAGACTCTGGCCTTGCTGAGCCCTCCCAATGTGTGTTACGGGTGGGACACCAACCCCGCACTCGCCGGCGAGGGTCCCTGTAATGCCAAGCCCGTTCCCCCTCCTTCCTTCTTCCAAAGGAGGCCCCTAAAAATTATTCCGTGACTGCCATGGCTACACGTTCCCGGGGAAAGCTATTGATTCTCAGCCCGGGCTATGTTTAGAAGCTCGTTTCTTTTTGAGAGGGAGGAGAAGAAAGCAAGCAGCGGCAGCGGTGGCTGTCCCTAACAAGCCCTACCGGCACCCGACGGTGACGGCACAGGGAGGGCACCGCAAACTTTGCTTCGTACAAAAGGGCTTTCCCCGGGTTCTGGCGGGTGGTGTCTGGAGCTGCTGCGGGGTGAGCGATGGGCGACGGGGGGTGCAGAGAGACAGGATCCTCCGGAGGGTTTTGGGGAGGATGGAGTGAGCGGGGACTCAGAGTCCCCCAGGCTCCAGCCCCGGGGGGAGCCGCCCGCAGCCCAGCCTTTCCGTGGGCACGGAAACGCCTTTGGAGACCCTGGGATGGAGCCTGGGCACGGCTGGGGGTGGAGGAGAGGCTGCCTCTGCCGCTCCCACTGACCGTTCCCCTTCCCTGCCCGCAGACCTGCTGGACGCCGGGCTGGATGCTGGAGGACGGGGCGCTCGGGCGAGACGCTGGCCCGGCCTCTGAGGATGCTCAGCCCTGTGACATTTGCCAGGAGCTTTTCCCCTCGGACGCAGGTGGCCGCGCGGACTATCTAAAGCACGTCTTGGCCCATATGAAGTAGGACTTCACCATCGGAAAGTCACGCGTTGGCACCTCGACCGATGTGAGGGGCTCTGGACCTTCACGAGATCCTGCCGCTGGCTCGGACCGGGGCCAGCTCCAGCAGCAGGTCCCCTTCGCGTAATCCACTGCGCTCCCAGCGCGGTCCCCGCTGCTCAACGGGCCCGTCGAGGCACTGGGAAGGTTTTGTTGAGCTTCGTGGGTTTCAAAGCCGCTTCCGTCCTGGGGTCTGGACGCGTAACTCAACGGGGAAACGGACATTTTTCACCTTTAACTGGGTGGAAACGAGTCTTCCAGAAATAGTCCGAGAGGTTTGAAAAGTCACATCAGCTTTTTCCAAGAACAGGGAAGCCTGGGCGGGAGAATCGCGAGGTTTTCACGGTCGCTGAACCTTCGCTGGCCTTTTGAGAGGCTCGGCGGCGCGATGGCACAGACCGGGTCACGCCTTCGAAGAGAAGGGCATAAGCGAGGGCCCTTCTCGATCCTCCTGAAAACCTCGTCAGCGCCAGCTCCGTGACTTGGGGGAGTTTTACGATCCCTCTCCAGGTAGGAAGAGGCTCATCGGCACCTGCCGGCACGTGGTCGGCTCCTGGCCGCGGGCTCTGAGAGCAGCGGAGCAGAAATGGCTCCTCCAGCGCAGGGACGTCCCGTCCGCCCGGTCAGTCTCCGGGGGAAACGGGTTTGGAACGACTGTCTCTGGGAGGCGGTGGGTGGGTGGGTGGGTGGGACGGGGGGCGCAGAGGATGCAGCTTCTCGTCCTGCCGCTGGTTCTGCGTCTGTCAGCCTGGAGAACAGGAGGCTCCGGGGAGACCTTCTGGCTCTGACAACTCCCTGACAGGAGGGTGGAGCGAGGCGGAGGTCGGCCTCTGCTCCCCTGTGACAAGTGTCAGAACCAGAGGAAACAGCCTCCAGTTGCGTCAGGGGAGGTTGAGGTTGGACATTAGGAAGAATTTCTTCACCCAGAGGGTTGTGGAGCATCGGAACAGGCTGCCCAGGGCAGTGGTGGCGTCCCCGTCCCTGGAGGGGTTTCCCAGCCGTGTGGAGGTGGTGCTGAGGGACAGGGGTCAGTGGGGACCTGGCGGTGCTGGGGGACGGGGGGACTCGATCTAGAAGGTCTCTTCCAACCGGATGACTCTGTGGTCCTGTGGTTCTCGGCCAGAGCCGGGGTGGACCTCGCTGGGCTGTGGTTCGCCCTCAGGCGAGGTTTTGGTCTTGCCCTGGATAACAGGAGCAAGTAATTGGGCGTCACCCCTGCGACCAGATGACGATGATATTCGTTCATTAACAGCCCCTGTGGTTGCTGTCATGTGGGAGTTCCCATCCACGGGAATTCACCCGTGGAGGTGGGGAGACTACGGCACCGAGCCCCGAGCAGTTCCAGACCCCCAAACAGGGCTGCGGGTTTTTTTTGGAAAAACCTTGTCCTGGACCTTTGTGTTCTGCAAGTTGCTTCTGAAATCGATTTGGCATCCCAGGCTTGAGGCAACTCTCGTCGACAGCCAGATCCTCCTCGACGGCCACGGCTCAGGACTAACCGCGCTCTCCGGCTCCTGCACCTGAATCAGAACCGTCCTGGGTCACTCAGGACCCGGAGCCGCGGGGTGGCCGCGGCGGAGCTGCTGCAAACGCGTGTGGTGACCGGCGCGGGGGCAGGGTGCCGGGCTGACAGCACGGTGCTCCCCGGCTCCGCCGGCCTTCGCGGGGGTGAAGCTGTTTCTGCAAGAACCATTTTCCGGGACAAATCCTGCAGCTTCTTCCTTCAGAGCCGCAGCTTTGCGCTCGGTTTCTCCATTCACAGGGTCACAGAAGGGTTTGGGCTAGAAAAGCCCCCCCAGTCCCAGTGTCCCTCAGCACCGCCAGGTCCCCACTGACCCCCGTCCCGCAGCACCTCGACCCGGCTGGGAAACCCCTCCAGGGACGGGGACTCCACCACTGCCCTGGGCAGCCTGGGACAGGATGGGACAACCCCAACAGGGCAGAAATGGCTCCGCAGGGACCACCTCAACCTGCCCTGGGGCAACTGCAGGCCGGTTCCTCTTGTCCTGGGGAGCAGAGACCGACCCCTCCTCGCTCCACCCTCCTGTCAGGGAGTTGTCCAGAGCCACAAGGTCTCCCCGGAGCCTCCTGTTCTCCAGCTCAACCCCCCAGGTCCCTCAGACCCCCCAGGTCTCCTCAGCACACTGTGCCCCAGCTCCCTTGCCGCCCTCTGGACACGCTCCCCGCGGGTGTTGGAGCTGCGGGAATCAGGACCTTTATTTTGCTGAAGGTCCAGGTGGGTTTTTCTCAACCTTACGGTGCGACTCTCCCGCCGGTGTCTCCTGCTCCGAGTTTCCTGCCGTGCCTCCTCCCGCTAATGAGGCGGGGGGTGATTTTACAGCGGTTTCTGCTCTCCTGTAGGGCCTGGAAGCCAACCTTGGTTCCCAGTGCCGAGTTCCTGGAAGCGCCAGATCAGAAACGAGCCGGAGCAAGAACAACCCATAAATTTATTTGGTATAAAATTGTAGCAGCCGCCCAGAATTTGCCGGAAGGAAGAAAACCAGCCCGGTTCCTGCTCCGAGGCAAATTGGATTTCAGACCCGCCAGCAGAGATGGCTTTTCTCCGCCGTCCAAGCCCTCGGCTGGGTCCCCGGAGCGGCCGTGCCGCGGGAGCCGCCCGGTGCGAGGGCACCGCGTCGCCCACAACGACGCGACAATTCACGGCGGGTCTGTTCAGGGTCACCCGTGGCGAGATCTTGGCCGCACGCCCCATCCCTGGAGACTCGGGACGGTCGAGGTCCCCAAACCCCCTTCCCCGCCTGGCCTCTCCCGACGCGCTCCGCTGTATTTTTGGATGTGGCGTCGCGGTGCGATTCGTCACCCCCTTCCCGGCCGGGCGCTCCGCGAGGGCCCTTCCCACCGGCGCGAAGGTGCCGCTGCTGCCGAAATAACCTGTAAGTACAGGGTGCTGCGGCGGCGCGTGGGCGGCGTGCGGCCGGTTCCGCCCCGGCTGGGCTCACCGGCGGCTGGCGTTCGGGAAGAGGCAGGAGCCGGGCGAGGGCGGTTTCCCGTAAGCAGAAATTGGAAAATCGAGGCTGGATTAAACCTGCTCTAATTCTGGCTGCCGGCCGCCCGCGACGGGCACCGCGCTGGGTCTCCCCCCGCGGCTCCAGTCGGTGGGGCGAAGCTGGAGAAAGCTGGAGCCGGCAGCAAGGCTCCGAGGGAAACCCGAGGCAGCAGAACAGCAGATTTGGGTGGAAAATGTTGAGTTTTCTAGTGAAGGAGCCTGGGATGTGGCGAGGGGGAAGGGGGGCAGCGGGGGCACCACCCCGGGTCCCACCGTCCCCGGACCCCGATGTGTTCGGAGGGGCCAGAGGAACCTGGGCTCCCCCGGGCAGGAGGGGGAGGTGTAACCCCCCGGGGGGGAGAGTGGTGAAAAACGTGAGTTTTCAGCAGCGAGAACAAACGTTTCCCGCAGGAGGAACTCCGACTCCTGGCTGTCCCCAGTCTCCTGACTTCTCGGGAACTGTCATCGGAATGAAGGGGGGAGGCGGTGCGTGTCACCCCCCACCGCAGGAGCCCGTCTGTGCCACCCGCCAAGGGGGGGAATCGCTAACGAGTCGGTTAATTAATGACCCACCCTCTATTTCCACCTCCCGCTGAGGGAAGAGAGACCTTCCCTGATGCGGCGGTGCCGGCGCAGGCGCCGGAGCAGGCTCGACGTGGGCCAGGGAGCAAAGGACGGAGCTTTCCCAGCAATTCCCCGACGTTCCCGCGTCTGCAGGAGGGTTGTGGCCGGCGGCGGGGCTTTGGGGAGGAAATTCGACGTTTCATGAAGATTTTTGCCACAGGCCTTTGATGGGGGAAACGCTGACAACTGGGAGCAGTGGGAAGGGCCGGGGGGGCGATGGTCTGGCTGCCCGTCCCCTGAGCGAGGGGTCACGGGGGTTGTTGAGCTCAGCTGGTCTTGGAAATATTCGACGTTTTGGGGGTTGTAGAGGACAAAAAATTGGAGCCGGGAACTGCTGGAGGTGCAGGAGCATGTCCAGGGTTTGTCTGTTGGAGGCGGAAACATCCCACCCCCCCACTTCTGACCCTTTGCTGCTGGAGCCGTGGGGGAGCAGAGAGCGGGGGGGGGGGGGCAGGTTGGGTGGGAGGGTGCTGGGGGAGACCAGGAGGGGTGTTGGGGGGGGAGCTGGGGGATGCTGGCAGTGGGCTGGGGGATGCTGGAGGGGGACTGGGGGGTGGTTCTGGGGGGTCACTAAGATGCCAGAGTGGATTTGGGCAGAGGGTGAATGGGGGGGTGGGGGCATTAAGATGCTGTGGAGGGGTTTGGGGTGGAGGGTGATCCTGGAGGGGGTTGGGGGGTGATGCTGGAGGGGGTCACAAAGATGCTGTGGAGGGGATTGGGGCGGGGGGTGATGCAGGAGGGAGGTGATGCTGAGGGGGTCACTAAGATGCTGGAGGGATTGGGGCGGGGGGTGATGCTGAGGGGGGTGATTCGGGGGGGGTCACTAAGATGCTGGAGGGATTGGGGCGGGGGGTGATGCTGGGGGGGGTGATGCTGGGGGGCTCACTAAGATGCTGTGGAGGGGATTGGGGCGGGGGGTGATGCTGAGGGGGTGATTCGGGGGGGGTCACTAAGATGCTGGAGGGATTGGGGCGGGGGGTGATGCTGGGGGGGGTGATGCTGGGGGGGTCACTAAGATGCTGTGGAGGGGATTGGGGTGGGGGGTGATGCTGAGGGGGGTCACTAAGATGCTGGAGGGATTGGGGCGGGGGGTGATGCTGGGGGGGGTGATGCTGAGGGGGTCACTAAGATGCTGTGGAGGGGATTGGGGCGGGGGGTGATGCTGGGGGGGGGTGATGCTGGGGGGGTCCGGGGTTGTGTGTGTGTGTGTGTGTGTGTTGCGGGGGGGTTACCGGAGCGGCGCCGCTGTACCCTGGCCCGGCGCTCCCCCCGGTCCCCCCCACCCCCCCGGCTCTGCCTCCTCCCCCCGCCCGCCGCCTCCTCCCGGCGCTGGGCGGGGTTTGGCCCCGGCGCCGGGAGATGCTGGAGCCGGTGTGAGCGGCACCGGGGCTGCAGCCGGCCGCGGCCCCCCCTGGCCCGGCCCCGGGGGGGACCCCGGGCCCCCCCCCGCCCCCCCGGCCCAGCCATGCCGGCCGGCAGCAACGAGCCCGACGGGATCCTCAGTTACCAGGTGGGGGCGGCGGCCCCGGGGCGGGGAGGCGATGCCCGGTACCCCCGGGCGGGCCGAGCCGGCGGCGCGGCCGGAGGATGCTCGGTGGCTGCTCACTGCGGCATCGCCGGGGGCGGCGGGGAGCGGGGCTGGGGGGGCTGGGGGAGGCAGGGCTGGGCGGGGGGGGGTGTAAGGGGGGTGTAAGGGGGGCGCAGGGGGGTGAAGGGCATCCGCAAGGTGAGGGGGGGGGTGGGGGGTGTCTGTAAAATGGGGCGCCAGGATGTGCGGGGGGGGGGGGGACAGGCCTCTGGGGGGGGGTGCAGGGCATCAGCAAGGCGGGGGGGGGCACAAAGGGGGCGTTGAGGGGTGCAGGAGGGGCGTGAGGAGGGGAGGAAGGCACCTGCGTGACGGCTGTTGGGGGGTCTCTGCTGGGCCCCCCCTTGTCCCCTTGTCCCAGCTAGATGTGACCCCTGGTGACGCTGCAGGCTCGTTGGAGGGGGGACAGAGGCCACTGTCCCCCAGACCCTCATGCCACCCCGTCACTGGGGGGGGGGGCTCAGCTATTGTGCCCCCCAGGCACTTGCCCGGGTGTGCCCGCTGCTGGGGGGCAGGCAGGAGGCAGCCCCCCCCTTGCAGCATCTCCTTGTCCTGCCTGACCCCCCCGCTGCGCCCAGGGGACCCGCCTGGAGGAGCCGCTCTCACCCGCCCTGCAGTGACAGCTGGCGGGAGGGGGCGACGGACCCCCCGTCTGCCCCAGCGAGGGACGAGGGTCACGTCCCGGTGCTGCTGGGCCGTGATCCGCGCCCGTCCCTTGCAGCCCCAGTCTGGGGCTCCGAGACCCAAGCGCCCGGGTCCAGCCCCCGTCACGGCTCACGTCCTGGCCCAGGAGCCGGGGGGGTCCCCGCGGAGGGGCGGCGCTGACCCCCGCAATAGCAAAGGGGGACGTTGGCTTCTTCCAGGCGGGATGGAGATGGAGAGGGGTGAGGAGGGGGTCTCCTGCTCCACCAGCAGCCCCCCAGTTTGGTCCCGGTTACCCTCATCCCATAATAACACCGAGGTCGCTGTTATTAGTTACACTTTGGGCGAGATTAATTACCTTAGTGCCCCCTCCCGCCGCCGTGGCTGGGCCAGGACGAGGGGGCCAGGACGATGCTTTCGGCCTCCCTGGCACCAGGAGGGCTCAAAGCTGGACCCGAACCTTCGGCTCTTCCTCGTCTTCAGCCGCACCAAAGCTTCCCCAGGGAAAGGTGTTTCTCACCAGTTGCGCCGAGACAGGTAAACCGAGGCAGGACACAGGAGTGCCTCTCTCTCGTGCTGGGACAGAAAAATGGCAGCAGAATAATAATTTGGAGAAGTTTCTTGAGATGAGCTGAGGATGCGCGGGGCTCGCTCGACGGAGGGGTTCGC
Source organism: Bucorvus abyssinicus (assembly GCA_009769605.1). NCBI lineage: Eukaryota > Metazoa > Chordata > Aves > Bucerotiformes > Bucorvidae > Bucorvus > Bucorvus abyssinicus. The sequence continues at coordinate 14,363,574 of CM020050.1, read as the reverse complement.
TGCGGCCGCTCCCTGGTTGGTTTCACGAGCAGGAACTACTTGCAGCCTCCCGACAAAACCAGCCTCGGAGCAGCTTTGCGCTTAGGAAACGGCGACGCGGAACAACTCGGGCTGCTCCACATCTCCAAGGCGAGGGACGCAAAGCTCGCGGTCCCCTTTCCCCGCCGACTCCATGTTTTCCAGGCGCTCGGCAGAGAGGGGAGGCGAAGCGGCTGCCGGCGCTGGTGAGGGGACAACGTGCTTTCCGGGGGCATCCCTCCTCCCTGCTCCATCCCACCCCAAGCCCAGGGGCCCACCATCAACCCCTGAACTGCTCCAGCAGTCTCCTCGGGGAAAGGACCACTCCGAGGCCACTCGAGGGGCGTAACGGGGACCGACGGGGATGTGAGCGGGGCTGTTTCCTTCAGCGCCGCCTCTGCTCGAGGCTTGCCGCGGTTTTGGGGATGCCGCCATGGCCAGGGAAGGGCGATGGGATGCTTGGGGCGTCTTGCTGGAGGTGCCCACTCGTCCCCTTTCCTCCTATTTGTTCTCCCGCAGCTTCAATACTAAATAATAAAAAAGCAGCGGGGATCCGAGCCTGGATCACGGCGGGATTTTAACGATCAGGCCGCGGTGTCACCTTCCTTCGCCCTGTTATTTTACACCCCGTGTCGCCTGTCGGGGCCGGCCGGGCGGTTAACCTTTGTGCCGAGCGGCGCCGGGGAGGAAGTTCATTAGAGCAAATGAATTTGCAGTGTGGAAATGATGGATTAGCTCAGCGCCGGGCTGGAGGTGGCCGGAGGAAGCGAGGAGAGCAAAAAATGTCGCTTATCGGGAGGGTTCCGCGCTTGGCCTGGCTAACGAGGATGTCTCGGAGCACCAAAGGGCTGGAGGCGCTGCCGAAGCCAGACCTTCCTGAAGCGGCCTGATTTTTCAGAGGAGGTTCTGACCTCGGTCAAGTGCCGCCCCGGAACGCTTCTTTTTCCCAACGCTTTGCACCTCACCTGTGCTGTGGCCGCTCGGGCTTTTCCATCCGCCCCAACGCCGCTCAGGCCTTTCGCCCCGGCAGGATGCGGCGTCTACAGCCCACGTCTCTGTTCCGGGGGGTTTTTGTCCCCCTGTACCTGGCGCTGGTGAGGCCACACCTCGAATACTGGGTCCAGTTTTGGGTCCCTCACTGCAAGGAGGACGTTGAGGGGCTGGAGCGTGTCCAGAGGAGGGCAGCGAAGCTGGTGCAGGGTCTGGAGAGCCAGTCTTGTGAGGAGCGGCTGAGGGACCTGGGGGTTTAGTCTGGAGAACAGGAGGCTCCGGGGAAACCTCATGGCTCTGGACAACTCCCTGACAGGAGGGTGCAGCGAGGAGGGGTCGGTCCCTTCTCCCCAGGAACAAGCGCCAGGATGAGAGGAAATGGCCTCAAGTTGTTCCAGGAGAGGTTGAGGTTGGACATTAAGAAGAATTTCTTCACCGAAAGGGTTGTGGAGCATCGGAACAGGCTGCCCGGGGCAGTGGTGGAGTCCCCGTCCCTGGAGGGGTTTCCCAGCCGGGTTGAGGTGGTGCTGCGGGACAGGGGTCAGTGGGGACCTGGCGGTGCTGGGAGAGCGGTTGGACTCGGTGATGTTGAAGATCTCTTCCAGCCAGATGACTCTGATTCTGTGAGAACCGAGCTGGTTTCCCCCCAGGCGCCGAGTTTTCCAAGCAGGAAGGGTCTCGGGGTGCAGGGCTTTCAGTAACTGCCGGGCCCCACATCACAGACGGTGATGTCCTCATGGCCACCCCTGAGCCCCTGGCGCTGCTGCACTCGGGGTGTCATTGCAGCTCCAGCTGCTGTCGGTGGGGGCTGCCCCCATGTCCCGGGGGAGTCTGGCCCCTGACTGATCTGGAGGTGCAATTACCCCCAAAACCAGCCACCACCGTGCAGATGAACGGGATGGGGGTCACGAACTGACCCTGCTGGAAGAGCTACCGGTAGGATGGCCGGGGCTCTGCCGTGGGGCCGAGCATCCCCCCAACAGTGGGAAACCTCTCCCTGAAACCCCGCGGGCATTTCCCCGGCTGCAGTGGGATGGGCAGGGGAAGACGCTTTGTGCCGTGCAGGGCTGCCGGGGGCAGGTTCAGCCTCGCAGGACGCGTTCCTCAGAAGGGATGGAGAGCGGCGGACGCTGCCGTCGGTGCGAGCATGGGAAAGCCGCGGGCAAGCGATACTCTGGGTGCCGGGTAACGCGGGTGGTTCCCGGGAGCTGGCGGGGAAGGAGCGATGCGTTGGCTCTGAACTGAGTGCTCGGGAGCAGCAAACTCATTTCCAGGCTGGAGCGTTGGTTCCTCTCGCTCGTCAAATGATCCGGTGGCCAGGAGGCTCCTTCCCGAGTGGCGCAGGGGATGCTCTTCGGTTGAAGCAGGAACGGAGGAGATAAAAAGCAGATTTGACATTAGCAATCGCAGCTGAAATCCTCATCAGCCATTTATTCTCTACGGTCATGAAGAGTCTTCATGGTTAATGGGTCATTATTAGTCCCAGGGGACTAATGGGCGATGCCAGGGCGGCATTTGAAGTTTTACTCGAAAATTACAGCTCTGGTTGTTTTGGGCTGTTTCCCAGGGCGCGGGGTAGCTCTTCCTTCTTGGATCCGGTCCACCCGCTCTGCCGGTTCCCCCGGTTTTCTCAGGATTTTGCTCTTTTTCAAACTTCCCTTTCAGAGACCGAGTGGTTGGGTGCGACTCTCGGCACATTGGTTTGGTTTGAAGAGTTTTTGGTTGCCGCGATGACGGCAACGGGCTCGCAAAGCCAATCCTCAGCAACTGAATAGTCCCAAACCTTCCCCTTTGTGTCTTTAGTGAAGGAATAATGTGGAAAGCGATGAAATCTGAAGGGTGTTTGGGCACCGCAGGGTTTTTCTTTGCATGGGTGAAGAGACGATGCTCTTCTTGGATGAGGTACTTCCATGTGGGCAAGGAAGGCGAAACCGAGCCGCGGTGACGTATTTTCTTTAGTATTCCAGACATTCTCAGCAATTAAAAGTGCAGCCTGAAGAGAGGAAAAGCGATCTCGAGGGTTTCCGGGTGGCCCTTCTTCAAGCCGAAGCTGCGACTTGAGCGTGAGACGTGGCCGGGTTCTTCCTGCGTTGAACGTAGTAACGTGGGTAATCCCCTTCCCCAGCCCTGCTGGGGAGGGGACAGGAGAAGCAAAAAGACTTAGCTCTCCTCGCTCCCGTTGTTCTCCTTCGGCGTTCAAGGCGCGCGCGTTCTTGGTGCGGCGCCGGCAGGGCGCTGGCGGGCAGCGAGGGCCTCGGCGCTCAGCCCTTGGCTTTCGCCAAGGGAAAAGTGGTCTCTGCTGCACCAGGGGAAGCCTGAGCCTCGCTGGGCTGAAGAGGAAGCTTCGTCCTTGCAGGTTCTTGAGGGCCTTCGGAGGTTGGTGGTGGCCATGTCCTGTGGCCAAGTGCCATCTAGTGAGTCCCGCAGGTATCACGTCTGGAGGCTGAGCCGTGCTGCCATCAACAGTGCAGCTGGTTTCCACTCCCCCAGCCCGGAAATCCTCGCAGCCTCCCAATGCGATGTGATGTTCGGGGGCTCTTTTGTTTGGGTGGGGGAAGCAAAACCTCCTACAAGCGCGTGTGTTTCGGGCCGCGCCTGGAGGAGGAGGCCCGCGGGAGCGCGGTGCTTGTGGACTGGAGTGGGCGCCGGGGTGGAGGATGGCTGGGAGGACCTAAGGGAGCTCTACGCACCCAGCCCCAGCTTCGACCTTCTTCTCGTTGCTGAACAGAGTCACGACGAAGAGGCGGTGATTGACCAGGGAAGAACGAGCAATGTCGTCAATATTCACTACGAGAAGGAGGAGTTGGAAGGTGAGTCCCTGCGGGGCAGAGGAGGGTTGGAAGGCACGTTTTAGCCACGGGGCTGGATCATTGGCAGCTTTTTCACAGGCCACCGGACCCTGTACGTGGGCGTGCGGATGCCGCTGGTGAGACAAAGCCACCGGCATCACCGACCCCACAGCCAGAAGCATCGGAAAAGGGACCGGGAGAAGGAGTCTGCCCCGACAGAGCAGGGTGACCACTGTAAGTCCCACTGTGGAGTCTGCTGAACTCTTTGGGGCTACGTGGGTCTGGGGTCTTCTGCAAGCAGGTCCATGGGGCTGGTGTGTGTTCCCGGCTGTTCTTCCGAGGGGAAGTGGCGTTATTTAGCAAGACTCCCTCTTCCTAAACTTTTGTCAGTTGTTTTTAGGATGTTTTTTTTTAAGGCAGGTTCCTGGACAACCTGCTCTGGGTGACCCTGCTTGGGGTCACCACGGCGGGGTTGGACTAGAGGATCTGCAGGGGTCCCTGCCAACCCCCGCTGTTCTGTGTTGTGTGAACCTGGGTCTAACAACGGAACTGTGGGGAAGGAAAGCTGCCCAGCCTCATGCAGAGGTGGAGGAGATGCTTCTCCTCCTCTGGGGCTCTCTGCAAGCCTGGGCAGACCCAGCGGAGAGGGTCCAACCCCATCTTTATAGCTGAACTGGTGCTGATCCGATGCCACTTTGCACGCGAGCTTGATGGGCCCTATTCGGGCGCGGTAACGGGACAGGGGTTTGCCTTCTGCCCGCAGACACCCCATCCCAACGGGTGCAGTTCATCCTCGGGACCGAGGAAGACGAGCAGCATGTCCCTCACGACTTGTTCACCGAGCTGGACGAGATCCACGTGAGAGAGGGCGAGGGTGCTGAGTGGAAGGAAACGGCAAGGTAAATCCCCGCTGCCGGCTGGGGTGGGAGAGGAGTCCCCACGCCGGCAGCACCCGCGGGCTCTGCTCTCGCTCTGCGGCACGTGAAGCCTTTGCAGCTGCAGGGGCCATGCGAGGAGCCTTCTCCTCTTGCCACCCCGTAGCCCCGTAGCCCCCTGCAGACCTGGGGCTGTTTTCCTGCGCTGGGGCTGATGGTGCCTGACGTCCGCAGGTGGCTGAAGTTTGAGGAGGACGTGGAAGATGGCGGCGAGCGCTGGAGCAAGCCCTACGTGGCCACGCTGTCCTTGCACAGCCTCTTCGAGCTGAGGAGCTGCATCATCAATGGGACGGTGCTGCTGGACATCTGTGCCAACAGCATCGAGGAGATTGCAGGTACCGTGGGCGCCGCATCCCTCCATAACGGCTGAGCCCAGCTCGCCGCGGTGCCCTTCACTCCTGAATCCAACCCCGCCCCACGGGCACGTCTGCTGCCAGACATCCCGCTGTGGTTTTAAGTCGTGAGTTGGTTGGGGATGTAGACTGGGCGGGCAACGGTCGCACCAGCTTTTTCCTCCACCATGGGATCCTCTTGGAGGCAAAGCGTGGCCTGGGAGAAGGAGTGTGTGTCAGGGCTTCGCTTCCCTTTGCCATCCCCAGACCTGATCCTGGGCCAGCAAGAGCAGTCTGTGGAGTTTGACGAGGGCATGCGGGCGAAAGTCCGAGAAGTCCTTCTGAAGAACCACCACCATCAGAACGAGAAGAAAAGAAACAACCTTCTCCCCATTGTCCGCTCGTTTGCTGATGTCAGCAAGAAGCAGACAGACCTGCACCTCCTCGACAAGCCAGGTGAGGGCTCCTGCGGCCCTTGGCACCAGGTGAGGTGTCTGCAGGGCTCTGGCACCCGGTGAAGGCATCTGCAGGGCTCTGGCCCCATTAGACTTGTCCCCCCAATGGAGAAGTGGCCCAGTTGCTATTTCTCCGTCTTCTGGAGTGTCTTTCTTTTTCCTGCCAGCCCAAACACTCACCCCTCATCCTTCTCCCACCACCGCAGAAGCTAAAAATGGGATGAACCAGGAGACCACCGCAATGGATTTAAGCAAGGTGAGACACTCGGCGCTTTCTCAGGCCTGGAGGGCCAGATTTGCTCTTGCAAACTTGGCCGCAGGGTGGGCTGCAGAGCGCTGTGGGCTTTGCTTCTGGGGGAAGGGCCTGAAAATCGCTTGTCGTGCGCAGGCAGAGCTGCACTTCATGAAGAAAATTCCCATCGGGGCTGAAGCGTCCAACGTGCTCGTGGGAGAGCTGGACTTCCTCCGCCAGCCCATCGTGGCCTTCGTCCGCCTGACCCCGGCTGTCCTCCTCTCGGGCATGACGGAAGTTCCCATCCCAACAAGGTCTGGATGAGAAGCACAAAGTCTTCGTTTTAAAAATCCCCAGCAAACCGTCATCAAACCGCGTGCACCAGTTTGGCGTCCCGAGGGAACAGGACCAGTGGGAGCAAGCACGTGGCTCCCACCCCCATCTCCCTGCCTCCGTTTCTCCCCTCCCTGCTGTAGCTTTTAAACCCACTGGCCAATTTCAGTGGAGGCTGGCTCCCAAATGAACTTGCCATCAGTTTTGATGGATTTCAGCTTCATTGTGCAGTCGGCGTCCCCTCTCGAGCCGTCCTCTGGGCTGGGAGCTCCCGGGGACTTCCTTGGGTGCCCTTTGAGCAAGAGCACGTTCTTCTCTCTCACGTTGTTTTTCTTGCCCAGGTTCCTCTTTGTTTTGCTCGGACCGGAAGGAAAAGCCCACCAGTACCACGAGATCGGCAGGTCCATGGCCACTGTCATGACGGATGAGGTGCGACAAGATCAGAGCTGTCTGCGGGTCGTTTTTGGGCAGCAGTGCCATGGCCTGAAAAACTTCTCCTCAAGCAAAAGGCTGTGGTGTGCCATGGGGTTTGGAGGCCTCATGGGGGAGAGGATGACAAGTCCCACGATGGACAGATTTTCCCTTTGAGGGACTATTTCCTGTCATTTCCAGCAGGAATGATCTTGTGTTTAGGTGGGAGCTTCTCGCAGGGCTTAGGACCCCCGCGGTGGGCTCTGTCCTCTCAGCAGGGTGTCTCCTCTCGGCAGGTGTTCCATGACGTTGCCTATAAAGCCAAGAACCGGGCTGACCTCGTGGCCGGCATCGATGAGTTCCTGGATCAGGTCACGGTCTTGCCGCCGGGAGAGTGGGATCCATCGATCCGAATCGAGCCCCCGAAAAACGTCCCTTCGCAGGTGGGTGCTGCGGCGGAGGGAGGTACCAGGGGGTCGGGCAGGAGGGCAGCGCGGCTGGGGCTGTGTCCGGGGCCCCCTCCCAGGGTGACACGGTCACACACCCAGCGCAGAAGCCAAAGCAGCCCGTGGTCTCCAACCCATCTCTTTGTCTTCCACTGGAACAGGAGAAAAGGAAGATGCCGGGCGCCCTCGATGGCGGCGCTGCCCACAGCAAGCCGGAGAAACACAGCGGGCCGGAACTGCAGCGGACGGGGAGGTGTGACCCTTCAGGGTCTGGGGGGGGTTGATGTTTGCCTCTGAGATCCCAGCGTGCCCCTTCCCCTCCAGCAGGTTTCAGGGGTCAGTTGGTTCAGCGAAGGGGCTCCCCATCACCAGCTTGGTCCCCGGGGTGGGGCGGGTGGAGATGGGGGGAGCTGGGCTCAGGCCTGGCATTGCTGCACGGGGGGTTTCCTGCTTTGGGGTGGGGGCCGATGGGTAAAGAGCTGCAGGCAGAGCCCTGCTGCTCCTGCAGGCAAGGGGCTGTGGCAGCCCGAGGGGATGGGCTCCCTGGGTCGGTGCTGCTTCTTTTTGTGGGAGGGGGTTCTGGCTGCCTCAGTTTCTCCTGGGTATGAAGTGGGATGAAGGAGACCGCTGCTTTTTCAGCACTGAAGGTTCCTCTGTGCTGGTGCCTGCCCGTCTGCAGCACAGGGACCCCCACGTGTTCTGCCAGGAGAACAGGCTGTGCTTTCTCCTTCCCCCAGGCTCTTTGGAGGTTTGGTGCTGGACGTGAAGCGCAAAGCCCCGTGGTTCTGGAGCGACTTTCGGGATGGGCTCAGCCTGCAGTGTCTGGCGTCCATCCTCTTCCTCTACTGTGCCTGCATGTCCCCCGTCATCACCTTCGGGGGGCTGCTGGGGGAGGCGACCGATGGCCACATAGTGAGCACCTCTCGCTGTTGGGCGGCATGGCGGGGGTCAAACTCACGCCAAAGTCCTCGCTGCAGTGAATCTGCTGTGGATCATTTCACTCCCTGATGGGTTATTTACCCGGTGCTGCCTCTCCTTCCCCGCGCAGAGTGCCATGGAGTCGCTGCTGGGCGCGTCCATGACCGGCGTGGTGTTTTCCCTCTTTGCTGGCCAACCTCTCACCATCCTCGGCAGCACCGGACCCGTCCTCGTGTTCGAGAAGATCCTCTACAAATTCTGCAAGTAAGGCTGGCTCGACACTCCTCAGCTGCTCCCAGTTTTCCCCGAGGGAGGCTCGGCTCCGAGCCTCTCGCTGGCCTTTCCGCCCTTCGCTTTGGTTTGGTTTCCCAGGGACTACAGGCTCTCCTATCTCTCTCTGCGGGCGTGCATCGGGCTGTGGACCTCCTTCTTCTGCATGGTGCTGGTGGCCACCGACGCCAGCTCTTTGGTGTGCTACATCACCCGCTTCACCGAAGAAGCCTTCGCCGCCCTCATCTGCATCATCTTCATCTACGAGGCTCTGGAGAAGCTGAGTCACTTGCGAGAGACCTACCCTGTGCACATGCACAGCCAGCTCGACTTCCTCACCTCCTACTAGTGGGTTTTTTCCCCCTCCAAGGGCGCTGCCCCTTGGCAGGAGCTCAGGGATGCAGCTCCTTGGCCTTTCCCTTACCCTGTCGTGGCTTCTCTCCTCCCAGCTGTAAGTGTGAGGCACCGACCCATCCTACCAACGAAACTCTGCGCTTCTGGGAGAGCAACAAGATCAACGTGTCTCATGTCGCCTGGGAAAACCTCACGGTGACTGTAAGTGCCCTGAGCCACTGCTTGCTCGTGCCGTGGACGTGGGGTGCGGGGCCATTCTCACGGTGCGGAAGTCAGAGCCCTCCAGGTGCTGATGGGCTTCGAGAGGCGCTGGTGCTGCTCTGAACAATCATTGCTGAAACGTACTGGGTGGGTTGTGCCCAGCCTGGTGGGTAATCACCGTCCTCCTCAAGCCTCTTGCAGGACCATAATAGAAATCTCCATTGGCAGGAGCGGTTTCAAGGTGGTGGCTCATGGACCAAGGTCCTCCACCCTCCTCGTTATCCGAGGGTTCCTCGCCGCACGTGCACTGCCTTTGTGTCCTGGCCCTCTGTTTCTCCAGGAATGTCGGTCTTTGCACGGAGAGTTTCATGGACCTTCCTGTGGACACGATGGCCCCTACACGCCTGATGTCTTCTTCTGGTGCTGCATCCTCTTCTTCTGCACCTTCGTCCTGTCCAGCTTTCTGAAGAAGTTTAAAACCAGCCGTTACTTCCCCACCAGAGTAAGTAGAGGATGGTGCCAGCAGAGGCTCCACACGCATTTCCCAGAAGGGGTATTTACCACCCCTTGGTCAAGCCAGGAAACAGGGGCCTTGCAGGCCAAGCTCTCCATCAGCGTGAAGGCCCCTCACTCATTGCCGTGACTGCAAAACAGTCGTGGCATTTCCCACCCGCCTCGTGAGCTGCCCCAGGGAGGTTTTTTTTGCTTCACCTTCTGTGCACAACGTGTCCAAGGGAAAGTTGATTCAAAGGAGGAGCTGCTGTTGAAAAAGCCACTATTTCATCGTTTGAGGAACAAATGGTGCCTCGGTGCCTCATTTCCCTTTTAGCTGTGAGTGTGGCAGCAGTGTCCACCCGAGGGATTAGGTTGCAGGTCCTCACCGTGGTGGGATTTTCTTCACCAGCCTTGAAGCTGTTGATGTCCCCAACTTCCCCATCTCATGTCATGGCCCCGTTTGCGATGCCCCTTTCAGCTCTGGTTTCTTGCCCTAGGTCCGGTCCACAATAAGTGACTTTGCTGTTTTCCTCACCATCGTCATCATGGTGCTCACGGACTTCCTGGTTGGGATCCCTTCACCGAAGCTCCACGTGCCTCATATGTTCAAGGTACTGGCGTGTTTTGGCCTGGAGCTGGTTTCAGCCCTTGGGGATACCACAAGGGGATGCTGGGCAGGATGGGGCAGAGTCTGGAGGAGACAATGGTGCTGTGACCATCTCCTCTTCCACCTCCACGTGCATCATTTCCCTCTGGAAGCAAGAAGCTCCGAAGCTGAATAGCTGCAGGAGAGGTGCCTGCAGAGAGGATGCTGGCACTGCTGAAGCCCATGGGAGAGGGTGACGGGAAGCCAGGGCTGGGAGCTGCGCGGACACAGGGATGGAGGAGAAAGCTCAAAGGCAGTGAAGGGGCTGGGCTGGGAGCTGATGCTGCTGTGTCTGCTTTGTTGCAGCCTACCAGAGACGACCGTGGGTGGATCATCAACCCCATAGGACCCAACCCTTGGTGGACGGTGTTGGCTGCACTCATCCCAGCTCTGCTCTGCACCATCTTGATCTTCATGGACCAGCAGATCACCGCCGTTATTGTGAACAGGAACGAGCACAGGCTGAAGGTAAGGGGCTGCCAGAGGTGACCCCATCCCTGACCCACTGCAGGCTGCAGGTGTGGGGAGAAGCTCCTCTTCCACATGCTTTGGGAAAGCCTGGGTTTGGGACAACTGCAGCTGCGTGGCAGGATGCTCTCCTGGAGTGATGATGGCGCAGGGAGCAGACGAGACGGGAGCTCAGAGGAGCGATCTTTCCCAGCAGCAGCCTCAGCGTAGAGCAGTAGAGAAGCGCGTGTTCGTTCTGAGGTGTCACCAGTGGCTGGGGGATAGAACCGTTCTGATGCGCTGCCAGGGAGAGCTCCGAGTCACATCTTAATGCAACTGGTGGAACCTTCTTTATGATTGAAAAAATAATCAATACTTTTTTTGAGGGGGGCAGAGTAGTCGATATAAACTCCCCAAGTCCACTTTCATCTGAACTCCTGCCAGATATTCATGTGCAAAGACCGGATCCATCCTCGTTTGTTTCCAGTTCCTGTTCCTCACGTTCCAGACCTTGACTTGGGCTCAAGCAGGGTTTGAGGCTGGCTGGTGACGTCGCCCTCCCTCGTATGCTGAGGGACGCTCTGTTTCTTGTCTTGCTCCCTGCAGAAAGGATGCGGGTACCACCTGGACCTTTTCATGGTGGCCGTGATGCTCGGGGTGTGCTCCGTGATGGGGCTGCCCTGGTTTGTGGCTGCCACCGTCCTGTCCATCAGCCACGTGAACAGCCTCAAAGTTGAGTCTGCCAGCTCCGCTCCGGGAGAACAGCCCAAGTTTCTGGGGATACGAGAGCAGAGAGTCACCGGCTTGATGATCTTTGTGCTCATGGGCTGCTCTGTCTTCTTCACTTCTGTGCTAAAGGTAAGAGGGAGATCAAACCACCCAACGACCACGAGCCTCTTGGAGGTTATACTGAAACAAGATACAAGAGAGACAGAAGACACCAAAGCTGCCCCCTCGCTCCAGGCCCAGGTAGTGGTGGAGCAGAGGAGGAGGCGATTCCAAACCTTGGGGCTTGCCCCGTGGAGGGACCCAGCCTTGGTTGCGCTTTCCAGCCCCTCAGACCCCCATTGGGTGCGCTTGAGGCACGCGAGCAACGTTTTTTGGCCGTCACACAACGTGGCGTACGGCAGCGTGGCTGAAATCACCTCTTTTCCTCCAACCTGTCCGGAAAATAGGATTATTCTGAGGGAACGGAGCTCCAAAGTTCAGCCTAATGCTGAGTAGAGGCTCAAAATCTCTCACAGTGCAAATCCGACCCGTCTCTAGCCCCGTGGGAACTGGAAAGCTTTAGGCAATTCTAGGCAGGGCCGGTAGAAGAGAGTGGTGAGGCTGAAAATGCCAGGTACCCCCTGAAACGGCCGCCCTCTCTTTCGCAGTTCATACCGATGCCTGTGCTTTACGGTGTCTTCCTCTACATGGGTGTGTCGTCGCTCAGAGGAATTCAGGTACGGGCGCCGGAACCGGGAACGCGGGGGAACTCGGTGCAAAGGGGAGGCAACGTCTACCCGCGCTGGAGATCCCGGCTGGGGGATTCCGTGGGCTGAGGAGGGCTCGGGGCGGAATGAGGAGGAAGAGTTGCCGTGTGGCGGGCGCTCTCGTGGACCAGCTGGTTCATAGGTGGAGCCAAGGGCAAACGGGTGCTGCTCCCTGGAGCAACCTGGGCGGCTCAAGCGAGATCTGGAAAACTCCCTCCACGTCTCCGCAGAGCCAGAAACTTCCCGCGGTGCCAAGGTGGTGACTTCTCCCCTTGTATTTCGCAGTTCTTCGATCGCTTGAAGCTGTTTTGGATGCCGGCCAAACACCAGCCGGATTTCATCTACCTGCGGCACGTCCCCCTGCGGAAGGTGCACCTCTTCACCCTGATCCAGCTGCTCTGCCTCGTCCTGCTCTGGGCCATCAAGGTGTCCCCGGCTGCCATCGTCTTTCCCATGATGGTAAGAGCTGGTCCCTCTGGTTTGCAGCGTTGTGGTGAGGTGCAGCAGCACCTCTGGCCTCACCGCATCCTCCCTCTTCTCCCTGAAGGTTTTGGCTCTCGTTTTTGTCCGGAAAGTGATGGATTTCTGCTTCTCGAAGCGAGAGCTCAGCTTTCTGGACGACCTTATGCCAGAAAGCAAGAAGAAGAAGTTGGACGATGCCCAAAATAAAGCCAAAGAGGAGGAGGTAACGCTTGCTGGGTGCTCGGGGCTGGACGCCTCCCTGGGGCTCTGAGGTGGCCTCTTGGCTTGTCCCGAGATGTTGGGGCAAGGTCAGAACTCAGGAGAAAGGGATCCGAAGAGCCAGGATCCCACCTCGTCACCTCTCGCCCTAGATTAGCCTTGAGCTTAACACTTGGTCAGAGGCGTGATATTGAACATCAGTCGTATGGGAAGGGTTGTTATTATTATTACTGTTATTATTACTATTATTTTGGAAAGATTTGCTCAGAATAATGTTTTTAAACAGCCGCCTCCTCCAGGTGGTTGGAGTGGGAGGTCTTTGTACCCCGTTGCCCTCACAGCTAAAGCTGCCGCGGGTCAGCAGGAGAGGGCAGTGCGCGATGGTTTTGCTGGGTGCCCAGTCTCTCTCCCCTTGGCTGACAGCGCGAGAACTCAATTTGTCCCTTTTCTCGTCAGGAGTCCCAGAAGATGATGGAAGCTGCTGCTGCCAGTTCGGTTCAGCTGAAGCTGGGGAAGAGCAGCGACGTGGAAATGCCAAAGCGAAGCAGCGACAGGTAAAGCCCCAGCGAGGGCCGGCAGCCCCGGCGGGGTGAGGCTGAAGGTGCTTGGCACAGCTGTCTCCACTCGCCTCTCCCTTGAGCCCCCTGCAGAAGCCAGCAGTCAGACCTTGGTGGCCCCAGCGCCCATCGTCACGGGTCGCTGCGTAAAATATTCCTTGCAGGGCTGACCCCTGCGAGATTAATCTCTCGGATGAAATGTCCAAAACGACCGTGTGGAAGGCTCTGCCCATGAGCACCGAGACAGTCTGACTGCGGGAGGAGAGAGGTAAAGGGCTGCGTGTGAGCCGGACCGGGCTCCTCCGCCCGCCAGGGCGCGTCCCGACCATCTCGCCGTGCTCCGGCCGGCGACGCCGAGCAAACGGCCGGTCCCTGGCAGCAGGCAGCGAGGACCGTGGCAGGCAAAGCCGCTGCTCTCCGCCGGGCTGGTCCCACCGGGGGGCTGAACCAGCGGCAGCCGCCGGCACGTCTCCCGCTGACGCTGCTCACCCTCTTCTTCTCTTTCCCCCCGCCCCAGTTTTCCTGTTGGCGAATCTCGACCCGAAGGAGTGGAGCGGGAACACGACTCAGGGACGTGCCAACGCAGACACAGGGAGAAGCGGCTTTTTTTCCCTTGGAGGATTCCCATTAAAGCCATGTAGATGTTTTCAGTGCCCCTTGGTGTGCTCCAGCCATCCAGTATCTCTAGACCAGCAAACTGAGGTGCACATCGCAGCCCGTGGGAGTTGGTGTGGAGCCTCCGTGCGTACGTGCGTGTGTTGTGGCGGTTTTGTAGTGGTAGAGGGACAAGCCACCGCTTTCGCATTCAGTGCTATTTTTTTAGTATCTGATTCCTCCTTCCCTTTCTCTTTTTTTGTTTTTCCAAATATAAACTCTGAATGTACAGTTGTTTCGGCTCTGTTTGACGCGTTCTCCACTTTCTCCGTCGCACCCGGGTGTTTGCTCTGGTTTGGGGTCCTGCTAAAGGACGCTCTCTGTCCCTCCCTGGTACCAGGGGGATGTCCTCCGTGGCGGGGCGGCGTGGGGAGCGTCGCAGCAGCTGGGCTACGGCGAAGGAAAAGCCTCTGCTCCCTGTGCTGCAGGGTGACAGAGTCGGTTTTCTTCTCCTTCGGCTCTGACATCAGCCCGGCAGCTGCAACAGGCAGAACCGCCACTTTCTTGCCCCAGGGCTGTAAACTGAATATAAGGGAGCACTTGGCGTCGCATCCCTTGAGCAGACCGTACGGTCACGGAAGCGACCAGGTAAGACCGGGGGCTGCTGCCCCTGGGCTGCCCCCTCCCTCATTCCTCCATCCTTTGACCTCCCTGGGACTCTGTCGTTCTGTCCTCAGCCCTGCCCTTGCCAAGTCTCTTCTCCCGCACGGTGGGATGAGGCCGGAGGGAAGCGGGAAGGTGCCTCTTCCCCTCCCTTCCCCTGGCACTGCAGGCAGGAGCTCTTAAGCGGAGATGAGTCTCGTGCTCTCTTCAGGTGTTGGGGGGTCGTGGGGCTGCAGCGTCACCCCAGGCACACGCGGTGAAGTCGGCTGGCCGTGGAGCCTGGGAGGAAAGGAGAACCCAGCAGCAAAGGTGCCCTCGCAGCCCTGCACCTTGCTGTGGGCTCAGCACGTGCTCCAGGCTCTCGGCGCCTGCGGCCGGTGCCCCGTGCCCAGCTGGGGCGGCGGCACAAACCCTCCGGCCATCGGCTTGGCGCCTGCGGCCGGTGCCCCATGCCCAGCTGGGGCGGCGGCACAAACCCTCCGGCCATCGGCTTGCCCCCTGCGCTGCCTCACACCAACCCCAGTTGGCAATGGCAAGATGTTGCTCCTTGCAGACGGGCGGGGAGGAGGGAAGCTGCGAGCTTGCTCGGGAGGGGTGACAGCGGCACTTCCCCGCGCAGCACCGAACCCTGCCGGCTCTTACGGGATGGGGTTTGGCAAACCGCGGGTTGGGTGCTGCCAGCAGGGCGGGGGCACTGGCAGGGGGGGCAGGAGACTGGTTTGGCTCTTCAAGCAGGAGGGCAGGGAAAGGGACCCAGGAAAACTCGGTTTTCTGGCTGCTGCTCCTCGGGGATGCCCCTGTGCGCCCCGTCCACGCCACCTGCCTGCTCCTGGCCCTGAGCACGGGGCTGCGCTCGGGGCTCCCACCCGCCCTCTCCCCTCCGCAGAGAGAAGAGTTGCCGGTGGAGGAGAGAGAGCCCGGATCTCTCCCCACTTTGGGAAAGAAGCTTCCATTCCGGTGGCGGTAGGAGCTGTAGGGCGGTGACGGGCGCTGGGTGCGGAGCTGGGCGCCTGTGGCACCAGTCCTGTGGCTGCCCTGCCCCTAGAACGGGATTATTGGGCTGCTAATAGGGGACGGATTGGGGTTTCCCTTTGGATTTTCCTCTGAGTCAGAGGAGAAGGGGGCTGGACCGCTGGGACCCTCCTGGCTGGGGCCAGGGCCAGGGCCAGGGCCAGGGCCAGGGGCAGGGGCAGGGGCAGGGGCAGGGGCAGGGGCAGGGGCAGGGGCAGGGGCAGGGGCAGGGGCAGGGGCAGGGGCAGGGGCAGGGCAGGGGCAGGGGCAGGGGGTTCTTTTCAGCGCATGCCTGGCACCTCTCCAGCTCGGGCAGCAAGCGGGCACGGAAAAGGGACCCTGGGAGGAAAACGGGGCTGGTTATAGAGAAGGGCGGGCTGGGTCCAGCCCCGCGGGGGGCTGCGGCTGCCGCAGCTCGGGGGGCTGCAGAACGGCGGCCGCTCCTTGGCGGTTCCTTGTTCAAAGAGCAAACCAGGCTTCCCTCGCGCGCCCGAGCGCGGCGGCGTCTCCCGTTGAAGCTCCGGTTTTGCCATGTACGGGG
Source organism: Bucorvus abyssinicus (assembly GCA_009769605.1). NCBI lineage: Eukaryota > Metazoa > Chordata > Aves > Bucerotiformes > Bucorvidae > Bucorvus > Bucorvus abyssinicus. The sequence continues at coordinate 14,347,780 of CM020050.1, read as the reverse complement.
CTGGCTGCTTTTTCTTCATTTATTATAATTTTAATGAAAGCTGGAGAATGTGAGTCTGGACCACCTCATCGCAACCTGCCGGGCTGCGGGTGCGGCTGCCAGCCCCCTTCTCGCACCCGAAACCAGGGACCCCTCCTGAACTGGGGACAACGGGGCATTTCCCCGTGCCGAGGAAAATGCTGGTAAAACCCTCTCCGAGCTGTTCCCAGAGCTGCTGTAGGACAAAAACCTGTCCTTGAAGTGCCCCAGGATGGCTCAGCTGCAGCGAAGCCTCTGCCCCCGCTGCGGGGGGTGTTGGGGGTCCCCTCCACTTCTGCCCTTGACGGGGCTCCCAACGCGCCCCAGGGCCCCTTGGGAAAGTTTCCTAAAATGAAGCACGTGGGATTCTTTAAGGGGGGAAAACAGATGTAAAAGGGTGATGGTGAAGTCACTGGCACTTTTTTATTCTTTTCTTTTTCTGGAGTAAATACAGGGATCGTTTTTGTTTGGGAGATGCTGAAATACCTTTATTTAATTGTAAGAGAAACGCTCCGTGTTGTAAATAAAACCGGGGGGAAAATACTTCACCAAGCGAATCGGTGGTATTTATCACTTGGAAAAGGTGAGGACTGTTGTTTAGTTATTTCTTTAAATTTAATTCATTTTAGGTTCATTCTGTGGAACTCAGGAACATAATTCTGCGTCTCCGTCTTGCGGGTCACATCCAGGAAGCGTCCATCTCCCTGGGCTTTGGGTCAGGAACCCGCTGATTGGGGAAAGATTGGAAATTATCTTTAAGTTAATTTATTTTTTAATTTTATTTTTTTCTCTGTGCAGTTGCAGGAGGGAGGGGACAGCGGCGTCACTGCTGCCAGAGCCGGGGGTGTGCAGGGAGCTCAGAAATGGGGCCGGGGAGAGGAAGGTGCCGGCGCAAGATAGAAATTGCCCCATCCAGAGCGAGCAGCTCTCCCTCCCCACGGTGGTTTTTTTTTTGACCATCTGCAATACAATTAATTAGAATTAAATTAAATCCAAAGAGGTTCTAATTACCTGTCATCTAGTTGTTTTTTTTTACATTTATTTCAAAATCTCTGGCAGGGGACGGGGCTCAGGAAGGCACATTCTCATCCGCCCTTTTCCCAAAACTCAGAAGATGGAGAGAAAAATGGGGCACCTTGAGCCAAGCTGAGGTGGGAGCCCAGTGCCCCGAAATCCCTCGGGACCGGTGGCGCCGAGATCCCGCTGGGATGCTCAGAGGGGCTGGAGTCGTCACGATCCAGCTGCCGCGTTTAGCGGAGGTTTCACTGGGATTTCGGGAAAGCCGCAGGTTCTGCAGCGCCGTGGGAGCGCTTCCAGAGGGAGTGAAGCCAGAGAAATCCCGGTTTGAAGGGATCGGCGGAAGGAGGTGACTGGGAACCACTGACTGGGTTAATGGGGCTCCGGGTGATGGATAAATCCTTCCCGTGGAGCACCCAATCACTGGAGGGGTCCAACATCCCCTGGCTGATGCTGCTGGAATGCCGATGCCTTGATTTGCTGTTTAATTGTACCCTAAAAATAACCCCCAGCCAAACGCTGAACATCTTCATGCAATAGAAACTCCCCCTGAAATCACTTCGGGAGCTTTGAAACCACGGTGGCGGTTTTCTGGTGCGCAAAGGAGCAACCGCTCCGCTCTTCTTCAGCGAGACCCAACCAGGGAATATCCCCATCAATGCCCATGATCCGACCGCGGTGACACCGAAACGAAGAGCAGAACCTCTGGCCAGGGCACGGCGAGGACAGAACAGCCTCGTCCCGTCGAAACTACTACATCCTCCCCAATTTTCTTTGTCTTATTTTATTGCAAACAAATGCCGGAGAACCCACGTGGAAACGAGAAGCAGCATCGGGCGCAGGGAGCCGCCCTCCGCCGTTGCACCGTCACCGCTGCTCTGCGGCTGCAGTTTAAAATTCCTCCTTTATTCGAGTTTAATTCACCATGTTTGCCGTTTGGGATGACTTACGCGGGAGCGCGACCGGCAAGAGGAGGCTGCGGGGCTGCTCCTTCAGGTACCTCTTCGTGGAGCTGCTGAAAAGACACAAAACACCCCGGAGAAAATTTTCGATCGGGATTGGGGGCTCGTGGCTCGCTGGGAGGTTATTCCCAGCGCAGCCCAGTTCCTCTCTCCCCTTTTTACCTGAACCGCTTGGTGTTGATGAGCCAGTGCACAAAGTCCTTGGCCTTCATCTTGTCCAGGTAGCGAGTGAAGTCGCTGGTGAAGGTGCCCTCCGAGTGCCGTTTGACGTTGGACACGAAGCTTCGGGCGCTTTGGGATTCGTACGACTGCCACCTGCCCGGGGGAGGAGGGTGGGGAAAGGACACCTGGTTTGATGCACACGGTGGCATCCGGCAGCCTCCCTGCAGGAGGTCCCCAGGGTAGAGGACCTCCTCCCCTTCTCCTGCGGGGAGCATCCTCCAGAACAGCCACAATAATTCACTAAAATGGTTTTCGGTTTCAGGGGCTCTGCCAAGCCTGGCCAGGGCTGTTCCCAACATCAGGCACACGCGATATCCCACCCCGTAGGATTCGCCCTACGTCTCGCTTGGCTGCCGTGGGCTCGTGCCTCTACCCTGGTCCCTGCTTGCTGCTCCCGGGAGGGAGCGTGGTGCTGCCCTGGGGTTTAGATCAACCTCCTCCAGCTCTAGGCTGGAGAGCTGATGTTGGAGCCCTCCCCCGTCACAAATTCACCCTGGCAGAAGGTCCTCAAAGGGTTTTCCTCCCATGCAGTGCCGGCGCGGAGCAAGGCGCAGCACCGTGCCCAAAGCATCGGCTCGTCCTCTGCCCTGCGCGTCCCCGTGCAGCCCGGCTCTGGTCTGACACCGAAGCGGAATCCTGGGGGTGGTCGTGGCAATGGCCTGGCGTGGGCTGGAAGGCAGCCAGGAGGGAGCTTGTCCAACTAAAGACAGAAGACTCAGGCAACACCCCTGGAGCCGGGAGAGCCAGCGGCAGCGGTAACGGGGAGGGCTGAGCTGCTCCCACAGCCCCTGCCCACGCTGGACCTGTCCCTAGGCCAGCTCCACCAATGCCCCGTACCTGGACGTGTCACCCAAGTCCTCAGGGCCCATCTGCCCCCCTGCCAGGAGCAGCACAGCAAACACCAGCCCGCAGAGGTAGAGCCACCGGCCGATCTGCATCTGTCTGTCTGGAACAAGCAGAAGTCAAGAGACATGTCCAGGGCTGCCATCACCGCTGACCCCCCCGGCCCCTGCGGGAGCCCTGGCAGCACGGCTCGGGACAGATCCAGCAGGGGACGACCTCCTTCCCAGGGGTGCTGGCAGCACGTGGAAGGGTGCGGGTGAAGATCGCATCCCTGGTGGCACCTCTACCGCTGCCCAGGCACAGGCACGCAGCCACGCAAGCGGGTTTGTGTAATCAAAAGATCTAATTAGCGGCAATCAGCTCTCTCACAAGCCTCCTCTTTTCTGTCTAGGAGCAATCTCTCTCTCCTGAGCTTATCACCAGAGTGCTGGAGAACCTTCCCGACCATCAGCTGCTCAGAAAAGAGGCTTTCAGGAGAGTCGATTCACTAGAGTTCTCCAGTTCTTACCTTTGCCGGAGGCTTTGCCACTTCGGGGGGAGTAAAATGCCACCCCCCACCCTTTGTTTGCTGCAAACCGGACTTTCGGCTGCCTATCGCCACGCACTTCCATGACTCTGGCTTCATTTCTGCAGCGATTGGTAGTAAAGGAGGGAGGAAAAGGCACGTACCTCCGGCAGAGCCAACCCTTCTCCCAACAGCAGGAGCCGATTTGCCGCCTCCGAGCTGGCTGTGGGCAAACCCTTCCCCTTGCCGGCGCTTTTAAGCTTGTTAGCGGGATGCTCAAAGCTGACCGCCAAGGTCATCGCTTCTCCTGCTTCGGGTTGGGTGGGTCATCATGAGTCACTACAGGAGTTTTTAAGCAAAAAAATACCGTTGTTGCTCTATTTTCCAGCTCCCGCCTTCAGCGAGGTGGCGGTGGGGGCGTTGTTGATGTTGTGGCTGTTTCTCTTTGCTATTTTTTCCCACTTCTCGGAGCACGGGAGTGACCTGTCGGTTTCCTCCCTTCAGCTGAGTTGGCCCCTTGTTGCCACAGTGCGTCTTGCGTGGAGAAGTGACTTCTCTGCTGGCAGGGCTGCCCTTCTGAACACCTTTGGTGTGAGTTGAAAAACTCTGAGAAAACGTGAAGGGAGCGCTTGGGTACTCGAGAACCTGCTGCTGCTTCCTGCGGCGGAACAGTTGGGCTGCAGCTCATGAGTCGGACAGACACCACCTTTGATCCCAGCCTGGACTTGTCCTCCAAGGCCACACGTGAAATGGGGGCTGTTCACCATTAATTCCGCGATTTGGGGATGACAGGAGGCACCGTGGGCAGCTAACCTGGGTCAGCATTTTTTCCCATGAGACATCTAGGCTTCTCCCAGGAGCTGGAGGAACACCTGGAACTCATCAGGCCAAAGACAATAGTTTTGCAGGGGCATCTCCTGGGGTCTGGAGTAATTTTTCAAAATCCTCGAGTCCAGCAAAGGAAAACAGGCTCGAGAAGAGCGAAAGGGTGGCCCTGAAGTACCTGGAGGAGAGGGTGCTGACGGCTCCGGGTGGACGTGGAGCAGAGTCCTCCACTCCCTGAAGATGCTGGGAGGTCACATGAGTTTTGAGGGCTGCTCATTCAGGGGATGGATGGCAGGCTGTGTCTCTGGGGCAGTTTTGAGGTATTTGGGGAGCTCTCGGCTAAGGAATGTCCGCGGTTCACGCGCCCTTTCGCAGAGGCATGGTCAACGGGCAGAGAAAAGCAGGTCTGAGGAAGCTGGGCCGTGCTTCTCCCTCGCCCAGCACCAGCCACCAGAAGAGACGAGGTCTCCAAGTCCTGATTTCCCTGCCACTTACTGTCCTCTCCTCCTGGGACCTCTGCTCTCCCGGTCGGGTAATTATTATTACTCTACCAAAGAGATTTCTGTAATTATTGTCACTGTCAAAATATGGCGGGTGTTCAGGGGACACTCGTCTCGAAAAGCCTTTTAATTAAGGCCAGCGACGACCTTAGGAGAAAGCCTGGCATCAGAGGGGGAGGGTGGGAGACTAATTAGCTCAACCCTCAGGGGAGAGGTCCAGACCTTCCATCCGTCACATGGATGGGATGTTTATTAATGCCACCAAATTAGCTCACGATGACACTGTTTGTGATGTCCCCCCAGCCCAGGAAGACACATGAGCTACCCGCAGCGGTGGGGGGCGCAGGAGAAGGAATCCAGCTCAGCCAGTGCTGTGCTTATCGTGTTGCTTCTTGGTTTTCTTAATGGTGGCTCCAGTGTCGGGGAGGGTTGGAGAAAAGTCCTACAGGACACTTTCTCCTCCACCCACGTGTGATTTTCACCAGCCTGTGGGGACGCGGCGGTCTCCCCTTTCCGAGTGTCCTCTGTGGTCTCTCCCTTTTCACCTGGTGGCTCTCCCACCCGGGAGGACTGCACGGGGCGGGGCAGGAACCTCTTTTAAGGGGCACACGCACATCTGGATTTGGGCTTGCTTTATTATTGGAGAGTTTTCATGGACAGCAGGTGGCAGCCTGCCTCTGCCCGTCCTTCCTCTACCCGTCCTTCCTCTGCCCATCCTTCCTCTGCCCGTCCTTCCTCTGCCTGTCCTTCCTCTACCTGTCCTTCCTCTGCCCATCCTTCCTCTGCCCAGCCTCCCTCTGCCCAGCCTGCCTCTGCCTGTCCTTCTTCTGCCCGTCCTTCCTCTGCCCGTCCTTCCTCTGCCCGTCCTTCCTCTGCCCAGCCTCCCTCTGCCCGTCCTTCCTCTGCCCGTCCTCCCTCTGCCCAGCCTGCCTCTGCCCGTCCTTCCTCTGCCCATCCTTCCTCTGCCCAGCCTCCCTCTGCCCAGCCTTCCTCTGCCCGTCCTTCCTCTGCCCGTCCTTCCTCTGCCCATCCTTCCTCTGCCCGTCCTCCCTCTGCCCAGCCTGCCTCTGCCCGTCCTTCCTCTGCCCGTCCTTCCTCTACCCGTCCTTCCTCTGCCCGTCCTTCCTCTGCCCAGCCTCCCTCTGCCCAGCCTTCCTCTGCCCATCCTTCCTCTGCCTGTCCTTCCTCTGCCCAGCCTCCCTCTGCCCGTCCTTCCTCTACCCGTCCTTCCTCTACCTGTCCTTCCTCTGCCCATCCTTCCTCTGCCCACCCTTCCTCTGCTCGCCCTTCCTCTGCTCGCAGCCTCCTCTCCGTTGCTCGGCAGCTCCCAGAACACCCCGCCTGTCCCTGCAAGGACCGAAGCAATGTGATGCCTGGCTCTTTGGGGATGGAAGACCCCAGGCTGGGGAACGCTGTTGGTGGCAGCACAGTGATGCCACAGCCCAGTGGGTTGGTTTTGGTTCAAACCCTTGCTCTGAGTGGCACCTTTGGAGAAGCACTTTGAGGACAGGTGAGCGTCCTGTGCTGATGGGGCAGGGGCCAAGGAGAACTGCAGGTTTGTGCTCCATGTCCAGCTCAGATAAACTCATCCACACCCCATCCCCTCTTGCTGCATTGTCCCATTAGTGCACCCAGGACTGGCTGTGGGGCTGACCTGCGGCTTCTGCCAGTCTTGGTCTCCACAAGCAAGGAGGAATCAGGCTGCCCTGATGGGGATGGTGGAACGTGGCCTTGCTGGGCTGTCCAAAATCAGTCTGGAAACGAGCTGAGTTCATGCTTGAGCCTGCTCTTAAATTAGGATGCGGACCTGCTGAGCCTCATTCTGCCACCACACAGTTCCTGCTTCGGAGCTCCCTTTCCCTGCCTGCCGTCATGGGGTCAGGCCGTGAGGTCTCCATGCAACAGCCTGAAGGCAACCACAAAGTCACCACGGATACATCAAACTGCTCCAGTACTACCCTCCTGTAGCTGCAGGTGCCTTCAGAACAAGGGGTGGTTAATTTTGGAGGGATCTACTGCAAGCGAGGAGGAACAAAGTTTTTGCCTTCACCTTCTAGAATCCTCTGCAAAGAGACCTTTGTTTGCCACTGAGGTGCACTTCAGGTCCAGCCCAGCACAAGAGAGCAGAGAGGGGAGAAACCTTTCCCTGGGTGTCCTCCCCAGCGCAGTGCAGAGCCCAGTGCCCCATGAATCAGTGCTCTCCACTCCCCTTTTCCCCACGGCTGAAGGTGTTTGTGGCCTCCTCCCTCCCCACCACGACTGGAGGCAATTTGCTACCCATGCGCCCTCTCACTGGAGGTGGCCGCTGCCAAGGCACAACTGGGCAGAGAAAGACCTTCCTGGGTCACTGGTTTAACCCAGTCACCTCCAGCGTGATGCTGGGCACACGGTTTCGGTTTCAGCATCTTTGGGGCTTTTCTCCTGCGTTTCGCTTTCCAGGTGTTTAAGAGCAAAGCGGGGTGGGGTGGGGGCTGTTAAAGGAAGAGGTTCTGCGTTCGGGCAGCTCTGAAGGGATGTGGATTATTTTCCTGCCTTTTCCCCACCTTGTGCACGGTTTTTTAGGCAGGAAACAGTCTCTGCCGTTGATGCTGCGGAGTCGAGGGCCCGCAGCATCCTGGCTTGTGCTGCTGGCTGACCCTTGATGCCAGGGAGGAAGAGTGTGGTGGGATGCAGAGAAGGTGTCGAGCTACGGGGCAAGCTGTGATGAGCTCATTTGGAGCTGTGAGAACTGGGGTCACAGAATCACAGAATCAGCTGGTTGGGAGAGACTTTTGAGCCCATCGAGTCCAACTGTTCCCCCTGCACCGCCAGGTCCCCACTGACCCCTGTCCCTCAGCACCACCTCCACCCGGCTGGGAAACCCCTCCCGGGACGGGGACTCCACCACTGCCCTGGGCAGCCTGTTCCAAGGCTTCACCACCATCTATAAAGAAATTCTTCCTGATGGCCAACTTGAACCTGCCCTGGTGCAACTGGAGGCCGTTTCCTCTGGTCCTGTCACTTGTCACATGGGAGAAGAGATCGACCTACCCTCGCTCCACCTTCCTGCCAGGGAGTTGTCCAGAGCCAGAAGGTCTCCCCGGAGCCTCCTGTTCTCCAGACTAAACCCCCCAGGTCCCTCAGCCGCTCCTCACAAGAGTTGGATGGATGGCACGTAGCCCCTCCCGAAATCAGGCGCAGGCTCTCTCTGCCCTGGGGTGGATCCCCATTTCTGAGAGATCTGTTACTTTTCTCCCTTCGCTGTTAACACAGCAGAAGGAAAGCGGTGAGATCCCTCCTGCCCCCAGCTCCCACCGCTGTCCTGTCCCCGAGCACCTCCCATGAGCGCTACGTGTCGGCGATACGCACGCAGCAAGGCAAGCCGTTGTGTGCCGAGGGCGTGATTCCCACATGGCGAAGATGAGCCTGGAGAGGTGGAAGTGGTTTCATCCGGGGATGGTTGGGTGAGAAACCAGCTTGCACCCAAGTGGGGCTGGGAGGTGGGCGAGTTAATGGGGAGTTGCAGGCAAACTGCTGTGGGGTCAAGCGTAAGGCTCTCACATTTGGGGTCTGGACACTCGGTGGGGATCCAGCTGTGGTGCCGCTGCTGCGGGAATGAACCTGCTCCTCCAGTGGGAGCAGTGGGAGCTGCCGGTCACTGAGGGCCAGATTAGAGGCTCAGTCCTTTCACCTGGGTTAACGAACGTGTGTTACCTCCTCTGGTTAAAAGCCAGCGATCAGCAGGGGGAGCAGGATGTGGGGCACCTGGCTGAGCCCTCGCTGTGACACAGCCTGGGGCTCAGTTCCTCCATGGTCTTCAAGCCCACCACCCCTTCTGCTCCCTGGCCTCCTCGGCTGCTCCTTGCCCCCTGGGTGCTCGCAGCAGTGAAAGGTGGGTTCTTCCCCCTTGCTTTTGGAGGAGAGCGGGTGCTGCGAGCTGCGCCAGGTGCTCTCGGGCGGCTTTGAGCAAGCTGTGGGTGCACGCAGCAGAATCAAGGCCCTTGGGGCACCCTGGCCCTGCACCAAGCGACGGCTGGTTTGTGCTGGGGCCCTGTGGGAGCTGAACTGGGGCAGCTCTGGGCAAGCAAAGCCATGAGCACACGGGGAGCCCCTGGGGCGATGCCCGTGGGGTTGGGTGGCTGTGGGAAGGTGCAGCTCAGTGGTGATGTGCCTGCAGCCTGCCAAAGCCCAGGTCTAGGGATAGGGTTTTAATTGCTCCTTTCTATTTCAGACAAAGGGTGATCAGTGGTTTATTTCTGCTAAATGTCCCCTTGGCTTCCAAATGTGGAAAACTTGGTCACGTTTCCTTTTTCACCTGCCTCCTCTTCCTGCCCGTGAGGCTGTAAAGATCCTGCAGACCCTCAGGAGACAAGTTCCCTTTGTGCACAGGCTTAAAGACCTGGGCAGAGACCGGAGCGAATGTGGCAGAGGTTCTAATTCCACCCTCCTGATTTCTATGGGCCCTCAGCGGGCTCGAGTGTGATGAAACACCCCTTGTCTCTCCAGCTTTGCCAAAAAACCCCCCTGCTGGAGCCCCTCGTTGGCTGTTTGCGAAGGCTTTTAACCGGGCGGCCATCGGCAACGGGCTGATGAAACCCGACCGTGCCATAAATCAAAACTCGTTTGCATTCAAATGCAACAATTAATCCTGGGTGTGTTGGTGCAATTAGATGACAAATTACGCCTCGAGATTCACTTGCTTGTTTATGCGGAGCAGCGGTGTTTGCTCAGCCGGGGGTGTTTGACGACGGCTTTCCACCTACCCCGGGGGATGTCGGATGATGAACTGGGGCTCTTGCACCCTGCTGCAGCTGCAGAATTCGGACCCTTTGGCCTCAGCTCCTTCCCCTGCAGACTGAAGCATGTCTGCTTGCTCACACCCACCCTTTTTGGCCAACTTGGCTTGTCCCAGCCCTCCTGTTCCCCAGATGTCAGTGCAGAATTTCTTCTTGCGGTGCTCCAGCCTTGCACAGGAGGGTTTGAGCCCCGCCGGAGCGGGGCAGGAGCTGCCTTCAGACCTGCAGCTCCCCTGCCCGCGCAGAAAAGCTCCCCGCAGCCGTGGTCGCCCGACCGCTCTGGTCTGGTTCTGAGACCGCAGGGCTGGTGCTAAACGGCCATGGCACAAGCTGAAACCCCAGCAGCTGCTGGGCTGCTGGGTGTTCGCTGCTGATGTGCTGCGAGATGTCTCATTTACAGGTCGTCTGGGAGCGTGCCTGGATGTGGGTGGATGCGTTCTGCAGTGGGGAAGAGTCTCATTAGCGCAACAAGGTGTTGTTTTGCTTGAACCGCTGAGACGTCGCTGAGACGTCGGGGCGGCTGCTGGAGCAGAGGAGTGTTCTTCAGCAGCATCACTGCTTCTGTGAGAAAACGCGTGTTTGGGGGTTGAACGGTCCAGGAGGATGAGGGCACTCAGGGCCAGGCTCTCGTTCTTGCAGGGGTGTGGAGACAGAGCTGAGCTGATGTTCAGCTGCGGCTTTTAGCTCAAACCCCAAAGCAAAATCCTAACGCAAACAACGTGGCAGAACCCAGGACGACGATGCCGAGGTAAAAAGCCCGTTGATGTCACTGGGGCTGGCAGGTGCATGTTTACACACTCGACTTAAATGGAGGTTTTATCCACGGATTAACCGTTCTTGCGGGTTTTCTTTGTGAAACACCCATCGATGTTTTCTTATCTACCGGGAACAAAACGCACTGATAGTGATTTATACCCCTTTCCCTTTTGATGGTGATAACAGCCGTCACAGCTCCCCTGGACTCTGATCTCCCAGTGGGGGCAACAGCTCTTGGCGAGAAAGCAAATGGCTGTTTGGGTAAGGAGCTTAAAAACTTGGGAATTTTTTAGCAGAGTGGAGAGAGGGCTCGCTTCAGCTGCTGCTGCTTCGGCAGGAAAACAGCTGCTCTGTCACCAAATGCGGGAAGAATCCCAACTGCTAAATTTTGGAAGAATTGTTGGGGAAGGGGAATTGATTTTTTTTTTTTTAATTATTTGTGGCTTTTTCAAAAAAGGCAAGTTGTGGAGTTCGGTTTGTTTTCCTCCAGCTTTTGCAGGCGTTATATCAACCTGCAGCTGCACCTTGCTCGTGGGCACAAGAGCTCTGGCTGTCTTGCCAAGCAGGATTAGTGTCAAGCTGGCAGAGAAGGGCTGTATCCTGGAGGACACATGCCAGAGGATTTGGTTTGGTTTGTTGGCTAGTGGTTAGTTTTTCAGGGTTGTTTCTGAGCTGAGCAGGTTCCCTGACCTGCCCAGCCCTGCGGCTTTGCCGCCTGGGAAGGGTCCTTGAGGACTTGTCCTCCCTTGCTGCTGTCTCCTGATGGAGATACCGAGCTTGGGGACCTCTTGTTTCGGAGGTTGTAGGGAGGTGGGGGTCGGTCTCTTCTCCCATGTGACAAGTAACAGGACCAGAGGAAACGGCCTCCAGTTGCGTCAGGGGAGGTTGAGGTTGGACATTAGGAAGAATTTCTTCACCCAGAGGGTTGTGGAGCATCGGAACAGGCTGCCCAGGGCAGTGGTGGAGTCCCCGTCCCTGGAGGGGTTTCCCAGCCGGGTGGAGGTGGTGCTGAGGGACAGGGGTCAGTGGGGACCTGGCGGTGCTGGGGGAGCGCTGGGACTCGATGGGCTCAAAGGTCTCTTCCCACCGGATGATTCTGTGGAGTAAACCAGCTCAAATCCTGAGCGTGCATCTCCCCTGGGTGGGAGCTCAGACCCTTCAGAGGCCTCCACTGGGCTGTGGGGTAAGGAAGCTGTGTTTAATCCCGGCTCTAAACCTTTGCATCCTCCTTACTTTCAGCAGCTGCGCCTGGGAACCCTTCCTGGCTCCGGCACTGACCTTTCCCAACAAAGCACCTTTTGTCAGGCAGAACTCAGAGCTGCAGGGCTGCTTTTTTATTCTCCCTTCTTTACTTATTACTCTTTTTTTATCGATGTCACCACCCAGCAGCACAAGGATCCATTATATGAGCTGCCGTTGGACTTTGCTTGTTTGCAGGAGGGCGATTAAGAACAAACGGGCAGCGGTGGGCTGTATCCTGGAAAGCAGAGGCCAGAAGTTTGAGCAAGAGGAAACTTGGCAGCAGGAACGCAGCCCTGATCCAGCTGGTGCTGGGCCTGCAGTCCCCACGTGCTGGGGAGAGGAACCTTCTTTTCACACAGGGAGCTGTGGCTGGTCTTTGGGGAAGGGCGGGTGGAAGCGAGAGCGGGGTTTTTATTTTCCCCTCAGGTGAACCGGTTCTGCTGAGGATTCTCCTGGTCCCTGTCTTCTCCATGGAGCATCCCAGCAGATGGCAGCAAGACATGCCCTGGGCACCCATTGCTGTCCCATGGGTGCTGCTCCAGAGCACCCATGCTCGTGCCAGGGCAAGGCTGACCCCTGTCCCCTTCTGGTCCCTTTGTCTTGGAGGCACCTGCTAATAACTCCAACTCTGCTGGGCTTTAAAGAGGCATTTTTGGGGCTGTAGGAGGGCGTTGAGGTGGGAACAGGGACACCATGCAGATCTGCTCATTCCCTTTCTAGTCTCTGGACATCTTCTGCCCTTCTTCTCCTTAACGGCGTGCTCCATCTGGGGGCCGCGCTCATCTCATCCTGTATTAGATGGTGCTGCTTCTCCCCATGTCTGCAGGATCTTGGCGCTGAAGCAAGGACCAAGCAGGCCACTGGTGGCTCCCTGCTCATGTCAGCGTGGCACCTTGTCCCAGTGGTGCCCATTGCCGGTGGGTGCCGAGGCATGACCCCATGTGCTGCTGGATTCCACCCCAAATCAAGCATGATAGGAGCCCGCGAGATAAATAGAAATTGTGGCAGAGGATCCTCGGAGAGGGGCTGCGTTTACCCAGCCGGGGTGATGCCTTCTGACCGCAGCAAGGGTGGCTCTTGGCCCTCAATGGCTGCTGCCCGGCTCGTAACGAATTGGTACCGCAGCACCTATTGGCTGGGCAGAGGGTGACGGGAGGGGGCAGGCGGTGCTGGTGCTCGGGGGGAGGTGGGTGCTGGCACTGGTTGTACCACAACTAACCCCAATGCCAATGCCAGCCTCTGCCGTGTCTCTGCTCAGAGGTTCCTCCTCTGTCAGCAGCGTTTCTGCCCATCAGCCCTGGCTGATGCGCTGGAAACTTCTTTACGTGCAAGACTTCCACATCTCCCGCTGTGGTGTGGAGCTACGGGCAGAGGGAGGATGTCTCTAGGCTGACTTCTTTGTGGCTCATGTTGCTCCTGAGTTGGTCCCTGGGTGCTTGGGACTCTCTCGCAAAGCGGTGGAAACCCTCCTGGAGTGGAGTTTGCTTCCCGGTGCCGCTCGGACTTCACAGCAGCACTTGGTGGGCTGCGAGTTGAGGGTGTGCTGGATGCCCCTTTGAGAGCACCTCCAGGGTCTGGGGATGCAGTGGAAGGAGACTGTGGGGCACAGCTTTTGGGCTGCTGACCTGCCCCATGCTTCGCTGCCAGTGCTCTGTGAGGGATGTCTTGGGGGTCTGGAGGTGCTTTAATGTTTCCCTGAGGCTGGTGTCTGTAGAGCATCTCCCACGCCTCGTGTGACCATGCTGCCCTCTCCAGTGAAAAAGGGGCTTAATATTCTTCCTGTGTATGAAAGAGGAAACTGAGGTACGGAAGGGTTGTAGATCTCAGCCCATCCCTGAGGAGGGGTGAGGTGGGAGGCTTAAGACAGGGTGAGGGGTTGCATTTTTAGCTCCCCAGCTCTGCTGCTAACTAAAGGCTTTTCCACCTCCTTTTCTCCTCCTGATGGTCACCAACCTCTTCTGATGAGAACTGGGGGTCAAAGGAAAAGGAGGGACAAGGCTCTGCTGCTGCCCAGGCTCCTGCAGTGCCACAGCCTGGATTGCAAACCTGCTCAGGCGTGCCAGAAGGTGACGGTGATGCTGCCTTGTCCTCCCTGACACTGCCATGGGCGGGTGGCATAACCTGTCCGATGGGGATCGAGCTGCGTCTGGGCGCGGGGAGCTCCCAGGCAAGTGTCTCCCACCTCCCTGGGGGTCTGCGCTTAGCAGAAGCCTCATCTTTGCAGCAAGAGGAGAGGCCATGATGGAGAGCTTTGGTGGGAAGGATGGCTGGGACGGTGCCAGCGCACAGTGTCCCTGTGACCGGGGTGGGAGTGAGATGCTTTGGCAGAGGCTTGTGGCAGAACCGGAAGAGCAGGGCTGCAGCAGAAGGTCAGGGTGAAGGTGTGGGTTTGGCACCCGGCAAGGGGACTGGGGAGTTGTGGGTCAGTTTTTGAGGGCACCCACGGAGCCGTCTGGCAGAACTGGTATGGTAGAAAGCCATGCCTGAGTCAAGCTGGGAAAGCACGTGAGGGGTCGCTGCTGGCTCCTCCCAGCTCACGTGAGCCTCAGAGATGGGTTTCAAACTGCCCTGGACCCGGCACCTTGTCATGAGGGACCTCCTGTTCTCACCCCGCTCCAACACCAGTGCCCAGTTCTGCTTCTTGGGATTAATGACCAACACCTTGTGGTGCCAGCTGCCACGGCGTTTGGGGACCAAGCACCCGAGCTCTTCGGGATGGCTTCACATCCAGCTTAATCCAGTTTGCTCCTAAAATTTGATATCCTAGCTGATTCGTGCTGGTGACTGTTCTAAAATTTCCTTTATTCACAATAAATAATACACTATATTACAAAGATCTCAACACATGATCCAAAAATTCTGCAGCCACCAATAAATAGGACTCCCCAGCACCAGCTAATGCAGGAAAGAGCTTCTCTGAGCAGCGTGGCCCCGTGGCGGGGAAAGCGGGGGATTCGGCTGCACCCACCGGCCCCAAGCGGTCGTTCTTCTTCGCTGGTCTCTACACGGTATTTCCATCCCCTGGGCCATCGGACACAGGGGGGAAATGCTGTGTGTGCCAGAATGTGAGGTCTCAGGGCCCTGAAAATCGTGCAAAGCTCAAGCGTGGGAGGGCAGGGGGTGCAGCTGAGTGGGTGTGAAACCACAGCTGAGACCCTCTCCTGGGCTGAGACCTCACCCTGGGCTGAGACCCCTTCGCTGGGCTTCGCTGGCTGCGGATAAGCTGGGAGAGGTTCTAGCGCTCACGCAGAGGGACTATGTACACAGACACTGCGATACTCCGGTCGTTCTTAGTCACGGATGGTCTTTGAGTTACAAAGCTTTTGCTTGAGAGTCTACTGGATGTGTTCATGGCCTGGCTTTGGTGCACACATGAGCCCATGTGTGGAGCTTCCTCCCCTCCTTTGCCTTGGTTTTTCTTTTTCCAACTTGTTCCTATGGTGGGGTCAACTCCATGGACTTCTTCCTCTCCTCTCTCTGCTCTTCCCACTCCTCCTCCGACTCGTAGGTGCCCTTGATGATGGCAACCCTATCTGACAAGTTCATGCAGTAGGGGACGAGGATGTAAAAGTAGAGCAGAGCGGCCAAGCAAGCTCCGAGGATGGGTCCAACCCAGAACACCTGGAAAGCAACAAGGGAGAGGGTGAGAGCAGGTCTTGGAGGCTGGTGCACCAGGTCTAGTCATCACACCAGCTCCACATCTCCTCGCCCACGGGGAGATGCAAATACCCCTTCCAGTAGACGTCTTGGGCTGGAATCTCCTCAACCTTTGCTTGCTGAAGGCATCGACCTCTTCATGAGTGCAGAGATGTGGTGTGCTGGGAAGGGGGCACCTGGCCTGTTCTGCAAGGTTGGTCTGAGCTTGCAGGCAGTACTGGGTGAGTGGAAACCCTAAGACGAGCTTCTCTGAGGGCTCTATTGACCTCAGACGATGGCCTAGCTCAGCATGCACCATTGCTTGGGGGGTTTATCTCGCCCCCTGCTGGCTCTGTGCCATGGGGATAACCTGTTCCCCATGCACCAAAGGGGACAACCTCCATCGTTCTCCAGACCCCTTTTATCCTTTCGGGC
Source organism: Bucorvus abyssinicus (assembly GCA_009769605.1). Lineage (NCBI taxonomy): Eukaryota > Metazoa > Chordata > Aves > Bucerotiformes > Bucorvidae > Bucorvus > Bucorvus abyssinicus. The sequence goes on along the minus strand of CM020050.1, from coordinate 14,332,044 downwards.
CTGGGATGGGCTCTGAAACACCCAGCCCCGTAGTCCCTGGGGCAATCGCTGCCCTCTCCCCTCGTTGCCTGCATCTGGCCCCAGCGGCCTCTCGGCCAGCCCGTCCCAGCATGGTGCCGATGCTCACCCAATGTGCTGGGCTGAACGTCCTCATGACGACCGCGGGCCCAAAGGACCGGGCTGGGTTCATGGAGCAGCCGGTGAAGTAGATCTGTCAGCGTGGAAAGGAGACCAGGTTAAGATGCCTCATCTGCTTAGCAGGTATGAACAACTTTCCAGAAGCAGGGACTGAAATGGCCCCTGATGTTGTCTCTCTTGCAGAGAGGTGGAGATCCCCCTCTCATGACAGAGAAGGAGCCCCAGTATGTCCCGTGTTGGCTCTCCCAGTGCAGCTCCCTCTGGGACCAACTGCACAAGAGTATTTTGGGGAGACCTGTCCTCCTGCCTGGACACTCACCCCCACCAAGTGGCCTACAGCGACGGAGAGGCCGATGGACAGTGCTGGGGAGCCCACATTGCCATTCCGCCGGTTGTCCGTGGATGCAAAGATGCACGCGGCCAGCTGGAAGGTGAGGATGATCTCCACCACGAGGGCCTGGCCCGCGGTAGTGTTGTTGTTGAGCTGCAAACCATCGAGAGCGACAATAATTAACCATCCCTGGCTTCGGCATCACTGGAAGGGCACGTAAGTGTTTTGCTGATGGATTTGCGTTGGCAAAGCCATGCCCCGCGTCCCCGGGTCACCCACAAGGTGCCGTGGTGGCCGCTGCTCAGTTTCTCTGCTCCTTTCCCTGAAAGGGAAGAAATTCTCTTTCTTTCTCTTTAATGTTCCAAAATCTGTCTCCTTTTCAAGCCCCCCTTGCCGGGGCTCTCCACACCTCTCTCCACTTGCTCGTCTCCGCAACACTCAGCTTTCCACCAGAGCCCAACCAAAGACACCAACTTGTCTCTTTTTTCCTGCATTTCTTTCCCCTCGATCCTTGCAAGCTGCATCTCCCGGCTCTCCTCCCGCTCCCAGCTCCCCTCCCCATCTCCCCAAGAGGCTGGAGAGCAGCCGGCAGCCACCGTGGCGGGGCACAGGCTGAAGGTGAGGGTTGCGATGAAGGCTGGGTTGCGGTCGTGGGGCTGTGGCTCTGCGCTAACCGCTGGGGACTGTCAGATGGACTCGAGCCCACTGGGCAGGGGAAGGGCAAAGTGACCCCAGCCATCACAGCGTGTTTTAGCCGAAGCTGGCTGGTCTGGGACACGGAGCATGTGGGAATAAGGTGCATTGCAGCTCCTCATCCTGGTGATCAAACCCTCTGCAACGTGTCTGTGCTGCTCCGAGGGGTCCAGACCTGGCCATGGTTGGAGCGGTAGCTCCACCACTCCCGTTTCAGGTGGTTTCCAGCACTGCCCCAAGGGTTTCAGACACGTTCCTCATCCCCACTTTTCTCAGAGGGTCCCACTATCTTCCTTCCTCCTGCAGGACCAGCCCCTGCCGCTCGCAGCCTCTCCGCACCCTCTTCAGCTCTTCTCCACCGCCTCCCTCCATCCACCTCCGTTTCCTAGTTCCCCCAGTGCACTCGTTACAGTGGGCTTCTGCTCCCCCTGCCCATACTGGTTTGACTGGGCTCTGCTCCCTGCCCTCCCCGCTTTGTCCTGGTGCAGCTCCTATCCCAGCACTAATCTCCAGGCGGAGAGGCTGCAGTCAAGAACATCTCAATGGTGCGAGTGACTCACTCAGGCCCTTAGGATAAAGGAAGCACTTATTAAAGGAGGGAAAAAAAACATGCATTCATCACCCCGCGCAGTAAAGCTGTCATGTCAATCCTCTGCTGGCTACGCCGGTGCTTGCTCTGATTCCCTTCCTACCCCTCTTGCGCGCAGGATGATGTGCTGAGACCAACCTCCCTTATGGCTTGGGCTCTCTGGGCGGGCGCCAGCACCGGCTCCTCAATCGGAAGGAGAGGGAAGCCGGCACGGCAAGGTGAACTACCCAGGCAGCGAGACTTACCGCGTTGAGGGCCAGGTTGCCCCGGGCGTTGGCTGGTGTCACACCGTAGAGGATGCCAGCCCCAGCAATGGCCCCGACCAGCTGGGCGATCACGTAGAAGAGGGTCCGGAGGAAGGAGATCTGGTTCCCAACAAAGAAGGCGATGGTCACTGCCGGGTTGATGTGGGCGCCGCTGATGTGGCCAAACGCCTGCACCAATGTCCCGATGGCCAGGCCAAACGCCAGCGCGATCTGAAGGATGCTGGGGAGAGCGGACGGCCACTTCAGGGCTGAGCCGAGGCCGATGAAGACGAAGATGAGTGTGGAGATAAACTCGACAAAGACGGATCGAGCAAAGGCCAGGGTCAATATTTCCTTCTTCATGGTGGGAGCGGGTGGAGGGTGGCTAGGAGGGAAAAAAAGGTCAGGTTTCCTCCGTCTCCAGGCTCTTCTGTCTGCACCCAGTGGTAGGGCCATACCTATCTATATATGCAAGAGCAGCAGGGAGCTGCGTTACAAGGCGGTGGGTGGAGCCAGGGAATTAGCCAGTCCTCCCAAATTATCATGTGAAACTGGAAAAGTTTCCACCTGAAAATAACTTTGGAGCCTCTTGGTGAACTAGTGACTCAGATATTGGTGGCATTTCTTTCTCCTTCCCTCTGCAAACAAAGAGCCCCTATAGGGTGTCTCTGTGGTCGTTAGATAACACGGTTGCATAACGATGCCGCACTCCCTCCTCTGCTTTTCCCTTTTACTACCTCTGGCCGGGTTCTGGGTGTTTCGCTAGCAGAGGTGTAGTTAATGTTCCCCTTCTCCCAGTGCTCGCAGGCTGCAGAGGGCTCTATTTTCGTTTGAAAGGTCTCGTTCCCGGCGCTGGGCTGGAGGAGCTCTCCTGGGGGAGGCTCCCAGTGCCTTCAGTTTACACAGGATGTGGAGACGTGAAGCTCAGCTGTCTCCTGGAGCTGCTCCCCAGCAGCTCAACAGCGGCAAACAAGCGGCTCGCGATTGTCCTGGGAGCAGGGCAGGGTTGGGGGATGCTTTGCCCGGCCAGCGAGCCACAGACAAGCTGGGGCTTCCTCGGGGTGCCCGGCTGGAGGCTGGGTGGGCTGGTGCAGCTCACATGGAGGGGGCTGGTGGCTGCAGACCCCGGCCGGGGACCTCTTCGCTGCCTTTCTGCTTTGCTGCTCCTGACAGAGCTTTGGGTGTGGGTTGGCAGACGGGGGTGCTCGCCGCCCGTGGCCAGGGCGGGTGTATCCTACCCCCGTCATCTTGGGCCCTTTTCTTTTCTTTTCTTTTCGCCTTTCAAGCTGTTGCTCAACAAGGTCAATGATTTTGCTCTTGGGAACGCCGGCGTGAAGCCACGGGCTTTGCACGGGCACGGGCCGTGTTTGCACGGCTCCTCTCGTGTTCCCGTGGCGCTGCCCTCCATCTCATCCTGTCCAGCTGCAAACCGGCTGGCAGGGAGCGGAGGGGGAGGCTCTCAGCGCTGTGCAGCACGGAGCGGTTGGGGACTGCAGTTTGGGGGTGGAAAAAGGCGCCGGTGACACTTCACAGGGTATCCTTGGTTCCCCTGTAGTCCCTGCAGCCTTGTGCCAGGGTTGGTGGTTTTTTTTTTTAATGGGTTTGGGTGCCAGATCTGCTCTCCCTGTTCGCTTGATCGTATCTTGCCTTCCTCAAGCACTCCATCTCTCCACGCCTACCGCAGCAAGCCCAGGCTGGGGCTACCCAGGGCTGCCACTGCAGAAGAGGTCCCACTCCCGCACGTGGTGAGCAACGCTCTACGCGCAGGAGATTGGTGAAATCGTCGACATCCCTCTTAAAATGTAAAAAGTGCTAAAAAAAGCTGCATTCACTGCTGCCTTCTGCTGGGCGCAGTCAGCCCTGCACACCCCGTGGGGTCAGAACTCGGAGGGATCAATCTTCAGAGCAAGAGCAGTGAGCTTCTTCCTCCAGAGCTGAAGATAAACGAGCTTTTCTCCCGGGCCGTACTCAAAGTGCCCAGCTCAGCAAACAGCCCCGGAGAGGCTCAAGACACCGTGGATCTGCTAACTCCTGGTGGTGGTCTTCTCCTGTCCTGCTGCTCCCGGGAAGATTGCAGTGTTAGAGACCAGCCCTGTTATCCTCGAAACACCCGGTCCGTTGGCGTGTTTTGGTGAACGTTTTGCAAGCTGGTATTTCAAGACATCCTGGCCAGCTTCCAGCTGCAGTAACTGCTTGCCACGTCCATCGAGCCCCGTCTGTGGCTCCAGCTGGATCAAACGTGCTTTATTCCCATCCTCCAAACCCTTCCGTAACGCACCCGCTGCAGCTCCCCCGTGGAGGTGGCCGCATTTTGCTGTCAGCTCTTCCGCCTCTTGCCCGGCTTTAGCGAAAAAGCAGCGTCGAGCCTAGCGAGGCTCTGCCGGTTGCCAGCTGAGCACAGTGCCCTCCCAGCAAAACCCTCCGGCTGACTGGGAGGTGTAATCAAATAAGGCTGGGAATGATGGGGAAAACTTCCAGAGAGACACGAGGTGTTTCGCTAACAACACGCCATGCAAATCCCACTTTCCCGAGGCTGTTTGCCAGACTTTCCTCACTGGGGCATTCATTCCCGCCTGGCTTCTCTGACGTCTAACCGTGCTGAGCAGGTGTTGGGAAGGCTCCTTTTCCTCTCCCCGGCTGCGTGCCCTCCAAGGAGCTTGTAGGAATTGGAAGAGCCTTTGATGTGTCAAATTTAATTGAATTGGGCAAGATGTTGAGGAGGCATTACACAGATCCCTGCTGACAGATGGGTACCTGCGTGGTAGGGTCATGCACGCCTTGTTTCACCCCCAGGCTTTTGGAGGAAAGAAGATGAGGAGGTTTTTCACAAGGAGGACAGGTTTAGCTGTCTCCCTTGTCCTCCTCCTCCTCCCTGGCACCGCAGACAACACAACCCAAAATCGCCCACGTCCACCGCTCCATCGCAGGGCCACGCGGCTTGGAGACGATGGGCTGGAGGAGGATAGGACCCCCGGGTGGGTTGGGGTGCAGGATGGCCGTGTGGGAGGAAGGCAGCTGGTGCCTCATCCTCGCCCGGGGCCCTCCGGAGGCTCTGCCTCACCCACGGAGGCGGGTGTGTTATTAACTGGATACGTGTGCCGGTCCCCGTCATCCCCAGTTTGCCGATTTCATTTTCGGAGCCCGCACGGGGCTGCTATTAATTTGTCATTACTGTGGCAGATTTCTGATGAGTTCCACTCCGTGCTGGACCTCAGACCTGGCAGATGGTGTTGCAGGCGGCCAAATTCAGATTAGAAAAGCTGAGCCCCAGCCCAGGCTGGTTTTTGGTTCTCCCCTCTCCTGGCTCTGTATCTCCACCAAGGACCTTGAAACAGGCACGATAATACAAGCGGGAATAATAACAGCATCAGGAGACAACGACTGCTGGGATCGGTCATTAGTTGGGATTAGATGGTCAGAGGAGAAAGTTTGGGTGAGTTTGTTTTTAAGAGAAAGGGTGTTTCTTGCTGGCTCAGCTTTGGGGAAAACAATAAAACACACACTAGGAATTAGAAGTAGAGCAAGAAGGAGCAAACGCTCCTCCTCGTCCTGAGTTCCTGGAGCTGCTTCTTGCCGTGGTGGTAGGGACAGTGGTGGGAGAGCGCAAAGCCTCACCACTTTCCAGTCTCCGTACAGCTGTTTCGGTCGGGGCTTTCAAGGATCTCGCTTATCTAATCCCACCATCTGCTTGCGCTTTCTTTGACGGGGTTGCTCTGCTGGCCTGAGGCTGATGGTGTTTCCACCCTCCCCTGCCCTGGAGCAACGAGGCTTTTGCTTCCCCTAGTAACCTGACCCAGCTTTGGAGAAGAAAGCCCGGTGAGACTGAGTTTGGCTTTGGAGATGTCTCCACGTCCCCTGCTGCCGCCCCCCTGCTTTGGCTTGGGAAGCTGGTCCTGAAGGTGTCCTCCAGCCCTCCGCAGCTGCTGTGCTGAGCTGGGTGGTCACGGTGACCTTGTAACCTGTCAACAGGGATGACGAGTAGTGTTCACGCCTAATAAAAGCATCGCTCTGCTCTCTGCTTAGACATTCCTTGGCGGTCTCGAAGGCGTAGAGTGGCTGCAAACGCTCCGGGGCTGGTTTGCAATGGGAACACCGGCACCCTTAATAATTAATTTGCATTGAAATCATTAAATCGTCACATGGGGATAATGATGCGTATCAGGGAAAGCAAAGGGCCGCTTAGAAAAAAGACCTGTAGGAGATCACACGGTGAGGGAGCTGAGCTGGAAACCCTGGTGTCCTGATTTTCAGGTCTGGCCCTTTCCAGCAAAGCCACCGGCAGCAGCCACACGCAGAGGCTGCGCTTCTGCTCACCCAGAGAAATACTTGGAATTCTTACGGGCCAGCAGCCGCTTATCAGTGTCCTCAGGATCGGGACAGGGCGGTGTTTGGGGCAGTGGGGATTTTCCTCTGGAAATGTGTTTGCTGTGGAAACGTCTTCTTCACCCGTGCCGTCTCCTTTCGTGGTTGCAGGGAATAAACGCTGAAACCATGTGGGGAGAGACCTGCCACCGGGAAAGCGATTCCCCCTCTTCGCTTCGGCCACACCATCCTGCTGCGTGTGCTGGAAGGTGTGGAGCTGGCTGGAGAGCCGGGGCCAGCTCTGGGGAGCAGGTAGTTGAGTGGCATCGAGGCAGAGGGAAAGCAGGACCAGGCTCCAAAGCGCCTACAAGTGCCATAAATAACATAACAGAGGAGTCTGGAAGCTCTTAAAAGCTGGAATTCTTGCATAATCACCTGTCTCCAAGAGCCCAAGACTTTGCAAAGCCAATTATTGGTGACAGTTCGTGGACAGCTGGTTACCTCGGTGCACTGGAACATCAGTCCTTCACCCCATCCTGCCTCTGAGACCCAGAGGCAAATGCATCAAGAAACATCCCGAGTTAAAAATGCAGACAGTGTACACTGACCGGGGTTTAGAGAGACTCGCGGAGGCAGCGTTCCTTGTTACAACCGATCTGGAGATAAAGACTCCTGCACCGAGTGGTCTCTGGAGAAGTGTGCAATTTGTCTTTAGGTTGTTGGCATTCCTGGAAAATCAGGCTGGAAATCGAAGCAGAGCCTCCGGTCTCGCACCCAGACCCTTTGGCAGAGCCTTGTGAAATGGGACTCGCTGCAAGCCTTGAAGGTGTAGGACCGAGCTGGGGGTTTGGCTTCTCCCCTGGAGCCCCAGGACCCTCTGAGAAGGTCTGTGGTCCTTTCCCAGAGCTGGCCCTACCTCCTCCTCTTGCTCTCCTGGATGGATTCAGCCTCCCGGCTCTTCCTCAGGGAAAACAAGCTTGGGAAATATTTCTACGTATATAAACAGATCCATAAAACCAATGATGCGCCTGCATCCTAGGTAGGTCACCACTGCCAGGCAGGTGCCAGATGGGCACTGAATGCTCACACGGCCTTGAAGATCCGGATCTGGAGGCTCTGTCCAAGGTCAGGTCACAGCAGAAAACTCAGTTCTGACCTCTGAGGTCTGAAGCCGGGCTGTGCTCTTGTCCTCTCTGTCCTACAAGGATGATCTTTCTCTACAGGAGCGAAGCGGTTTGCCCTGCACCGTGTTTTCCGGGATCCCGGAGGGTTTGGTGTTACTCAGTTGATTTTCTTTCTGTTTTCCCCTAGGTAAGGGGCTGCGCTTGCCCCATGCACAGCCGCGTGGTGGGGAACCGATTCAGGAGGTGGGTTTGAGGTCTGCGCTCCTGGGACAGACTGTCTTGGCTTGCTTTGGAGCACAGATTCGGGGGCTTTCAGATTGCTTTCACCCGCCTCTACACAAGGTAAAAAGGCAGAAGGTGAGTGTTGCAACCCTCCTTCACGGAGTTTAAACGCTGAGATGAGGGAATGTCTCGCTGGTACCCACCAGACACCTGTGAAAAGCATCAGCGTGTGTTCGCGAGGTCATTGGCTGATGTCGAAGGCACAGGAGGGTGCAGAAAGAGCGAGTTCCTTCACTTGCAAATGCTACTTTTCAAAGTAAGAGCTTGGACTCCTCTATCACCTCTTGTGTCTGTTCCTCCTCCCCCAGGTCGGTGTGTTGGGAAACATCGTGGTGTCTTGGTTTGCCGCCGTGCTGGGGAGCACCTCCCAGGGTGCTGGTCCCAGCAGCCTCTCCAGACCTCCAGAGGTTAAGACACAGCCAGTGTTTGGGCTGTGCAGTTTTGGTCTCCCCCTGGAGACCCCGTGGGATGAAGAGCTCACCAGGGGTGGCTGAGGGAATCGACTTAGGGAGCCGTGTGACCGTACCCTGCGTGACAAGGCAGTGGTACAAAAGGTATTGCTGTGGAATCCCCTATTTCTGTGGAAGACACGCAGTGTTCTGGCATTTAACTGGTACCTTAGGGCTGACCATGGCAGCCGAGCAGCCACGTCAAGGAAAGGGGTCGGGGCAAGTCTTGGATTTTCACAGCACCCTGAGGAACCTGTAGCGCAATGCAGAGCGACCACCCCAAACCTGACCACGCTGAGGACCTCCAGAACTCAGAGGTGGGACACGGGGAGGTGAAGGAAAGCTTCCTGGTCTCAAGTGGTGGCAGGACGATCTGAGCCACATCGTACAGTTATTTTCCTTTTGATTTCATGGGCGTACTATTTATCACAGCGCCATGATGCAACTCATACAGGTTACCGGGTGGCGTAATACGTATTGCAGGTCTTTATTGTGGAGCGATGAGCTCATGGGTAGGCATGGCTGGGCAGCTTCACCTCCTGGCTCAAAGCCTTCCTGCCGAGGTCTAACACACAAAGGGTTATCAACTGAGCGAGGTTTTCGGTTGGTCCGTGGCAGCTCTGATCTCTGGGCTGCTGATCCTGCCCTCTAATTCGAGATGTCCTGGTGTCAATCTGGAACGACCAGCTTGGTTTCCTGACAGTGCAAGTTTTGGAAGGGTCACTGAGGTCAACGACACAGCTCTGCAGAGGAGGTAAATTTGCGCTCCTGATGGACTCAAGAGGACGGAGGCTGATCCAGCCACCTGAACGTCTGCTTTGGGGAGACAGCTCTGTGTTAATGCCGTCGCACTGGGACCAGAAGGGGCCAGGTCAGAAATCTGAGCGTCCAAGGGGTGCCAAAGCGGGGGTGATCTTAATTGTGCTGGTCCCTATTTCGAACATGGGGGTTGTTCTTTGAATGTCACTTTTGCCCACCAACAGATCGTTGGCACGAGGCGGCTGCACTCGAAGCCGGACTGGGCTGTACGGGTGGCTGTGGGAGGTGGGGTCTGGGAGGTCACCTCAGATGACTGTATATATGTTATAGGGCCGTAAATGTGTCATTCCCTGATTAACATGTACTGGTCCAGCGGGTAGAAGTGAACGTAAAGTGCTTTATTCGAAAAAGTACAGTCATCGTCAGTCGTTAAAACTCCTTTTGGGGCCCTGCGCGGTTTATGTCAGGGTTTGTCAGGGTAAATAATAAATTAAACGCTTCGCTCTGAAGGGGAAGAGGCATGAAATGAGCTTGAACGGTGCCAACCCCCCGCCCCGGATTCAGCTAGACGGGGTTTTATACCGAGCTCATTGACAGGACAACTTCTGGGTGAGGTTCTTTGGGTTCCCCTGACGTACAGGGATTGGTTTTCCTTTGAAAAGTAACCGGAATACCCACTACCTCTAAATCTGAGTCTTCAGCGATTTAAATACAATTCTACACTCGGATTGATTGGAAACACGACTTTAATTCCCACTGCTGAGAACAGGCAGTTTGTGAAAAGCCTCTTCTGAAACGATACTCGAAAGCTCCTCTGCCACCGAAGGAACAAAGTGGGGGATGTTCGCCCTAGGAGAGGATAAAGGACCCTCGGCTACAAGCTTGGTACCTGCGACAGCATTCCTCCCCTTGCTTCGCCGCGTGGCCTCAGCAGATCTCAGCTACGGGAGGTGATGGAGGAGCTCCCGGGCTCTCAGCCTCACTGGGGATGGTGAAATGAAGACCACGGTAACACCTTGTCTGGGTCAGATCAACCCTTTTCTCTCCAGCAACAGCCGTTAGCACATGTTTGAGGAAGAGCACAGCGAGGAATAGAGGAAATGGTGAATTCAAAGGAAGGAGAAGTCTGGTACGAGTCTCACACTGGACAGAGAGGAAGAGAAGAGCATCATTTGGTGGTGGTTCATGTTAGAACAGAGGGAGGAAAATGATCAATAATTTTCCTTACGATTTAAGGAATTGGGTCCGATCTTATCGAATATTTCATTAACCGCCTTCGCAGAAAAAGCCTGAATGTGGTGATGACATTTTGCGATGGTGCAATGCTGGGGAGACACCACCCACAGGAAGAAGCACTAGGATGTAAATGGATGACTTTTTGGCTAAGTGATAGAAATGGGATTAAATTAATGGTTGAAAGAGCAAAGTTGCATCCCAGAGACTAACCCAAATTCTTTGACTATAAGCAGGTGCTGACACAGCAGAAGAAAGGGCTGGGACGGTCACGAGGCTTTGGCGTGATGCAGCCGTGAAGAAGATCTGGGCTGTAGGAAGGGAGTGATGGAGATCACACTTGAAACGGCTTGTGTCACTCATCTGCGAATCACAGTGGAAGAGGAACAGAGGAAAGCAAGCAAACACCAGGGAGAGAGATGAAGCATCGAGGCTAAAGGACAATGCTGGCCCAAGAACAAATGAGCCGTGGATGAATTCGGGCTGAAAATCAAGAGGTTTCTCAATGACATGGGAAAGAGCAGTTGCAGTGGAGTCAGCAGGGACTCGAGGATGTGCTTCCAGGCCTGTCTCCTCAGGAAAGCCTCCATGAGAGTGAAGAGCATCTGCATCCCGCGGCGGGTGGTAAACGGCAGTTTGGTTCCTCGCAGCAGCAAAACGTGTAGTTTGTGAGATCGTTGTGGCATGGAGCGAGTGCTCCTGCATGTGTGCAAAGAGCCAGGCAGCGAGAAGAGATGGGAGACAGGTGAGAGGAGTTCATCAGCAATGAGGCATCGGGTGGCAACCTCCACACCCAGCAAATGGCTGTAATAACAACTCTCCGCGGTGCCGCGGAGCTCTTCGTGAAGGGCAACAAGCTGCCGAGCGCTACCTCCTGCAAGGGGGACGTGGAAGGAGCTGGCCCGGGGTAGGATCCCAGTGTCCTCGTTCCTGTTGCTACGCTGGTGGTTTGGATTTAAAGGCATTTTCCTGCAGCATCAGAAAACCATCGGCCACGGGAAGAGCTGGGTGACAGAAGGTAGGATGGGCCACCACAGTGCATCTTCCCAGGAGATGAGTCAACTTTAGTCCCCCAGCGAAAATGAAGGGAGAGAGGGGAGAGGTGAAACACTCATCTGAACAAGCACCGACTCTGAAACGGATGCCAGAGGTTTCCCCAGCTCCTCTCTCAGCCCGGGGGGAGGTTTGGCTACACCTTCTCAGACATCCCCCTCGGCAGGGTCTGTGGGGAGTGAAGCTCCACCGACTGCCGCCGCCGGACCTCGCGCTCTGCCCAGTCTTCCTCTGGCTCGAAGCCTTTGAAGATGGCAAGTCTCTCTGAGAAGGTTTTGGCTTGCGGGAAGAGGATGTAGTTGTAGATGATGGAGGCTGCAGCTGCCCCAACCAGGGGGCCCACCCAGAAGACCTGGGGAAAAGGGAAAGAGAAGGATCAGTGAGCAAAAACCAGCCTGAGTTCGGAGGACAGAGATGAACCAGGATCTCTGAAGAAGGTTGCAGGGGGCTTATCTTCCTTCCTACCCTGTGTGCATGGGGAGCAAAACACAGACGCCAGCTCTGCTTTGGCCATCACTGTGGACCTGATCTCCCACCCATTGCTGTTGTGCCTGAACACACCCAACCAGACTCTTCTGTCCTTCTCCTCTGCTGAGAGCTGCATGACCCTCACCAACAGTAGGCCCATCATAAGCACGCTTAATGATTTGGGTTCCTCTGGAGAAGGGTCTTCCTATCCATATACACCTCCCTATAGAGCGGAGGAAGCCACCAACTGGGGCTGGGCACCTCTGAGCACGTCAGCCTGGACCACCACCACCACCACCACCACCACCACCACCACCACCACCAAAGAGCTCCGGTTCTTTGCAGATGGAAAAGCCTGGGAGTGTTCCCAAAGGAGCTCGTGGAAAATAACTGGAACCAGGAAAGGTCCCGAGGACCAGCAAGAAGAGCTCCACTCTCCATTGGTTTTGCTTCTTCTGCTAAGTCACGGTCACCAAATCACACACCCTTTCCCTGTTGCAACGTGCCCTGCTCAGATAAGCCAATAAGAGCCCAGCAGCCCCGCCTCGTCTTGCCAATCTCTACATCTCTCCTCCAGCTGGGAGCTGGCCAGGACTCCGGCTGGCTCTGTGGGTTTTGAGGAGCATTGGTAATTTGGGGGGGTTCATCCTACCAGAACAACCCATCGAGCTGGCTTCTTACCCAGTGGTCGCTGAAGTCTCCGACTATGACGGCAGGGGCGAAAGATCTGGCTGGATTCATGGAGCAGCCGGTGTAACGGATCTGCAGACAAACACCACACATTTGGCCCTTTTAGCACATTTTAGAGTCCTGGTGTGTTATTAGCTTGATTCATTCGCCGAGCTGAGGTTTCTCCCTCCCGCGTGCCTGTTCCAGAACAGGGACACCAGCAGCTTCCACCAGCTGAGTCAACACGGGGGAGTTGTCTGTAGTTGCGCATCTTCTGCGTGAGCACGTGTGTCCTGAGCATGGTGCAACTCGGCTGCGGGACGGGTGCTGGACCCTGCGGTGTGACGAGGACTCAGGGACAAGCTGCTGCTGTGCCTGGTCCTGCAGCACACTGCTGCTCCGTGCCACCGAGGGGAGGAGAATAGTCCCACAGGCACACGGGCTTGCAAAGCGTCAAGGATGGAAGACGCGGTGTAAACATCTCTGAGAGGCTGGGAGTGCCGGGGGCGCGTCTGTCACCCGGGAGGGACTTCCTGGGTGTCCATCCCCAGTGTCAAGGTCGCGAGTGCCTCAGTTGCTAGCGTTCACTCCAGAAGACCCCGCTGACCCCCGGAGCTCCCTAAGGGACTCAAGGGGCAGCAGAGCCCAGGTGAAGTTCTTCATGCCCAGTGACAGCCGAGCTCAGGCTACGGCTGTGTAACGGCTTTGGTGGGACTTGTCACCTCTATCCCTTGGAAAGCCACCGGCACCACGCGAGTTACAACCCCCCCGTCCACCCCCGAGCACGCAGCCAAGCGGGTGTGGGGCGTAAACACACAGAACGCCTAAAAAGCGCTGAGTTTCAGCCCGCTCTACCCACCCCAAGGAGATGCCCCACGGCAACAGAAAGGCCGATGGACAGGGCAGGAGAGCCCACGTTGTCCTCCCGGCGTTCGTCGGTGGAAGCAAAGATGCACAGGACCAGCTGGAAGGTGAGGAAGAGCTCGACGGTCACCGCCTGCCCCGTCGTCGTCTCGTTGTGCAGCTGGAAGGGGAGGAAAAACATGTCTTAGGGACAAGCCAGGTTTGGTGGGTGGATTGGAAACGTGGAGGAGGAAACCCAGAGCGGGGGGAGCCAAAGAGACATAGGAAAGAGGTGAGATTTGTGACACCGCTACGGAAAGGTGGAGAAACTTCCCCGGTAAAAGGGAAATGCTTGGTTGAGCGGGCAGGAAATGTCCCATTGGCATTGCGGGGGGTGTTTTTCCCACTCTTCTTTCCCCACTTGGAATTTTTTTCCCTTTTCCTCATACTTAGAATGCAAAATGCAGCTGGAAAAGTTTACAGATCGCGGTTTGAAAATGCCAAAAGGAGAATTCCCTCCCCCTTCCCACACTGCTTTGACGGAAAGCGTTTGTCCGATCGGCTCTGAAGCCGTCCCTGGCGGCACCCCCTCTCCCCGTCTCGGCTTTCCGACACTTTATCGCTCCTCGGTGGTTTTTTATCACACCTGGGTGGATCTGGCAGCGCCGCCAGCGCGAGCAGCAGCCGGCCGTGCTGCTCGCCTGCAGCCTCCCTTCGCTGTCGGCCCCGCAGCCTGTTCCTGCTCATCTCTGCCCTCCTCCCCCGTGTCACCCCCGCTGCAGACGCTGATTCTGAGAGCACTGGGCTCGGTGATGCCACAAAGGTGACAAGTGTCCTCCTGGCTGAGGTCCAGAGTCGGGTCGTGCTCCTCTCACAGAACCACAGAATCAGCTGGTGGGAAGAGACCTTCAAGATCATTGCGTCCCAGTGTCCCCCCGCACCGCCAGGTCCCCACTGACCCCTGTCCCTCAGCACCACCTCCACCCGGCTGGGAAACCCCTCCAGGGACGGGGACTCCACCAGTGCCCTGGGCAGCCTGGGCCGAGGCTTCACCACCCTCTGTGAAGAAATTCTTCCTGATGGCCAACTTGAACCTGCCCTGGTGCAACTGGAGGCCGTTTCCTCTGGTCCTGTCACTTGTCACATGGGAGAAGAGATCGACCCCCACTGCTCCAATCTTCCCCCTGGTTTTTCAGGGGTAGTTTGTGCCGGCAGCTACAGGGTGAACATCCCACAGGGAGGAAAAAATAGTCAAAAATCCCTATTCCCTCTTTCAGGGGGTTTGAGCTGTAAAACACCCGAGCCGGGCATTCCGAAAGTCTCTTGAAAACCTCCTACGCGCTTGGCTGGGTTTGCTAAACCTCAGCTATTATCAGGCTAAACCGTCTCGTTCAGATTAAGCCCAATCCCTTTTTTCATAACCCTCTTAACCTCTTTGGCAGCGAAGCTGGGTGCTGGCAGCGCCTCAAAAGGCGATTTCTGAGTGCTGCTTCCCAAACCGCGCTGCCCGCCGCCCTCCTCGCTGCTCGGCTTGGCTTTGGTTGATGCTGGCCCTGGGCTGGGTGTCTCCACCGGAGATACAGCTGCCTGGGTCCGCCTGAAGAGGAGCGCTGGGGCACGGAGAGGGGACAGGGAACCCCTGACTTTTTAATTTGTTTTCCCCTCTTCATTATGCCCATGGGTGGGGTGGGGGGTGTTGGAGGTTGAGATTCCACTGGGGAATCCCCTCATGGCTTCCGAAAGCTCCCTGGTTTTCTTCTTTCCCTGCAGGTCTGAAACCAGCCTGGGACCCCTGTGATGCTTCTGGCGCTGTGCGGGGGCACTGCCAGGGCACCCCTGTGCGCTGGGACGAACCAGCTGGGTCTGGGGTGGACATCCCTTCACGATGGGAAACAACTTCACGAGCAGTTCTATCTAATGAAAAACTGAGATTAGACCCAACACCCCCCACCACCACCCCGGTGCCACCGCCCCATTGCTGGGAACCTGCCCCAGCAGCCTGTAACTAGTGGTGTGGCTAACGCAGAGGGGGACCAGGCTGCCTGTCCCCACCCCAAGCCTGGCAAGAGGGACGAGCCTGGGGCAAGAGGCACGGAGAGGTAACACTTTCGGCCATGTCCTTCCCTAAACGCCCGGTCTCCTCCAAGTGCAGCTCCTCCACAACACAGCCCTGGATAAAACCGAGATGCCGGTGGCTTTGTCTTCTAAGGGAAGTGTCTCTATGGCCAGCTGGATCATGCGTCTGGTTTTGGTCCTAAACAGCCGAGGAGGCAGCCTGGAGTGCAGCCTTTGTCCCTGCTCCTGGAAGGACCCTCGATGCAGCAGGCTCACGGTGCTGGGCTGCAGCTGGCAGTGGCTTCCTACCCAACACCAAATGAAGAGGGTCTTTGCTGGCCACAAAACCTTTCTTCACGTCCCTCAGACTTCCCAAAAGCCCTGCCCAATCTTGCTCCCTTCCAAGCCCATCCATGGGCTGAAGTCTTACCTTGTTGATGGCCAAGCCTTCCCGGGAGTCTGCTGGGGTGATCTCATGTAGGATGGCAGCCCCCACGACACCCCCCAGGAGCTGGGCCACCACGTAGAAGACGGCGCGGAGGAAGGAGACTTGGGAGCCGATGAGGCAAGCCACCGTCACCGCCGGGTTGATGTGGGCTCCGCTGATGTGCCCCAGGGCTTGGACCAGCGTGCCGATGGCCAAGCCGAACGCCAGCGCGATTTGAAGGATGCTTGGGGATGAGGCTGAGGGCCAGTTCAGAGCAGAGCCCAGGCCAAAGAGGATGAAGACCAAAGTCGCCAGAAATTCTGCAAAGACGGCCCGGGTGAAGGCTATGGATCGCAGCTCCCACATCATGGAGGCTGGAGGCTGCACGGACTGACCCTGCCCGTGTCTTCAGGCTACTGTGGCTGCAGAGAGGAGGCTGGGGGGACAACGTGTATATATAGGGACGCGGGGGGCCGAAGGATCCCCTGCTGAAGGAGATGGGATTGTGGTCCTAGGAAACCTGATGCTTTTTTTCATTCGTGTTCCAGCTGAGGGACCATCAGGCCCCGCCCCCCGCTATTAAAGCGGGGGAATGCGGCGTTCGCCACCCTTGGGAGGTCATAAATCAGCCTCAGGCGACGCCATGAAACGCTGCTCCCTTTCCCCTGCGCATTCTTACTAAGGGAACTGTCCCTAGAGGTGCTCGGGGCTCCTCTGTTCTCCAAGCTCTGCCACCTGCAGCACGGAGAGGAGAGAAAGCAAGGGGGGTTCTGCAGACCTAGAGCCGGAGCTGAGGTCGGGCTGTGTGGAAAAGTGGGACGTGGGCTGTGAATCCCGGCACAACTGGATGCAGAGTCTCTCAGAGGCACGAACCTCCAGGTGACTTACTACAACTTCGGACCTCGGAGTACCAGAACTTTACAGCCTGGGCACAGAGTTCCTCCCCAGAAACACAGGGACCAGCCCCAAAAACACCCGTCAAGAAAGAAACTCTGGTCTGGAAAAACGGCACGGCTGTGCTCCGAGGACTGGGGGTTTGGCCAACTCAGGTCTTCAGAAATGTCTTTTTACCTCTTGGTGTTAATCCCCCGAAAGAGGAACGATATTTTCTTCTCTGGAGCATCGTGCTTCACGTCAAACCATCCACTATTTGCCCAACAAGACCATTTCCCTCTTTCTTCCAGTGCTCAGGGCACGTTTGCCCGTTCCTGGGTAGCGTCCGGGAGGCCCTTTGCTCCCGGTGTCGCTGGGGGTGGTGGGTGGGCTGGGAAGAGAGCACTTCTTCCTTTTTTCCCCCTTGTCAGCAGCCTCTGTTGTTATTTCAGAGCACGGTGGGCTGGGAGGAACCCCCAGAGTAGAGCTGGAGCCGAAAGGACCGTTTTATTTCAGAGGGAGGCAGAGCCCCAGAACTGAGGGTCCTTTTTTCGGCTCTGACAAAGGCTGTTGCTGTACAATTAACCAAACGCTTTTCCCCTCAGAGGAACCGTGTAAGCGACACTGGATTTGTGTGAGAGGTGGATGCAAAGTCACAGAACCACAGAATCAGCTGGTGGGAAGAGACCTTTAGGATCGAGTTCAACCGCTCCCCCAGCACCGCCAGGTCCCCACTGACCCCTGTCCCTCAGCACCACCTCGATCCGGCTGGGAAACCCCTCCAGGGACGGGGGCTCCACCACTGCCCTGGGCAGCCTGTTCCGATGCTCCACCACCCTCTGTAAAGAAATTCTTCCTAATGTCCAGCCTCAACCTCCCTGGCGCAACTTCAGGCTGTTTCCTCTTGTCCTGACACTTGTTCCTGGGGAGCAGAGACCGACCACCCCTTTCTCCACCCTCCTGTCAGGGAGTTGTCCAGAGCCACAAGGTTTCCCCAGAGCCTCCTGTTCTCCAGCTCAACCCGCCCATGTCCCTCAGCCGCTCCTCACAAGACTGGCTCTCCAGACCCTTCTCTGGACAAGGCCCTTCTGGCAGTGAGGGGCCAAAACTGGACACAGTATTTGTGGTGTGGCCTCACCAGTGCCCCCAGACCAAGGGGGCAATCCCTGCCCTGCTCCTGCTGGCCACACCAGGGCTGGTACAAGCCCAGAGGCCGTTGGCCTTCTTGGCCCCCTGGGCACACTGCTGGCTCCTCTCCAGCCGCTGTCACCAGCACCCCCAGGGCCTTTTCCCTGGGCAGTTTCCAGCCGCTCTTGCCCCAGCCTGTAACGTTGCCGGGGGCTGTTGTGGTCCAAGTGCAGGATGTGGCACTTGGCCTGGTTGAACATGTAATTCCATATTGCTCAAATGACACCACAGGGTCACAGAATGTCTCAAGCTGGAAGAGACCCAGATATGGATATGGGAAGGCCTGTTCTTTTCTCCACAGCAGGAGGGTAACGGTACTACCAGTTGGACTCAATGGTCATCGTAGGTCTCTTCCAACTGAATTGGTCTATTTGTGACCTCTCTTTTGAAAAGACGCTTATGGGGATATTGCTCTTCCCAAGGGAGAGATTGTGGGGAGAACAACTCCAGTCCGCAGGTGGGTCTCAAGGAGGAGGGACTGTGCTCCTAGGAAACGTTCTCCTCTGAAAATCCTTCTCTTGGACTTCCTCGGGACTTTGGCCCATCACAGCATCGCTCCAGCCTCTGGTTTTCCAGCAATGAAGCCAATCTCCTAAAACGGGTCGTGAGGCAAAACACACTCGGGGTGCTGATGAGCCGGGGAGACGTGGCCACATCCAGCTGCAGGCGCTTGCTCCTGTCTGCCCGGCGCAGGCTCGTGAGCTCTGCGTTACTCGAGAACTAGTCCTGTCAGGGACGGGTTATGAATTGAGGCTGTTGTTAGCGCGGGGAATGGCAGAGAACAAATACGGGCAATAAACCGGAGCTGATGCCCCATTTGGTTAATAGCTCTTCGTGGTAAGCGAGTTGTGATGCAGCAGGGCTTAATGAAGACTAATTAGAAGGACGGAGCAGCAAGCAGGATTAGCGCCGAGCAGCTTAAAAGCCCAACGTAGCCTCATGGTCTTCACTTTTACCCGGCGATGCAGAAGTTCACCGCAGCTCTTGTTTTCGCCGCGCTGTGAGATGTTGGTGCTGCGGCTGGTGGGTTCCTGCTGCGTACCGGGACGGAAGGACCGGTGTTGAGCTGTCGCGCTGCCGTCGTGGTCTCCACTGCGGGGCAGAACAACCTGTTGCTGTGAGATGCTGCTTTCCATCGAGAATAAAAAGGCATCCCAGCGTTCGCCCGGGGACCTCCAGCGCTGCGGTGACAGAGAGGCGCCCGCGGCACGAAGCCACACGCGAGTCAGCGGCACAGCCAAGGTTTCCCGCCTGGCCACGCGTCATGCCATACGCCTGGCAAAGGGAGAAACGGGAGACCAAGCAGCTGAAGAGCTCGGTACGGGGCTACTGAAGCTCTGCGTGGTCCAGGAGGGGTTCCTGGAGCTGCTGGCGTGGTCGGTAACGTGGCTTTACTCCTCACCCCAAGAGCGGTGCACCCCGTAGAGAAGCCAATGAGTTGGGAAAGGGCATTATTTCACCTTTCAATCCACGGCCCTCGGAGGGTACCGGCTCTACCAGCCCCTCCTCGGGATCAAACGCAAACGCTCACCAAGAGCCTGCTGGTGTCTGCGGGGGGTTGGTACACCGTGTTTCCTGCCGGTGGCAGAAAATGGCCCGGAAACGTGTTTCTGAAGAACATTTTGCAAGCGAGGGAACTGCGCTTGCACAACAACTGGCTTCTCGAGTAACTTAGATGGCTCAGATATCTTTGCTTCCTTGGCTTTCAGGGAAGTATAAACATCTTTAAGGTATCTCCATTCCATCTGAAATACCTCCGAGCCACAGAGAATAAACGTTTTAAACAACAGCGAGTTTTCCTGATGGATCTGATCCACCGCAGGAGGATCTGATCCGTCGTCCAGACCTCGCTGGAAGCTCCATTTTCTGCTCTTTTCTATGAGCAGAGACAAGTCCCCCTCCTCTCCGACAGCAGACTGGACAACCCGCGCCCACTCTTCACATGGCAGCAAATGCCCTTTTTATTAGACACTGGAGAATCCACAGCAGGACTAAGCCTGGGGAGAAAACCTGGCTATTATTGGTTCTGTTGTTCATGGAAATATCCGTTTTTCTTTCAAGACAGGAGGTGTAAAACTGAACATGCTACAACAAGAGCTGTCTTGGGGAAGCCTTAGAAGAAGCCAAAGGATAAGAAGGAAAAAATCTTGATTCTAGTGTTGTGACTATTCCTCTTGTTTCCCAGCTGAGGTTTTCTCCTCGCTGCCTGGGTGAACGGACGTGCCGGTGCAGCTGGCCCCATCCATGCCCCCATCAGAGCGTGGGGAACAGCAGCCCCGGGCTGCCAGGACGCTTGGGGCAGCAGAGCAGGTGGGGATGAGGGTATGGACGCTTCTGCGGGGGGATCAGCTGGGGCAGAAGCACCTCAGCCAGCTTTTCCCCCGGGAATCAGAGCGCCTCCGCCTTAGTTTGGCTGCAGGGACCTTTCCCCCCCGGATGTCCTGACCCTCATGGGCACTGCCCCGAGAGGTGGGTCTGAGGGTCCACCTCGCAGGGAAAGGACCGAACACCGTTCCCTCACCCTCCTCTGAGCTGGGCTGGTTACCATCAGGCTCCCTCTGCCCACGGCAGGGTGGGGTGTACAGCGGCGCCGGCTCACAGCGAGCTGCAGAGCACCGAGGGAGCGGATTAAGACCCCTCCAGCCCGGGCGGTTTTGTGGTGGGACGCAGCAGCACAGCTCTTGCTCCGATCAGACCGAAGCGTGGTTTATACTGCACTTCATACAGGTACCAGGAGAGTCTTCCTCCTGCTCCCCCGTGGAGAACAGAGCGAGCAGAGGACAACGTCTCTATTCCCCAAAGCGAGCTGACCACCAGGAGGAGTTAAGTTCTGCCATTGGCGCACAACATCGAAAGGACGTTCACCCAGATGGAGAAAAATCCACGCCTTTTCCGGCATTTCAGGCCAAATCCTAAACCTCTGTTCATGCAACACTTCTGCTGGCTCTTGCAATGTTTATTGTTCTTGTTTTATTTGAAGCAGAAGGATTAATGCAGCCCCGATTTCCTTCACTGATTTCAATGAATTGAGCTTGAGCGTGGGCCAGGAACTGGGCCTGGTCTTAGGAGGAGGCTCAGGTTTATTTTTTTATGCCATCTCAAGGACTTGCAAGTTCAGTCTTGAATGTTTGCCCAGGGTCTTAGTCAGGGCAGACCGTGCGACTCTGGTGCTGGTGGGGCTGGGCTGTGGATCCCATCAGGATCGCCTTTCCGGTGGCCAGATGAAACCCTGACGTCCGTGAAGACCACGGAGCCTTCCACCCCAGCACGACCTGATCTCTGCACAGCACCAGGCAGCGATTTCATTCTTTCTTCCAATGATTTGCAGGAAAATATAAATTTTTTGTTTTTGCTAACAACATGTTAATGAGACCCAGAGTCCAGAACCAGGGAGAGGAGAAACTGGTTCTTAGAGACTGAGAAGATACGGCTAATCCCGACACACCAGGAGGTCAGAGACAGGGCTGAGTTAGGTGATGCCTTAAGCGGCGCAGGAAGGAGAGCGTTCTTCCCGAGCTTGAGGGCTCAAGCTCAAGGCCAGGGCCTGGTATGTTTTGCATAAACATTTATAGAAAATAATTAATGCTTTTTCTCTTGAATCCATGAAACGAGTAAAGCCAGACTCGGGGATACCTGTACAGCCGGCGGATTTTGAAGGGAGATGGACCCTGTGGCCTCACCAGGTCTTTGCTACTTACCCAGGCATGAACTAGTTAAATCAGTTAATTACTCAAAACCAATCGGATTGCAACACCATCTTCAGGTGACAGAACCGAGCCGGAGACCTCAGCTTCACCCTTCCCTGGGTACCCCCTGCATCACGTCTAACGAGCCAAACTCCCAGCGGGCGTAACCTGGGGACGTGGCTTTGACATCTGATTGGGAGCACCGCGGCACTGTTTTCCTCGGTTTATGTAAATTAAAGTAATCGAGCTGAAGTCCGTGAAGGAAAAGTGAATGAGCTGGATTCCTCCCTCTTTCTCTAGGGAATTCTCCCGGATTTACAAAATAAAAGCTAGGTTGGACACTGCCAGGTGGCAGAAGCAGTGTCCTCTGTCCTGTCCTGTCTTCTGCAGCCCCGTGGGTCTGCGCCGCTCAGCACCGAGGGACTGCCGGGGCTGGTGCAACACCCGTGTTATCTCACCATCGGCGCTGCAGGTGCCGACGGCTCACCCGGGCGGCCGGGCTGTTTGGGCTGCTGACCCGGCTCTGTGCTGGGGGGGAAGCGGGAGTGTGTCTGGCAACTTGACCTTTGAGAAGAGGTTGGTATCTCAGCATGGTTCCTGCTGGTGCGGGTGGTGAGGAGGTGCGTGAGCAGTGTGTGGATGGACGCGGGGTATTGCAAAAACCCCTCTGACAGCCAGCTGGGACTGATGGGGAAAGAAGAAGGTGTTTGGCTTCTGAAAACAGCGTCTTCCACCTGAGACCAAGGTCAGAGCCCTGGTCCTCGCTGAGCAGCCAGGTGAGGGGAGCAGGGCAGGAGATTTTGTGGTCTGCAGGGGGAATCAAAAGGACCACTTTCCGGCTGCAGCGCAGCGACCCCAGCGAGGAAGCCAGCGGGGATGCCAGGTCACCTGAAATCCCTCCCAGGCTTTAACCCAAACAGCCACTTTAAAACCAGCTGTTGAGTAAGAAGCTGCTTCTGCCGCTTCTTTGGTGCAAGGCGGAGCTGGGGTCAGGGTATGGAGCCAGGCTCCGGCAGCGCCTCAAAGCTGCTGGGGAACTGCTCAGAGGTGTCTTCAACTCTCAGCGTGACCCTAAAAATGTGCAGTTCAGCATGTGCCACCTCACCAGCAGCCCAGAGCTCATGTGGTCGTGAAGCTGTTCCACCTGTCCCACAGCTCTCAGAGATGCTGAACATCGCCAGCCGTTGTGGGCTCGTCCGCCACCCTGGGGTGTCCAGTGCTTTGGGGTTTGTGCAGAACCAGCTGAACGATTCATGGAAGGTGGGGCTCCCACCCTAGATGGGCTCCAAGGAAGAAGCGGTGCTGCAGGCGAACAGGGTGGCTGGCCCAGAGCCACGAGGGCAAAAACAGTTTGTGGGGGAACGACTTTGCCCCCGTCGCTCCAGCAGCTACCCTCCGCCTGAAAGTGGCCGAACTGGGACACTGGCTTGGACAGCATGACTCTGTTCTGGGGCAAGGTTAGGACCTTGGTGAGAGTTCCCAGAAGGTCCTCTCCACCGAGCTGCTAGCTGAGAACCACTCTGGTGATGACTATTTGCATATCAAACAAAACCTTTACGCTTCTCACGGTTTCCACGTTGCTTCAGGAAGTTCCTCCCACGCCAGGTGGAGATTTATGTTGATTCTGGGACGGTAGGAAAAGCAGAGAGCGGAGCAGAACAGTTTGATAGACTGGAGATCACCCATGAAGAGACCTCAGCAGCCTCCAGAGGTGGCCATTAACCCTTTCTGCTGAGCTGGGTTCTGCTGAGGTCTCCTTTGGTCCGTGTGACCAGCACATGCTGGGAAAGGGCCAGGACAGGCTCCAAAGCTGCTCCTAAACCCCACGTTTGCACAAGGCAGGCAGGCGGGAGCAGATACAACTATCGCTTTTGAATTCTAAAAGGAAGGTGCCGTTTTTCTTCCCTCCCCCATCCCGATCTGTCTGTCTGTCCCCTTTCGTCCTCCCTTCCCCCATGTGCCTCTGTCTCCCTCTGCTTTTGGGGCTGCCCAGACACCAACTCCCACGCCGAGGTCGCACCAGTGAGGGAACCACAACGCTGGTGGTTCCTTTCTGCTTCTGAGAGCAAAGGTTCGGCGCGGGATGCTCTGGCTTGTGGTTACTTGGTTTCTGGGGTTACTGGGTTGCCATCCTGCTCCGGCAGAAGGACTTTTTGAGGCGTTTTGGTTTTTAAATCTGGGCTATCGCACTGGTTTCCTTCCGCGCTTATGCCTGCGTTGACGGGACCCGGCCCTGGAGCGTCAGGACAACTTGCTGCGGACAACTGTACGGAGCGGGACCTTGCCAGCCAGGTCCAACATGAGGAACACGTTGCTCCCTGCTGGGTGGGGACTGAGCTCGTAACTTTGCTGCCGTGAACCCAAGAGGGGTGAGGTCTTGCTGGGGCAGAGGGGGCTTTGTCATACACCAGAAACTGTGGAAGTCCCACTCAAAGAGGTCACCCCAAGACTGGAAACCTTCCACCCTGGGGTGCTGCGGAGCCCTGATCTGTCGAGGACAGACGGAGGCGAGACCAGACAGACCCTGGTAGTGCCCAGCAGGTCACTCGCAGCGTAATGGTGGGAGAGAAACCTGCGAACGGGCGAGTTTGAGGAGCTGAAGCTCCTCTCAGCAAGGCCGGCATTAGTGTCCCAACCCAGCAGGGTCACGTGTGCGGGGACATTACGGGAAAGATGGGTTTTAAGGAGGAAAGAGGAAGGAAGCAGCTCGCTGGGACCTCTGGAGCTCTGCAGAGGAGGAAACTCAGAGGTGTTTGTTCACTCGGGGACGCAGGCGAGGAAGGGGACGTCACTGGGCCAGCAGGGAAACCCCCTCACCTCTGGCTTGGAGCTGCCAGGCTCCTGCCAGGAGAGCACCAACCAACCGGGACTTTAGGTGGGTTTCAGTGCTGGAAATGCGGGCTCTGGAATGCAGCAAAGCTCTTCCTCCTCCTCCTCTCCTGGGTGATGGGTGTCAGCTCGAGGCCACGGGTCACTTGTGGGCTCAGAGGAATGTGAACAGTCCCTGCGCACATCCCCGGGCTGTATTACATAAAGGTCCTCCACCACACTTTAAAGAAGCCACTGCACAGCGGCATGAAGGTGTCACTCCAAGTGTCACCCAGCCCTGTTCTGTTCCCCCACTCCCAGCGAGGTGAGTTTGTGTACTGGTGCAGCTCCTTTTGTTTAGCAGCCTCGAACGCACACAATGGTGGTGGGAACACGTTCTTCTGGCAGCGATGGGTGAAACGCGCTCCTGAGCAGCTGAAGAACTTAATCCTGGGCAGTGCCCCGCCTTTCTGGTTATCTCCTTGGTCGGTGTATGCACGCGGGGAGCTGTTGCTCTCTGACGTGGTCTGTGGTTGTCACGGAGTTCCATTTCTTTTTTAAATCCCCCTCTGGGATCCGTTCCCTCCAACTCACCACATTCACACATTTTTTTTGTTGAAGCAAAATCGGGTAGAGTTTCCCAACGCACCCAAATCCTGGCGCTGTCGTAGCCCCGCGGGATGGGCAAAGAGCTGCAAGCCACCGAGAATCTTCCCCAGATAATGGTCCCCAGCTGGCTCACACCAGCGGGGTTTGAGCCCTCTCTAATTCAAATGCCCTTCTGAGGGCTTGAATTAATCTTTCGCAGCAGCTGAGGTGCCTGGGCTCAGGTGAGACAGCTCAGCTGGGCCTTTGCAGGAGCTTCTTCCCGGCAACGACACACTGATCGTATAAAGGGGCGATGGAGGGGGTGGGTGGTTTTTTTTGCTCAGGCACCAGTGTTGGCTGTTGAGGTCTGAGCTGGAGATGGAGGGTTCCTGCAGAAGCCAGTGAGGAGACCATCCCACCCCAGGTAGCTCTGGCTTGTCCAGCCTGTTAAGGGGATGTTACCTCTGCTCCTCAGGAGCAGCTTGGGAAGGGAGGAGGACTCCTGCAGCTGGAGGACTCTGCACAAGAGACAGAAGGTACCGAGGGGGTTGAGCCTGGAGAAAAGGAGGGTCAGGGCAGACCTCATGGCTCTAGACAACTCTCTGACAGGAGGTTGGAGTGAGGGGGGGGTTGGTCTCTTCTCCCCTGGAAGAAGTGACGGGATGAGAAGAACCGGCCTCCAGTTGCCCCAGGGGAGGTTGAGGTTGTCCCTGAGGAGCCATTTCTGTCCCGTTGGGGTTGTCCCAGCCTGGCCCAGGCTGCCCAGGGCAGTGGTGGAGTTCCCAGCCATGTGGAGGTGGTGCTGAGGGACAGGGGTCAGTGGGGACCTGGTGGTGCTGGGGGAACGGTTGTACTTGAGGAGCTTAGAGGTCTTTTCCAACCAAAATGATTCTGTGAGGGAGATACTGGGAGCCAGTTTCCACCTCTCATGGAGGTGGGGCTCTGGGGTGGCTCGCCTGGAGCTGAGAGGCACTAGGGAGCTCCCTGCCCACCCTGTGCCCAGGGTGCTGGCAGGATGGGAGATGAGAGCAGGGCTTTGCCCCTCAAGATTAAGGGTGTTTTTATTTCTTTTATCCTTCCAAACCCCTCTTCATGCACGCCCTGATGTCCACAGCGGGGTCACCTCCCATCGCGGGACCAAGGCTGGTGGCAGCATTCAGCATTAATAACCGGTGGGTAACTCAGCAGCCTGAAAGCCCGGAGGAAGTTGCTGGGTTTTAATGTGTTGGGGTTGTTTTTAAGTCCAAGGCAAAGCACTCGCTGCCAGTGGGGGCTTCCCCCTCTTAGAGACGGGGAACGCGTATTTACAGAGGGCTCCTGGGTGTGACACGGCGGCGATGCAGCAGATCCCTTAATTATCCCATCAGGGTTGTTTTTACCGTGGTTTTGATGGGGTTGAGCGTTCAGCAGAATTGCTCTAATCCCTGTGAAATCCCTTGTGGATTTGGCAGGGCGTGGCCTTGACAGAATCTCTTTTTTTTCCCAATTAAAGGTATGTGTGTGCAGGCCCACGGCTGCCTGGTACAGCCTGGGGCTGAGCTGGAGCAGCGGCTGCTCAGGGAGCTGGGCGGAGGACGTCGGAGCGTCGCGAGTGTCACAATCTGGAATCTGTCTCTTGCGTGTCCTTCTCCTCCCAAAGCATCTGTGAGAAGATGCACAGAAAACGACCTTCTTCATAGGACTCTGGCATGTTTAAGAGCTTCCAGCTCAGACAGGAAAGCAAGGACCTAGGGTGGGAGCAGCATTTTTGGTGGAGAAGGATGGTCCCTGCAAGGGCCGATGGGCTCAGCTGGGCGGTGTCACCCTTGTCTCCTCCATGGCAGAGACGAGTCTCATTTCAAGCCTTGCAGCCCAGGGGCTCTCCCAGCTAATGTTTCTGGCTGGGGAAATACAAGAGGGTTTCTCGGAGACCCCTGAAAACATTGTTGGTTGGTGTCGGGTTGGTTTTGGGGCTGGGCAGTGAGGGAAGACTGAGATGGGGGAGCTCAGGGAGGATGAGGAGCTCAGGGGGTGGGAATGGGCCTTCTAGACAACAGGGTGGTGGAGGGGTTTGGTTTCTTTTCCCTGCTGCTTCTTTAGAGGGAGGCTGTTGTGGTGGGCGATGCCACCTGATTTCTTTGCTGAGGGTTTTTCCTCTTCCAGATGCAGTATTCCAGCTCTCTGGAGCATCTTCAGCCTGGGATGGAGCATGTGAGGTCCTGCATTATCCCACCAAGGAATGTGGCTTGGCCAAGTGCTGCAGCTGGGATGAGTCCCCCTGGGGTTCTTTAAGGAAACGGGTGTCTCCTTTCCCACCACTCTACCCTGCATCACCTGGAGGTCATTCCCCAGCCCTTGACCATGGGCTCATCCCACTCTCGAAGGGGGTTATCAACCCACCCATGGTTTCCATCAGCCGAGCAGTGAGAACCTGACCTGCTGGGCTGAGTTTCTGTCCCTCACTTGGGACCTGCCCAGTTTGAGGCCTCTGCTCAACCTCAGGAGAATGAAAGCCCTGAGGAGCTGGTGGTTAACTGGCACTTAATTGATCCTGAATAATCCTGACAAGTTTTTGCAGCCCTGGTGGTAATTGGCTCTTTCTGGTTGAACAGCTCAGCCCTGGCTGCCAGCTCCACAGCCTGGCCGCATTCCTCCACTTCCAGCTCACGTTTTCATTTTAACCCTTGCGCTGCCTGCTGCTCCCCGGAAGCTGTGACGGTCTTTTCCACCTCTTTCCTTGCAGACAGCCTGGTTTTCACCTCCTCTAGGACCCTGTTTGGGGACCCTAAAATGCCATGAAGGTAAAGACCCCGCCCCAGAGTGAACAGATAAGCCGGTTTATTTTTTTACACCTGTATTACAGACTTGGCAAACTCATCTGAGGGGTGACGCATGCTGATGGCATGACAGGCAATGAGTGACGTGAAGGAGCTGGGGAAGGACCGGAGGGAGGATGCGGAGAGCGGGGATGTAGGCGCACAGCTCGGAGCCTGGGTGTAGTCCCAGAGCTGCCCCAAATTGTGCTTTCTTTTTGAGGGAGGGCAGCGCATGACTGCGCTGCTGACATCTGTCACTCACCAGCGGCCTCTCTCTGGCTGTTTAGGTAGAGGGTGTGAGTGTTTGTGCTGTCTCTTCTCCTGTCCTGGGCGGATCTTCTGCCCATCTGAAGCACTTCATGATGTAAAGGGACTTTTCATGCCTCCTCCCCTCCTGCTGCCCGTGGCAAGAGGAGACACCTCCATCTGCCCCCGCCTTTGAGACTGCAATCCCCAACAGCATCCCCCACCCGCCCCGACCCTGCTGTGGAGGCAAAACCTCGCTCACTTTGTGCCCCTTCCCTTGGACATGCTCTGGGCTGGATGCTGTGCTCCTCATTTAACCCCTTCCTTCATGGGCTTGAATTAGTGATATTGCTTCGGCAATGGGGGCTGCACGGTGCCTGCTGCCCTGCGACACCTCCAAACCCTCCTCGTGCCCCCCAGGCAAGGCTGCGTTGGTCCAGAGAGGACGACGCGTGCAGGGCAAAGGAGCCTCATCTTCTTTATCCCCTCCACGCAAAGCCTGGAAGGGGTCAGGGAGGGAGCTAGGGCTGTGTGCGATTCCTCCCTCCTGCTCTCGTGTTACAGAGCTTGGCTCAGGCCTCCTCCTGCCCCAGCAGATCCTCCAGCCCCCCACACAGCCCCCGCTGCTGTGCCCGGCTGCAGCAGGGCCTGTGGGAGCTGCTGGTGCTCGGCCGTGGCGGGTAGCGGCAGAGATGCTGCAGCAAAGCATCCTCCACCTCTCCCTCCCCTTTGCAATCCCAGCCCCTGCTTCAGCATCTCTGGGGCTTCGCACCCCACGGTGTGGGACCCTGCCGTGTGTCCGCGCATCCTCCCCATCGCTGCCGCTCGCCTCTGAGCTGTTTCTTTCCCGGCTTCCCCCTGTGCTGCAGCCTGGGAATGGTACGGTCCTCCCTCCAGCGCCCGTGGTCGCTCCGTGGATGTTGCTAGAAGGTGAAGGCATCAGCGCAGGAGCCGCATCCCGGGAGAGGGGGCGAAAGGGACCCGGCGAGGAGGCGGGTGCTCAGCTACGTCCTGCTGGGCACAGGGTCCGGCAGCTCCGTTAGCGAGGAGCCATGACCCAGGGGAAGGTAGGTGGGGGCCAGCGCCAGGGCGAGGAGGATCCTGCCTGCAGAATCGCTGCTTGGTTAGAGAGGGACAGTGGGTTGAAGGGAGGGGATTTACGGAATCAAAGAGTTGCTGTGGAGGGGGGAGCTGGGTACCAGCAGAGCCCGGTGCCCTGGTCCCTGTGATGGGGCGGGGGGCGGGCTGTGTCTTTACGGGGTGGGTGCTGTTGTTCCTGGTGCTGGATGCGCAGCTCAGCCCCGTTGTTGGACCTGTGGCCGTTTCCTCCACCCATCCTGGATGTCAGGGAGCTCAGTGGGGTGTTTATCCCTTCCCGTCCCTGCCCCCCGCAGTCAGCATGAGGCTCTGCCCTGAGCACCCCCTGCCTGCTCCCAGGCACTCTAGATTTTGGGGGTTCTCCAGTGCTCTGAGACCAAGGAGGGGGAGTTGATGCATCCTCTGCCAGCACAGTGCACCATTGCCATGACAACGATGCTGGAGGCTGCCTGGATGCGGGCAGCACCCTCCCTCCTGCATCTCCTTGGCTATCTCTGGGGGTCTTGCATGATATTGGCCACCTAACGAAGGACAGGGTGAGGACAGTCCCCACGACCTGGCCAAGGAGGTGGCACAGTTGTCTGATGCAGCTGGATCTGTTCGTGGTTCACACCCTGGCCTGAGCTGCCCCCCGCCCCTGTTTGGCAGCGAGGGCAGGATACCAGGCTCGCAACTCCAACAAAGATCCAGAAGGTTACGTGGATAACGTTCCCGAGGAGCAGCAGGTCCTCAGGTGGCCTGAGGCTGGCTCTTTGCTGGGATTTCATGGTCTGGAGACCCTCAGCTGCATCTTCAGGTTAGGGAAAGCAGCAAAGCTGAGGCTCTAGCTGGGCAGAGAGGAAGGAGCTGGAAGAAAGTGATGGAGGGCCAAACCACAGCGATTCCTGGGGGCTAAGAGGAACCCCTCAAAATGTGGGTGTCAGGGGAAATGAAGGAGGTCAGGATTTTCTGCTCAGTAACCGAAAGCTCTTTTTCAAGGGGAGAAGTAGGCTGGGAAGCAGAGAATTATGTGGACACCTTCCAGGGTTACGTATGAGCCTGAGGCACCACCGAGGACCCTGGGCAAGGCTGTGCCTCCCCTCAGACCTAGAGGTTTTCATCCCCTTTAAACTGTCCGGTGTTTTCTCATCTCTTCCCTCAATTGCATCAGCGGATACTCCTTCTGGGGGTGCAGGGATGTGTCCATTGCCAGCCCACAGGAGCTGCTGGGTGTCCTCCCAGTTCCTGACCCCCCTCTCCAACGGAGGGACCCTCAGACCTCTGTCCGTGCCCTGTCGGGTTCCCATGGCAGGGCAGTTTCTGTGCCATTTTTGCAGCCTCATCTGTCTCTTCCTCCCCCTGTTTCTGCGCAGCTCTCTGTGAACAACAAACCCCCCAACACCGAGGGGCAAGGGGAGAAGAAGGACAATGCCACGGCTCCACCAGCTCCTCCGACCTATGAGGAGGCGACAGCGGGAGAAGGGATGAAGTCTGGTGCTTACCCTCCTCCCCCATCGGTCCCGCTCCACCCCAGCTGGGCTTACGTCGACCCCAGTAAGTCCTTGTAGCTGTACCCAGGGTGAGGCTCTTGCAGAGGGGGTGGAAGGGTGCGGAGATCCCCCCCACAGCCTTGCAGAGGAGAGGAGAACTAGGGACGTGGTGCCCAGTTTGGCCCGTGGTAGAACTCACCTCGAGCTGTAGCCATAGACCGTGTAAGTCTGTATCTCGTAAAAGCCATTTCACCCTTCCAGAGGTGGGACTGAACTCCAGTGCTCTGTCCCTGCCCTCCTTCCCAGTACTGGGATGGGGAAAAAAACCCTCTCTGAGCTTGCTGCGCTGGGCAACGCCATCTCCTAGGGCTGGGGAGAGTCCCCTCCTGGCCCTGCAGGCAGCAGCCCCCGTCTCTAGCTCCTGCTCAGCCCCGGCTTTCAAAGGAGCTGCTGAACGGGCACAATCGGTGAGGTCTGGCTGCTGCGGGCCAGTGTTCAGAGCCAGAGGAGGCTGAAATGCAGCTGGACTCAAAGAATGGACAGTTCCAGCACCGCTCTGTGACCGACTCCTTGGCGAACAAGCAGCTTTTCTTCCCTGGGTGCTGCGTCAGCTTCTGCCTGGTCGTGACGAGCAGACAAAGGCTGGACCGTGCCCTGTGCAGGGGAACGGCTGCGCAGCAGCAGTCTGGGCTGGATGGATGGAGGATGCAGTGGCCGGCGAGTGAGTCTTCTGGGGTGGCCAACTGCTCGGTCAGCCCCGCTTGAACTGGAGAGAGCACTGGAGGGACCAGATTTAACCGCTCCTAAGCCCTCTCTCTGCCGTGCTGTGACCGCCTGTTCCACCCGGCGGGGATGGAGATGGTCAGGGAAGGGTGAAGAGCAAGTGAACCCCCTCTGAGCTGGGTGTGCCTGCACAGCCCGTGGATTCACAGACTTTTCACGTTCTTCTCTGCCTTCAGGGCTCAGAGGCAGAGGGGATAAATGACCCTCCAGCCTGCTATAGCAACCATCTGGGTTTTCCTACTGTCGTGATGAAATGAGACGGGTAAAGCCCACAGGGGTTTAGGATGCTGGTATTTCGGGTGTCCCAGAGGACTTGTTGAGGTGATGTGTCATCTCTGGTCCCCTCCCTGACAAGCCTGGCAGGATTTCAGCTCTGCAGCTGAGTCCTGTGCTCCGATCTCTGCTGTTTTCCTCTGATTTTGTGGTGTTCTCCCCTTTCCCTGCCCTCAGCCATGCTCCGAGCTGTGGCCCCTGTGCCAGGGTCTGGGGGCGACACGTGCCATGGGGTTGTGTTCAGCAGTTTATATGGGACTGGAGACAAGTGGGGGATGTTTTGAGTTGCCTCCTTCAATAATGAGCTTGGGACACACTCTGCTGCCACCTCAGATGTGGCTGTGGCTGGGAGGTGACAGTGCTGGAACACTGGCCACGGAGGAGGAAACCCCCTCCATTCCTCGGAGGCATTTAGGTGCCTAATTTGGTGGTTACATGCCTTGACTGCTTTGACGCAGGAGGCAGTGAGGTGTCCCCGGGGTATGGGTCTCGGGTGCTCTCGGCCCTGCCTGGTGATGACAGATCTCGCAGAGACGCAGGGAGGACACACTGAAGGAGTTTCATCTCCACCGGGGCATAGAAGGCAGCACAAGAGATTTATTAGGCACAAGAGCACGAGGGATTTACTTCCTGCCAGGGGCATCTTTCGGCTGAGGCTCCTGCCATAAGAGCAAGAACCTTTGGCCAGTAAAACAGAAGAAATCCAGGACCAGGGTCTTGAGTTTGCCTTTCCCGGTCTCTGCAGCCCATCCTCTGTGGTTGAGAGGGTCTTTCTTCCAGCTGCCTGAGGGACCTGAGTATGTCTGGGCTAAAAAGCTTTGGGAGGGAGGGGAGGCGTCTGTCAGACAGGCAGGGACATGAAGGTACAGCCGGTGTCATCCATAAGCCTTCCTTCTATAGGAGCCCAGGCGGGGAGACCGCTGGTAACACAAAGGGGCGTTTGCAAGCAAACCCCTCGGGGCAATGATGCGCTGAGACAGCTGAGGGTTCAGCGTTGGGTTTATGTTTTTTCCTGGAGCACGAGGTGCAGGGGAAGGCTGATTTTTACATCTGCTTTGTGCAGCTGGGCTTAGCAGGGAGGTTTTCCTTTGGGTTCCTCCTTGCAGTCCCCTGCCCTGCCGTAGCCTCTCTGCTGCCTTCGCCCCCGGCAGGCAGAGCTTTTCAGATGCTTCCCTCCACCTCCCTCCAGGCTGCAGAGCACAGCGATGGCCCAGCCTTCCTCCTGGCCCATCTGCCGGGCAACTCTGGCAACATGAGCGTGTCCTGCAGGGCCTTCAGCAGAGCCGGGCTGTGTGGAACGGTGGTTTTGGGGGACGGGGCTCTCTGCAGTAGCACTGGAGTGGTTTCCCCCTTGTTTGGGCTTCCTGCTAAAGCACCCTCTGACTCCTTGCACAGAAATCACATTCAGGGATGGACCTTAGAGAAAAAATGGCTGTAAGGAGCTTCTCTCAGAGGAGAGGGCCCACCGGTGACATAAGACGTGCTGCAGCACAGTCTGCGCTCAGGCAATTACAGAGCAGCGAGGGAACCCTCCGGCTCCAGAGCTCCTGGTGGGAATGACGGAGGTGCTGAGTCACGGCTCCTCTGGGGGATGCTGTAACGCTCGGAGAAAGGTGAGCGAGGATCTGACACCAGCCGTCTGATGGCTGCAGAAGATACGGTGTCACCACCGACAGGAGTTAACCCTGGTGTCCCTGTCGTGCTGGAGAAGCTTGTGGTTGCCGAAGTGGTCTCCCCGCTCTGTTCTAGGAGATGGTCCTAGTAAGATGCTGGAGTGGGAAGGGAGCAGACGCACCCCAGCAAGGCTCTGTTCTGCAGCAACAAGGAGACCTTGAACGTCAGGTCTCCTGAGCCGTAGTCAGTCACTGGGGTCAGGTAATTGCAGCTGGGGAGGGAACGGGGTGACAGGAGCTGATCTGTCTGGCTTCTGCTTCAGGCACAAGCCCGAGCTATGGCAGCGGCGGGTACCCAGGGGACACTGAGATGCTCACGACCTTCAGCTGGGATGACAAGAATGTGCGCAGAGTGTTCATCAGGAAGGTAAGGGGCAAGTCTCTCGGGCTCAGCCTGCCCCTGGGAAGGCAGGAGCCCAGCTCTGAGCCCTTGGAGGGACCTGGCTGCAACGGCTTTGGCTTCCCCGCACTGGCTGGGAAGCAGAGAGCCTGCGGGGTGCCCAGAGGCTGCCTCTCGTTGCAGGTTTATGCCATCCTGATGGTCCAGCTCTTGGTCACTGTTGTAATCGTGGCTTTCTTCACCTTCTGGTAGGTCTCTGGTGTAGCAGTAACGCTTGCTTTGTCCTGTGTATGACTGCTCCGAACTACCTGTCACCTGGAGCTGTGGGTTGTGATGGAGATCCCTGAACTCCCATGTGCTCCAACAGAAAAACCAAAACTGAAGGAACCCTGCAAGGTCCTTCAGCACTTCTGCCACCTTTCCCACGTGTCCTCTGATGGTGCCTCCTCCGTTCTGGCTGCTGTGCCCAGCCAAGAGGCCTGGGCTGCTTGTCCTTGAGTGTTAACTGCTCTGTGTTTCCCCTGGGAGTTATCGAGGCCATCAGATCCCAACCCTGGCGTCAGGGTCACCTCCCCTTGCCGAAGCAGGGACCCCGCGCTCGCGCAGCAGCTGCCTCTAGCTCGGGTGACTGAGCGCTCCGGGCATGTGTGGCTCGCGTTGCCTCCAGAATAAATAATGAATCACTGTCAGCCTGTGGATTTCAGCTCCTTAATCCCTCCTCAGAGCGGGCAGCGGCCGTTCCCCGTGTAACCGATCACAGCAGGGCCGGGTTTCCCACTTGACAGCTTGAATTTCTTTCCACTTGCTCAGTCTGCCAGGTAGATTCAGCTGGGGGGGGTTGTTGGTTTGTTTTTTATTTTTGTTCCACATACCCGGTGCTGTGTCACCCCGTGCGCGTTCCCAGGTTTAATTGAGCAGCGAGCTGTAAGTGATCGGCTTTTTCATGCTTTCTGCTCAGCATCCGTGTTCTCTGTCTTGCAGCGAGCCGGTCAAGGGCTACATTCAGACGCACTCGGCCTGGTACTGGGCTTCCTAGTGAGTATCTCCGTTCTTTCCTACGGCTGCGTATGCCCCAAACAGCTCCAGATGTGGCTGTGCTGATGTGGAGCCACTTCCCAAGCACTTTGGTATCTTGCATGTGAAGAATTGCTCCAGTATGTGCATGGGGGAGCTGGGGAAGTGAATGGATAATGCTGAGGAGATAGAAAACCTCACCTAAATGAGTATGAGATATGAGAGGTGCTGGACACCTCCAAGTCCTTCCAAAAAGAGGGCCTGACCTGCTGAAACCCATGAGTATTGCTCGCGGAGCAAACCCCGGAGGTAAAACTGGGCAGCTTCCAGGACAACAGTGCAGAAACCCAGATGTGAGACCTGGCAGGGTGCCCAGGGTACCTCAGAGGCTTAATGTGGGGACTGTCCCTTCGAAAGCCAAGAGGGTTCCTGGGTTTACATCACATGCCTTGACATGCACCAGCTGAAGAAGGGCGCAGGCAGCGAAGGGGCGTTCGGAGGCATTAGGATTCCTGCCCATGGCTGGGTCTCCATCGCGGAGCCGCCCTCTGTGCCCAGAACGCGGGATGCGGTTTGTTAGCCAAGCCTGGTCAAAAGGTCAGCTCGGAGGCGGCGCAGGTTGTGCCTCCGCGCGTTGGTTTGTTGGCGGTTGTGCTGGTTTCCTGGATGCCGCTCGCGTTAGTGCTGCTCGTTGAGCAGAGTGTGCGAAGCAAGAGTCCGTGAACAAAGCGCCGTGAACTTGGCTTTAATTGGTTCACACCCACCTCATGACATGTGTCCAGGCCCGGAGATGAGATGCCGTGTTACATAACTTGGAAAAAAAGACCCAAACTAGCAAATAGGAGGGAACTTGCATCAGCACGTCCCTTCGACCTTACGGGAAGCCAGTGCGTTCCTCCTTGGCCAGCTGGTAGACCGGAGAAGCAGTGCTGCCATGTAGAAGACAAGACCAAGCTCTGCCCAGGTCTGAGCTTTGACCTTCGGGTTCATCCCTTGCAGCCTACTGGCCCGTCAGCGTTTATTCCTTCCGTTCTTTCAGCAGGAGCAAGCGCCTCCTGGGGCAGCTGGGGGTAGGCTCTGTGCTTGAGGGACAGAAGTTGTGTCTGTCCCTTCCCCGCCCGGTGAGCCAACCCTCCCCTCCATCCCAGCGTCTCCAATCTCGTCCTGACGTGGGTCTGAGCTTCCTTTGTGCGCAGAGACCCCAGCTCTGCTCACACCTCTAAAGTAGAAGTGGGTGCCCCAGGGTTCTTTTCTGCTGCTGGGGTGGTGGCCCAGGGGCGGTAACGCCGGAGCAGAGGTGGAACAAGGGGTGCACAGGAGATGGGCTCTGCAGCAGCTCTGGGCTCCCCATGTGTTTTCTTTCCACCTATTCAGCCGTGTCCACTCCAGCCTTCCTGGTCTCCCCGCAGGAGAGCGCTGCCCAGGTTTATCTCCGGTGCATTTATCATGGCCCGTGGGTTTTGCCGTCACGTTCCTCTATTAGACCGAAGGTGACTGGCTATCGTGCAGCCATCGGCATGCTTGGAAGCTGCTTTCCCCCCAGGCGCTGGGTGAAAGCAGGTTCCCGCTGCGCCGTAACCCATCAGCGCTGTGGAAAAACACCCGGCCCGTGTGACCTCCTGCAGCTGGGAGACCATCCCTCAGCGGCCGGATTTTTTTGCTTTGCTGAAGGGTCGAGTTATGTGAGATAAATAACTCTCTGGTGACCTGGGGATGGCTTGTGCAACAGCACATGAGGCTTGGGTCCGCGAGCTTCGCTGGCCGTAGAGGATCCTGCTGCTGTCGAACTCTTCCTCGGGCGCTGGTGCAGTAACATGGGACCAGTGCC
Organism: Bucorvus abyssinicus; assembly: GCA_009769605.1. Classification (NCBI taxonomy): domain Eukaryota; kingdom Metazoa; phylum Chordata; class Aves; order Bucerotiformes; family Bucorvidae; genus Bucorvus; species Bucorvus abyssinicus. The sequence goes on along the minus strand of CM020050.1, from coordinate 14,295,722 downwards.
CTCCTCCGACACAGACCTTCCACCCGGCCTTAGGCAGGTCCCTTCTGCCAGCCCCGTGAGCCTTGGTTTAAGCGCTGCGGAAACCCCAGCAGGGTGCCTTGACCCCACCAAGCCAGGAAGGGCCTGGAACCGAGGGGCAGAGTCTGGCCCACCCCACGTGAGCAATTCTTGCACTGACGAGGCGTCCACAACAAACACATCTGGGTGCATCGCTGATGCTGGACTCGGATGCCCCCCTCGCTCTGCCCTGACACCCTCCTGCAGATTTTTCAGGGATGTTTGTGCTGTTCCCACCTCCAGCACTGGGAGCTCTGTGGGCAGAAAACGGCTTCAGCGCGGGGTGGTGACCGCCTGGCTTCGTCCCCAGCCCCTCGCGGCACGACAAACGGTGCAGCAGGGCACCGAGATGCGTCAGCCGGACACTGCCCTCCTGCATCCACACACGGGGCTTGTGTTTGCCTCCCTGAACCGCTCTCTTTCTCCTTGCAGTGCTGTTTTCTTCGTGACCTACTTGATCCTTGCGTGCTGCTCTGGACCCAGGTAAAATATTTGCTTCCTGGATGCGAAACAGCCCCATGAAAAGTCGGACAGATGTTGTCCTCCTGTTTCAGGCATGACCAATAATGTTGCGGAGGTGGGATGGGGTCATGCTGACACAGCGGTGTAGGGACTGAGGTGGCAGCTGTATTTTGAGGCCAGATGCAACACAGCGTTAAAAGCTGAAGTCAAATTGCAGCTGGAACCTCAGGGGCTGGTTGGAACCTCAGGGGCGCCCCAAAAATGGCATCGCTGTGTAGCTCCACATCGCCGCTGTTGAACACTGCAGGGGATGGTCCTCTCGGTGGAGCTCGGCACTGTGGGAATATCACGGGGCCATTTGCCCTCCCGGTCCAGGAGCGCCCCGCAGGCGCTCTCGTTCCCAGCGGGGTGACTGTCCCCGTGCTCCAGCCCTGCCATTTGCTGTGGCCCAAGTCCCACAACCCGCTGTGCAGCGCCGCGAGCCGCCTCTGCCCTCGCGTCGCGGGGCTGACCAGCCCCTCTTTCTTCACTTGCAGGAGGTATTTCCCATGGAATTTGATCCTGCTGAGCATCTTTGTAAGTAGCACATCTGGACAGCATCTGCCCTGCCTCCGCGAGCAGCGTGGGCTTTGGGCAGGAGAGATGCCTGCTCTGGATTCCTGCAGAAAGGAGGAATCTCATCCTCTAATTGCCCTGCACTCAGGCTGAGGAGCTGCAACTGGTCTAGAATGTGATAAGCAGGAAAGGAGGGAGTCTCTGTTTAAAAAAAAAAAAAAAAAAAATGCCTGTGGAGGCTGGTGGGTGGTGGGAGCTGGGGGAGGGTGCTAGGTGCAAGAGGGGTAGAGGGATGGAGAAGGTGGGACTGCTCTCGGGGTGGTGGCCTGCCCTCGTTTTAACCTGCCCTGTGGATATTCGTCCCTGGAGGATTAGAAACTATGTAAAAATTGCTTCTCTTGAGCATCTCTCGAAGCGGTTTCGCTGCCCTTATCGCTGTAATTGAAATGGTTTGTCTGCCGCGTGCCCCTCCCCGAGACCTGAATGCAGAAGTAATGTGGTTGTCTTCCCCTCGCAGACGCTCTCCATGGCTTATCTCACTGGGATGCTCTCCAGGTAGGTTGAGCGTGTGGTCTCTGGATGTCTTCAGGTCCTATATCCTGTCCCTTCCTGCAAGAAGTCTTGCCTGCTTCTGAAACATGTGGGTCACCTGTGCTCGCTGGATCTGCTCCAGCAGCCACACGAAGCCTGACCTTCCCTTCTGAAAGCCCTTGCTGAAGCTCTCCAAGACCTCTGGTGGCATCTCCTCTGCCACAGCCGAGGCTGCCCAGGGGAGCTGCTGGCTGTGCTGAGTCCTGCAGGAGGGCACTGGAGAGCCAAGGGCAGGGCAGTGCCGGCGCGGATGGGCTGTAGGGGACTGCCAGCGCTGCTGTCACCTTTTCCACGGAGCAGCACCCCAGTGGTGGGGCTGGAGCGAGATGAGGAGGTTTTTCCAGTAGTTTCAGGGGGTTTTGTAGTCTACCCTTTTGCCCGTGTTTTTGCTGTGACGATCTGCTCACTAGACCAGCCCCGGTTCACATGCGTCCCTGGTGACAAGGCAGATGAGCCCATGGGTGTTGATGGACGGGCGCTGGGGACAAAGAAAGCAGTGGCTTCAGCAGCCCGGGGAAAATGCCAGTGATGTTGCTCCCAGTCAGACGGGAGGGAGCAGGGACTGGGATTTCTTAGGGCTGCGCCCGGTGCTGTAGCCAGGCTCAGCAGTGAGAGGTATGAAAACCGAGAGCCGAAGGCTGCAGCCTCTGCCTCCTTCCCCGCAGGTTTCCAAGACCCAAAGCCCTGTACGAGCACATCAGGAGCAGAAGAGTGGCTGCAGCCCCCTGATTGCTCACCCTGCTGCCATGACATTCTATTTTTATCCTCCTCCTTCTCCATCTGTCCATGGACAGAGAGTTTTATAGCAAGTCCCCATCCGAGCTGCTCGTGAGTCCCCAGGAGGCACAGACGTCCCCCCCTGCCCACCCCCTTTATTTACGGCGAAGGAAAACCCATCTGGGCTTTTTTTTCGTCTTTTCTATCCCCCCCTTTCGCCATTAAGGGGGGCCATGGATAATTCCCGTGCTGGTTGTGCCTCGTGCTTTCCCTGTACCCCTCTGCTAAGCTTCTGCCTGACCTGATCCCTCCTTCCACCCGCCCCTGGGGGAAGCTCTGAAAAATGGTGTTGCTGTTCTTGTTGCAGCTACTACAACACCAAGTCAGTTCTCCTGTGCCTGGGGATCACGGCCCTGGTGTGTCTCTCGGTCACCATCTTCAGCTTCCAGAGCAAGGTGAGCTTGTGCCCGTCAGTCCCCCTGGGAGGGGGTCCGGGCCGGGGTCAGGCAGTGCCGGGGGGCAGGTGTGACAGGGCAGGTCCGTGGGGCTCTGGATACAGGAGCATCCTGAGGGATGCTGGGATGTGAAGTTGAAGGTAGGACAGATGCTGGGTGAGGGATGGCTTGGGGGTATAGATGGAGCTGGAAGAGTCTAATGGACGGGGCAAGCTGGGTTTTGGGGAGCATCAGGCTGTGGGGTACAGAAGGGCCCCAGCACAAACGTGAATGTTGGGCTTTGGGATTTCAGGCAGGCGATGGGTGCCCAGGTCCTCGCCGGTGGCAATAAAGGGGCTGTGGTGAGCGCTTGGCTCTGCGCCACAGGTGGGCGTTGGGCCATAGGACCCGAGATGAAGCCATTCCCGTGTGTCGGTGAGATGGGTGTGCTGCTGGAGAGGCCCTCGCTGCGGACACGAGGTTTGGTCCCCCTCGCTGCTCCTCTTCCAGCACCCTGCACTCCTGACGCGATGTTCTTTACCTCCGCAGTTCGACTTCACCTCCTACCAGGGCGTCCTCTTCGTCATGCTCATGGTGCTCTTCTTCGGTGGCATCATCCTGGCTGTGATACTGCCCTACCAATATGTGAGTAACGACCTGCGCCCCCCTTCCGCGCCCAGTGCCACCAGTCCTGGTGTGAGGCTGGGAGCTGACCGGCCTGAAGCGGGCAAACTCCTGGGCTTGGCTTCAGGGGGGTCCCAGCCTGGTCACCAAAAATGGGCAGAAACAAGCACAGAAAGGAAAGGCGAGAGCGGGTGGCTGTTGCCTGGTGGTTGTACCATTAGATATGGGGTGGTAGGACAGCGCTGGCCTGGGGCTTGAGGAAGTTCGCTTCTGTTCCTGGAGCTGCGTAGTGACCCCACGGCAAGACGTGTCACCTGCTTGTGCCTCAGTTTCCCCTCCATTAAAACTAGAGTAGTGAGCCTGTCCCGTACAGGGCTCTTGTCCCAAATTCAGGGCAGGACTTGGCCTCTGGACCAGCGCTGTGGGGTTGGCTGTCTGGCCAGACCCGGCTGTATTCCCATGGACACCAGGCACTGTCCTGCAGCGGTTAAATCCTGAGACTCGAACTCCTCAGAAATAAGCAGCTCGGGGGGATGATTCAGCCCCTGGGGACAAGTCCTGGTGACGAGTGACCCACCGCATCGCTCCTCCAACTGCTGCCAGCCCCTCTCGCGTGGGGCCAGCCCCTTCTGGCCTCGCTGGTCACAGCTGGCATTGGCTGCGCTTGGCTGAAATCTTGGGGCGGCTTGTGACCTCACTTGACAGAGGGCTTGGCATGGCGGTACGGAGAGCCTGCTCTCCATCCAGGAGCATCTCAATGGGTGAGTCAGTCAGGCAAGGGCCTGACAGGGCCTGGAAGATGCTGACGAAAGAGGGAAGGTGCGTGGAGCTGGGCAGCCCCCCTCCACCACCCTGAACGCTTGCTGGGATGAACGCTGAGGAGCAGAGGGCAGCTTTGACCCCAGCAACCTTCAAGCGGCCTCCCAACCCTTCCCATCTTACCTGGCTTCTCCGGGCACCTGAGCTGCACTTTAAGGGCCAGACCTGCAGGAGACACTCCCGCTGGAACTAGCCCTGGAGCTGGCCTGATGATGGACAAATAGACAGGCTGGTGTTTCCAAAGCCAGGGGCTTGGATCTCGGTGGTCTTGGCTGGAGATCCACCTCTCCCCTGTGCAGACGTGAGGGTAAAGCAGCCTGCGGTGCCACCCTCGAGACAACAATGCTTTATCTTGCAGCTTGTCAAGATAAGCGTAGCTTGAGGCAGCCTCGTAAGGAGCTGATCTCTGTGGGGAGGCAGGTGAGGAGCTCGGGGAGGAATGAGCCACCAGCCAGCGAGGGCACCTTTTCCTGGGATGTGGCAACTTCTGCTACCGAGACACTGCGAGGGGGGGCTGAGGGTTGGGCTTAATCCACTGACTTTCCTGCTTTGACTCCAGCTGATGAACACGCTGGAGTTCATCCTCGTGAATTAAAGCTGGGTCTGGCTCTTGGGAGGGTTTGGTGTTCCTTGCAGTGGGACCAGCCTTGTCTGGGCAAACAAACACCTTCTAGGGCTGCTGCGAAGTGTGGTGGCACCAGGGTGGTGCTGAGGCAGGACGGCAGCTGCGGTGAAGTAGCCCACGCAAAGACAAGCACTTGATCTAGAAGCTTATGAGGCAAATGGACACAAAAGCAACAGTGAGAGGGGAAACTGAGGCACGGTGACCTATTCTTTGCCATGAAAATGTACACAACACAAACTGTGGTGGAGCTGGAAGTGGCTCAAGTCCCTCCTCAGCTATTACTTTCCCTGACTCGTGTCCTCCTCGGGCCAAGCCCTGATTGACCGGGTTTCTCCCAGGCTCTGACGGATTTGTGTCCTTTAGGTCCCTTGGCTCCACGCGATCTACGCTCTGCTCGGTGCCATCATCTTCACTATGGTAAGTGCCGGACACGGGGCCTGGGAATGTGCTGGCAGGACAAACAAGCCAATAAGCAAGAAGGAAATGCTTTTAGCCTTGGAGGGTGCTCGGGGAAGGGAGAAGAGCGAGTCGCAGGATGGCAGCGACCTCCAGGTCCTCAAATGGCTCATGAAGAGTAATTATGGTGGTGACCTCAGCTGTGTCCTGAGGTGCTGGTGTACGTGACAGTGCTGGTGCTGTGGTTGGCAAACCCACGCCGCGTGCGCAATCCTAGGTGGGACCAGCAGGATGTGCGGCAGGGACGGGGCAAAGAGGCTTCGTGGGAGTGGGAAAAGCGGAGCTTAAGCTTTGGCCCAGCAGCAGGAGCTGGACTGCGGGGCTGGGAGGGAGCCTGGGGAGCAAACGGGGCTGCAGAAGTGAAGCCAAGTCGAGTTGGGGCTGATTGAGTGGGAGTGAGCCAGGGCAGGGTATGAGTTCAACTGAGTCCAGAGGGGTAGTGAGAGGCCAGGTTTGGGACTGGGGGGCAGCGGGAAGGTTCACCGCTGGCAGGAGAAGCCGTGAAGCTGGGCAGCTCCTCCAAGGAAGGCTGGAAGGGCTCGATTCACCCGTTCAGCTGCTCCCGGGCAGTCCCTCCCGCCAGCCTCTTCCCAGAGCAAGTCCCGGCAGTGCCGCGCTTGCCGTTCAGGGGTGGGAGTGGTGGGGGAAGATGCCTGGTGTTAACCCGGGGGGGTCAGGAGGGCTGCCTTGGGGTTCAAGGCGGTGCCCACTGGGTATGTCGTGAATATGGAATTGCTCAACCACCCTTTTATTAGCTATAAAAGTCATTTCGAGTGAGCCTGGATATTTCTGCTGTGATTCACGATTAAAGCCCGTTCTGTAAAAGACAAGTAGGTGAAACATCTTATAATTACCCCGTAAACCTCCATCAGGACCTCAGCTGGTGCAGTCCATTTGTGCCAGGCCTGTCCGCCCAGCCTGCCCGTGCCCGGGCAGGTCAGTTGTTCTCTGTGGCCGGGGAGGGTGGAGGTGCCGGCTGACCCCAGGTGATGGCCAAGCTGTCCTGTAGCCCCGAGGAGCTCCGTGGCGAGGTGTCTGCCACGGGCTAGGGGAGCAGAGGTGAGCGGGGAGAAGATGGTGGGCTTGAAGTCCTGCAACAAGGCGCAGGTTTTCTTGCAGCTGGGCCCTCAGCCTGCCTTGAGGCCACGTTTGATCCTTCTCAGTCGCTCTCGCCAGCAGCTGGGACGGTGCTGAGGTGTGAGGCTGACGATGCCCTGATGGGTTTAGGAGTTAAGGAATCACGGACTCCCCAGTCTCCCGTGTTTTGCCAGTGCAGGAGTACACGGAGCTGGGGGGGAGCGTGGCCAGGAGAGCGGACCCCAACCAGCCAAAGGGATGTTCCCTGCCAGAGAACGTCGTGCCCAGAGGGGAGCTGGCTGGGGGGCAGGTTGCTGCTCGGGCATTGGTCAGTGGGGGGTGAGCAATCCCATCGTGCATCTACTTGTCCTTTTCTTGGACTTTATTTCTGTCTTTTTTTATATATATTCCTTTTCATGACAATTATTATTATTTTATTGGGTTTATATTTTATTTTAGTTACTAAACTGTTCTTATCTCAACCCACGGGTTTACTCTTTTTTTTTTCCCCCCAATTCTCCACCCCATCCCACCGGGAGGGGGAGGATCGAGCGAGCAGCCCTGTGGGGTTTAGCTGCTGCCTGGCATTAAACCACCACACGCTGCAATGCCGTGGCTGGGTCCAGGTCTCCCTGGTTCTGGCAGGTGTCTCTGAACTGGTTAGTCTGGGAATAACAAGTCGTAGGGACTGGCTGAGGAGGAACGGGGAGAACTGCTCCAGAGCTGATCCTGGGAGACGTTTGGGATAGGTGAAGCAAAGGAGTAATAGTTAGACTCAGGGTTTGACCATCAAGGGTAAAATGAAGGAAGGGGAAAGTTGCAGCTTCTTCAGTGCCTTGTTCTGAGCATTGAAGCTGCAGTTACAGCCCACAGAAAGTGCTGGAGAAAGTTCTGGAGAACTCCCATCACTAGAGCACTCTTTGCCTCCCTGCGTGACCGTCACTGGGTTTCTCCTCTTTCCTCACAGTTCCTGGCGTTTGACACCCAGATGCTGATGGGGAACCGTCGGTACTCGCTGAACCCGGAGGAATACATCTTTGGAGCCCTCAATATCTACCTGGACATCATCTACATCTTCTCCTTCTTCCTCCAGTTCTTTGGCTCCAGCCAGGAGTGAGTGCAGCAAGGCGGCACCTTCTCTTTGCTGGCAAGGTGTGAGTGTTTAAAAAAAGTAGTGAAAGAAGAGGAAAAGAGGGTTAAAAATCAACCAACCAACCCCATCCCACCCTTTCTGGCCCCTAGCAGCTCCATTTGTCAGCTGAGCAGAGCCCCATGGCTCCTCACGCAGCTTGTACATACGCTGTTAGGCCTTTGTGACCCAGAAAGCAAAGCAGGGCTTAAGTGTTATGTCTGTTCTGCTCCCTCCGCTCCTGCTGAGATCAAACCAGAGACCAGGAGGCATGAGACCACCGTCTTCCCTTCCCCAGAGGCTGTCAGAGGTGCCTGTCTGAGTGCCGCCCGTCCTGGGACGTTGAGGTGCAGAGAACAGCTCTGCAAAGGGAAAATAACATGGAGAGGGGGAGAGTTGGGAATTTTGCTCAGATCTCGGCAGGAAAACCAGCCGAACAAAGGGAAAAGGCTCGGGAAATCCCTGCGTGTCCCTGTTTCTCTCCTGCGTTCGTTGGGAGCCTTGTGGCCTCTGCAGTGATGTGTTCCTGATAGTGCTGGGCACGGGATCCCGTAGGCTGGACGTCCCAGCGATCGGTACCCCAGGCATGAGGGAACCTGCTGTTCCCGACGTGCAGCCTCCTGAGGACACCCCTAATGCCCCTGCAGGAGGAATTCTGCTGTGCCCTTCGCCTCTGGCCGTGGGGCTGAGCATGTCCTCACTTCCCTCCCAGAGCGGGCCAGCGGGACCCTCGGCTGTGGGCTCCCCTCCCCACCCGAGGGACGTGTCTGTCAGTCCTCCCTGAAGGGTGGCTCCTCACGCGGGAGGGCTGTGACCCCATGTCAGGGTGAGTGGCAGAGAAAAGGTGAAAGAGGCTGTTTCAGAGCCTGCGCAAGGCCAGGCACCTCCTGATGTGGGAAACAGCTGGCTGAGACCCTGTGACCCATCGTAAGCCTCTGATGCCTTCACACAGTGGTCTTGGGTGCTGGAGAGGAGCAGCCCCAAGTGTTTCCTGGCCAGGGTGGGGGCCTGGTGCTCAGAACGGGCCCTGTCGCCTCTTGCTCTGGCCAGTTTGCAGTTCTGCTCCCCCGAAAGGGGATGTCAGCCGGAGCACTGGATGCCTCCGAGTGCTCAGGTAACTTTCCACCTTCCCCTTGCTCACATTCCGCTCTTCGGGGATTAGCTGGCTAATTTCTAACCGTAAAGCTGCAGCTGGAGATAAGTGGCCTCTTGCTCTGATTGAGAGCGCGATCCTTCCCGCTGATAGACCCTGTATCTCCCATCTCCCCGGGAATGCCAGGGCAAGTGCGTCACTGAGCCGCCTCTAGCGATCCCCTGCCTGTAAGAGAGGCTCTACCAAACCGCTCCACAACGCACGTTCCTCCTCTGCTGCTGCCCCTGCTTTTACCCCTCACACGTGGTATCCTCCCGCCACACGTGTCCAACGCCCCGAGCAGAGGAAAGTTACTGGGCGGAGAGTGGACGTACTCCAGCCCCTCCGTGGCTGCAGTGACGGTGTCTGTGGTCACACAGGAGCAATGCTTCCACCCTGCTGGGATCACGCTCAATTGATGCTCCCACCCACCTTCCTCCCCAACAACCCCCAAAACCTCAAAATTACCCCACCCAAAGAAAAAACCACCCCAAAATCGTGTTAGGGATGAAGGAGGCTATGAGGTGAAGACAGCACTGAGTTCATGACCCGCTGACTTCTGCAGACTTCCTGCAGAGGAACCAGGACCTTGAGCTGCTGGGCAGGCAGAGGGATAGCGGGGGAGGCACCCTGAAAGTTCATGGAACAGGAGGTTAAAGAGGGATTTTCTGGCTCAGCCCCACGCAGGTGCTTCTGAGACACCTTCGCAGACGGGCTGTGAAGCCTTTCGGCTCACAGCAGAAGGCCTGGGGTAGGGATTTCTGCTTTCCAGCTTTTGAGGAGGGAGTTACGTGACAAGTTCTGACTCTGGAACAGTCCTAAAATGCCTCTTCTGGAGGACGATCCAGAGCAGAGCTCTGCAGGGCTCCTTCCCACACCGGGGCTCCTCCAATGGGGCCCCGCGTGCCTCACACCCCGGGGGAGGAGGACGCGCCTCTGCAGCCCAATCTGGACCTCTCGCTCTTTTTCCTTCTGGTGTGGAGTAACTGTGCCGCTGCCCGAGCTGCTGCTGCTGAGTCCTGGCTTTCTGCTCCCGCCTGGGAGAAGCTTGCATGGCACCTGCTCCGTCTCCAGGCCACTCTAGTGGGGACGGCTCGAGCCCTCCCACGCCCCTCCACAGGGCTCCTTTCTTGCACGTGTCCTGGGCCCTCTTGTGCGCTGACCCCGTTGCAGTCACCCAAGCCAGACCTACCGCCAGCGCTGGGACTGGAGCAGTGAGTGGTACAAAGGTGCTCAGAGGGGTGGGAGTCCTCCTGAGGCTGAGTAACGCAGGATTAGGGGTGGGATACAGCCACGGGCACGTTCCTCCTGGGTTCCCTGCCCGTCTGCGCAGGGGAGGTGCGGGGCTGCTTCTCTTCCTCGCTGTGGACGTCCTTTATTTGAGGTCTGCATTGGCCGGACCCTGGCTCTGTAACCCCTGCTCCTCCTGCCCGGCTGCTCCGATGATTTCATTGTAAATAGGATTTTGTATTTTCTCTGGACATTGCTAATAAACTGGTGCAAAACTGTTCTTGCTGGTGTGAGGTGGCCTTGCCGAAGCACAGCTGAAGGAAGCTGGTCGCGCAGCCGGTGCTTCGATCCCTTCAAACACAAGGTTGCATGAGGTGGCATGGCCCGAAGTGCTAGCAGAGACCAGGCTGTCCCTTCTCCGGCTGTGACTTGGGAACACGTCCTACCCCAAGCAATAAACCACACATGGCTCCAGCAAAGCTTCATGCAGGAGAGAAGTTCTTGAGGGCCAAAGGGCTCCTGGAGGGAGCCTCCCGTGCTCTCAGACATGGTTTAAGTGGCCACAGGATTGAAAAACGAGTGAGGGTAAGCAAAGCAAAGCAGCTGCTCCGAGGGTGTTTCTGGAGCTCCAGAGAGCAGCCTGACGTACTAAAGCTTTCTCTAGACTCAGTAGGAAAAATAAACGTCTCCAGAGAGCAATTCAACTGACGTTAACACCTGCACTGGGAGGTGAGAACTCACTCCATCAGCTCCGAAGGGTTGGTGAGTCCAGGCTGCCAGAGGAGAGAAATGCCAGCCGCAGCATCTCGTGGTGCTGGGTCTCTGCTCTTGGGAGGAAGCCGTGCCCAAAGGGCAGCGCTGGGATTTGTTTCTCTCACAGTGGGACCTGGTGGGGTTTAGTCTGGAGAAAAGGAGGCTCTGGGGAGACCTTCTGGCTCTGGACAACTCCCTGGCAGGAGGGTGGAGCGAGGGTAGGTCCGTCTCTTCTCCCATGTGACAAGTGACAGGACCAGAGGAAACGGCCTCTAGTTGCACCAGGGCAGGTTCAAGTTGGCCATCAGGAAGAATTTCTTCACAGAGGGTGGTGAAGCCTCGGCCCAGGCTGCCCAGGGCACTGGTGGAGTCCCCGTCCCTGGAGGGGTTTCCCAGCTGGGTCGAGGTGGTGTTGAGGGACAGGGGTCAGTGGGGACCTGGCGGTGCTGGAGGAACGGTTGGACTCGATGGGCTCAAAGGTCTCTTCCAACCAGCTGATTCTGTGTGATTCAGTGTGGCTGGATGGTCTCTCCTGCTCCCAGCTGCCTTTTCCGCAGCAAGAAAACACTTTGCCCAGTGTTTTGCTGGGTGACGCTCTGCTGTGGGACAGCGTTTGCAGAAAAACAACCGAAGAGGAGCATTTCCCTGCAAACAATGAGGTGGCCATGAGCATTTATACAAGGCATCATTAGCTGTTCCTGTAATTACCACAAATGGGGTAAAAGGCTGGTGATTCAGTCAAATTTCAGCACTGGGCTCTTGAGGGATGGGGCAAAAATTCATTTGGCTTCATCCACGTGGGACCGCTCAGAGGTGGGATGTGGGATGAGGGAGGAGAGGGGACGTTCTCCAGGGTGTGAAGGGTGCTGGGGAGAGGACGGGATCTTGCTGTTTCCCAGGGCTAGAGCAACCAGGACTGGATTTGGGGACCCTAAATACAGCCAGAGGAGACGTCAACCCCCGAATTCCACTGCCTGAAGGGGGACGTTTCTCTTTACTTTCGCACTTCTTTCTGCCTGCCTTCGCGTCCAGGCTGGAGCAGTTTCGGGAAGTTTGGGCTCTCGCTGCCAGCTCTGCGCAGGCCTTGCCATGGCGGGGGGGGGTCGCGGCCCATCCCCGCTTGCTTCTTCCACAGCAAGAACAAGCCCCAGACGGTGCCGGGTGGTTCCTGAGCTCCGGGCGCCCTCTGCTCTTCAGGCTGCCATAAAAAACGGCAGAAAATGAAATCCAGGCTCCCTGTGTCACCTCGGCCCTAAAACCTTCCCGGCGCCAACCCTTTCCTTGAACCGTGGGGCTTCGTCTGCTGCTCGGAAACCTCCTGCCGGCGGAGGGGTCCGGGCAACCCCCGGGCAGCCCCCGGGTTAAAGGGGATTTCAGTAACACCCGCATGTCATCTTTATACCTGTATGTAACTGGGATTTTGTATAAAGCTCTGTAAAGCTGTTATAAGCAGGGGGGCAGCGCTGGCGGAGAGGGGTGCCCACCGGCGGGCGGGCTCCCAGAGCCGGAGATAAACTCTCCGGCTGTATCCCACACCCGTCCTTGCGGGCGGCTGGTTTCCCGGGGAGGTGCCGGGGCCGGGGGGGACCCGACATCCCCCCAGGCCTGCGCCCCCACGCTGGGCCCAGCCACGGCCCTCGGGCGGGCCCGGGGGGTGTTTTCACACCAAATCCCCACGAATTCTTGTTTTCCCTCGAATGGACGCGGCAGGGCTGGGGCAGGGGTTGCGCTGCGCTGGGCTGGCCGGACGCTGCCGCTGTCGCTGTCGCTGTCCCTGTCCCTCGTCCCCATCCCCGTCCCTGTCAGCCCGCCAAGGCCGCCGCGTCCCGCCGCCCGCAGGTTGGCGCATGCGCGACCCCCCACCCGGAACCTTTCTTCCCCGGAACGCTTCTGCTCCCGCCGGTGCCCGCCCGGCGCCCTCGAGGCAGAGGAGAAAATGGCGGCGCCCAGGAGTGAGGGCTTTCCCGCCTCCGAGCCGGGCGCTGCTCCCTACGGCAATTTCCCCAATTACTCCCGCTTCCACCCGCCCGAGGGGCGAGTCCGCCTCCTGCCTGGCGGGCTCCTGCGGAGCCTCTTCCCCGCGGCGGCCCGGCCGCTGCTGGGGCTCGATGTGGGCTGTAACTCGGGGGTAAGTGGGCGCCTCGGCCGGCAGCGGGGGCGGGGGGTCTCGGCCAGCAGGCCCGGGGGGTCCTGGCGTGAGGGTGGCCGCTGGGGAGGGGGTGTCGGCTGGGGGAATGCTGGAAAGACTTGGAGGAGGCGCTGGTGTGGAGCATTGGGAGCTGTGAGAAAGATTTGGGGCAGTTACTGGTCTGGGCTGTTGGGGCCTGTAAGAAAGATTGGGGAGGCACTGTTCTGGGGAACTGGGGGTACTGGGGCAGACTGGGGAGGCACTGGTCTGGGGAACTGGAGGTACTGGGGCAGACTGGGGAGGCACTGGTTTGGGATATTGGGGGTTAGTGGGGCAAACTGGGGAGGCATTGTCTGCGGTATTGGGGGACAGTCCAACATAACGAAAAGACTGAGGATGAAGCACTGGTCTAAGGTGGTGGGGTGGACTGAGAAGGGTATCGGAGGCATGAGGGCCTGGGAGGGGGACAGTGGGGCAGACTGGGCAGAGTGGGAAAGGCAATGACCTAAGGTGGTGAGGCAAGTGGATGAGTCTGTGGGAGGCAGATTGGAAAGGTGAGGAGGCACTGGTGTGGGGCGCTGGGGGCACTGGGGCAGAGTGGGGAGGCTGGGGCAGGCAGCAGCCTGGAAGGGAAGACTGGGAAGGTTGAAGGAGGCTCTCCCTGGGGGTGCTGGGGAGGAACGGGGCAGGCTGAGAAGCCTGAGTGGGGACAGTGGCCTGGAGTCTCGGGGAGCAGCACTCCCTGAGAAGGGGAAGCTGGGGGAGCACCGCCCTGGGGTTTGGGGGGAGCAAAGCAGCCTGGACTGGCTGGCAGTGGCAGCCTGGTTCAGCGATGAGCCAGGGTAACAGGCCCAGCAGGAAAGCAGGAGCTGGGTGCAGCCTGAGACTGGTGGGGGTCAGGAGATCCTTGCTGTCCACAGGTCTCTGGTGAGAGGGGGGTGACACAGGGGTGGGGTGGAGCTGGTTGTGCTGCTGAGTTGGTTTAGGAGGCTGCATTGGTGGGTCCGTCCTCTTTGCCACTGAGGCCTGAGCCTGTGGGGCGCTGGGTTGTCCAAAGAGCTGGGGAACTGGCCCAGCCTGAAGCTTGAACCCACCATGCCTTGTGTGTTGTGTAGCACCACGTCACTCATCCCTGAGACAGAGCTTGAAACTGAAACCCTGGTCACACTCCTGAAGATCTTGCGACTGAGCTGGTGGTTCTCGTAGCGTCTCCCACCTTGACGGCTCATTCTCTTTCTTCACCTGGTTCTGCTTTTTTCTCACGGCTTTTCCTCAGGGCGCAACTTCGCTGGGTTGAGTCAGGGTTACTGGTGCCTCTCACCTGTACTGGTGCAGTGTTTAACTTAATGATGTTTGAAGATTTTCTGTGTTTCAGGTGGAAATATTAACTTAGACATAATTATTCACGTGACAAGTGGAAACAGCCTCAAGTTGTGGCAGGGGAGGTTCAGGTTGGACATTAGGAAGAATTTCTTCACCGAAAGGGTTGTGAGGCCTTGGAACAGGCTGCCCAGGGCAGTGGTGGAGTCCCCATCCCTGGAGGGGTTTCCCAGCCGTGTCAAGGTGGTGCTGAGGGACAGGGGTCAGTGGGGACCTGGCAGTGCTGGGGAAGGGGGGGACTTGATCTTAAAGGTCTCTTCCAACCCACACAATTCTGCGATTCATTCGGAATGAGTTTGCTTTCAGGCTGGGGACAAGAAGCTGCTGTTTCTGCAGCTTCTCTCCCCCCAGCCCCTGGCAGAAGGTTCTAGAGTCCCCCTGAGGCGTTGTCTAAAGGACAATTCCAGGTCCTCTTTCAGGTGAACTTGTAAAACAGGTCAGGAAAAAATGCTCCCAGGCCAGTTGTTTGGAGCTGCAGAGACTTTCGCCACCAGAGGCCACTCTCTGCCCGCTCCTGTCGCTCGTGGCCGAGGCCATTCAGGAACTTCATCGGATCTCCTCCACTAAGAGATTAATACCCTCATTAATCCACTTTCCACTTGGGGCCACGCTCTAGGTGGGAGATTCGAAGGGAAGCTCTCGCATTAACCATCTTGTGCTACAGTCTAATGGCTGAGGAATGTCTTTTACTTTAGAGCAATTAATTTCTGCTGCTGTTCCTAAATTAGGTGTTAGAACTGGCTCCAAGTGTCACTGGGGGACTCTGAGGCTCGCCTAGGGAAGCCAGCGATGCTTCACCCCGCACTGGGTGGGGTCCAGCAAGGCTCCTGGTGCTGAAACTCACCTTTCCTGTAGTTTTTGGAGCAAAACCCCAAGCGTGGGGTGATGCAGGGTTAGTTCCAACCCCTGGCTGACTTTCAGGCAGGGCTCCCGTGGTGCTTTTTTACTACACAAAGGCAGGTTGTCGCTGAGCTGATTGTTCTGAGTGTCAGTGAGAGCAGGCGCTGAGCTGGCGCTGGTACTGTGTGATGCGAGCGGGGTCCTCGGTGCCTGGCGATGTGTCAGGAGGCAGCGCAGCCCTCGTGAACCGCTGTTGTTTTCCTTCCTGCAGGAGCTCAGTGTGGCTCTGTACAGGCACCTCCTTGGCCTTCAGGAGAGCGAGGGCGGCCTGGATCAGCCTACGGCTGGGAAGGACCTCAACCTGCTGTGCTGTGACATTGACCCAGCGCTGATTGAGCGGGCGCAGCAGGGCAGCCCTTTCCCTGCCTCCATATCTTTTGCCAACCTGGACATCATGGACTGCAGTGCCAGGGAGCCCTTCCTGAGCTCCTACCTGCGCCAGTTTGGCCGCTCTACCTTCGACATCGTTTTTTGCATGTCTGTGACCATGTGGATCCACCTGAACCATGGGGACAGCGGCCTGGTGGAGTTCCTGGCCTTCCTCTCCTCGCTCTGCAAGTACCTGCTGATCGAACCGCAGCCCTGGAAGTGCTACCGGGCAGCCGCCCGCCGCCTGCGGAAGCTGGGCAGGAAGGACTTCGATCACTTCCGCTCTCTCGCTATCAAGGGGGATATGGCAGCGAGGATCACGCAGATCTTGACGAGGAACTGTGCCATGGAGCTGGTGCGTTGCTTTGGGAGCACCAGCTGGGACAGGAGCCTCTTGCTTTTTAAATCCACCAGCTCAGCTCGTGAGGACGGGGAGTCCTCGGAGCAGGAGCAGTGATCTCACGGTCAAGAGTTCACAGGTGAGGAGGTGGCTGCTGTTCAGAGCCACATCCACAAGTCCAGACCTTGACCTCCCTGTGGAGTTTGGGGTGAGGAATGTCGGTGTGAATATGGTGGTTTTCTTTCCATCTGTAAAACACGGTGGCAGTTTAAACCCACCTTGTGGGTTCTGGGATGGCTGGGCCTAGAAAGTGCTCTGGAAATCAAAGCTGCTAAGTACCTGCTTTTGAGGTGGTCCAAGAATATTCCCTGGAATAAGAGAGAACATGCCTTGGAGCTTCTCTGTTGGCCTATGCGATGTGCTGTTTGTTCTGCTTCTTGTCATGTTCTCTGTATAAAATACTCTTGGAAAACATGTAACCTGGTTTATCAGCTGCAAACGGGTGAGCTGGGTCGTTGCAGACAGTGTCGGGTTGACACGTTGCCAGAGAGGTGGGAGAAGCCCCATCCCTGGAACCACCCCAGGTCAGGTTGGACCGTGGGTCTCTGGGGAAGTTGCTCTGGTGGCAGATGTCCCTGCTCAGTGCAGGGCGTTGGACTGGGGGAGCTTTAAGGTCCCTCCCAGCCCAAACCAGTCTGTGATTTGATGATACTGGGCAGGCTGTGAGCAATGCCTCTTTGCAGATGGGGCTCCCCGGGGGTGCTTTGGAAGTTGCTGGTGGTGTGACCCGTTTGTGGAGTGAGGGGTGCTGTGGTAGGTGAGCGATCGTGTACGCGTGTGACAGTGAGGGCGCTCTGTAATGGTATCCGTGAAATAAAAATAACTTAATTTTATCGTCAGTTCTGAGTTGGGTGTCTTCATCTTTTTGTTCATGTGGTTTTCAGTTCCAGGTCACAGAATTTATGATTTCGTTGTGGTTACAGGCTCAGATGAGACTTTGGTGAGCTCGCGGCCATGTCTGGCGGAGCTTAAAGGGTTACAGCTGTCGCTGGGTCCTGTTTCGGGTTTGTTTTTTCCTTCAGTAAAATGTAGGAAGAAAAAACTTGAGCAAAATCACAGACTTGTTTGGGTTGGAAAAGCCCTTTAAGACCATTGAGTCCCAGTGTGCCCCAGCACCGCCAGGTCCCCACTGACCCCTGTCCCTCAGCACCACCTTGACACGGCTGGGAAACCCCTCCAGGGATGGGGACTCCACCACTGCCCTGGGCAGCCTGGGCCAGGACAAGACAACCCCAACGGGACAGAAATGGCTCCTCAGGTCCAGCCTAATACCTTGTTTTAACTTCACTTCACTTTTTTAAATATCCCTGCCAGCTTTAGCTCACATGTGGTGGTTTTGTAGGAGTCTCCCATCTACAGTGTTGTCTGAACAGATGAAAAACCTCTCGGGTAGATGGTGACACCAAGCTATGACTGGTGACTCTCACACCTCTCAAGGTTCCTCTGTTTCCTTACTGCGAAGCGCATTCTGTGGTGGAGGATCAGGAGTCCTGGGGCCGCTTTGCTGTCGGCTGCAGAGCTGCGTGCTTTCCCTCACCGTGCTGGTCGTTTTCCCGCTGGGAGCAAAGGGAGAACCGGTTTGACATGTGTTTTCCCGAGGGTTCCTCCGGTTTTCTCTTGCGGCTTGTACAGAACATTCATCCCTTTGGCAGTCACTCGCCCACGTTTGCCGCTGTCATCCGTTGGGGAGCTCCGCTGCCTCAGGGCTGGTGGCTCCCTTGGCTGCCGGGCAGCTCAGCCTCCCCTTTCCTTCTGCCCTTCCCGCCGTCGTGCAGCTGGTGGCACTGGAGCATCGTGCAAGCTGCAGCCTCGCCGAGTGGCCTGTTTCTGTTGGGTTGTGTCAATATTTGTTGCAGTTTTCTTTGAACTTTGAAATATTTATAAAATAGGCCTGGGCTTATCAGTTCAGTGCTCAGGTTTAAAGGGGTGAAGAAGGTTTCTCGCCTTTCATTTTCTTCCAGGGATTTACACAACTTGCCTGTGAAAAATTTTATGGAGCATTGCTAGGAAGGTGGAGACAACCCGAAGGAGACATCCCTGGCACCTGTGACCCTCCCCTCCAAAGAGCCCCTGGTTTGTGTTCCTGATACACTGGGCGATAGATCAGGGTCTGCTGGGGGTTGGGGTTTATTTCTGGTTTTCCAGCCTGGTGGTGCAGAGACCTGCAAACCAGCCTGGTGTGGGTGGAACAGCACGATGGCTTCTGACCTGCCTCTCCAGTCTGTGCCATCAAATTGCTTGTATCAGTGTGTCCCACTGGTCCTGACGTGGCTGAGCTCCAAGTTCAGCTCTGTTTGGCTTGGGCCCAGCAGCATGTTTTCTTTCTCATCCTTTGGATATTGTCACAAATGCAGCTCAGAATAATGTCAACACAAATCTCTGCAGTTCTGGAGATGTGAAGTTTGTCCTTTAGCAGGCAGGAGGTAAAAACAAAACCCTAAAAAACCCCTCTCTCCTTTCCTTTTCAGTTGCTGCTTCTGCTCTGCAGGAAGCTGTGGGGAGATGAGCCAGGTGGGGACCCAGCTCCATGACCCAGCGATAAGAGCCCCTGGACCGCAACCGCAGCACGTCTGTAAGGCTCTGGAGATGCTTTTTTATATGCTCGCTCTGCGTTTCGCAGCATGGTTAAACCGTGTTCCCAGTCTCCTGCAGGCAGGAAGGAAGGGAAGTAAAGCTGAGGGTTAAACCCCACATGTCCGCTCCCGGTTGCTGTGAGCGCTTTGTAGGTTCATCGTGCAGCGGGTGAGGTGTGAGGCCAGGGAGTGGTTACCCTGGCAGAGCTGGGGGTACCTGGCCAGGGCCCCTGCAGAGGCCTGCGTGAGATGTACCGCTTGCTCTGCTCCGGGACCTGAGGATGGGCCCGACCTGGAGGTGGTCGCTTCTGCTAGAAGGAGGGAGGTGTGACTTCCCTGAGGTGGTAGCGGGAGGGCTGTGCTCCCAGTGCTCAGCTGTGCTGATGGCTGCGTCCCATCGCTGGCCTGGCTCGCTCGTGTTGTGCCACGTTATCTCTGTGTGTGTTGGGTTAGTTCACAGCTCCTGCTCGCTCTTTCCTACCCTCACAGTTGCTTCCAGGGCCCTGCTAAATTCAGAGCACGTACAGTGAGCGTTTCCAAACAGACCCAAACCACTGCAGGGCTGGGACGGGGCTGTCAGGCCAGTGCCCTGCTCCATCTCGGCTGCAAGCGAGGAGTTCCCCTGCGAGGACCTTGTGAAGTGCTCTGTGGTTTGTGGTGGTTGCTGGGCTCCATCAGACCTTGCCTCAGTTTTTCCACCCATGAAATGAGTTTGATAACCCCCCACCATGGAGGTTCCTGCTGGGGAGTATTGGCTGGGTGTTTGTGCAGCTCTTGGAGAGCAAAGGATCCTGCTGTGTCATCGCCGTCAGCTGGGCCCTTGCTCACAGCAGTTGCTGCAGACACTGATTTGGTACTGTCAAAGTGCTCCGGCTAACCGAGTCCCTGGGTCCCAGCAGCTGACTCTGCCCCTGCCATGGATGGAAGGATCTAGGCAGGAGAGGTGAGAGCTCTGTCGTGTGTAGGCTGACATCAAAGCTGGGGCTGAGAACTCAGAACTTCCCATTTCCGGATGATTCTGCAGCTACTTCCAGCCTTTGTAGGAGATAAGATTTCGATGGAGTCAATGAAAGGTCCTTTATTGTTTTATTTTTCTTAACTTCAACCCTTGCTCATGCTAAGGGACCGTTCCCCAGACTCTTGTGCTGGATGAGTTCAGGGGCTGCCCTCAGTGGGGAGATGTTTAGTGTGTAGATAAGGTGCAGCAGCAGCAACGTTACCGGTTCAAGTCGGGGGCTTCCAGAGCGAATGGCTGGCGTAAGAACCCATCGCCCTGCTCTGCTGCCCCTCTCACACATCTGACAGCCCCGCAGACGCTGTTCTGCAGCAGTTCCAAATGGTTTAAAAATGGTTTAATTCAACTTTTCCTGGAATGTGTGACCAGCCTGAGAGGGGGAGAGTGAAGCTGAGGAGCGGAGAGTTGGCAGCAGCGTCTCTGCTCCCATAAGCAGCTTCCTCCAGCTGAAACCCAGCGACTTGTCGCTACAAGCTCGTACAGCAGAAGCTGCAGATTTTCGGATTTCCTTCACTCAGCTGAGGGCAGGTTCATTCTTGTTCTTCCTGGCACTTTGCTGCCTGTGAATTAAAGGAGAAAAGTGAGAGGTGTCAGCCTGTGGAAATGGGGCAGTGCGGAAAGCTGGGAGAAGAGCAGCCACCAACCAGCCACATGGTGCCTTTTCTGTGCTGGGTGCGAGCCGGTTCTCTCGCAAAGCTTTGCTTTGTTTGGGGAGCTGGGGGTGAGGAAACAGAGCTCTTTTGGCAGAGTCGGGGGCATCTGGGGGAAAAGCAGCCACAAAGGCGAGGTGTGAGTCTGAGACTCGCTCTGGACACGCGCCGAAGGCTGCTCCTGTTCAGCCTTGTTGCAAACGAGTAGCCTTTGGTTGGTCAGGAGAGGGCAGAGGGGATCGAGAAGATCAGCTGTTCACTTGCTCGTGCCCTGCTGGTTGTGGAAGTGGCTCAGCCACGTCCAGTTTGGTTCACTGCCAAGGTGAGGACCGTCTCTTCGAGTCTCCGAGGCTTTGGCGCTGCCTCCCTCGGCCTGGCAGAGAAGGTGGTAGATAGAGGAGTGCTGTGTGGGAAGTTCGTCGTGCTGTTGGGCTCCTTCTTTAGGCTTGAGGGTTTCATTGCAGACCCCTCAGCTTTGTCCTTAGATGTGCTTGTTAACGTGGGTGGGAGGTTTGGTTTCCCAGAGGCCTTGGCACAAAACCGAGCACTACGGGCAGAAGTGTCACCACCACTTCTCTTAGCAGTTCAAGCCTGAGTTTCTTGGATTTAATTATGTGGGACTGTCCTGGATCACCCGCCAGGTCTGGACTCCAAAGGTGTCTTGACTTTGAAGCAGAAAGTCTAGGGTCCTCAGCTGGGGTCCGGATAATGCTCTGACAAGAACTGAAGGTGCACAGGTCTCAAAGACCTTCTTTCTGGGTTGAGAAATCCGTGTTCTTTCCTCAGGCTTGTGCCCAGCTGGCTGCAGAACTTGGGCGAGCTGCTCCTTTCCTCAGCCCCATGATCCTGCACTCACTGGAAAGCACAACCTGGCGTCTGGGGAGATAAGCTCTTGAGTGAACACAAAACGCTTTGCAGCCCTGGTCTGCGACAACCAGATGATCAGGATTATAAAAGGCTTATTATCAGCTTCCAGATTCATCTGGGTTTCTCAATTCCTTTGCTGTAGTGTGGGGCCCTTGCTGTGGAGCAGGGCAGGTGAGGAGGGATCTTCCTCGTGTTTCCACAGCAGAACATGCTTTAGATAAATGCCTTTGTGCTTGATTAAAGCCCCTTCATCCAGGTTTTGTCTGGTGAGCTAAAGATAAGACATGGCCCTGCTCTGTTTCCTGGTCTGGAGAGCTTCGTGATTCCCCAATAATTAATCTGGGTTTATTGCTGCGCTAGCAATTTGTGCATCTTCCAAGTGAGTGACAAGGATTTAGTTGAAACTGAGGTGGGTGGTGTCCCCTTCTCAGCCTTCGCCGTTCCCCTCCACCCCTGGGGTCAACCTCGAGACTCCGAACTCTGTGAAATGCCGAGAAGCTGCTGAAATGCAGCTTTGTTCCCCCCGCAGCTGCAATCCAGGAGCAGTCGTGCTGCAACAGGTCTGTCCTCTGCGAGAGAACAAGCTGCAGGGTGACACATCAAAAGAGAAGGGCAGCTCCGTGCAGATCAAAAGGCAGTGAGCAGGGCGGCTCCTCTGCCGGCTGGCCTGTGGGCCTGCTCACCCCTTGCTCCATGCCCCTTTAATCTCAGCTAACTTCTTGATCGCTGTTTTGAGCCTGTCTGGTGGTGGTGGGAAAAGCTCATCAGGGAAGTGGCCGGTGTGAGGGAAGAGCTCCTTGGCTGCCTGTTGGGGAAGAATTAATTCCCTTACGCTGTGTAAGGGAAGCGTATGGGGGAGCGAAGGTTTGACGTGCCCTTCTAATAGAGCCAGCATCTTCCTGTCACATCAAAGCATGACATGAGTGTAACCGGGTGCAGGGGAGCCCACACGAGCTGCCCGGGGTGGGCTCTGGTGTCAACCTCTCCCTGGAGAACATCAATCCCCTGCTGCAGCTGCGGCACCTTGACGGCACCAGGTCAGGAGGTTCCCGCTGTGGGGCTGCCGTCACGTTATGTCCGCGATGAGACCCCATTCCTGCTGGTGCATGGAGGCAAGTGAATGAGCAGGGCAGCGTTTGAACATCGTGGGGGCTTCTCAGGAGTGTGTGTGGTGGCTCTTAGCCAGGGCTCCTGGATCTGCTGGAGTAACCGCTACATT
Organism: Bucorvus abyssinicus; assembly: GCA_009769605.1. Classification (NCBI taxonomy): domain Eukaryota; kingdom Metazoa; phylum Chordata; class Aves; order Bucerotiformes; family Bucorvidae; genus Bucorvus; species Bucorvus abyssinicus. Next base: position 14,273,560 of record CM020050.1, on the reverse strand, counting down.
CACTGGACATGCCCAGCCTGACCAGCGCTGACTCCTGTGGCCAAGGTGGCCAAGTAGGGTAGATGCCGAGTTGTTTGTTGTCCGCCAGCCCCTAGAGCAGGGCCTGCAGGGCATTCCTGACTGACTCAGGTCAAGTTTTAACCCTTAACCATTACTTAAACGGGTGTTTCTCAGTCTTTTCCTCCAAACTCTGGCAGTTGTTGCTCAGGGCAGATGCCTGAGAACTGCTCTTGGTTTGCCCTGCATTGTGTTGGAGCCCACTGCAGAGAAACCTCTGTGGGCAACCTTGTCCTTGGGTCAGGGCAACCACGGCGACCTGCGAAAGCACCTTTTCTACCTTGCCTCAACCAACCCGTGGGACTTCCCAAATCAGTGTGGCTTCTCCTGGGACATCTTGTCCAGTGCTCAGGGCAAGCGTCTCCTTCATGGAAGAGCCATAAGAGAGCAGCGGGGTTGAACCCGAGAACATGGGAGTGTGTGGTGAAGTGTTCAGCCTCCAGTGGAGAAGGCCATGGCTCAGCGAAAGGGAACCGAGACCTCCCTTGTAGCTGCTTTGGAGAGGAGGGAGGAGGAAAAGGCGAGTGGATGTGGATGAGAGTTGGGACTGAAATCAGGTATCCCTGGGGTATCTCCTGGCCTTTGAGTTTAGGAGCTCTTTCCTGCTGAGGATTCTGCTGCCAATGCTGAAAGGAGGAATCTCATCTGACCTTGAACCACGTCAGAGCAACACTGAGCTGGGGGGATTCCCACGGCCGAAGGACGTGGTCACCTGAGCTTGAAGAGCAGAGGAATGCAAAGCTAAACCCAGCCCTATGTTAGGCCTTTCTCCCCACAGTGCAGATTTCCCAGGTGACCGGTACCTGTCCCAAACACTGGCTTTGCCTTCGGGGCAGGTGGAGGGCGGGGAGCTGCTCTGCTTCTCCGTGTTCTCTCTTGATCTGCGTTTCTAGCTGGTGCTGTCACCAGCGGATTGGCCCTGCCCTGTGCCAGGGCTGCAGGTCCTGGCTGGTTGCTGTTCCCTGTGCATGTGTCTGCCCTTTTTTCCAAGACCAGCTCTGGCTGGTTCGTGAGAAGTGCTGACTTCAGGTGTTGTGCAGAGCGTGACTCAGAAGGGTCGAGGTGTAGGGGAGAGGTAGGAAAGGCTTTTAAAGGAGTTGTAAGCCATAAACCACAGCAAACAGTATTGGTAGAGGTGGCCTGGTTCTCCTCCAGCTTCAGAGGAAGAGCAGAATGGGTTTACAACGAGCTGGCACGACTGCAAAGCCAATGGATGTTTCATTGAGTGTGTAAATGCTTGTAAAGCCATGAGTAAACCTGATAACGTGTGTGCGGAGACAGGGAGGAGAGGAGGGACGTACCGAGGAGGTGTGTGGAGGTGTCCAGACGGCCTGATCTCCCTGTAGAATTACGTTGCTGACAGTCACAGGTATCAGCGGATCAGCTGGTTGATGCCGAACCTCATTCCCTTCAACCCCCTGCTCTGATTTCAGGGTCCGGGCCAGGCAGGCCCACTGAGTCCACTGGTCACTATTGCAGCCCCTTGTGTAAATCATCCAAGGGTCATCTTAAACGTGGACTCTTAAAGAGCGGAGAAGCACAAAGGGGCCATTGGATCTCTTAGAGGGAGCTCACGGGGAGCGGCTCACCCTGGTTCCTCTCTCTGTGGTTTGTCTGTGATACCACGTAACAGAAACACAAATTTGGTTGTGATAAGAGGGGAGAAGGGCCCATCTTCCCCCTATCGCAGGAGCTGCTTTGCATGGGCAGCTGCTGTGGGGCACAGGCACCTGCGCTGTGGTTGCACGGTGGCCAAATGGGAACTGGGGTTGGCGAAGGTGGCAAAGAACGGCTTGGGCTGGGCCTGGGGGGGTGGGGGAAAGGAAAGGGGCAGGAGATGAGCTAGTCCGGGATAGAATGCAGAAGTTGGGCACCTCCACACAGGCGAGAACACCCCCTGCACTTCCCTCGCATGGGCATTTCTTTGGCAAGACATCGGGGAAGGCGCTGTCAGACGATTTGCTGATGTGGAAGCTTTGAAACCTGCAAGATCTGCCTTCTGTGCAAAACCCAGCGCAGGGAGGCTGGAGCCTCTGCCCTGGTTGCAGGCAGTTCCCTCCCCAGGGCCATGGACGCTATAAGATCAGAGCTCAGCAAAGGCACAAAGGGAAGCGCCAGGCGGGGCTGCAGCCTGTTCCCCACTGCAGACAACGCTGGCGAAGCCCTCCGGGGCTGGGCGGCCCGGCTGCTCCGGTCTCCTTTCCCAGCCAGGTGGAAAAAGAAGCCTAAGCTGGCTGTGCGTCCGGAGCTTCCCCAGCCCAAGGGCCTTCTGCCCGCCCTGATCCCCATCCTAACTGCAGAGCAGGGTTTGCCTGGACTGGGGGGCACGAGTGTGGAGGCTCCGTCTACCCCAGCACGTCTACCAAAGTCTGTTGTTGCCCTTTAGGAGTGCACGAGTCAGGGAGTCACAGAATGGTTTGGGCTGGCAAAGCCCTCTGAGCCCCTCCAGTCTCAGTGTCCCCCAGCACCACCAGGTCCCCACTGACCCCTGTCCCTCAGCTGGGAAACCACTCCAGGGATGGGGACTCCACTACTGCCCTGGGCAGCCTGTGACAGACTGGGACAACCCCAATGGGCCAGAAATGGCTCCTCAGGGACAACCTCAACCTCCCCTGCAACAACTGGAGGCCGGTTCCTCTCATCCTGGGGAGCAGAGACCGACCCCTCCTCGCTCCACCCTCCTGTCAGGGAGTTGTCCAGAGCCACAAGGTCTCCCCGGAGCCTCCTGTTCTCCAGGCTCAACCCGCCCCCCAGGTCCCTCTGCTGCTCCTCAGACATTCTCCAGACCCTGCTCCATGTTCTCCACACCATTCTCTGGACACGCTCCAGCTCCTCAATGTCCTTCTGGGACTGAGGGGCCCATATCTAAAAAAATCACTCCTGGCCTTTTGGTCCCTCACTGTCTGGGTTCCTGGCATGTAACTGGGCGCTGTCGCTCACGCTGACCCACCCCTGGGAGCTCTGGAGGCTCTTACCAGTCTGAGCACTGCAAGGGGCTCTGCTTTCGTGGGGCTCCTTCAGGCGCCTTCGCCGGGTTTGTGTCCGTGCCAGGTTCGGGGCTCAGCGGGTGAGCACCAGATCTGAAAACCTGCTGAATTTGGCAGGTTTTGGGATCCTGGCTGGAGTCATGGTAGAGGAGTAAAGGCCAGTTGTGAAAGGTAGACCCACATCTGCACTGGGATGTGGATCTTGCTGCAGACTGGACAGACGTGATTGTGCCGGACTTCTGAGGTGGTACTCGCTGAGAACGGGGCAGCCTTGTCCATGGGCGTTAGACGGGTCTGTTCTGCTCTGCCAGAAGCAGCTGCTTGTGGTGGAAATGTAGGAAGACATGGAGTTTTTTCTTATGGGGTGGGATTTAACTGGAGAACAAGGGGACGTTGTCGGCCTTGGCTCCAACCTCGCCTGCAGCAAATGTGAAGCAAAGTAAATGAGGGGGGCGATGTGAGTTGGAGCTGAGATGAGGATCCGCTTTAGTGACAGGATTAATTAACCTCTCGGAAACCTGGTGCTAACTACCCCTGGGTGGGAGCACGAATTCAGTGTCTGTTAGGGGTTGATTTTGGTGAGGTGGAACAGTTTGGTCCCCTCTGTGTGGCAGCTGGAGGTGCAAAGAGCATTTGCTGCTGCCGAAGGAAATTCGCTCCAGGCTAATGCGGGACCTTCCTGCGCCTCTTCCAGCTCCAGCCACCAGCCAGGACCGGCCCCAAGTGCCCCCTGTCCTGGCTGCCAGGCTCAGGCTCTCCTCAGTGTGCCGGTGCAGCGGTGGCATTGCTCAGAGTTGAGCTTCGCAGCTCCCGCAGACAGAGCGGAGCCGCTTCCACGTCCGTGTTTGTGCGCACACGAGCGTTCACGTGGGCCCGGGAGCCGTGGGGTTCGCTCTGGTCTGCCCAGTTTGCTCCCTGTTTTCAGTGACACCACCTGAACTGCTCGCTGCCCGTTGTTCCTGAGAAACAAGAGCACCTAGGGAGCGTGGAGGTGAGCACGGAGGGAGCTGGGTGGGATCAGTGAGTGATCCAAGCCTCCCTGTCGAAACATCCCCACCCCATTCCTGGCGTGGCTGGGATGCTTTGCGCAAAGCTCAGACGTCTCCACAAACTGCACACAAATTGGCACAGAAGCGACGCTCAGGGGGCCCAGTCCAGCACCCCTAAAATCCCCGGGGAGTCCCGTCCCACTGAGCCAGCGCTCGCTGGAGCTGAGGTTTCAGCTGGTGGAGAAGGGGCAGGGGACAGAGCTCGTTGTTAGCAGCGTAAATCAGGAGCAGAGCGATGGTGTTGAGGACCGCCAGGCCGAGGGTCAGCTTCGTGCGCCAGCTCTGCTGCCTGGGGACCACAGTGTCCTCCATACGCTGCAAACCGGTCCCAGTGGCTCTGTCCTCTTCCTGCTGTCAAGTACCTGCTCGGATACGAACGGCTCTTCCCTGTGTAACTGGAGGACCTGGATGGATGAGCACAGCCAGGCTGCTGGGGGATGTTCTCCTCTTTATTGGGGGTCTTTCCTGGTCGGGGTGGCAGCCTGACTGGGAGGGATCAGTTTAGGAAGGGGGGATTGAAATGCTGACCCTCCCTAGAACCCAGTGGTGATGAGGAGAGGAGCCAGGAGGCTGTTTCCAGTTGTGAGCCAGGTTCTGCTGCTGGTTTATAAATTCAAAGATGTGACTCTGAGTTGCTTCTTGCTCTCCTTAAGGTCTCGTGGAGGACCTAGCAGCTCCCAGCCAGGCGGAAGTTCATGTTTCTGGGTTGCAGTCAGGCATTTTGCATTGAAATTCAAACCTGCCAACCCCTGAATCCTCTGCCTTGGCCCAGGTGGGATCCCCCTGACCTCGCAGAGTCGGGGTCTCCTCTCTGGCTGCTCCCGTTGTCCCAGATACCACATTGTATAATCAGCAGAACGCGCTCCAGAGACGGACGTGGGCGAATCCTCCAGGGAGAACCGAAAGCAGCGCTCAGGTCACAACATGTCCTGGAGCTGTTTGTTGCCACGAGGATGAGCTGGCTGCCCGGGAGCTGCCAGCGGAGCACGGCTGGACGGAGACCTTCTGTGTCCTCCAGAGTCTCCACGGCACCTCAGTGCACTCGGGATAGGCTGGAGAAAACACTGACCCGGGGAGCAGAGGCCTCGTCTGGCACTCGCTCCGCGCTGGCTCAGAGGGGTTAACGTGGGGCTTGATGCCAAGTTGCAGGTTTCCCCTGGGCTAAATGAACCTTGGGATTTTTTGTAGTGCCTCCCAGTCTGTTGTTTTAAAAGAAAAAGGGTTTTGGAGAGGGTTCCCCTTGTCTAGTCTGTGAGTCTTTTGGGGTCCCAGGTTTTGAGTGTTTTCGGGTGTTGGTGGCTGCGCTTCGGCTTGGACTGGGAGAGCAGCTGCTCCTCCATGTTGCCCTGACTTCAGGAACTGGGGCGTAGTGTCACCCACAGCAGAGCTGGCACTGGGGGGGTCAACTGGGGCGGCGTCCCTGGCTGCAGTGGAGCTACACGGGCTTCTCGCCAGCGAAGCGCTAAGGGGGTGCCGGCCTTGCTCCTCGCTGAGGGCAGTGGGCAGACAGGGGTCAGTCCAGAGCGGATCTGCGGCCGTGGGTCGGAATTGGCATTGTCTTACTCCTCCTCTCGTGTTTCCAACTCCTGCAAGCTACAGGAAAGGCTCCAAATCAGCGTTCCGGTGGTGGTGGTGGTGGCGGCTTTCAGCCCTGCTGCACTTACCCTGCAGAAGGAGCTGATGGATCACTTTGGCTGCACGATAAGACTGTGGAAGGGTTGGAAACGCAGCCCCACATGATTTATATTCCCCTTTTTTAGGTGTGAGCTTTTTTCTTTGCGTGGTGGTTTGGCAGCTCAAAGGAGCCAGCGTTTGTTGGGCAGCAGAGATTGCTGCGGGGAAGCTCTTGGTGTCGCACTGGGGTATCACCAGTCTGAGAAGTGTTGCAGGCAAAGGAGGTGTTGGGATTCTTGATCTCAGAGCTGTAGGGGGCTGATGCTGGGCCTGGGGGTGTTAGGGAGCTGGGAGACGTGCAGGCTGGGTTTGCGAACGCTAAAAACCAGGCAGGCCCATTGCCTCCAGTGCCCCGATGGCACCAGCCCCCCTTTGCACGGGGCCGCTGGCTGCCGGGCGAGTCTGGGTTGGACTCCTCTGCTCAGGGGGGGCAGCCTTGTCCTGCACGACCCCCTGGCAGGGCTGCGGCCGGCCTGCCCAGCCTTCCCAGCCCAGCCCTGGAGCCCCCGCCGTGAGTCACGGCTGGGATTCCTCAGCTCTGAAGTGGTTCCTCCTCCGTTTCTCTCCCGCTCCCCTCCCCAGGTGCTGAGCTTTCTTTCCAAAGCCTTGACTCGCAGGGTGTGTCTGGAACCTCGCAAACAGGCGCAGGCCCCGGCAGGAACGGGTGAGCACCGTTCCCAGTGTGTGATGAATACCTGGCCCGGTGCCACGGGGATCCTGCCAGGCCCAGCAGCCAATCTGGAGCCCCGAGACCTGCTGAGCTCTGGGGTTTTGCTCCTCTCGCTCACTCATTGCTTTGCGGAGACGGACAGTTTTAATCTCCTCTCAGCAACAGCCATGTTTGTGTACTCGCTCGGCCGGCTGCGCTTTCCCAGTTCCCACGGTTAGCCGCTTCCCAGGGTGCTGCGCCAGTTGGGGAGGAGAGTCGACCCGGCAGCCGGACTGCCTGTCCCGGTGTGTGACTCACCTTGTCCAACCTGCCAGCTCAAATATTTTCTGTTGCCCAGCCCGACGCGCTGGGCACTGCCCCAGCTCACCTGGGCCCCTCCGTGGCTCTCGACCCCATGTGCTGCATCATTGAGGGCAGTGGTGGAGTCCCCATCCCTGGAGGGGTTTCCCAGCCGTGTCGAGGTGGTGCTGAGGGACATGGTTGAGGGACCCTGGCAGTGCAGGGTTGGACTCAATGATCTTAAGGGTCTCTTCCAACCAGATGATTCTGTGATTCCGTCTGGAGGCTGCCCGGAGTGTTTGTGTGTTGGAGAATCCGTCAGGCTGGGAGCGAGCACAGCGGGGTGGTCTGGCCCTGAACCATCTCCATGTGCTGTGTGTTGGGCTGCTTCCACCTCCCCAAATGCACCATGAGCCCTTGGGTGTCCCTGGTGAGGATGAGGAGGGGTAGGTGGTGTGAACCAGCCACGCTTAAAGCTGGTAGAGACTTCACCATGACCTCTCAAGTAGGCAATAACCTCTGAGCCCCAGTGACAAGCTCTGGTTGCTGATGTCTGCAAAGGCCCAACAAGGACCAAGCTGTCTGTGCCCACCAGCGAGGTGAGGCACCAGCAAGCTCTGCCGCCGCAGACCCGCTGTGGGGCTCCACGGTGGAGAAGCTGCCTGGGACTCAGCCGGTGTCTGTGCAGAGACGAGGGGTGTGAGGCTGGACCGTAGTGAGCTTGGAGCACGAGACCCGGTGAGACAGACCCTGCGCTGAGCCCCAGACGCTCACTCCTGATCTCTAGCAGTGACTTGACCCGATCTCCTTCCCAGTTTCCGATGCTGGCTCAGCAGAGTGGACACCAGCTCACGCCCATCTGCCCTTGGCCTGGTGGCTGCCCTCCGGACGGTCTGGCCATCCCCAGCATCGAGGAACTTTCCAGGCTGGAAAGAGGAACGTCCCCATCTCTGCTGAGAGCTGGTGGAGGTCCTTGAGCCGTTGTCCTGCCAGGTGGGGACACTCCGGTTCACTGTCCCGTCTGTGGGCAGAGCTGCTGCTTTCCCCAGCGCCCCACCACTCTCGCCCTGGACTCCCAGAGCCTCCCGCTGCCCCGGGGTGATGCTGCTCTGCAGAAATGTGTGTGCAGGGGGAAGAGAGGCTCCGGCGGTGCTGGGAAATGCTGCTTTACTCAGGCCTCGCAGAGAGCGAAGCGCTGCCCTCCCACACACCGGTCCCCACCCTTTTTGCCCCCACACTGGGGCTCTGGCCTCCTGCAGGGCTCTGCAGGATTGAATTTTGTGTCATTTTGCTGCCATTTTGTGTCAGGCAAGGCTTCCTCCCGGCCTGCGCCGGCCCTGCGGATGCGCAGGAATCCGGGCTGGGTGGGGAGGGTGGTGGAGCAGCAGCTGCCACTGCCTGGCTGCGTGTGTCGGTGCCTGGCATGGCCGGGGGCAGAGGTGCGGGCCCAGCTCCGCCCCGGGAGCCCGCGGGCAGCGAGCTGACACCACCCTCCTGGAATCCGTCCTGCTCTACCCAGGGTTGTTGGCAGGCGGGTACCGAATCTTGGCAGCACAACAAGGGAGCGCTGGTTTCTCTGGCATTCTTGGGCTCGTTTGGTCAGGGCGCTGGCATGCGGAGTCACGGCAGCGCCGGCGTGTGCGGTGCCACGGCGCAGGCGGGCGGTGGGGCTGGGGGCTGGCCGGGCTGGCCTCCCCTCTGTCCCTCCGCGCTGGTAGCAGCTTGGGTCTGGCTTTTTGTCACTGGTCTGGGGGCACTAAGTGATGGGCCAAGCTTGACCCTCATTTCTCCTCTCACCTTGGGCTGAGGCAGGGAGACGTGGCCCCAGGACCAGGAGCCACTGGGCTAGGAGGCTGCCAGCCCTGTCACGTACTGGTTTTGGTACTGCTGGGAGTCCCAGCCGTGACGGGGCGATGATGGAGCCCCCCCGCCATGGTCCTGGCCCCCTGAACCAAAGCCAGGCTGAGGACATCTCAAAGGTGAAGCTTCCCTAGCAGGTCTGTGCAGGCTCCTGGCTCCCCGGCGCTGTCTGGGAGGGGGAGACCCCCAGGGCTGGAGATGGAAACCCAGCTCCAGGGTGGCTGCAGGACAGAGCTGGTTCACGGGGCTGGCACGGTGAATAACTGGAAACAGCTGAAGGCAAGGGGCAGCCCAGCCTGGCAGCAGCCCCCCTGGGCACTCTGAAGGGCTGCAGGAGAGGAACGGCCCCCCCGGGCCACTGTCCCCAGCGCTGGCTTCCTGCGGCCGGAGGTTCCCCTGTGCTGTGCCAGCTGGGCAGGGGGCTGTGCCCGGGCACAGGGGGCCCTGCGCACCTGGCCGAGGAGCCCGGGCGTGGGAGGGGAGGCCGGGCCCTGGCAAACCAGCCCGGCTCAGGCGTCCGCGTTCCTCCCTGGATTGGCCCCGGCGAGAAAAGCCCGGCCTTATACGGTCAAAAGAGCCAGCGCCGGCTGCTCCTCCTCCTCGCTGCGAAGGGCTGGGTGGGGCTGTGCATGGGCCCGTGGGGTCGGACATGTTTTCCTCCACCCTGCCCTGCTCTCCCCTCCCTTCTCCAGGTGCCCTGGAGACCATGACACGTTGGCTTCGCAGCCCGCCTGGCTCGTTCCTGGGGCTTGCAGCAGCGGGTGCGGCTGATTGTGCCCCCCAAGAGCTGAGGAGGTGCTGGGGGGGGCAGCTCAGGGTGCCCTTGGGGGGCGCTGCAGAGCTCATCAAGCTCAGGTACAGTCAGGACAGTACAAATCACTGCCTGCCTGATGGCGAAGCCACCTCCCTGCTCCCTGAACTCCCCGTTCTCTGTCCTGGGCTGCAGATTCAGTCAGGAAAACTAAGTTATACCCCCCTCAACTTGGTCCCCTCTTGGGCTGCAGGCGAAAACAAACAGGAGAAACTGAGGCACAGGTTTGTCTAAGATCATGCAGTGACAGAAAATTAAACTCTCATCTTTGCCCAGGACAGGGGGAATCGCTTTGCCCAACAGCTGGTTTCTTGGGGTGAGCCGCTTCGATCCCTGGAAACGGCTGTGCCAGACCTGGAGTTCCAGGCCTGGAGATGAGCCTGAGGGTCTGTCTGTCTCCTCCTGTCTTGTGCCCTTTCTCTTGCAGTCGCTCCAGGCGTGAGCTGGAACCAGGGGAAGCTTCTGTGGGCAAAGCAGGACTTGGCAGCTTGAACTGGGCTGGGAACTGGAGTGGGCCTGGGGGTGGGACGAGGTGCTGTGGAAAGTCTCTGGAGCTCTGGGCCATCCTTTCTCCCCCCAGGAACTTTTCCATCTCTCTTCCCACGTGTTTAACAACATGTGGAGGGACTTTTTCCCGCCCCCCCTCTGGTACGGAGCGTGAACTGGGCTTGTGCCAGGTTTCCCCCGTCTGAACTGACTCGTCTCTGTGAGCCTGGCCCGGTGCCCTGGGGAGCCCTGGGCTGTCTGACCGACCCCAGACCCACGTCCGGCTTCAGTGGGAGCTGGGGGGGTGCCCTCTGCTTCTGCCCAAAGGGGCAGCCCTGCGTCTGGGGGGGAAAGGAGAGGTGGGAGGAGAACCAGAGGGGCTCCGCGTGCAGCTGGGCGGCTGCTTCATGGGGAAACAGCCGAGTTTCCAGAGGAAAACCTGCTTCATCTCTTTATAAAAAAGAGACCCCCTTCCAGAGGGGTCAGGCCGCGCAGCCCCCAGCCAGGGCGTTGGGTGTGGGTCACCCGAGCCAGACGCTGCGGAGGGGCAGGTGACACGTGTGTTCCCTGGGCTGGTGGAGCTGATGGAGGGAGGAGGTGCTCGCTCTCGGTAACTGCTGGGGGCTGCTTTGCCTTCCCCCGGCAGATCCCCAGCCTGACTCGGAAGCCCACAGGGCTCCGAAGGAACAAGATCTCGGTCTGTGTGTGGTGACGCGGGTCTGGGCCAGCCAGGCTGGGTGCCAGGTGTGATTTCCCCCAGGACGTGAGCTCCGGGTGGGTGAGGAGCACACCGCAGGATCGGACAGACCTCTGTGCCTCGGGCTGCCCTCGCGGCCATCGTTACACCCTCTTGAAGCACGCAAGGAAGGATGTGGGCCACGGAGAATCACAGAAAAGACCTTTAAGATCATGGGGTCCGGCCGTGTTTATCGCTCTTCGGTGTCCTCTTTCTCAGGGCCTGGGAGCTCTTTTTCCAGTCCCCTGGCCGGCTGGGCTGGAAGGAAGGAGAGGGTTGTTTGGGATGTGGCAGCTGGTGGGATCCAGGGCTTGCGGAGGCCTCTGAGGAGTTTGCACTGGTGCCACCTGCCCAGGAGAGGGAGCCTGGAGCTCACACTTGGGTGTTGCCACCCCGGGAGGCAGCGCAGAGGAAGGCGGCGCCCTTAGATGTGGTCTGGGGCTGGGAAGGCAGCAGAGGAGCCCTGTCCTTCCCCCCCGTCTGCTCCAGCTGTCTTGCGGTCTCCAGTCCGGCTGCTGTTGTGCAGACGTGAACATTCCCCTGGAGCTCTGCCCCACCAGCGGCAGCTCTGCCCCCCGCTCTCAGCCTTTATCTGTCCCTGGGCTTTGCCCCTGGGCTTTGTCTCGCAACTGGGCCATGTCCTGATGTCTCCTTTCCCCACACTTGGGCAGATGCTCCGATCTTTGGCTCCAGACAGGGTTCGGGATCATTGGGAAGCCTCTTGCAGTTGAAACTGAAACGGCTTCACCTGGAGATGCTTTGGTAGCCGATACTGCGGCTGAGCTCTCTGTGGCCCACCGACCCCCTGAGCAGCAGCCAAACCTGCTGGCCACTGCGCTGGCTTAGCATCCTCACCCCTGTAGGACTGTCCCCACCACCCCAGAGGGGACCCTGAGCTGATAGTACCTCCGGGTGTTCCTGCAGGACTCCAGGAATGGGTGTGCTGCCCTTCACTGTGCAAACCAAAAAGGTACAGAACTTCCCCAGGGAATTTTCCAGCGGGTTTAGGGTTGCCTGCGTCTCTGGTGTACAAAGAGCTACAGAAATGAGCCCTGAGGAAGGGGCTGGTCCTTCAGATGAAGTCAGTGCCTGAGGGGGGAGGATGGGTGTCCTGAAGCAACGTGACTATCTCGGGCACAGCTCAGCTCCCATCAGTGGAGCGTAGGAATTATTCTGCTGCATAAAATCGTTGCCCTGGTCCGATGTGGCTTGATCTACGCTTTTCAATTGTCAGTGGGGAAGCTGAGGCACAGAGCAGTGAAGTGACGGAAACAGTGAAATAGTGAGTTGGGTCCTTCTCTCCTGGGTCCCAGAACAGGGAACTGAACCCAGGAGTCCAGCTTCCCAGTCCCCTGCTCTGGCCTCAGGGCTCTCCCCCAGTCCACTGGGTAGTGAAGACTCAGAAGCAGCAAAAAAACCCCAAACCCCTCCTAGGGCAGGAGGGAAACCGGAGGGAAACTCTCTGCCTGCAGGGCTGGGCTGCTGCTGAGCCCCTGCCCTTGCCAGCCTGGCCACGAGCACGACCACCCTCTCCTCCAGTTCCCCCAGGTGGAACATTCAGGGCTCCCAGTCAGGTTTCAGCCTGGGCAGCACTAGCTCTGTGTTCACCTTCCCCTGCGCTCCCAGAGCCGCTGCCCCACGCAGCCCCACGAGGCAGCCGGGCTCTCCAGAGCTTCCTGCGTCTCCTGGCCTCAGCACCGTCGGTGTGGCAGCTCACACAAAGCCGGCGTTGTTCTCCAGCTGGAAGGGAACCGGTCGAAGGGCTCTGCTGGGACCTGCCTCCAGGGGAGGCTCTGCGCCAAAGTGCCACCTCCTGAGCTGGGAACAGCCTGTACCCCTGGGAGCTCACCCACAGCCTCCCCTCCCATCCCTGCCAGCTGAGAAAGCAGATTTAACAGCTGGGGGCTGGCCTGGCCCGTCCTCCCCCCCGCTGGCCTGGCACCCCTTGAGCTGACCCCAGAAGCGCAGCGTTCCTCTCGGGCGGGCAGCAGACAGCGCAGCGGGGACGTTCCCCGTCTCAGGCCTGGGGCCTGGGCAGGGTTGGGTCTCCCAGGAAAGTCTCTTGGGAGGAAGGAGCACCAAGAGAGCCCCCGAGCTCTGGAAGAGCCCCTCTGTAATGAGGACCTGGGTGGAAGTGTGCTTCCCTCGGCAGCGCTGAGCGCCCCGAAGCCTCGGCTCTGCGGCCGCCCCTCCAGCCCCGTGAGCTTCTCCCTGGGGATGCGACCAAAGAAATTACCTGGGAAGCACCTTCGGCTTCCTTGGGCTGCCAGAGTTTAGCCAGAGCCCTCAGCCGAGACCCGCTGGTAGCTGGGGCGGGAACTGCGGGTCCAGGTGGGCTGAGGTAAGAAACGGGGCAAACACCAACGCACCGTTTTCCGTGTGACACTCAAAGCTTTATTCCAACAGCCGCGGCCCCGGCGAGGGCTGTGCTGGGCGCAGAGGCACTGCGGTCGTTGTCTGTCCTACAGAAACGGGGAAGTACTGCGATGCACCTGACGGAAACGGGACAAGAGGCTGCCGACAGCTCCGCCTGCGGACTCACATCTGGGAACTCACGGGGGGCTCGTGGCTGAGGCCGGAGCCCGGGCCTCATGGTGGGAGATACTGCAGGGCCCCGTCTGAGGTCCTTTGTGCAGGAAACGTCTGTGCGGAGGACGGAACATCCCCCCGCCGTGCTCGCAGGGGGATCTGGTGTCTCTAGTAGCTCTGGTGAGACCTGGCTGGTGTCAGCCAGGGGAGGTGGAAGCTGCTACATAAGGTCAGCAAATACAGACCAGTCCTGCTCGTTGTGGTTAAATGGGAACCAGTGAATAGCCCGTTTGAGGACCCAGCACTGCCGAGTGTGGAGGGCCCTGAGGTGAGGCAGGCGGAGCCGCTCTCTGGGCGAGGCGGCTTCTGAAAATAAAAGCTTGGAGGAGTTTTAGCTTTGGTGGCCTGGAAAGGAGTGAGGGGCCACCCAAAAGGCAGGAAAATCGGTTAAATACTCTGAAGTGGCCAAAGATCCCCCAGTACAGCCAGATGTGCAAATCCAGATGTGGCAAATCCAGATCTGGCTCGGGTTGGTTACCTGCCTCTCCCCCCCAGCTCGGTTTGGAAGGGTCGACGCTGCCTTCTTCTGACAGCCTCGCCAGCGAGCACCTCACCCCGAGCAGGACTGAGAGCGGGGAGGGCTTTGTGACCCCGGGGAGTTGGATGGGCCACAGCCAGCCTCGGGCTGCCCGTGTGACGATGGTTTCCCTCCTGCCCCATTTCCTATAGGTAGAGCCCAAATCCTCTGGGGAAGGAGGCCTGGAGAGGAAGGTGCTGGTGGGTATCGGGGTGGGAGAGTCTCTAAAACCCTGGGCTGGATTCTGCTTGTAACTGGTAACAGAGCTGTTAACTGGGGTGTTGTAAAGACAAACAAAGAGACACCAGGGAGCGGCCTCTCGTCCGTGTCCCTCAGACGTTGGCTTGAGTTCAGGAGAACGTGCTTTGGCCTCGTTTGGCTGCCGATGCCAACAGCTCGTGTGTTCGTGCTGGGGAGCTCCGGGTCTCCTAGGAGCTCTCCTCCGAGCGCAAGGAGCTGAGCTTTGGCCGGGCGCCGCTGCTGGAGGCATCTGCTTGGGCTGTCGCCGAGCTGTCGCTGTGGCTTCTAGAGAGCAGCTTCTTTGAGGTGGCTCCGTTTGGCTTCACCTCGCTGTTGGTGCTGCCCGGGCCTCTTGTGAACAGCTTGGAGTTCCTCAGGGTGCTGGGAGAAACTGCAGAGGTGGGGGGGAATGAGAGGAGGGAGGTCAGAAACGTCTCATTCACACTCTGCTTCACCAAGCTGTGCGAGTAAAACCACTTACAGTGCTTCGGTCTGGAGTGGACGGTGCTGATGACAGTAGGTATCGGTTGCTCCATGCTGGGGAGAAAGGACAGAGTGTGAGGACATAGTAAACTGCTGTGTTTGGCCTGGAGTTTGGCCCGTGTGATCTGGGCCGCTTGGGTAGAACCAAGTGCATGGTGGGATCATGAAGGCTCAACAGCATCTGGGCAAAGCATCACCTAGTGAAGTACTGGAACCCTCCAGTCTGAGGAGAACCTTTGAGGCTGAGCTAGGTGGAGACTGCTGGGATTTGTTCTTTCTTGGATCAAACCTTCCCTACCGGACTCAAAGCTTGGGGTCTCTGCTTTTTCCCCAGGTGTTTGGGTGCCCCCCTTCTCCTCTGCAGGCCCACGGAAGCCCGGCTTACCTGCTCTCCTCCCCTTCCATCAGCTTCCTGTAAGTGAGGATCTCCACATCCAGGGCCAGCTTGATGTTCATCAGCTCCTGATACTCTTTCACCAGGTGAGCCATGTCCTCCTTGCTCTTCTGTAGGGCTTCTTCTAGGTTGACCAGTTTGGCTTTGGCATCCTTGAGGGCCATCTCGCCATGCTCTCCTGCTTCTTTGATGTGCTCCTCTAAGTACAGGCACTGGGGTGGCAAAGGGAAGAGGGTGGGGGAGGCGTTAGTGGTGGTGGAGTTTCAGACCCCAAGTGTCAGAGTTTTGTCACCCACCCCAGGACATACCTGGCTCTTTTGGGACACGATGCAGGACCTCAGCTTTTGGATCTGTATGTTCAGGTCCGCGATCTCCCGTCGGCTGTCAAGGAGGTGCCCCCCGTAGGTGCCTGCTTGGCTGCTTCCTTCGTTCAGCTGCAGGAGAGGTGGAAGAGAGGGGGTTATCTGCTCTGCTGCAGCGAAGGAGCCTGGGAGGACTCCCACTGCCCTTGAGGGGAGAAACAGGGGTGTGGAAGGATTTAGGGCGCGTTCTCCTCTCCTCTCCTGGGTGTAGCTGTGCCGGGGTAGAGCACACTGTCTCGTGGGGTTAAACACATTCTTGCGCTCTTTGGAGGAGACACCAGTAGGAGGTCATTTGCATCTTGGGTGGGACAGGCTGCCGTGGGAGATGTCCTCGTGTCCTCACCGTTCTCCGCTGGCAGCATGGGGAGCAATGAATCTACTAATTTACACCCCGAGTTAGGAAGGGTTGATCTGGGTTAGCACCCTGTCCCTCCCGCTGCTCCCGGGTGTCTCCTGTCCCTCCACACCCTGCTGATTCCTGTAGTTTCTAGGCCAGCCTCTCTCCCCCTTTCCCTGTCTCTCCCCACTGTCAATCAGATAAGGAGACAAATACCTTTCTCCTGGTGAGTGCTTCAGCCTCCTCCCAGCTCCGAAGAGCCAGGGCTTCGTACTGGGCCCTCACTTCTTCCACAATTCTGCTCAGATCCAGTTTGCAGGTGTTGTCAATTCCCAGTACAACAGAAATGTCCTTGATTTCCGTTAGCAGCTCCTCGAGTTCCTGAATAGCAAAGAGAGAATAGGGGTGAGATACCAAGTTGTCAGGAGGGAGCTGAGCCCTGGCAGATCCACTGGGCTCAGTGAGGCAAAGCCTCTCCCACGGGTGCTGTGGAGGGGGGCAGATTTCCCAGGTTTTCAGCCTCTGAAGTGTGCAGCGGTATTTTCTCCATAAAATCCGGGCTCAGGTTGGGGTGTTGGTTTGGAGCCTTTGGATGCAATCGGTTACGAGTCTGACAAAAAAAAAATAGTGCATCTGTGCAGCATCACGAGCAGGTCGATGGGACAGATGATGGTGCTTCTGGATCCCTCAGGGTTCAGGGGGTGGGCATGTGTGTCTTGGGCAAGAACTGGGGCAGCGAGAAGCATTCTGCAGGCTGAAAGGTGCCTTTGCCAAGCTCTGCTGCAGTGTCCAGAGAGGCTACGGCGGCTACTCGTGTTATTATGGTCTGCTTTGGGTCTGGAAGGGAGAAACAGGACCCTTCTCTGAGCACATCCATCACTATCAGACCTGTTCCACTCCCCAGAGCTGCTCTCGTGCTGGGGAGACTGGAGCCGGGGTAGGGGAAGCGGGAAGACACAAGCTGCCGCAGCCTGGACTGGGGTCTTTGCTCTTCAGAGCTGACTCGGTCACGGTGATAGAGAAAGAGGCCAACAATGAACACAGACTCCCCACAGTCAACCTCAAAAGGACTCTTAATCCCTGCCTGGAAACTGCAGTCGGGTGGTTCGTATCCGGGCAAGACCCGACCTGATGTTGGGCAGATTCGCTCGGAGCTCCCCCCAGCCTCAGCCTGGTCCTGGGGGTGTCCCTCACCCCTCGCCGCCATTGCTGGGAGCAGCAAAGAGCCCTCCCCAGCTCCTCACTCGATGGGTTTCTGCTTCCCTTTTGTCTGAGGGTTCTCAGCTCTTTGAGAAGCATTTGTAGACTCTGTTCCTTCCCTGGGTGGGGAAACAAAGGGCGCCCTGACGTGGTGATTCAACAGGAAAATACCCTCCACGCTCCCAAAGAGCAGGATTACCAGCGTGCTTTTTCCCACTGGTCTTTAATCCTTGAGCCTCTTTGTTCGTCTTCGAGCAGGTTAAGAGCTGTATGGGAAAAGGGAGGTTGGTTGCTGGTACCTGCGCATCCTCTTCCAGGGGAAAAGAAAAGAACCTGGTGGTTTATTAACGAGGCTAAGATTTTCTTCTGGTTCACACCGACATGCTGTGGGCAAAGCTGCCCAGCACAGTTTTCCTCCTCTGCCCTGCCGCGGGGTTTGTATACCTTGATGTCACTCAAATCAACAGGTTTGGGCAAGAAAAAGACTGACCCGAAAACGAGTTGTGGAGGGAGAGGGCAGAGGGAGGGCGGAGGGTCATTTCTTTGCGTGAAACAGGGGTTAAAAAAATGCAGCGCTGTGCCAGGAGGGGGATGCGGAGCCTGGAGAAAACAATGCTGACAGCAGGGTCCGATTTCCCGCTACCCCTGAGGATCACCTTGTGCCAGGAACAATTTATCATTTTAGAGACGGTGAAGTGATGGTCAGTGACAGGCAGGACGTGGTCTGATGCACTGCTGATGCTGTGCAGGGCCTTCTGCCTCCCCGTGCCTCAGCTTCCCCCCACGGAATGTTAACATTCCTCTGACAAGCATCTTAATGGCTCCTATCGGTAGAGTTTAGTCAAACCGTCGGTATTCCCGAAACACCCCGAGCCTGCTGGGTGACATCGCGCAGCTCTGAGTAAGCGGCTGTAATCGCTTCGCCCTGTTTGCGCAGAGGCACGCGGCAGCCCTTGGGTCCGGCTGAAGGGCTGCGGCCTCCGTGTCCTCCCCCCTTGCCGAAGTCAGCCCTGACTTTGCGCTTCTCGTTTGATTACAGAATCAGCTGGTTGGAAGAGACCTGTAAGCCCCCCCAGTCCCAGTGTGCCCCAGCACCGCCAGGTCGCCACTGACCCCTGTCCCTCAGCACCACCTTGACCCGGCTGGGAAACCCCTCCAGGGACGGGGACTCCACCACTGCCCTGGGCAGCCTGGGCCAGGACAAGACAACCCCAACGGGACAGAAATGGCTCCGCAGGGACAACCTCAACCTCCCCTGCAACAGCTGGAGGCCGGTTCCTCTAGACCTGTCAGTTGTTACATGGGAGAGTTGTTTAATTGGAAACGGAGCACGTTGGATTGTGGCAAAGAGCTTCCGACACCTCACCCAGGTCCTGTTTTTTGAGAGCGAACCTTCCTCGGAATCCTGACAGAATAATGCTCAGCTCCCTCGTGACCTGGCGCGCTTGGTCTCAAGGCCAACGCTGTCGGCGGGGTCTGGGAGCTGAGCCCCAAACCAGCCAGCTCGGGAGCTGGGCGTGGGTCCTGGCTGGAGAGGGGAGACCCGCGGGAGCAGCCTCCCTGCCGTAGCTGTGGGGCAGAAGGAACCTCCCGATCCAATTCACAGGGAGCTGGGTTAGTGGAGAGAAGGGGATCAGCTCAGGAGACCCTGCCTTAAGCCGTCTCGAGGTTGTCTCCACCACCATACAGCTCCCCCGGCCAAGCTCTCATCTGGGTGTAAATCTGGAACAATGACCTCTCGGTGGTGGAACTGTCCACAAAAACGCCATTTTTATTGCACGGTAGCTGGAGTGTTCCCGGGCCGTTCCCCCCGCTGCATTTTTACCTGCTCATAGATGGTCTTTTTCAAGTCCATCAGCTCCTGGAGCCCGTTGAGCTTTACCTCCAGCTCAGTCCTGTGCAAGGTGCTCACGTCTAAATCCTGCAGGAGAGGGAGGGTAAATTAATGAACAGTTTGTCTTGAGTGTGTAGCAAGAGGTGTCTCCCGCTGCCACCTCTCCCCCAGCAAGTGCCCTCTTGCGAAGCCGCTCTGCTGCCCTACAAGCAGGGGCTTCCTTTGGGGACCTTTTTCCTCCGCAGGTTTGGTTTTTTTATTGAGCGAGCGCTTCGGTGGCAGCCTCAGCTGAGGCAAGTGGAGAAGGAGACAGGCAGGGCTGGTCCGTACCCCCTCATCTTTTGTTCACCACAAAAATCACGGGTTATTGAAAGCTCCGGTGCCGTCCGCAGAAGTCACCAGCGCTGCCCCTGCCGGCTGATGAGTGTGTCAGGGAAAACGTGCAATTAGCCCTAACGATCGTTTGCGGAGAACGTTTCCTCTGTCTAACAATCCCCTGCGTTCCTGCCCCTGGGATTTTCTGGGCGTGTGCACAAGGCCCCCCCAGCTCCTTCTGGGGCGGGATGTTTAACCAGGGTGTGGCCGCCCACAGGAAACCAGAGCAAACACAGTTATCGATTTCCAGCCTTTCCCAGCCCGTGGGTGTCTCTGAGAGAAAAGGTGCTGCCTCCCTCCCAGGAGGGTGCTGGGGCGCAGAGCCCTCCGGGCCAGGCCTGACCACCCGCGGCTGGGTGCAGGCGTGGGCTGACCTGGTCCCCCGGCGCTTCCACCAGGAGCCGTGGGCTTCTCTGAACCACAGGCGGCCCAGAGTCCTTTTCCTCGGGAAGTGGTGGCTGTGGCCACCGCTCTGCTGTCCTCCTCGAGACCTGGTTACCCCACAGAACACCCACGGCACAAGGACGCGGTCCGGAGCCAGCTCTTGGCTGAGCTATGCTGCACCGTCCGGCCTCTCCAGCCTCCTCTGTGACCACACAGAGCTGCTGTAGAGCCCGACCCGCTGAAAAGCGTCTCTTGCCACTGACCTTTTTGAGCTCTGTGAAGGTGTATTCCATGCCGCTACAGAGGCGAATTTCATCCTCGTACCTAAGGAGAGGGAAAAAAGCAGTAAGGAATTGCACACGGCGGAAGCCTCTGGGATGCTTCAGGTTGTCTTTCTGGCCCCCAAAAGTGTTGATGTCAAGGTTTGCCACTTTTACTGTGATGTCCCACCTCCCTGAGATACACTGGACAGCAAGGAGGGAGGTCTCTCCGGTGTGGGCATCTTCAGACAGGAGAGAGGATGCCAAGCTGCCACGTCCCAGCTGCTCCGTAGGAGCACCATGAGCACCTGAAGTCTAAAGAGCCCCAGAGCAGAGAGAGCTTTACTTCTACCTTAATTTGAGGGCTGAGCAACCTCAGGTTACCTCGTTTTACCTACATTTGCCACAGAAAGAGAGAGTAGACGTGAGAGGTGGGGTGTGGTGAGGTATTCTCCATGAAACCCAGCCGCATGCCCAAAGACTCCCAAATTTTCACCCTAAGCCTTTTTCCTCTGTTTCTTTCAGGCATCCCCAGCATTTGATTTCTGGAGTCTCAGAGTCTTCGCAAGGGAGAAAACTTTGTCTTGTGAAAATTCCAGCAATGCCGGAAGGTGCCATAACTTATCCTGAGCGTAGCACCATTTGTGAAGCAACGCGGGACCCGACAAAGCAGTTGGTGGAAAGCAGAGCTCCCGGAGCAGAAGGTAACATCAACCGGCCGGGATCGGGTGGAGTCCTAACGGCTGAACATCCAGAGGACCCAACCCGCAGGTGTTGAGGGCAGGTTTGATGAGGCAGGACCAGGACAGCAAAGACTCAGTCCAGGGGTAGAAGCTTTTCTTCATGTCCAGCAGACACGAGAAGGTGCCTTAGGGAGTGCACCAACCCTCGGTGGCTCCTGGGAGCAGCACGTGGCTCGCCCCGGTGCTGCTAAAAGCAGGTATCTGACCAGGGAGCCACAGGGTCTCTTTAGGCCCTGGTGTGTCACCAGCAGCGTCGGTCCATGTGTCACGAGGAGCATTGTGTGATGGGTGTTGGGCATCTCCCACGGTGCTGCTGGACACACTTGGGGAGTGTCGGTTCTTCTGCTGAGACCAGAGCAGGCTGCGCTCTCAGGGAGGTCGTGGCTTCCTGCTCTGCCGCGATACCTCAGGCTTCTCTTGGCCTAACGTGCCTGCAGCCTTTCCAGGCTGTGAGCTAAACCTTTTGGTGCTGCTCGTAGGTGTCACCAAACCGGCCGAGACCTTTGGGAGTGAGGTAAAACGGCATCTCCCAGCAGTGATGATGCTAAAACTAGGAGTGACAGCCACATGCTTTGGTCTGGTGCAGCATCACTCCAGTGACTCCCAAGAGCCTTCCCTGCTGGTACAGACCTCGAGGAGAAGGAGGAGCTGAGCCTGGGGCAGGAGATGGGGAAGGTACCGGGAGCGCAGCACAGGGGCCGCATTGCAGGGTCAGAGTTGACCTGAGATATCAACCCCAGCTCCCTGGAGCCGTTCCTTGCTCAACGGGGGGTGGTGCGGGCAGGGGGGATCTGGCAGTCACAGGCTCTACAGTTCAGGCGCTTTTGGGGTTCCTCTTGAGAACCTCTGTGGTGTTGAACTCCCCCTCTCCTTGCCTGCGTTTCTTAGGGCAGGCAGTGGCTACCGAGACTCACCCGTCTGGTTCCTCTGCTCTTCAGCTGGAACGTTAGCCACGCTGCCAGCAGCTCTGCTCTGCCCTTAATTACAGCCTGCCACTCTCCCTTCAGCCTCGCTGCCTCCCAGCCCAATCCCAGTCTGTCCCAGCCTGCCGAAGCAGCTTCACACATTGCCGGGTGCTGACATAATCTGGCACATTGAACAAACACCGCTCCTGCCTGAAGGAGAGCAGGCCCAGCCAGCCCAGCGTGCTCACCGCAGGGCTCCAGAGGGACCTGGTGGCCAGGAGCTGACTCACCTGGGGATGGAGCATTCCACAAACACATTACACCACTTATCTCCTTAGAGATAATCCTCCAGCAGCCATGCATTGAGGCAGAAATCCACCCCATCTTCATTCAGGCACTTAAGACACGCTTGAGACAGGCGTCTGGTTGCCTTGGGCTTCTTCTATAGGCAGCGGAGCAAAATCAGAGGTGAACCAGATCTCAGGCAGGTCGTGTTCCTCTCTGGATGTGCCTTCAAGACTACTTTAGGGTCAAGATATAGTGGTGGGATGAATCCGAGCCTGGTGGCATGAAGTTAAGTCAATCTTCCTCTGGTGGAGCAAGGAGATGGGGCAGGAGGTGGCTGAAAACCAGCTGTGGCGGTTGGAGGTGGAGGGGTGCTGACTGTCTAGTCTTCAGGTGGCAGGATGTGACCAACACGGGCCCTGGCTCTCGGAACTGGATCCTTGTGGAGCTGCCTGCCCCGTGGCTTCCTGCGGTATCTCCCCAGCGTCACACCGGAGTAGGTCAGCACGGGCAAAACTTCCTGGCCGCCTCATTCGAACAGGTCTTTGCAGGTGCAAGTCACACATGTGGGGAGCTGGAGCAAACGCTGGGGCAGATGTGTCCCTCTGGGCAGTCGTGCCTGTTCGGGTGTTTTGGTGTTTGGGTTTTAGCTTGACTTCCTAAAGAAGCCGGGCTTGAGGTCCTGTGCCAGCCTCTAACCCGCCTCCCTGTCCCCTCTCCGTTCCACTCTGCTTCTGGAGTCACTGGGCAACGGTGACCTCGTTTGAGAACCTCGTCTGAGAACCTCGTTTGAGAACCTCGTCTGAGAACCTCGTTTGAGAAGGGGCTGCAAGCGTCCCAGCTCCGTAGGGTTTTGGAAAGCAGCCCCTGGCTAGAGAAGACAGACGGGTCACGGCCCTATGGAGGGGCACTGCCAGGCATGTGTCACATCTGAAGGGAGCTGTTGGGTGGTCACCGTGTGTGTGGCAGGTCTCACGTGCTGCAGGTCTGGTGAGATCATCACCGGTTAAATGAGCCAGGGAAGTTATGCGCTTTTCCTCCCCCAAATAGGTTCCCTTGGGAAAAGAAACCTCCAGAGGAGTTGGAAGCCTCCAAAATTTGCATGGTTTAGGCAGACCATTTGCTCCAGAAAAACAACTGGGCTGAGGCAGCCTCCACGCAGGACGTGGCGGAGCCGGCGTGGGTTAGGAGCGGGTTGGATGGCTGCCTGGAGAGGGCACAGCAGAAGCAGCGTTTCTCTCGCCATGAATCACTAACCGCGGGAAGCAGCACGGCGGGTTGTCACCACCACAGCTGGCCTCCCGCGCTGGCTCGGGGGGGTGACAGCACCCAGTGATGGGGGGTTTGCTGCATAAGGCCCCCCCGGCAGCGCTTGTGGCTTCAGCTGACAAACGGGAGAGGGCGGGAGCGGGAGGCTCCGCTGGAGAAGAGGAAGAGCTTTGAGGAGCAGAGTCGTTTCTGAACGCGGTTGTCCCATGGCTGCATAATCCCTCAAAGCGGAAGCTTCTCCAGACCAACACTAGTCATAAGCTGGTGCCCACTGTGGATTCTCTGCTGTCTCATACCACACGTGTGCACGCGCTGTGTCCTCATCTCCTGGTGGGGTGGGTTGCTGGGTCCCGTTCCTCTAGACAGTCTCTTTGTTTCATTTTGAGGGGTGTCACGTCCCTCTCGTGGGGAGATACCGCAGGAAGCCACGGGGCAGGCAGCCCCACGAGGATCCAGTTCCGAGAGCCAGGGCCCGTGTTGGTCACATCCTGCCACCTGAAGACTAGACAGTCAGCACCCCTCCACCTCCAACCGCCACAGCTGGTTTTCAGCCACCTCCTGCCCCATCTCCTTGCTGCACCAGAGCAGGTCAGCACAGGCAAAGCTTCCCGGCCTTCCCACACAAAAGGGTCTTCGCTCGCGCGGATCGCTCATGTAACTGGCCAAGAAACATGGGGGAAACGCCGGGACAGCCTGTCTGTACAAGCACCTTTAGCCTTAAGATATCAGGCTGAAAACTAAGTGAAGTGCCAGGTGAAGGCAATTAATGAGGCAATTAATGAGGCAATTACTGCGCCCAAATACGAGCACAGACTGCGAGAGCAGATATGGGTGACTGATCCGACACCTTTCCACCAGCCCAACCATTTCCCATCTGGATTTCCCTGACTGTCAGGGAATAAACCATTCTCTTCTATAATGGCGGGGCCACAGCAGTTTCTTCCTGGAGGAAGTGCAGGGAAAACCGAGTGCTCCAGAGAGGGGTGACAGGTCTGAACCCTCACAGGACAGGGAGTAGATGGCGCAGTCTGTGTTGTGGCTTTGAGCCAGGCTCGGGGTTGTTGCCCATCGGCAGAGCATCAGTGAGCCCAAGTCCTGCAGTGAAACCAACCCCTAAATGAAGAGCAGACCGACACCCACCGTGAGGGTTTAGTACTTCCAGGCTCCTGGGTACCAGCACCTCCCTTCTGGCAGGATGCTGAGCAAGATGATTTCAGCGTAAGGTCAAGAACCAAACTCCTGGTTCCTATTGCTGCTGCACCACCACTGAGCTCGAGTAAGACACTTAATGTCTCCATTAATATGTCGGTAAAGCGGAGGTGTGGGGTCCTCCCCAGACACGTTGAGTAACTGGTTTAATCAAGGTCTGCAGAGACTTTTAAGATCCTTGGGCTAAACTCTCTGGAGAGGCCGCCGCTCTTATTGCCGCGTCACTTCGTACATCAGGAACAGGTTTGGGCTCTTATCGCCGCGATGTCTATCAGTGCCGGTGGAGATGCAGCCCCGCAGCAGCCCTGTTCGCTTATGGCAGAGCCTGGACACGGCTCCGTGCTACCAGTCAGCCTGCGGGGAGCTGGTGTGGGCAGCTGGGTGTGACTGTAAGGGAAAGCATCTGCCTGTGGCTTCAGCTGCGGGATGCAAACGGCCCCGGGGATAAGAGCAGCATTGTCTTCCGTGGCACATCTCACACTCTTATCGGAACATCTCAGAGCACTTGGCAAAGGCAGCTCTAAGCGGGCGGCAGCTGGTCCTGCCTTAAACCCGCAGCTGCTTCAAGAGGTTTTCTGGGCTAAAGTCTGACTTTTTGGTCAAAGCAGGATTTTGCATAAGTGTTGTGGGTGAAGGGGGAAGGAAGGGACGTGTGTGAATGCGGAGCAGCCTGGAGCCGTAGAACGGTTTGGGGAGAACGAACGTTCTGGTTTGTGATAATAGCGAGAAGAATGAATATTTCTCCAGTTTTGTGCCGGTCATTCCCCAGAGCTGTTCTCTGGCCTGAGGCGTTTCCCACCTGCCTGGTGCCCTTTGCCATCTCCCGTTTTATGGGTTTTTCCTTTCATCTCCAGCTACTCAGGAAGAGGCTGCGATGCCGATGCCGACTTGTCAAAAACACGGTCTGCACACACCGAACTAGGACTTTGTTCCTGGGGGTAACAGGCTGGTGTGTTAAATCTATCCCAGCGCCGAACCGATGCCCCCCATAACACCTTCCCCGACCCCCGTAACACCCCGCTAGGCCGGACACCTACTTGCTTCGGAAGTTGTCCATGGTGTTCAGGACCTTTGTCAGCTCCGACTCGAGATTTTCCTGCTCGTAGTTGAGCGCCTTGATCTCCTGACTCATTTTGCTCATGTACTCATCATAGATGGCCTTGATGTCCGACTCGGAGTGGGAGTTGTCTTGATCCTTCAGGAAGTTCCATCTTGTCGTCAGGACCTTGTTCTGCTGCTCCAAGCACTGGACCTGCGGAAGAGGTTTCAGAGATGTTAGTAACAGCGACACCCAAGTCAAAGCTGGCTGCTCCAGCAGGGCAGGAGGCAGTGACCGGGAGACCTTCCGAGTAGTGAGAAGCTGCTGGAGTCAGCAGAGAGTTCTGGGTAAGATCGAGAAATGCCCTGAAAATTAGGCCTGAGGATGGACGGTTATAGGGACTTGGGGAGATCTTACAAGTTACCTACAAATTAATTTATTGATAGAACATGTTCACATCAAAGTGGACGAGTGTCTTTTATTAAGTCATTGAAGGATAAGGACTGTTAATGCTGCTCCCCTTTGCCCGTGAACACAAAGGCTGAACATCCACCACAGGTCACGAGGTCCAGGGTGAGTGGCAGTCAGATTTACCACCTCGGAGTGGACAAAGCTGCGATCTGCAGGACACCACCACGGCGGAGTTTGAGCAGTGAATCAGAGTCCTGGTTTGTGCTGTAAAGCAGCAGAGACAAAGGCCTATGGGAGCCCTAGAGAAGCAGCGAAGTAATTACAGACTCCAGTGAGGTCTGTGTGTCTGCTCGAGCGAGGACACGCTGCGTGTCCATCCCCCCATTGGCCGATGGACCTGGCCCTCTTCTTTCCCAGTATTCACGGTTTTAACAGCGGCGCTCGGCGTTTAACAGTTCTCACCTTCAGAGCTCTCAGCTGGCGTCGGTTGGTTGTCCGGCTGCTCTGTGAGCAGAACCAACCTCCTTCGGTCACCTTTTGGGGGGTGATTTGTGAGTTGGCTCCAACAGTGTCCGCCGCTCTGTCTCGGAGCTGGTCAGCGCTGGCACCAAGCCCGGTGCGGTGGGAGCACTGGGGTGCAGGTGCTGGCAGGACTTGGCCTTCAGCTTTGACTTTAACCTTCTGTGGCCCGAAGCAGCATCAGTGCATTGAAGAGGCAGAATTTCCAGCTGCTGCACAGATGCACGTGGGGAGAGACAACGTCTTCCCCAAGATACTTCTTGTCTGAGCAGAGAGCGAGAAGCAGGAGCAGGGAGCAGCCGAGCAAAGCAAGAGCTCCGTGATGCCCACAGCTGGTTTTCAGCAGAAGGGACGCGAGCGTTCGATCTTCCAGGTCTCGCTGTTAGACACCTCATTCATCCTTCCTGGTACCTTAACAGATGGCTGTAGACATCCCGTCAGTGGTCCCGGCTGTGGGTGGCCGCTTTTTCCTGGTACCAAACGAGAGCGGCACCACGGTGTGTGTGCATGAGGCCGGGACCGCCAGGGCGATGCCACAGCAGAGCCAGGAAGGGACATTGCAGGTGGCACAGGTGGCTTCTGGGGCTACCAGGAGCCCATTGGGCCATTTGTTCTCTCCAGCTGAGGCATCTCAGAGATCCTGATAGAGCATCCCCACCTCGGGGCTGGGGTCAGCACGGCTGGGGTCAACCTGGGGGACTGGCCATAGGAAACAGCCTCTCATTTTAAGGCAGCTTCCCCGTTTGCTGCTGGGATGGTAAATGATTGATTGCGTTACCTGTTCTAAGTCCATCTTTGACCCTCAACTCAAGTCCCAGTTCCTGACCCTGCTCCTAATCCTTAGCTGCTCTTTTCCTCCCTCCCCCAAACTCTGTGGTTTCTTTCCCATTCCCAAACCATCCACTGGGCTGAACTGTTGATGTCTTGGCTCCTTGTGCATGTCCATCTGAGCGGAAATTCTTCCTTGCAGACTCTTCTGACATGAGCTTTGCAGCAGAAGAATCACCCAGATCTGGCCTCATTTTCTGGAGAATCATGCCTGAGCACAGAAGTGTCCGAAGCTTGGTCCTCAGCAGCCTCTACCTCTGTGCTGCTCAGGCTAGAGGTAGAGCTGCAGACAGGGGCTCCATGACCTCCATGACTTGGCTTTTCCCTGTCTTCCACCTGGACGTATCTGGGTGGAAAACAAACACCAGCAGGTCTGGAACAGCCTGCTGGAAACCATCGGCAGCGAACTCCTGCAGTCGGAGTGGTCAATTATCTGAGGAATGAGCCGCTCGGGCTGGAGACCATCTGAATTCCTGAGTAAAAAGACAAGTTCCCGTGGACACGGAAGTGTCACTCCTCTGCTCTGGAATGAGGCCCCGGGCAGGCGGCTGAAGAGTGCCACTGGATGTACCACTTGAAGCTACAGCCCTCAAAGCTAAATACGGGAGCTGCCAGCACTGAAGCCAAAGCCACCCAACCGAGGTGTTCGCATCCTCTGTCCCTGGAACACCCTGATCAGCAGGCCGCCAGGTTGGGTTTATCGGGAAAGTGGGAGGCTCTGTCACTTCTTCCACCCCTGGTGGCACGTGGTCTGGCTCACGTACGTACTGTGCCATCTCCCTGCCGCCATCCTCCCTGCTGAGGTCTGGTTGCTGAGCAGGGCTGACATCTGCACAGACCCCGACCCCTCCATCAGGGTAAGCAAGGGCCCAGTCCTGCAGCATCCCACCTGGGTAATCTCCAAACCAGAGGTTCTCCAAGCTCCCATGGCCAAGATCTGCGCTTGGAGAAGCCCAGACACAGAGGCTGTCATGTCCCTGCATCCAGGGTCAGCCCCTGGCACCGCCGCGCGCCTGTTTGCACACGTAGGTGTGGTTGGTTCACAGCTATTCGGTTGGGATGGATGCTGTGGGAGATGGTTCCCCCGCCCTTCTCCTTCCCAGTGTGAATTCAGGTCCTCTCAGAGGGAGAGGTAAAACAAAAAGAGAAATCTCCCCAGCCGGCGGAGCTTGGCATGGAGCGGCTGCGCTGCAGACGGCAGTGAGGCAATCCTGGAGATTACCATCTGTTTACAGAGCACCAGGGCTCTGCAGAAACCTGCCTCGGCGAGATGAGCTGTTTTCCTTTGAAAAAACCTTCTGCCTTCTCATGGATCTTAAGAGATGAAAGCGACACTTTCTTGGCTGAGCGCGCAACCCCTCGCCATGAAAACCACAGGCAGGGAGCTGGGGGGGTCTCCCTTGCCCACCACATCGCTGTGGAGGTGGATTTCCAGCTCTCTTTAGCAGGCGGAGGAGAATGTGAGCCACCTTAATCTGTGTCCCCGCCTGTAGCTCTTTGTCCACCCCAGGAGCCAAGGCCTGCTCGGCGGGGGTGGTCCCCGAGGGCAGGGCTGGCTGTCCTCGCCAGGGACCCGTGGGGTGATGGGTGCAGCAAAGGAGATGCGGGGCTGCCTGATGCTGCTGCCCACGATGCGGCCCAGCATCACCTGGAGATGATGTTTCAAGAGACAGTACTGAAGGATTAACTAATGGGGTAATTAGCCCGACATTCAGAGCCTGGCAGTGATTAGCTGAAGGCCTTGATAAGTCTCCTGAGAGACTGGGCAGCATCTGCTTCCCCACCACCATCCTCATCCCCGTGCTGCGCCGTGCTCCTCAGCAGCTCACCTTACCTTCTCAATCAGGGTCACAAACTGGTTGTTCAGCAGCTTGATGTCCTCCTTCTCCTGCTGCCGCATGGCTTGGAAGTCGGAGTCGATGTCAAGGCGCACGGGGGTCAGGAGCCTCCCGTCGATGGAGAAGGAGGAATAAGAGGAGCATCGGTATCCGCCATCTCCATGGAGGCTGAGCGAGCTGTAGCCACTGCTGGCCACCACGTCGGGACTGCAGCGGCCCAGGCGATCCGGGGACGTGCTGGCTGCTCTCCCTCTGCTCATCTTCCCTGACACCTCCCAGGAGGAGAGGGAGCCACTGGTGAAGGCTTTGCAAGGGTTAGTCATGCTCAGCTTGTGGTTCTGCAGCTCCAGGGGAGGGGAAGGGGAAGGAGGGAAAAAAAAGGCGATGAAGTTTTCGCTCTGCTGCCGCTGCCTCAAAGGGAAGCAGAGCAGTGGCACACCGAGGAGTTTGGTCGGCTCAATTCCCGTCTCCTCGGCTCGTGGGTTGGCTAATGAGTTACAGGCACCTGTTCTCCTATGTTCATTAAACGGAGGAGGGTGGAACCGTTGATGTAATCCAGATCAACCTGTTGGCTTTTTATTTTTTTTTCCCCTCCTCTGTCTGTACCCTCCTTTCTTCAGGAGCTTGTTTGTGTGGTGAGGGCATAGGCACTCGCAGCAAAAACAAATCACTCCCAGGTAATTCGCTGGGCCCCGAGCGGCTGCTTTCCTCATCCTTAAATGGTGAAGAAAGCGATCCGAGGTGCTGGGGCGGACGGCTCTGAGCACGGGGCTGCTCTAGCGCTTGGCACGTGCAGCCTGGCTTCAGCCCCTGGCTGGTGTCCAGCCCAAATCTGCAGGAAGGAATTGTGATTTTTTTATTTTTTCTGTTTTGTGGGGGAGCGTTTAAAATCATGAAGAGTCTGAACTGGCTCTGGGTGGGAGTTTGGAAACGCATCTCAAGCTCATCGTGGTTAGAGGTGCCCGTGGCCTTTCTTTGACCACACAGGCACATCGCAGAAGCACGTCGGGGTGTTTTGGGGGGGATAGGTCTGGATTTGAGACCCCTGGGTGTGGGGATGAAGAGTCCTGAGGTTGTTCACTCATCTGGTCTGGCAGCAACAGAGACCTTCGACACCTCTACACACGAGCTGGATCTCAGAAGTGCCCAAGTCCGTTTCTGACGGCCGCGCTCCCGCTCCTTAAAGCCCTTTAAAAGCCGGTGCTGGAGACACCAAAAACCACTGTCTTTTGAAGAACTCTAGGCAGCGGAGGTGGCACGCCCTTAACTACCCGTTTGGACCAAGGTGTAAATCGGTGTTGGCCATCGCTCTGGAGAGCGTTTTCCTGCCTTAACTCAGTTTCTCGTGGGAAAAATTCTGTTTCTGCCTCGCTTTGTCTATTGGCGTTGTGGTGTTCTCAGGAAGGGGGATGGTCTTGTCTGGCCAAAACTTGGGATTTCTGTTTTGTGGGAAAGCTGCTGTTTTACAGTCTGGTTCTGGAGGACAAGCCAGGAACTCCCCTGCTTGGATCTGTCACAGACCTGCTTCGACATGAAACATGGCTGATGATGATCCAGTTCTTGTCTTGAGGAGGACTTCAGAAGGAAGGTGACCCCTTCCAGTGGAGTTCACCTTTTCTTCAAGCATAGGTTCAATACTTGCCAAGCATGGTGCGATTTCCCAGGGCGTGTCCATCTTCCCGGGGAAATTCGTTCCCCTGATGATCCACTCGAATACCGAGTCCCTCACTCAACGGATCCTCGTCAGGGCTCTTCAGTTTAACCCTGACAGTTTGTTTTAAGGATTAAACCAAAACTTATGGCTGGGAGATGACAAAGCTCGTGGTGAGGTGAGATTATCTCCCTCATTGTGGGCTGCTTCTTCGCGGCTTTGCGGTTGCAGGTACCTCAGTGATCCCGATTAGCATCAGGTCATGGGGTCACCTGGCAGGTTTTTGGCTTTGCCGAGTACCGAGGGCAGTTGTGGTGGCTCTGTAGACATCATCCCTCTGAGGGAAGGAGGTGAAATCAGACTAGTTCAATTTAATAGTGGCTGGGAGCAGCGTTCTGCGCCAGGCTAGGCAGGGTGTCGCACGATGATGGTCCCACAAGATCCCAGGAAGCACTGCTGGTCACCACATCGGCAACTGCGTCTGCCTGAGCGCCAAGCCCTGCTCCCTTCTCCTCCATGCTGACGCCGGATCACGCCCGTGGGTTATCCGTCCAGTTGGGCTGAAATAACATCTCCAGAGCAGAACAGCACAAATCCTCTCCAGGCGATCAGATCTAATTGTAACACGTTGCCTGATGCCTTTTGAGTCCCGATACAGCATCGGGTGCTACGTCCCACCTCCTTTAGGTGCTGGAGGTGGGGGCCGAATCCTGCCGCAGGGAGGTGCAGCAGGGTGGTGGTTTGGAGTTAAAGCTGCCCTTGGTGCTCGGGAAAGGCCGTTTTCAGGGGGAGCACGGGGGCTGTTCCGCTCTGAGGTGAGCAAGGCTTTGTGCTGCTGAGGAGACGCTGCTCCGTGGTATCGCAGGTGCCTCAGCGGTGCAGGGACCTGTCACCCCGTGCTGTCTTCTCCAGGATGGAGAAGGGGCGGCTGCTTCGCCCAGTGGCAGCCAAAGCCCTGCTGCGTGTTTCTGTCCCTCGCTGTCTTCCCTGCCCTATGGGAGAGGCGGTGCTGAGTCAGGGTGTTGCTTCCCTTCCTGCTGATGTTCTCAATGCTCCTCCTCGGCCAGGTATTTGGTTCACTTTGGAACGGGCAGGTCTCCAAACTCGGGCTTTAAGATTTGGCGCCAGCCTTCTTGGTTACCCAAGCAAAACAAGCTAAAAAAAGGTTGGGGACAAGAGGAAGATGGTAACAAGGCGGAGAAGGTTCTGGAGGGTGCGATGAAGGGTCCAGTCACCTCCAGCTAAACTGCTGGGTCCTCCTGCTCCCACAGCGTTGCTGCCCGTGACCTTGCAGCTCCTCTCCTCATCCGTTGACTGGAGTCCTCCCCATCCAGAGGTGCTGAGTGGTCCCAGGATCTCCCGTTCTGGATGCGTCTGGAGCAAGGCCCCGTGGGGCTTGGAGTTTGCAGCGTGGTTGGTTGGCGGGTGGAGGTTTGTGGCTGGGCACAGGGTGGCTTTACATCACGGGTTTAAATTTGGGGGTGCTTAAACCTTTGCAGACAAAACTGGAGAGTCTTGTCACCCTGCCCTTGATACCTGGAGATTTACCCCAGCCATCTGGAAATCACCTTCTAGCATTACTGGCTCGCCGTGTGTCCGCAGAGGTTAATAATTTATTTATCAAGGTTCCATAAGTAGTTGCTGTTTATTAAACATGGGCCATGTCTGAAGCATAAACAACGAATCAGCGTTTGCCCCAAGGAGTCCGAATCATTAAGGTTAAGCAAGACAGAGCCAGTGCTGAGGGACGCAGAGAGCCGCGGCGGTAATGAGTGGGTCAGCAGGACTCGTTTGAGCCTCATCGGGCACGCGAGGAGCGTCTGGACTGGGAACCACGTGCGTTAAGTGACGCATCGCGGGGGAATGGCTGATCCTGTGGCCACGGGTCGGACCAGGCAGAGCAGCTGCAGGTTCCTGGTTCCAGAGAGCCAGGGTCAGTCCTCCAAGTCACCTCAGGTTTAAAAAAAAAAAACAAACCAAGGGGACCCGTTGGCCAAATGGTTGGTTTGTTTTGGTTAAATTTGACCGCCTTCCCTCCTCCTGCGACAGGAGAGGCGCGTCCCTGCGCTGCGGCATAGGCTGGGGACAGCTTGGTCCTGCAGGCTCACAGGCCCCTAACGCTGCCCAGGGCTGGGACGATGGTGAGGGGCTTCGATTGCAGAGACGCTCGAGTTCAGCTCCGTGTCTCAGCCCGCCTCTGCAGCGCCCGCAGAGAAGGGGCTGGGCTGGCGGCGTGCCCACACCAGGGCTGTGGTAGGACAGCCCGGGCCACGCCGGTGACCACAGGGCTGCCGGCTAATTTGGGCACGCCTGTGGTTTGCCACTGTCTGCCCCTCCCCGACCCTGGGGGGCAGTGGGTAGGCACAGAGGGAAGCGCTGCAGCCACCCTGCCCGTGCCGGGATCGGGGCTTGGTGGCTGGGGACTGGAGAGTTTCACCCCAGTCTGTGGGTCTTTGGACCCCGCTTTGGGGGCTGTTTGGGGACAGCTCTGCAGCCTTCCCCAGCTCCTCTTTCCATGCCCACCCACCCTTCCAGTGTCACCGCTCCATCCTCGCCTTCTCCTGTCATTCCCTTTGTGCCTGCCCAGAGCCATCCGCCTCCCCTCCTTCCTCCCTTCGGGTTTCTAGGTGAAACAGTGAGTGGCTCAAACTGCCGCCCAAATCACTTCCCCCAGAACGAGCGTCACTCGCAAAGAATTTATAGACGGGTTTGGGAGGCAGGACGGGACGTGCCCACATCTGCTCCTCGCTCAGGGAGGTTTCCAACCCATCGGCTGCTGCTCACGTAGTTTCCAGGAAATTTCAGGTTTTGAAAAAAAAACCGAAGCAGGACTCGTGAAGTGGGGTGACATCCCTCGTTGCTGCCGGGTGCTGCAGGCTCGTCCCCTCCCGCTGTGGGAGGGGGCTGGGTGACGCCGTCCGTGCCCAGGACTGGGGAAGCAGCTGCTGGGCGCTCAATCCCCCCCGGGCAGCCACATCGAATAAGGGGACTCTGCTTCACCCGCTTCTTTATTTCCTCGGCTGAAGCCTGGCCCAGACTCGGTGACTCTCGTGTGTTCTCACTCGTCCTGTTGGCCATCCTGGGACCAAGTCCCGTGGGCTGTGCTGGGAGCCTGCAGTTCCCAGTTCCCTTCACACAACCCGTCCTGTTACTTTGGCAGATGGTTTCTCCTTTCCCAACGCTCCCGCTTGTAAAAAGAGCGTAACTGAGGCACTCGGCGAGTATTTACTGCCTGGGCTTTCTCAATCCACGCTCGGGCAAATGACTTCATTCCTCTTGGGCAGCACCCAGCATCCACCGCTCCGATTACGATCTGGCTCCCTGCTCTTGTGTCACTTTTAATGAGGCGTTTTGTTGCTGCGCCGTGTCATTCTCACGGGTTTGCAGCAGGAAGCGTCATGGATCGCTTCCAGTGGGGACCGCCAACCTCTGGCTCTCAGGGAGGTCCCGTGGATGTTTGTGAGGCCACCTACCCATTTGGCAACAGGCCAAAACACACTGGGACCGTTTTGGGGGGGAAATAAGACCTAAAACGTCCAGGTCATGGTTGGAAGGTGGACATTTGCGTTGGGAACTGCAGGAACAGGTCCCTTTGCCCCGGGGTGGGCGGTGGTGGCTCATCGCAGCGCTCCCAGCCCGTACTGGAGTGAGCCCAGAATTCAAGGGATGGCACACGAGGAGAGACGTCCCTGGGTGGACGTTTTCTCTGTCAGGACAGGGATGGGGGGTCCCGCTGCTCTCGTTGGGTGGGAGCCACAAGCTGGGGGCAGGAGTGCGGTGGGGATGGGAGAAGGGGACGGTGTCACCGCTCGATGGGGTGGCTGTGCTAGGACAAACTGGGGCATAATTTGATCCCACAAAGATCAAGGTGGGAGCTCCTTGTGCTGGAGAACTGGTGCCTCTAGGCCCCCTCGCTCGTGCCGGCGCTTCTCGGAGGCCACGTGCCCCAATCGTCAGGCAAAAGGTCCGAGTTTATCTTTTTCCCGTCCGTGTATGTCAACTGGATCTCAGTGTCCCCCTCCTGCCACCAGCACCTCTCTGCAATAACTGCACGGCGGGCGGCGGGCCATGCCTACGCCTCACCGCAGCTCTCCTGGTGCGGTTGGTTCTGCCACATACTTCCCCGATGATGCAACCCAGCCCCTGGGCCGCCCGGGCAGAGAGGGGCAGGGCGTCCGGGCAGCTCTGCGCTTCCGCTCCTGCACGGGGGCCCTTGCTGGGCGTGTGGGTTTGGTGCTGGCTTACCCCAGGGGCCGGACAACTCCTGGCTTCTCCTCTTCGCGGTGCAGCGTGCGGTCGGGAGCCACTTGCCGTCCCGACGTGTCTGCAAGGGAGACTTTGGCAGCCAACGACGTGCCCTGCAGCGCAGCTCGGCGGGTTCGCAGCGTGCGGCGCGGGCACGGGCCCAAGTCAGCTCCTCGAGGCAGAGGGAGGAATCGGCCGCTCGCTTGGCACTGACTCGGCTCCCTCAGAGCGGTCATGACGTGGCGCAGCCGGGCTGCGTGTGCCCGTGCCGTGGCCCCACGCAGCCCCACGTGTGTGCGTGTGTCAGGGCCGCACCGGCGCTAAGCCTGGGAGCAAGTCTGTAATCCCTCTTGAACCTGGTACCAGATGTGATTCACCCTGTTTTCAACTCCTGGGGTCAAACCCTGCGCGACTGATTCACGCTGGTGAACGCGGTGAACTGGAAGCTCGGTCCTGCCTCGAAGGGCCCTTACGCCGCCTTTGGTAGAGGTGAAGCTCTTCCCCTGCACCGAGGAGCTGTGCGGCGGCGGGACGCGGGGCGGGAGCATCCTCAGCAGAGCTGTTCTCGCTCTTGGCAGCATTTTTGCTCTTCTCCTTTTCCTGCCAAGCCTCTCTCCTCCCACGCCAGCCTCACGTAACGTGGAAAGCTGCCGCCAGCGGAGCTGGTGGCTGGAGGTGGCTTTGGGGCGCTGGCGGCTGTGGGGAGGCGGCGGCTGGGAACTGGGGCTGGAGGAGGCTCCTCTGAGCAGCCGGCACGGCCCTGGGTAGCCCCAGCTCCAGGCACCGCTGGACCTGCTCTTCCCTCCCCTCCCCTCCCACAGCCCTGGAAAGAGTCGTCCTGTCACCGTGGGCAGGTGTGAGTTAATTATCATTAATTATTATTGTCATCGCTGAATGTATTGATTAGGATGGTGCCACCCAGACACACCACACCCTCTGCTGCCATCAGCACCCAGGGCTGGTCCCCGCGGGTCCAAGGCTGCCGCCCTGCCCTTTGCCCTGGCTGTAAAACCTGGCGCCCAGTCCTGAGCTGGGAGAATACCAGAGGAGAGGCTGGGGTGGGGTTTGCACCTTCCTTTTGGTGTTTCCTTGGAAGCTTCCACCTCTGTCACACCTGGATGAGGAGCCGGGGGCCGGAGCGGTGCCTCTTGCTGGCTGAGATGAAGGACCTGGCTGGCGCGGCCGCAGACCGCAGCCCTGAGCTGGCGCACGGTTCTCCTCGTTTCGGGATCTCCCCTGTTTGCAGTTGTAGGGAAAGCCCCTCGTCGCCCTGGGGGCTGAACTGGCCCCTCTGTGAGCAGAGAGAACCGTCTCAGCTCGGTGATTACAACCAGAATAAATAATTAGTCGTTTGGATGGTTTTCCCTTCTCTTCTCCAGCAAGGCAGCTGGAGGAGGTTCTGTACCCTTTGCTTTCGCCCCTCTGCTCGTCTCCCTCTCGGCCTGTCGCGGAGCGGTTGGTGCGTTCACAGCTTGAGCTGTGCTGGGTGGATCCTGCAAGCTCCCAGACGGGAGCTGAACGTGTCCCGTTCCTGCAGCTGCACGTGGTGGCCCCCGGTGCTTGTCCAGGAGAAACCATCTCTGGGAGCCCTGGCGGGTCCGAACGCCCTCTGCAGCAGGAGGACGCTTCCCGCTGCATCTGGGGGCATGTTTGCAAGCCAGTGGCCTGAAGATCGGAGGGAATAGTCGCAGCCCCACGCTGGGGAGCGCGTTGCTCCGTACGTAGGGAGATGATTTGGGTTTCCCTCCTCCTCTCCCCGTGCTTCCCGCCTGCAGGACGGTTTCTCTAAACCTCCACGTGCGGTTCTGGGTTTTACGTGGCTGGTTTTCTTCCTCAGGAGCATTTATGGGGCACCAGCGCGGTTTGGACAGCTCGGGTTTTGCAGAAGATCTTGGAATTCTGAACTGGGACCAGAGGTGGCGGAGCAGCTTTGTTCCCACGTGGTCACCGGGGTGCAGGGGGTTGTTTGCGGTCGCGGTTGAGAAAGCCAGTCGTTGTCCGCAATGAGGTGGCGCCGAGGGCCGTACAAAGGCGGGTGAACTGGGATGCACCCGGGTTGGATGCGTCGTGCTTTGGGGGAGGTGAGCCCTCGGGCCTTCCTGGACCTGGAGGTGGAGGACCAGTCGGTGCCAGGTGGCTTCGTGCCATTGGCTCTGCCCAGGCTGATGAGACGCAATTCCGATAAGATTAATCTGTTGTTAATGACTGTGAGGTCGTTTCTCTCCTTCCTGTCCACATTCACTTTACAGCATCACTTTAACCGCAGCATGAACCAGGCCCACGAACTCCTGCCGGGGAGCACTGGTTTTATTTCAGCTCCCGTACAGTGGCGGTTCCTGACTGCCGCCGAGTGACCTCGCGGGCTCCGTCTGCTCCCAGTGGTCCCATTCGTTTGCAGCTGAGTTAATTAAAACCGGAACGCGGGAAGATCTCGTGCCACGAGGAGCGCGCAGGGGTGGTTTAACCGAGGAGAGCACCAGGACTGGGGAGAGAGGAGCAGCAGCAGCGGTCCGACGCGCTGGTCAAGACGCAGCCTCCGACTTGTCACCCTCCTTTAACCCGGGAAGGTTTCTGGCTGTGGCAGCGTGGCCGGAGGAGGGATGGCTGTAACCGCCCCCTGTTCTGGGCTGGCCCGGCAGAGACGGGCTCCGCTCGGCCCTGGCCGCGGGCTCCGGGCCCTGGGAGCATCCAGGGAGGTTACGTCAGAGCAGCTTGAACAGCCCCATGGGTCCATCGGGCAGGACTCCAAAGTGCCTGTGACTTCCTGGGGACAGAACATGGGTTTTCTGTTCTCTCCTGAGATGTTTCTAGAAAAACCGAGCCTGGTGTTGCCAGGGCAGCAGTTTCACCTCGGCTCCGAGAATTGTGGCAGTTTAATGTGTTTGTTTGTTTGTTTGTTTCTCCTCAAGGCTTTGGCCGTGGGAGTGACTCTCAACTTTCATGTAAAAATTACCCGTGTCATTATGTTTACACATAATTATGGCTGTATTTATAGTTATTCCTTCATGATTTCTTGTAATCAAAACATCTGGTAGTTTGGGGGAGAGCGGAAAAAACCAGCTGTAGGTGCATGTAGACCAGGCTGGAGTGGGGGAAAGTCCGTGGTGTGAGTGCCTCTGCCATGCGTCAGGCACAGGCAGCTCTTCGGGTGAGCTGGTGCCCCGCCACACGCCGCGGCGCCGGGAGGGATCCCTGCGGCCCGCGGCCGGGGCTGGGTTTGCTTGTTTGTCCAGGAGCTCACAGCAACGCACGGAGGTTCCCGCTGCCGCGGTGCGGGGTGCTGCCAACGGGGCAGGAGGCTCCGTCTGCGGGGCAGGGGAGCCGGGTCGCTGCGCCGAGCAGCTGGAAAACGCTGGAGGGGGGAAACTCCAGTGGCAGCAACGCCTTTGGGGGTCCAGCTTGTTCCTGGAGGAGCTGGCGAGTGGTTTTGTGCTGTTTTCTGGCCACCTCGGGGTTCAGACTGATGCTCTTTCAGGTTTCAGTTAACAGAACGAGCGTGGCCAAGTCGGAGCTGGAGGAGCTGTTTCTCGGTGGGGGATCAGGCGGGCAGCAGCAGGCAGCTCCAGGGAGCGGCCAGGCAGCACAGAGCCGAGCCCAGAGCTGCCCAGCCTCAGCAGAGCGGGCAGAGGGAGGAGGGAAGGCGAGCGGCAGCTCCTGGGGGACAGGAATTGCTGGCAGCCTCGGTAACGCGGAGCTGGCTCTGGCACCAGCTCCTCCTCGGCTCCCCGCGGTGCCCCCGTTACTCCAAGGCTGTAGGTGTGAAGGGGGAGCTGTCGCTGGAAGACACGGCGTGGTTTGGGTGAGACCGGTGGTACCAGCCTCTAGCACCGAGTGAGCCCCTGCGGCCGTTACAGCCGCGGGCGGTAAGAGGAGGAAGCCAAGTGCGGTTTTGGCGTGTGAAATGGCAAGAAGTGGGAGTGTGAACAATAGCGATGCGTGAGCCAAGGGCACCGGAGCAGAGAGAGGCTGCGGAAGAGACTTCGGGTCCTCAGAAAAGCCACTTGATATGAAATAGGGGAGGATTTCGGTTTGTCCAACGTGAGACTGAGAGGGCGGTGCCTTGACGTGCACCGGGGAGTCACGCCAGGGTCAAGAGAGCATGGAGGCACTTCGGAAGTGGGCAGAGGCAGAAGACTAAAGACAACAATTAACCAACTGCAGATTAGTCGTCAGGCCCCGCGTTACAGCGGCAGGGTAACTGTCAGGCGGTGGACTGCGCCGAGGCACCAGCCTTTGGGACAGAGGAACCCTTCAAATCCACCAGCCGTCGCCTGTCTGGAAAAGCTGCTTTCCCATCGTTGAGACACCAGGCTGAGGAGCGGCGTCATTATCCTGGGCTTTACAGCCCGAATAGCGCAGGAAGTAGGACTGAGCAAATCCATAAAAGTTCATAAAAGCCACCTCATCCTATCACCAGTTGATTGCGCCTCAGATTGTTGGGTCTGGTCGAACCTCCTGAGGATCAACCAGGCCAAGGGCAGGGTCCAGCCCCCGGTACCGGCCCAGGCTGGGGGTGAGGGGATGGAGCAGCCCCCAGGAGAAGGACTCAGGGGTGCTGGGGTGGGAAAGGCTGGACAGGAGCCGGCAACGGGCGCTGGCAGCCCAGGAGCCCCCCGTGTGCTGGGCTCCTCCCCAGCAGCGTGGGCAGCAGGTGGAGGGGGGGGATCCTGCCCCTCTGCCCCGCTCTGGGGAGACCCCCCTGCAGCGCGGGGTCCAGCTCGGGGCTCCTCAGCCCAGCAGAGACACGGAGCTGCTGGGAGCGGGGCCAGAGGAGCCCCAGGAGTGACCCGAGGGTGGAACCCCTCTGCTGGGAGGAGAGGGGAGAGAGCTGGGGGGGTTCAGCCGGGAGCAGAGAAGGCCCCGGGGAGACCTTAGTGTGGCCTTGGAGTGCTGCAAAGGTGGGGGTCAGAAAGCTGGGGAGGGGCTGTTCATCAGGGGCTGCTGGGACAGGACGAGGGGTGATGGGTTACACTGGGAAAGGGAGACTTGGGTGAGATCTGAGGAGGAAATTCTTCCCTGCGCGGGTGTGAGACCCTGGCCCAGGCTGCCCCGAGAGGTGGGAGAAGCCCCATCCCTGGCACCACCCCAGGTCAGGTTGGACCGTGGGGCTCTGGGGAAGCTGCTCTGGTGGCAGATGTCCCTGCTCAGGGCAGGGGGTTGGACCGGGGGAGCTCTGAAGGTCCCTCCAGCCCAAAGCAGTCTGTGACTCTGATTCTGTCCGGGTGTTCGGGGCAGTAAGAGAGCTGTTCCCTCTGGAGCCGCCTCTCTGTATTCACCGGAACTATTGGTGACATTTTTATTAATGAGGCTACTTAGATCCTGACAGGAGAAGCCGCGACCGTGATGTGGGGGGATCTTCAGCAGTGGGAACGTTGCTGTGTCGGCGTTGGGTTTGTTAGCGACAGCCTGGCAGTGCTGCTCCAGCAGCCCCGGGAGCGCCCCAGTGATGAGCCCTCAAACCGCTGCTTGACGTTAGGACACTGATTAGTTAGTGACTCACTGCCAGGGCACTTTGGAGCCGCGATCGCACACCAGGGCTGCGCTGTGCAAACACAGATGCGAAGGACACTCCCTTTTCCAGAAAGCTCTCGATCTGAACACAGCCAGGGAGAGCCCGTGGGGGAGCTTGGGGATGGGGAGCAGCCGACGCGGGTCGGCGCAGTGACGTGCTCTGAACACTCCATCTTTTCGCCTGCAAAGGTTTCTTCCTCTTCCATTAGGACGTGACCATATGTGATTAATTTTTAGGGCTTTTCCCCCCTCTCCAGGCTGGAATCGAGAGCTCGGTTGGTTTTCCCCGGGGCTGATGGAGGGTAAACCCCCTTGCGCCTCTCGCCTGGGCGCTGTGAGCACCGGTGCTCGGCGCCGGGCTGTTCTGGGTGTGCAGGGACTGGGCCGGCTCCTCGTGGCACCGACCACAGCCACTGCAACGGCAAAGCGTTCGCTTCCCCAAGGGGGTGTTTGACCGGTCCCTAGTGGGTCTGCTGTGCTGCCAGGCCGGCACCCCTGGGGACACGCAGGGGCTTGGAGGCATTTCCCAGTCCTGGGCTCGGGAAGCCGTGCGGTGTCACCACGGCACCCCAACAGCACGAGCAAACTCTGCTCGGCGCTTCTCTGCGTCACAGAGTCCTGCCTCAAACCCGTGTATCCACGGGGAACGATCCCAGCGGGGTGGGCGCGAGGGCCCCGGACTGGCCGGCAGCAGCACCGGGAGCCGGGGAGCGTGGAGCAGCGAGTGGATGCAGCTTCGCTGGGTCTCTCCTGCACTGGCTGCGCTGCTGGTGGTGCAGAAAAGCAAGCGTGGGCTCTGCAGGGAGGACGGGCTCAACCTCACCTAAAATCCGTGGCGCTCCTGGGGGTAATTAAGATTAGAACACGGCGGTTTATTGATCTGGCCCCTGATAGCGCAAACTAGGGTGAAGTCCAGCCTCTTGCTGCTGAACGGGCGGTTCTGCTGCGAGCTGCGTTGCCTTTAGGTGGTTATCTGACAGCGGGGCTGCGCGCCCCCGCCGGGGTCTCTTGCTGGGTCCTGGGTGGTGGTTCCTGTCTGCTGGTAGTGGGGCTGAGGCTGGAGCGCAGCCGGGACGTGCTCTGGAGGGAGTTCCTCCTGCCTGGCTGCAGGACTCAGCCACACCTTCAGCTTCACTCCCGTCTCCTCCAGGGAACCCAGGGGAGCTGCAGGAGAGCAGCCCACCGGGGAGCTCGGCAGGACCCGGAGCGAGCACTGTGTCCAGTTTTGGGTCCCTCACTGCAAGGAGGACGTTGAGGGGCTGGAGTGTGTCCAGAGGAGGGCAGCGAAGCTGGTGCAGGGTCTGGAGAGCCAGTCTTGTGAGGAGCGGCTGAGGGACCTGGGGGGTTTAGTCTGGAGAACAGGAGGCTCCGGGGAAACCTTCTGGCTCTGGACAACTCCCTGACAGGAGAGTGGAGTGAGGGGGGGTTGGTCCCTTCTCCCATATAACAAGTGACAGGATGAGAGGAAACGTCCTTAAGTTGTGCCAGGGGAGATCTAGGTCAGATATCAAGAAAAACTTCTTTACAGGGGGTGGTGCAGCACTGGCCCAGGCTGCCCAGGGCAGTGGTGGAGTCCTCATCCTCCTCCCCCTGGAGGGGTTTCCCAGCCGGATCGAGGTGGTGCTGAGGGACGGGGGTCAGTGGGGACCTGGCGGTGCTGGGGGAGCAGTTGGACTGGAGGAGCTTAAAGGTCTCTTCCCACGGGATGACTCTGTGGTTCTGAGTGGCTGGAGGC
The DNA here is from genome assembly GCA_009769605.1 of Bucorvus abyssinicus. Taxonomy (NCBI): domain Eukaryota; kingdom Metazoa; phylum Chordata; class Aves; order Bucerotiformes; family Bucorvidae; genus Bucorvus; species Bucorvus abyssinicus. The sequence goes on along the minus strand of CM020050.1, from coordinate 14,231,788 downwards.
TGCTGCGTGGTGCTGGTTGAGTTTGAGTGTGCTGACCCCTGGCCTGGCTGCTCCAGGCATGGGTCAGGCAGAGCTGGGTGTGCGGAACCCCCCGGTTCTCAATGATGATTCTTTTTTTGTTGCTGGTGAAAGCTGGGGCAGCTCGCGGGGCAGGGAGGAACCCTGCCTCACCTGTCTCCGTCTGCCTCAGCCTCCCCCTTTCCCTCCTTCACAAAGAGAATTCCTTCCAGGACCGGCACCCCCAGCCGACGTGTCTCCCTCCCCCAGAGCAGGCAGCTCCTGTTCCCAACGGGCCAGCGCTGTCTGCCGTCCGAGGAGGGGGAGAGCTGGAGGGTGACACGTTCTGGCCAGACTTTGAAATCTCCTGGAGGTTTTAACGACCTGATAGTGAAGAGATCTGTCCCTTCAAAGCTGTTTGAAATGCAGAACGCCCATAAAAATATTTCTGTTTCTGCCCCTTCCATGTAGGAAACCAGAACCTTGAGCAGAACCTGTCCTGGCTGCTCCTGAGCGTGGACCGGCACGGCGGGGAGTTCCTGTGAGGGAGCAACCTGGCTAAACCACCTTTAGTTTAGTGCTGACAGGAGAGAGATGGGAAAACCACGGTGACCCGGAGAGCAGCGGCCCCCCTTGTCCACCACCGCCTTCCCCGGCGAGATGCAGCCTGCGGGTGCTGCTGGCAGAGCAGGGGGTGCGTGTCCAGGGCAGGGTCTGTGCGTCCAGGGCAGGGTCTGTCTGTGTGTCCAGAGCAGGGTGTGTGTGTCCAGAGCAGGGTCTGTGTGTCCAGGGCAGGGTCTATCTGTGTGTCCAGGGCAGGGTCTATCTGTGTGTCCAGGGCAGGGTGTGTGTGTCCAGAGCAGGGTGTCTGTGTCCAGAGCAGGGTGTGTGTGTCCAGGGCAGGGTGTGTGTGTCCAGAGCAGGGTCTGTGTGTCCAGAGCAGGGTCTATCTGTGTGTCCAGGGCAGGGTGTGTGTGTCCAGAGCAGGGTCTGTCTGTGTGTCCAGAGCAGGGGTGTGTGTGTCCAGAGCAGGGTGTGTGTGTCCAGAGCAGGGTCTCTGTGTCCAGAGCAGGGTCTGTGGTCCAGGGCAGGGTCTGTGTGTCCAGAGCAGGGTCTGTGTGTCCAGGGCAGGGTCTGTGTGTCCAGGGCAGGGTGTGTGTGTCCAGAGCAGGGTCTCTGTGTCCAGAGCAGGGTCTGTGTGTCCAGGGCAGGGTCTGTGTGTCCAGAGCAGGGTCTGTGTGTCCAGGGCAGGGTCTGTGTGTCCAGAGCAGGGTCTATCTGTGTGTCCAGGGCAGGGTGTGTGTGTCCAGGGCAGGGTCTGTGTGTCCAGGGCAGGGTCTGTGTGTCCGGAGCAGGGTCTGTGTGTCCAAGGCAGGGTCTGTGTGTCCAGAGCAGGGTGTGTGTGTCCAGGGCAGGGTCTGTGTGTCCGGAGCAGGGTGTGTGTGTCCAGGGCAGGGTCTGTGTGTCCGGAGCAGGGTCTGTGTGTCCGGAGCAGGGTCTGTGTGTCCGAGGCTGCAGCTGGCTTTGGGTTGCATTAAACTCGGCTGGACCTGGCACCGAGCTGAGCCCCCTCATCTCTTCCCGCTGTTGCACAGGGGAGCTCCTGCTCTGCGACAGTGAACAGTCGGTGCGTGTTGCCCCTCTTCTCATTCCAGCATCCACTCAGGCAAGCCAGGAGGAACGGAGCAGCCGTGGGGAAGCGGGGATGGGAGCCCGTCCTCTCTGTGAAGGGCGCCCAGGAGAGCCCCTGCTCCGCGTCCATGGCTGCACAGGTGGCAGAGGCAAAGGGAGGTGCCGAACAAAGCCCGGTCTGAGCGCGGGGACACGGCGCCAGGTGTGTCCTGGCCCTTCCCCGGCCCTTCCCTGCTCCCCTGCTCCAATTCAGCAGGTTGTCAGAGGGTGGGAAGGCAGCCAGGCACACCCAGCTCTCCCAGGCAGTAAAACGATCCCTCTTCTGCCCTTAGGCCAAGCCCAGCTTTTCTAACGGATAAAAGGAGAAGCAGTCGGAGAACTCTGTCACTTCCCTGGTCTCCAGCGCAGCTTCCCTGAGCTTGTGAAGGGTGGGGGATACTGAAAACGCCCTCGGAGCAGCCATGTCCCGGTCTCTGAGCTTCAGCTCTCGCTCTGTGGCCGTCCCCGGGATCAGCCAAGTGCGGGTCAGCACCGTTTCCTCGACCCGTGGAGTAGGAGGGGGTGCCAGATTAGGCAGGGCAGGTGGCTTTGGCAGCTTCAGCCTCTTACAACCTCGGCTCCTCCACAAGAAGATCTCCCCTCGGTGGTAGCAGCTCCTACGGTGTTCGCTCTGGGTACGGCTATGGAGCGATGGGATTCGGTTGGGGCGCTCAGCCCCGGGGGCATTCAGGAGGTCACCATCAACAGAGCCTCCTGGCGCACCTGAATCTGGAGATCGACCCCAATATCCAGCGGGTGCGCAAGGAGGAGAGGAGCAGATCAAGACGCTAAACAACAGATTCGCCCACTTCATTGACAAGGTAAGCTGCTGGAGAGACTGGTGGCTCTGTGGATGCTGCTTAGAGGCAGCTCGACCCAGAGCTCGCTGAACCCCGCAGGGGATTCACCAGTGGGCTCAGGGTGAGGTCCTCAAGAGCACGGTGTGACTCGCTGCTGCAATCCTGTAACTCTTAGGAAAGCCCTTGCTGTCAGTGAAGGGTTTGCCCGGCCTAGGCCAGCGTCGAACCCCCTTTATTGGGCTGCCATTGCCCATGAGGAGGGTGCAGGCTCTAAGATCCCGTCTGCTCCCGAGCATACAGTTGAGGGAGGAGGGGGCCTCATGGGGAGGATCGTCCCAGTAGAGCAGATCTTGAGGTAAGTCAGAGCTCGCTGTGTGGGGTTGCTGGACCTGCCCCATACCTCTGTGCCTTTACTGCCTTGCACTGATTGATTCCACGTCGGTGTGAACTTCAGCTCTGGCATCCTCGGCATGGAGGGATCCGGACCCGGGGTTTGGGGGTGGCTTCTGTCCAGTGTCAGGCAAGCAGCGTCTGCTTGTCTTTAATTTGTACAAAGCCTTAAAGTCATGAGCCAAGCCCCGGCGTAGCAGTGCTCCCTCCTGGTCTTTATCACTCTCCAGAGCAATCTAAATCCTCCTCTGAGCAATCTAAATTCTTCAGATACCATCCACTGGCCTCCTTCCCTCAGGATCTGGGCTGTGTACTGTCAGCTCCCCCTTCCTCCCGCTGTCACAAATGGCCCCTTGGTTCCTTTCCAGGTCCGGTTCCTGGAGCAGCAAAACAAGATGCTGGAAACCAAGTGGAGCCTCCTCCAGGAGCAGAAGACCTCCCGGAGTAACATCGCGCCCATGTTCGAGGCCTACATCAACAACCTGCGGCGGCAGCTGACGGGCTGCTGAACGACAAAGGGCGCTTGGAGGGCGAGCTGAAGAACATGCAGGATCTTGTTGAGGATTTCAAGACCAAGTAACGTATAATCCTCCGTCTAACGGTGTAGATGAGCTGGCGGGTTGGTCGGGAGCTTGGCAGAGAAGCCGCCAGCTTTTCCGAGGCAGATGTTTTTCTGAGGGAGGGGTTTTTCCAGCCATGAGTTAGGTGGCTGGTCCAGGGAAGCATCCCGGGTTCTGCCTGGATCACTCGTTCCTGGCACCTTGTTCCCGTGTGGCTTCAGTGACTCCATCCCTTGGCTTTGCTTTGGAGCCTCCTCAGGGATGGCTTCGTGCTTTGGGTGGACGTGCCAGCTGGGGCCCGTAGGAGCCCCATGGGAGCGGGGCAGGTTGGCAGGCAGAGGGTGACGTGCTGCTGGTTTTGTGGGTGGGTAGTGGAGTGACCTGCAATTTTTAAGCAACTTTTCAGACCAAATCATGTCACCTGGGAGGAGTCCCATGAAGAAAGTAGCCTTTGTCTCTGGCTGTGCCCAACCCAGCTGCACAGGGGAATGCCTTCAGTCCAAAAAAAAAGGAAGAAAGGAGGGAGCTGGCAAACTGGATCGAGCAGGAACTGGAACAAACAGATCTGATAACCCCCAGGGTGTGGTTAGGGAAAGTCAACAGCCAGTGAGTCCCCAGGAGGCGCATGGGGAGGATGTTTCCCTCAGCTCTGGTGGGTTCTTGCTGCTCTGGGCCCATCCACGGCTCTCCTCTGCATCTCTGCAAGGCAGCAGCCAGGAGCTCGTTTGCACCCAGAGGAGTTATAGCCCTGATTTCAGTGTGTGTCACGAATTTGAGGTGCACGTTTATTCCTCCAGCTTACGGTCCCCATAAATCCGAACCTGAGTGTGCCAAGAGAATGAGGAGCCCGAGCTGCTGGGCAGCAGCGTGAGTGAGGATGTAGGACCTGGAGCTCAGAACCTGCTTCTCCCCATTTAGATGAAGCAAATCTCATCTTCTGAGTAGGATATCTAAACCACGACTTGCTCCTCATGCGGCTGTTGCCTCTTTCTCATACGCCCAATTGACACAGTAATTCTCAGTTGACATCTGGGCTAGGGGAGGAGATTTGTGTGCACGAGACTCCAGGGGATGAGATTCGGTCCCTTAGTCAGTCCCTGCGTTGACTGAGGGTGTGGTGCAAGGTAAGCAAGGGCAGGAGCAGGCTGTGCTCGCGCTGTCCATGGGGCTTGGTGCCAGCCCTGCTGAGGTGAGACGGCGCTGGGCTTCCCGAGGCACCGCGGGAGTTAATGGACGGTATCGTGGAATCACCCAATCGTTTGGGTTGGAAAAGCCCTTTGAGCCCCCCCCAGTCCCAGTGTCCCCCAGCACCGCCGGGTCCCCACTGAGCCCTGTCCCTCAGCACCACCTCGACCCGGCTGGGAAACCCCTCCAGAGATGGGGACTCCACCACTGCCCTGGGCAGCCTGGGACAGGATGGGACAACGCCAACGGGACAGAAATGGCTCCGCAGGGACAACCTCAACCTCCCCTGGAACAACTGGAGGCCGGTTTCCTCTTGTCTTGGGAGGAGAGACTGACCCCCCCTCGCTCCACCCTCCTGTCAGGGAGTTGTCGAGAACCACAAGGTCTCCCCGGAGCCTCCTGTTCTCCAGCTCAACCCCCCAGGTCCCTCGGCCACTCCTCAGCGCATTGTGCTCCAGACCCTGCCCCAGCTCCCGTTGCCCTTATCTGGACACACTCCAGCCCCTCAAGGTCCTTCTGGCAGTGAGGGGAAATTTCGAATGATTTGGCCGTTCGTTGACCAGCTTGGTGGAGCTTCCCCCAGGAAAGGAGGAGTTTGACAAACCGTTCTAGAACAATTCCGCCTTTTTTACCCGTCCCTGATTCTGCGCCACGGGCCGTGCCTATGCAGCACCGTCCCGTCATTTCCAGGTCCTATCTTACTCTGCAATAGCAACAGATGAAGTTCATTGACCTCCAAAGGGGCGACGTCCGTTTGTGCCGGGGTGGTATGGGCAGGTTTCCAGAGCGGGGCAGGAGGAGGGGTTCAAGAGGGCTCTTCTCGGTGAAGCAGCTCTCACTTTGGAAGGCAAATTACAGCGCTCGCCACGCAGGGACTCTGTAAACAAACAGAGCAGCGTTCTAACGTCTGCGAGGGCTGCTTGTTGTTGCAGCGGTTCCTCGGGTGACTTTGAGGATCCCTTTGGCAGCCGGGTGCTGTTTGGTCGGCAGGTGGGTGCAAGGCCGGCTCCGAGCTCCAGGGGTGCACAAGTGGGTGAACTCCAGTAAGTCAGGGGAGGGCGATCTCTGCTGCGGGTTTCGCTCGTTCCCTCTGGAGGCGAACCCCTAAGGCAGGAATGCAGCCGATACCAGGAGTACGTGTGACCTCAAAGTGGAGCCAGAGTAGGAATAATTCTGCCACGGGACAGCGGCGCGTGGCTGGGCCCCACAAAACGTCCCCAAATGTCCGTGGTACAGACGTGCCCAGTGAAAGCAGCGTGAGCAGGTGCTTTGACCAGCACAGAGGACTTTGGTGGATCCACTGGCATCTCTTCGGCGCTTGGATTTGCTCTCTCAAGGGCAAGTGGAAAAGCCGAGAGCCTCGGGACACAGCCGCCATCCCACAGCCCTCCCCGAGTGAGGACAGGGAAGCAGAATTGCCTAAAGAGCAGCGGATGTTGATGATTGTGCAGTGACCGTTTGCGTGGGTGCGAAATGGTCCTGGCGGTGTTGGGACCAGAACAGCCTGGGGGCACCGGCTCCTCCTGGAAGTGGCCGCGTACCTTCTGGGGAGAGACAGACGCGGCCGCGGTGCAGCAGAGCCCTGCCAGCGGCGGCTGGGAAAGTCTCAGGCTTTGCTGAGGGGGTTCACCGAGCGGGAAGGGAGTCGGGGTAACTCGTTCACTGTGACGCTTTTTCCTCTTACCAGGCTCTAACCTCACACCGACCCCTTTTTTTCCCGGTCAGGTATGAAGACGAAATCAACAAGCGCACGGCAGCAGAGAACGAAGTTTGTGGTGCTCAGAAGGTGAGTCGTGTGGTAGACTTGTACTGACGTGAAAAGGTGCGGGACTGACCGTAGGTGTTTGCAGCCCTTCTCTTCCCCCGGTTGCTCCACACTTCCCTTTGTACAGCGGGCCTCGAGACCTGCTGGCGAAGGGTTCCAGCTCGGTTCTGGCTAAATGGCTGTCCTCGGGGTAGGCACTGAGGCTCTCTAGGAGGCTGGGAGGATGTGCCAGATCCCGCAGATATCACGGGTGATGGCTCTGCCTTTCCTTGGGACATTTCCTAAGGCTTCCCCTGGCTGTCCAAACCGACAGTGGACAGAGACAGGTCCAGGCGACCCTACAGACCAGACGGGGTCCTGCACACCAGCGTATTTAGTGCGCTGGTAGATGACTGTTAGGACACGGTGGGTCGTTGGGCAGATGGACGTGGAGAGCAGCTTGGGGAACCGGTGGGCTCATGGCTGCTTGTGAAGCCATCAGAGGCTGGGTGGACCGAGTCATCAGAGCTGTGGCAACCTCCGTGGATATCACTCTCTTTTAGGATGTGGATGTCGCCTACATAAACAAGGTGGAGCTGGAGGCCAAGGTGGATGCGCTGACAGATGAGATTAACTTCCTGAGGTCTCTCTACGAGGCGGTAAGGTCCTTTCTGCTGCAGTGTGGCATCACCAGGGGGTGAAGAACAGCAAATGGTGACTGAGAAAATGAAGGTGCAAGGAAGGTGATGGTGACGCCGAGTCTTCCCTTGCATAAGCACAAATTAGCCTGCGCACAGCGCACCTCCCCTGAGTCGTCACAGAGATTTCGCCCTGCCTGGGGTGTGAGAGGGGTTATTCCAAACGTGCCCGGGACGTGCACTGGTTTTTTGATGCTGTTAGCATGAAAACAAGGAGAATCAGCGTATTCCAGCCAGTGCTGCGGTGCTGGTGTGTGTCTGTGCCCGTGTGCTGTGGAGAGGGAGGAGGAGAGCTCCTTGGCCGGACACCATTATCTTCCTGTTATTTGCAAGATAAGAGTTTGGCCGAACTGGACGCTCTCGTCCGTGGGTGGGGTGGTGGAATTTGGCCCTTGCTTTGTTGTGAAGCTGGTGCTCCGCTTTGTTGCTGGGTTCTTGTTCTCAGGAGCGGGGGGACTAACCCTGGCTGTCAGAAGGTGGGCGGTAAGTAGCTCCGTTTCTGCTGTGGCTGGGCACTTCGTGCTTTGCGAGGTTGAGGTGATGCAGTTGGTGACCTTCTAATTAATGTTTCGATTGAACCTTCTTATCTGCCTCCCTTTCCCTTTCCTCTCAGATTCTCTCTTTAATTGGCTTCCAAAGAGAGGCCCTTCAAACTCGGTGATTGATGGTCTCGTTTTTTAATGCAACTGGCAGGAGCTTCAGGAGCTGCAGGCCCAGATCTCCGACACCTCCGTGGTGCTGTCTATGGACAACAGCCGGAACCTGGACCTGGACAGCATCATCGCGGAGGTCAAGCGCAGTACGAGGAGATCGCCAACCGGAGCCGGGCGGAGGCCGAGTCCTGGTACCAGAGCAAGGTGAGTTGTGGGAGAGAGAGAGAAAGGCGGTTACGGCTTTGGGGAGCGGAGGCGTCCTGGGGGTTTGCGAGTGGGGAGGTTTCCACCAGCCTGACGCCTTTTCTCTCACCCTGTTCTGTGTCCCAGTACGAGGCGCTGCAGCTCACCGCCGGGAAACACGGGGACGACCTGCGCAACACCAAGAATGAGATCTCGGAGATAAACCGCATGATCCAGAGGCTGCAGGGGGAGATCGAGAACGCGAAGGCCCAGGTGAGGAGCCGCCCTCTTCTCCTGACCGGTGCGTTCAGCAGGGGTCTTGGGCTTACCACGGCTGCGGAAGCAGTCTGGGGGTGCCCACAGTGCTCACCTCAACAGACGTTGCTTCTGCTGGAGGGGGAAGCCGCTGTAGCAGGGTAGTGCTGAGCGGTGGCTGAGCTGTAGGTGAGGACAAGGAGCGCGGCGGGGAGCGAGGCAGAGCCCGTTCCAAAGGGCGAGGCTGCGGGGGGCCTCCCGCCAGCCGCATACATTCCTTGTGCCCTTCTGCTCCTGGGATCTTTGTCCACTCCCTTTTTGCAAAAGCAAACGCCATCTTTGGGCACATAAAAGCATTTTTCAGCTGTGTGGGAGTTCTGTTTGTCTTCTGCAGGGGCCGTTATCGTGCTATCAAAGGGCTGGTGAAAGCCAGACCAGCGAGTGGTTCTGACCGTGTCCAGGGCTGGAAACCGGCTGAGAGCACTCAGAGTGCAGGCAGCTGGAGATAAGCCATCCTGATTCACCCAGTTGTGTTTATTTGCTTTCAGGGCGGGGAGGCTTCAACACACACAGTTACAAGCAAAGAGCCGACCCAGTGCAGCTCCCTTGAATAATGGCCGAGAGCGTGAAGCACGTGTTCGCTGGGAGCCCTTCCTGCCAAACACAGGCCTTGTGTGGAGGCGCGGGGGCGCAGCCGAGGGTGCTGGAGTTACGCTGCCAGCTTGCTGTGGCCCCACAGGGGCACTTTTGGGGCAGGTCTGCATCGTTTGTTAACTGCAGGTCTGCTCGAGTCCACGCTTGCCTCACATCAAAGCTTGGTGGAGACCGACTGGCTCTGAACAAGCTCTGGGGCTAATAGGAGAGAAAACCTGAGCTTGCACGAACCCTCGTGCTGTTGTGAGCGGTGCGGGTGGGCCGAGGTGCTGAGGATCGTCTGAAGAAAGTCTTCCAGAAATGTAGCCAGTGGGCAGAACTAGGGTCTGCCCTTTGGAAGGGCGTACGTTGGGATGAGCTGAGCCTCCTTTGCAGGCTGAACTCCATCCGGCGCCCCAGAAAACGTGTAGGCATGAGCAGCCGGGGAACTGAGTTGAGCAGGTGGCTCCAGGGCTCTGCAGATAGACAGAGATGGTCTGGCCAGTAGATGTCAGAAGTCCACAGGCAGTTAGTGTCCTCCACCAAGCAGGCGAGATGCCACTGATGTACCCCGCTCTGTCCCTGCAGCGAGTCAAGCTGGAGGCTTCCATCGCTGAAGCTGAGGAACGCGGTGAGATGGCTGTCAAAGATGCCAAAGCCAAGCTGGAGGAGCTGGAGGCAGCTCTGCAGAAGGCGAAGCAGGACATGGCCCGGCAGCTCCGCGAGTACCAGGAGCTCATGAACGTCAAGCTGGCCCTGGACATCGAGATCGCGACCTACAGGAAGCTGCTGGAAGGAGAGGAGAGCAGGTGGGGCAGCCTGTCGGGTTTGCCTGAGGACGGGTCCAGCCCTTGGGGACGTTGTGAGGGCCCAATGCCAGTGTCTGCAAGGACCTACAGAAGAGAAGTCCTTGCAGTCAGTTTTAGACTGACTTCTGGTCTTGAAAATGCCTTGGCTGAAGAGCCAAACTGGCGAGTTCTGGGGAAAATCCGATGCTTTTGGTGAAAACAGGCAAAGAAAACCGAGTTGTTCCTCATCATATGTTTGATGCAGAAAATTTCCAAGGGGCTTTGAAGCCCCGTGGAATTAGGAGAGAGCTTCTGCGCTCTTTCAGCCCCCCGGGTGATAACAGAGCTCGTAATGTAGGGCCAGCGCACAGCGCTGGATGGCACGCGGCTCTCGCCTGAATTATTTACGCAGGAATAACTCGCCACCGCTGCCTTCACCCTCCGCGCTGAGGCCCTGGGGGAACACTGAGTAACGACGCGGCGTCTAACCCATCCTCTTCCTCTTTGTCTTTGTGTTTTTCTTCTCCGACAGGTTGGCTGGCGATGGAGTTGGCAACGTCAACATCTGTGAGTTGAGGTTTTAATTTCTAAGAGTTACACGTAGCCTGTAGAAAGTGCAGGTGGCACCAGCCGGGTCTGCGGGGGAGCCTCACGGTGCCCCGCCTGAGCTTCTGCAGCCCAGTTACCGCCCCCTTCTTACACGGGAGCCCCCCCAGACAGCAGTTGGTGGTGCTGGTGGCTCCATGGCAGAGCTCGAACTCCTCTGTGTGAAAGTGAACTTCAGGAGATATCGATCTTTCTTTCCTAATGAGAAGCGGCATTGCCTGGCCTGGGAGTTAGTGACATTGGAGGGCGTCTGTCCCACTTTGGGTCTCACCTTGCCTGACCTCGGACAGATGCTGCTCTGCAGCTCTGAACCAGTGGCTCAACTTTGCATCCACTTAACAGTGGCCACAGCTGGTGATCTGCATGCCCCCGGCCTCGTCGGTGCCCCCAGAGATGAGCTGGATGTGTTTCTGACCCGGGGTTCTCCGTGCTGCAGAGGGTCCTGAGCTGGGCTGAGGGATGGAGAAGGGAGTGGGTTTTGCAGCGGATCGCAGGGAGTTTTCGTCTGGTCACTGCAATTTAAAAACACCCTTTTCGTGAGGGTGCCAGAGGGCGTTCGAAGTGCCCTGAAGCTCACGTTCGGTTTCCTTCTCTCTGTGCCGCAGCCGTGGTCAGCTCCAGCGGGGGAGGCAGCTATGCCAGTTCCAGCGGATTTCTGGGAGGAGGGCTCGGCGGAGGCCTCAGCCTGGGAGCGGGCATGGGCAGCGGGGCCCTCGGCTTCTCCTCCGGGGGCAGCTCCAAGTCCTACACCGTCACCACCACCTCGTCCACCAGGAGAAGCATCCGGAAGTAACTTCGGGAGAGGAGATCGGCCGTACCCGTCACATGGGGGGAGGGAAACCATAGAAAGAAAAGTCATGTTGCTTTTGTAGGATAAATTGGCTGCGAAATGTCTGCGGTGATGGATGAATTGGGGTAAGACACACCAGAGCACCCGACCCTGCCACGGCACGCCTGAGGCTCGATCCTGCGCTGCTGAACTCATGGGAACCGTTCCCCTGAGAGCAGGCTCAAGCCCGCAGGGTGAAATTCATCTGGTGAAGCAGGAGGGATAAAACTTTTGTTCCTTGTGTGCGCGGTACCCCCTGCCCAGGGCTGGATTTCACCCTCCGGAGGGCGACGCGCTCATTTGAGCCACAAGCTGTTCCCCGTCTCTGCTGTGGGCGTGCACAAGAGAGAGATTATCTCCCTGCTATGATTTGGAAGACTCAGTCCCTTAGGCTGCCCAGAACACACCAGCCCTTGGTCCGATTTCAGCCTGCCGTTGGGTCCTTAAGTACAGGAAGAGAACAGTGAAACCCTTGGGGGTTTCTCCTTATTTTCTTTGGAAATGGGCTCAGAACGGGAATTTAAGATTCTCCTCTGAATGAAGCTGATTTCTCACCAAAGGCCACGCAGACAGATTCACTTTCAGGTTCTTTATAGCCAAGTAACTCATCAACAAGCTCCCCCACCCATTCCCGCTCCTTAAAAGAAACCCAGAGCTTACGGGATGTGAAGTTGCTTAGAAGGGAGGTAACGGTCCCCCTCCGCGCGTGTCTCTGTTTCCACCCGCTGTTTCAAAGCGTCCCTGGTGCTATCTGGTGCTTTCCTACAGCGAGGGGAAACGCGTGTTTGTTGATGCATCACTACAATAACGACGTGCTCCTGCCAAAATGTGTCTTTGACTTCAGCGTGCCAGGGAAAACAGGGAGCGTTGCTGCGGGAGGAAGAATTGTGAGCTAAAGAACTCGGAGAAACGGCACAGAACGATGCGGAGTGCTCAGCCGGCTCCTGGCAGCGTAACTTTGGTTGTTTTATGCCTTTGTGGTCTCAGATCTTGTCGAGAGGCCGTTAATAAAGTTTCCCTCCGCGTGCTTCTTCAGCCCCAGCCCAGTTCCTTCTCGATGCTGCCCTGGATGCTCGAACATCCCGTGTTAGCACCTTCCTCCTGTCTCCAGAGCCTGCTCGGGGCTGTGTCCCCTCGAGCGGTGCCGCACCGTGGCCAGGGCCAGGACTGAGGGTTTGCTGCCTGACCTGCTTTGCACGAGTCTGGGCAGGGGGATGAGGGCTCTCGTTGTATTCAAGCCCAGCCGCTGATCAGGACTGAAACCTGGGGAGAGCAATCCCTCTCCGAGCACCATCTTCCTCCACTGAGGAGTACCAGACTGGTGGGGGGTGGAAGGGACCTCTGGGGATGATCCGGTCCAACCCCCTGCTCCAGCAGGGTCCCCAGAGCAGGTTGCCCAGTCTGGCATCCAGGCAGGTTTGACTCTTGCCAGAGAAAGAGACTGCACAACCTCTCTGGGCAGCTGAGCAACCTCTCTGAGGAGCTAAACATCGGAGGAGACGCCTCTCGCAGATGGCCAAAGCCTGGAGAGGTGAGTCTGGGCCTTGCTGCCTGAGGACAACTCATTCCTGCTCCTTTTGGGGCAGCGAGGGGCGAGAAGGGCTCACCCCAGGGTGGGTTGTGCTTGCTCCCGTTCGGTGGACCACGGTGCAGATGCGTCCTGAGTCCTTGGTGGAGCTGCCGTTGCAGAAGGCATCACCCCGGTGGGACTGGGACCAGGCGGAGAGTTTGTAGTCACTGAGAAAAGCTGTTTCCTCCAGGGTGAGGACGGTGACGAGGCTGCCGGGGCCTTCAAGGATGCTTTACCTGCCGTTGGACCAGCCAGAGCCCATCAGCCCCGGGCCCACCTGGGCCCAGCGCCTCATGGCTGAGCCTGCGCGTGGTTTACTACACACGAGGCGCTCAGGGCGGGCGGGTGGAGGCCAGGCTGCCCAGCAGAGCGTGGCTCTGGTCTCCTGGCCAAAAAGGGAAAAACAAAAAACCCCCTGAAGCGAGTGGAGCTGCAAAGCTCACAGACGGACATTGCCCAGATGTTTTTGGCAGGAGGTGCCGCTGTTCGCTGTCACCGTGAACTGTGGGTCTCTTTTAGCCTTACAAGAGATCAGCAGGGCTCATCGCTGCTGCTGGAGGGGCCTCGACTGAGGCTTCTTGAGCATTCCGGCGTGAGGCAGACAGCCCTGCCCGGGGACGGGGCACTGCGGTCTGTGCGGCTGCAGCTTCTCCACCGTAGGGAACCGACTGCGCAGCCACGGTGGGCAAGAGGGATCTGCCTGCTCCAGGGAACAGCGAAACGTCTCTGCGAGTCCCTGGAGACCCTTCGAGCTTTCTGCTCGTTCTTCGGATCCGGTCCTGGGTCAGAGTGGGGTCAAAATTTAGTCCCTGCTCCAGGGGGGATGCTGCTGCTGGTCTCGCGGCGGCCGAGTGCCCCGAGTTGGTGTAGAGGCTGGTGTTGAACGTCTCCTGTCGAGCGCGGCCTCTGCAGGCTGGACTTAGGCGCAATAATTCAGCGTCAGGAGCAGCTTTACAACGGAGGAGAGTTCTGCACTTGCAGAGCGAGGAGACAGGCGTGACCCAGTGAAACCCGGGGAAAGGCAGCACACCCCGCTCCAGAGCCCTCCAGCACGGAGCGCAAGCCAGACCGAGCAGCGCGGGAGCTGCTCTCAGCCGGCAGAGCCACCACCCAGCTCTCGTGGCTCGGGCTGAGTCTCCCGGGTGCCCGGCCTTGCCCAAACAGCAGCTCGAGCTGCCCGCACTGGCGGGCAGGACGTCACTGCCAGGGAGGAGAGGGCCCTGGGCGACGGTGAGGGGAGCACAGAGACCCCAGAGGTATTAAAAGGCAGAAAAAGCCACCCAACGGCTCACAGAGGAGCATCTTTTGGCCTCCCTGTTTTGCGGCGGCAGAATAACAAATTCTGAAATGTGCCGAAGATCCCGCACGGACAAAGGGCGTTCATGGTGCGGGGCCAGGAACGTGCTGGTCTGGACGGCAGGGTGACCCGACCAGCTGCTGGGGGTCCTGGAGGAGCTGTGCATTCGGGCCCAGGGAGCTGGGGGAAAGCCGGAGGTCGTCCAGCTTCGCCACCGTGACCTGAGGGAAAGACAGAGCCCGGCAAAGGGTGATCGCGGAGGGTGATACCTCCTCTGACCCATCTGGTGCCACCTCAGAGACTCTGTTCCCTTTGTGCTTCGGGGCCAAGACATCCCCGCCCCGGTTCCCCTCCCGGGAACAGGAGGCAGGAGCACCCCCAGCTTCCAGCCCGGGCCGTGCGGTCTCAGCCTTCCACAGTCGCGCTCCGTAGCTGCAAGTGGTGCCTTCACCGCTGAGACACCCCAAAAGCCCAGCGCTGGTGGTGAAACACGTCACAGCTCTGCCCCGGCGGGGCGGTCGCCCCGTGCCTCCGCTCTGCTCGCAGGATTAAAGATGCCCCGTTATTTCCTTCGGGGGGCTCGGTGCTGGCTCCTCTGTCCGAGCCCGCTCCACGAGGAAGTTCTGCTGCTGCCTGAGCTCCTCCAGCGGTGAAATCGCTGCTTTTGCTTAGAGCGTTGCCGGTTTCCGTGCGGGCGTCCGGTCCAGCTGCCCCTGCCGAGGCTCCGAGCTCTTCACCTTCTGCCTCTTGCTCTCTGCAGGGTAAAACGCACAATAATTGCCCTTCGTTTACCTGCACTTTATACCTTTTTATCTAATATGGAAGCAATAATTCACGGAGTGTTTCTGCCATCTCTGCTTGCTCTTGGACGCTGTCTTTCTTCCCTCCCTGCTGGGCTGCCCTGATCTTCTCTCTCCAGTTAAGCACGTACCTGCTGACCATCCCTGGGGTTTCCATCCCTGGTGTTCCCCTTCCTGTCCCTGGTGTTCCCATCCCTCGTGTTCCCTTCCCATCCCTGGGGTTCCCATCCCTGGTGTTCCCATCTCTGGGGTTCCCATCCCTGGGGTTCCTGTCCCTGGTGTTCCCATCCCTGGTGTTCCCATCTCTGGGGTTCTCATCCCTGGTGTTCCTGTGTCTGGTGTTCCCATCCCTGATGTTCCCGTCCCGTCCCGTCCCATCCCTGGGCTGTGTTGCAGGACGTGATCGCTTTGCTCCATCCCCCTGTCCCCGTGGCACTGCCCACCCACCAGCTGCAAACGCTGGGGCGTGAGGTGGGACGCGTGTTGTTGTAAGAACAGGACCGAGGTCGCTGGCAATGCGGTTCAGCGCGCAGATGTCAGAGGGTCTTACAGCGGAGGAAAGTTCTGTTCTTCTCTATGGGGAAACTGAGGCAGAGGAAGGGTGAGGACTGGGGTGCAACCAGGACTGGGCAGGAAGCTGCGGATGGAGCTTTCTTCGGTTCCCCAGGGTTTAAGCTGCATTTGCTCCCATTCCCACCAGTTTTTCGGTGACCGAGGCCCAAACCCTGCTCCGAGGTCGATGGGGATTTTCATCCCATGTTCCAAAGGCATTAACCGGCACCAAACCAGCATGGGCTGGGCTGGGCTGGGCTGGGCTGGGCTGGGCTGGGCTGGGATGGGAGGCTGGGCTGGGATGGGATGGGCTGGGATGGGCTGGGATGGGCTGGGCTGGGATGGGCTGGGCTGGGATGGGCTGGGATGGGATGGGATGGGATGGGATGGGATGGGATGGGATGGGATGGGCCCCCAGCTCCACTGGGAGGGTGGAGGAGGAGACAACTCCTACCCTGGGATTGCTTCCACCTGGGAAGCCTAATTAGCTGCATGGGGAGCCTAATTGGCTTGATGAGGTTCTAAAGGGCCACACCCTGTACGGGGGAGATGAGAAGAGGTTCTGTGGTGACGGACGGACGGACGGACTTTGTGCTCTTGCTCTGGAGCAGCTGCAGCCGGGGAAGGGGTTCACTGCGGGAGTCGGGTCTGCTCTGCTCTGCCTGGGGGGTCGCTGCGATGAGCTGAGGAGGAGCGGGAGGACAAGGGGTGTGAAACCATCCAGCAACTCCTGGTGTCCTGCTTGGAGGAGCAACCAGGCAACTCGAGGCCATCGGTGGTGGTTTTAAGGGCATTTAGCAGCCACTGAGAGCAAGGAGAAGTTTCAGTTAGATTTACGCAAATTGCTCGAGGCTCTCTGCTCAGTCAGGGCCCTCCAAATGCCGCTGTTTGTTTTTCCTCCCTTAAGTCGCTGGGTGCCCCAAGCTGTCCTGATGAAGACACCTCTGCCGGGAAGCCCCTCTGCCTCCCGCCTCGCCGGCAGCCGACTGCGTCCTGAGCACCCAGCGCCGGGTGGGACGGACCCTGCTCTGTGTGTGCGGGTGTGAGGAGGAAGAGAGCTGTGCCTTCATCTGCTCTGGAGAGAGGTTGTACCCCCCTCCCCGCAGAGCTGCTCATGGGTGTCGGGGGTACGGGAGACCCTGCGGCACGGTGTCTGGGCTAGGAGGGAAGAGCTCCCAGCGGGTGGAGGGCGCAGCCTGTGCCCGTTGTAGACCCCCGAAAGCTTTGTCACTTGGTCCTGGAGCAGAGGCAAGAAGGGACCCTCCTCTCCCCAGGCGCAGGCGTCGTGGGGAGGTGACTGAGTCGCTCTGACCGTTTATTGGCGGCACAAGACCCGGACTAGAACAAAGCACTGACAAAACACGCGGTTAGAAGTCAATCACCCTGACCCCTTTTCCTTCAAGTGGGGTTGATGCCCTTAACCGGCAGTTCGGGGTGCTGGGGCCCGGGCGACCGGGAGGGCGGTTGGCGCTGGTCCCGCGGGTTTAAGGTCGGTTTGGATCCCTTGAACAAGATCATGGAGGAGCTTTGTGGTTCCGGGCCGGACGCCTTGGTGGATCAGCCTCTTTGGTACCTGACAGCGGGCTCTGGCCCCCAGACCCTTCCGTTACGGCTCACTGATGGCAGCGGATGAGCCGGACCATTAAAAACCCGGAAGGAAAAGGCAAGTTGAGGATCAATTTCAAACGGGTAACGCGAGTGCCTGAACACGCTGCCTTCGAACGGCAGCAGCCCTCGAAAGCTGCCCTGTGGGGCAAGTGGTCACTGGAACGGGGGCGATGCGGAAGGAGACGGCACGCCAGGCGACGTCGGGTGAGCTCTGCTCCTGGGGAGGGGGTGTGCGCCTGACCCAGCGGGGCTGAGCCGGGGTGAGAGCTGCGGGACAGCTGGGGCGGATGGAGCCCCGACGAAACGCCCTTGGGTGGAAGGTGCCCTCTCCACCCTCGGTTTCATGCTTGAACCTGTAGGAGCGGAAATACCAGGGAACGGCACCAGAGGCAGCCGGGTTTAACTGGGTAGCGGTGTTAAAGCTGGGTTTAACTGGGTCATGGGGGTGGTGAGGGGGTTCTGGCACTTTTTGCTCCTAGACTTTCCAGCAGATGCAGCAAAACTCTTGAGCACAGAGAAGACCTCTTTGCCTTTTGCATCCCCCCGTAAAGGAGAGCGGGCAGGTGGTCTGGGGGAGCGGGGCACGCGCCGGCTCCGGGGTGCATGGGCAGAAAGGTTCGTGTGTCGCTTTGATTCCAGCCTTGCCATCTATCTACAGGTCTTACGCGTTGCTCCTGGTTGACTTTGTCACAGGCTTTGAGAGCTCCTCGTGCTCCCGCTGCTGACACCGTCACTGCAGCTCACCGCTGCGCGGACCCCGCGCTGCCGGTCCAGCACGAGCTTCGGTCGGCTGGCGTGTGGGCACTTCCACGGCCAGGCTCTGGGCCACGGGCGAGACTTCCCTGCGGGTGGCAAGCAGCTGCAGGAGGGCGAGCAGAGCTTAGGGAACCCCCTGGAGAAAAGGCCGGAGGTGCCGGGTTTGGCAGAAGGGGAATGCTCTGACTTACGGGTGTTGGTGGGGAAGCCGCCCTCTGCGCAGAGCCTGTGGGGTAGGAGGAGGCTGCAGGTCATTGGCCAAGCCCTCCAGCCTCCAGCGTGAGCCTGACCCCCCTCCCCAGCCTGTCTCTCGCTGTTTGGAGGCAGCAGGACTGGCTGTTTGGGGGTCTGTGAGGGCCGAGGAAGAACTGATCTCCATCAGGACCATGGGCTTGATTTGCACCGTGGCAGCTCTGAAAGCACCATCCCGGTGTTTCTCCTTTCAACGCACACCTCTAAAGTAGCTTGTGCACCCCCCCACCTGCTCTCCTCGCCCTCCAGCAGCTTCCTGTAGGTCGCGATCTCAATGTCCAGGGCCAGCTTGACGTTCGTGAGCTCCTGGTGCTCGCGGAGCTGCCGGGCCAGGTCAGCCTTGGCCTGCTGCAGGGCTGTCTCCAGCTTGGCCAGCTTCTGCTTCGCGTCTTTGACGGTCGTTTCCCCACGCTGCTCAGCGTCGGCCACGGCGGCTTCCAGCTCGCAGCGCTGCGAGGAGCGAGACACGGTCAGCCTTAGGTGTCTCTTGTTGTCTTTGAATGTAACGTGTTATCAGGGGATGGGCTTGAAGCGTGGCTGCGCGTTCCGCCCCGCAGCAAGATGGACACGAACCCCCTTGACAGGGCTTTGAGGGAGCCGGACGTGCAGCTCCAGGGCTGTTGCGGTGCCGTAACCCTCGGGCGCCGCCTGAGCTGGGC
Organism: Bucorvus abyssinicus; assembly: GCA_009769605.1. Taxonomy (NCBI): domain Eukaryota; kingdom Metazoa; phylum Chordata; class Aves; order Bucerotiformes; family Bucorvidae; genus Bucorvus; species Bucorvus abyssinicus. Next base: position 14,213,302 of record CM020050.1, on the reverse strand, counting down.
TTTAACGCCGCCCTGGTTGGAGCAGCGGAGTCCTGGCTCAGGCGCGCCCTTCGCCCGGTGCCTCAGCCCCGTTTGACGGAGCTGTGGGACCTCGCAGGACCGCAGGTCACCCTCCGCCCTGCTGGAACCGCCAGGCCTGGCTGTGCTCACCTGGGCCTTGGTGCTCTCCACTTCTCCGCTCAGCCGCTGGACTGCCCGGGCCAGCTCGGCCATCTTGGCTCTGGTCTCCCGCAGGCTGTCGGCGTTCCTGCCTGCGGTGACTTGCAGCTCCTCAAGCTCAAAAAGCCCCAAAGACATCGTTGTGTGTCCCCAAACCACGCGCTTTGAGTTAAATCGAGCAGATCAAGAGGGTGGGGGGTGTTTCCCTGGGTCTGACGTTGGTCCGAAGAGAGAATTTGCCCCCAAGCCCTCCCCCTGCCGGGTTTTCTCACCTTGCTTTTGCACCAGGCCCGTGCTCCTGCCCGGCTCCTGCGGGCAGCGTCCTCGTACTGAGCCCTGACGTCCCCGGTGACGCCATCCCAGTCGAGATCTTGGCCGAGGTCCATCCGCACCACCAGCAGAGTATCTGAGATCTGGGCCCGCAGCTGCTGGAGATCCTGGTGGTGACGCGGGGTTGAACTGGTCCTGCTGTGCCCCCAGCCCAGCCCCACGCTGTTCTGTCACCCACACTCGCACCTCGGTCCCCCTCTGTGGTGACCGTGCAGGGGTGAGCTGCCGCGTCTCCCCATTCACCGCGAGGGCTGGCCACTGCCCCGCGTTACCCGCTCTGCCCCCGTCCCAGTCGGGGACGGGAACGGTGGCCGGAGCGGTGGGGAGGCTTCTCACCTCTTCGTAGAAGGTCCTCAGGAATTCAGCCTCCTCCTTCAGGCTTCCCACCTTGACTCCCAGCGCTGCGTTGTTCGAGAAAAACCAGCCCGCATCCTGGAGACGCGTTGGGGTGGAAGAAGGAGGGTTGTCAGCGAGAGCGGACTCGGGGCTGCCCTTGGGGTGAGGGATGTCCAGTGCTGGTACCGTGACCCCGCGCCAGCTCCCGATTGCGCAGTTGCTGCCGATTTGAGTTCAAGCAAACCCGAGCGCCAGCTCCTGCTTGGGCTTGTTCTGCGCCGCTTTGGGGAGAGAAGGCGTCGCGTGCGCCTCAAAGACCTGCCCCCGGGGCCGGGAGTTCAAACGGCCCCTTGCTCACCTGCTTCAGGGCGATCAACGTGCTCTCGGTGCTCGCCCGCCGGCTGCGTTCGTCCTTGTACCTGCGTGGGAGAGCGGGAGGGGTGGTCGAGGTCAGCACCGTCCCACCTTCCCTGGCTTTCTCCAGGGCTTCTGTCACCAAGCGAGACTCCCGATTTTCTTCCTTCTCCCCAAAGAGAAGCTTTGCTCCTGTTCCCGAGCCCACCGGGAAGCGAGCAGCCTTTCAGAGCGGCTTCTGCGTCTCGGTGCAGAACTATTGTCCTTTGGCCTCTGCAACAGCAAACCGCCGCTGAGCGTTTCTAAACGCCAGTTCCTTGGGTCAGGAAGGAGAGAAAGAGACCCTGGAAGAGGGATGCTCCGTCTCATCCACCTCGGGAATTGGGACCTTGGTTTTTTACACCAAGACCCCCGTAGGTCTCTCCATCTCCCTACGAGTTCTCCAGGAACCATTAACGACCGCAGAAAGTTCAGGTTTTCTGCCTGTTCACAAATCTCAGACACTTTGAGCCCTGCACTCGCGGTTCTCTGGTTTTTACTCACGTTTTCTCGTTGGTTTCCAAAACCTGCTGTGCTGCTTTCAGGTCTGATTCGAGCTGGGCTCTCTGGCAGCCCAGTGCTTCCAGCTGCTGCTTCAACATACCAGTGCGAGCCTCGAACACGGGCGCGGTGGTGTTCTCGCAGCGGTTCTGACCCTGCAGAAAGCTCCACTTGGTCTGCAGCGCCTTGTTCTGCTGTTCCAGCAATCGGACCTGAGTCGCAGAAATCAGAATAGGAAACGAGAAGAGGGTTAAGAGCTGATGAGGGGCTGCCAGGGCAGTGAAACGTCTCCTGCTGGTGGTACGCACGAACGCAGCGTTTCCTCACCCAGGGTGCTTTTGTTCTGGGCCACCTGTGTGGAGATGGACTAAAATCTGAGCCCTTCTAGGAGGGGGAGATCCGCGATGAACTGGGGATGCGTGGAGAGGAATGGGAAGGGACTGGAAGGCTGATGAAACTGGTTTTAGCGTGTTCCCTCCCTGGAGTCAGGCCCAGGGATCAGAGCAATGGTCCCTCTACACCGAAGCGTCCCACCTTGGTGCTCCGCTGGCTCCTTGTGCAGGTTGCCCTCAGTGTCTAAAACGAGTTGTCTTACCACGACTCCATGCCCTTTCCCGCTGGCCACCTCCTCGGACTCCAATGCCTGGGGAGGCGCTCGTGGCTCACCTTGTCGATGAGGGAAGCAAATTGGTTGTTGAGGCTCTTGATCTGCTCTATCTCTTGGTACTTCACGGTTGGCATGTTGGGATCGAGTTCCAGTTTGAGCGGCTGGAGCAGTTGCTCGTTGATGGTGATGGGTGTGATGGTGCTTGACCTGGAGACGCCAACCCTGTAGCCGAATCTGGTGCCAGCTGCACCAAAGCCATATCCACGTCTCGGAGGAGGACACCTTCCAACAGCTCTTCTGGGCCTGGAGCATGCCACACCATCGAGACTGCTGCTGCTCGCGTAACCCAAACCACAGTAGCCCGCGCCACCAGCCCAGCGACACGAGGCAGCGCTGAAACGACACCAATTCCTGGGAAGAGCTGCGGAGAAAGAGCTGAAATTCCTGACGGCACGACCAGAGCCGACGCTGTTGGAGCAGCAGGGCATTGCTGCTGGTGGGACAGGGACAGCTGGTGCAGGCGACGTGCTGGGAGCAGATCCCTGGGACCGCAGTGCAGCACCTTCACCCTTTTATTTGCATGGAAAACGGGGCGAGGCTGCACGAAACCTCCGCAGGATGTTTGTGGTGCAAAGCCCGTGAACTGCTCAGCATAATCTGAGCTTCCGGCGGAGAAAGCGGCGGCTTGTTTGTCCCGTAAAGGTGGGAAGCAGCTGTGAAGTCAGAGGGGTCACGTTTAGGGCTCGTGTGGCAGCACCCGGAGCGAGGGGAGTTGTGCCGGGGGAATCGTTTCCAGGAGACGCGGTAAAAATTGCATGTTCCCCTTTTCAGGGGTTGGGCGAAGCGAACTGAGACTTTGAAGGTGTGAAACGCTCCGTTATCACGGGAGAGCTTTACGTTCCGCTGGTTCCTCAGCTTGCAGGTGAGGGCTTGGAAGGAGAAGGGGATTCAACCTCCTCCTCCTCAATAAAACCTCTCCGTGACTTTACCGAGAATTAACGATCCAAGTCTCGCAGGCAGGTTCCTGCTGAGTGACCGTGCTCGTTGGTCCTGCCTGTGAGACGACAACGTCTTTCAGCGCCAGGGAAACGTCCGGGGCCACATCTATTCCTCAAGGTGATTTCTCTGCAGCTTGCTGATCTGGATGTTTTCCAACATGGTGATTTACGTGGGGGAATTGCGATGAGTCAAGATTGAAACCTGTTCTTGGAACCTGGAAGCTTTTGCAGTCGCCCTTATTGGCCAAATCCTCCAAAAACGGGTGTCTCCTCCTCCCCCATCCCTCAGCGTGAAGGTCGGTTCCCACCTGCCCTGGGGCAGGGCCAGGCTTGGTCCTTCACCTCCTACGCTGGGCAGGTGCCCTCGCAGCAGCGTCAGGGCTGGGACTCTTCCTGGCTTTGCTGTTCACACGTGTGTGCGTCCCGGTCCCCAGATGGACCGGGATAGCGTTGGTGCCCGCGTCGTTGTGTGGGAGGGCGGCGTGTTTCACAAGGGCAGGGTGGAAGTTTCAGATGAATGATTTTGTTTACTGCATTGCTTTCGCCTTCCCTGTTCGGTGGTTGGTTACAACTGCCGGCCAAAATTACCAGCTTGGCTGCAGGGAGCTGGGAGCTCTTGGACACTTTGGCTCCAGGGCTCGCAGACATCCTTAGGGGAACGGGGTGTGAGAACATCTGGAGTTAATCACGGAGTCATAGAACGCTTTGGACTGGAAGGGACATCAAAGCTCCCCCAGCCCAACCCCTGCCCTGAGCAGGGACATCTACAGCAGCTTCCCCAGAGCCCCACGGTCCAACCTGACCTGGGGTGGTGCCAGGGATGGGGCTTCTCCCACCTCTCGGGGCAGCCTGGGCCAGGGTCTCACACCCGCGCAGGGAAGAATTTCCTCCTCAGATCTCACCCAAGTCTCCCTCTCCCCGTGTAACCCATCACCCTCGTCCTGTCCCAGCAGCCCCTGATGAACAGCCCCTCCCCAGCTTTCTGACCCCACCTTTGCAGCACTCCAAGGCCGCACTAAGGTCTCCCCGGGGCCTTCTCTGCTCCCGGCTGAAACCCCCCAGCTCTCTCCCCTCTCCTCCCAGCAGAGGGGTTCCACCCTCGGGTCACTCCTGGGGCCTCTGGCCCCGCTCCAGCAGCTCCGTGTCCTCCTTGTGCTGCAATCTTGTCGCTGTCCTCAGTCCTCACGTGTCAGACCGTGTTGCTCCGGACTGCAGCTGACCTTTACGGCTCTCTGGCTGCATCTCTCCTCCGGTGCCATTCTAGGGAATGGTTTCTGCTTTTGATGACACAGCTGACACCAAAGGTGGTTTGGCTGACTGGACTGAGAGCTTTAACATCCCACCCGTGTTTTCTGTGCTGTTCACAGGCTGCTGCTGTGAACGGGAGGAGCGAGGACCCTCCCTTCAAATACTTGTGGGTTTTTTTAGTATTTTGACCTGTAGGAGGTTGTAAAGGACACGGGTTTGCCACGGGACCTCCTGCGGTGGCACAAGGAGCACAGAAGCCTCCAGAGCCAGCGATGCTTTTGCCACAGATGCCTCCTCTGGTCACTAGACCTCTGGTTCTTCACAGGAATCTGCTGCTGGAAGAGTAGCTACCACCAAAGCATGGGCCAGTGTTGCACGGGTTTCCTCCTGGGGGGACGGCACACGGCGGCAAAGGCAGTATTTCAGCTTGGGATATCCGTCCTATGGAGTAGATCCACAGGGACTATTCCAGTAGGAACAGGGATTTGTCAGACATTCACGGGGCAGCCACCATCAACGCAACCTCAGGAGGGTGGGGAAAACGGAGATGTGAAACCCCAACGTCTTTATTTAGTGTGTGTCCTGATAACTGGCCAGTAAGTGGGAGGTTTGGGGATGTTGAGAAGCTGCTGGCAGGTCAGGCAAGAGCATTGGACCTACTGTGACTTGGCTGCTCGGCTCGTGCCTGGGTTTGGAGTCATTCCGGAGCAGGGGAAGGGTTTTGCTTTGGCTCCGTGTAAGTGTGAACAAGTCCTGGCCACGCACTTGCCCTCTGTCTCCTCAATTAGGTACCTGCTCGTTTCAGCTGCGGTGGCAAAGGTGGCCACGTGCGACTGTGGATGAGCCTTTGGCTTGGTAGGACCTGAGGCTGCCCCAGACACCCTCTTTATTCATGCAAGGGCTTCCGTTGGGGGAAAACCTGCGTGCCTGAGGGCGTCAGGAGCTTTTTGACTTTGTAAGGCATTTGGGTCCAGAAATGCTGGAAAAGGCTTTGGAAATGGTCACTTCGTAGGACATCGGGTCTTGGTGGGATTTGCTGCAGTTGCAGAGGTGATGGGTCGTCAGGCAGACTCTGAGAGGTGCTCGTGGGGTTGGGTGAGTCGCTGTTTCTTCCTTGCAAGCGTCCTGCAGGGTGGTACCAGCACCCACCCGCTCTCCTCGCCCTCCAGCAGCTTCCTGTAGGTCACGATCTCGATGTCCAGGACCAGCTTGACGTTCATGAGCTCCTGGTACTCACGGGCCATGTCCTGCTTCACCTTCTGCGGGGACACCTCCAGCCTGGAGAGTCTGCACATCCTTGACAGCCGCTTCCCCGTGCTCCTCAGCTCCAGCGATGGCTCCTTCCAGTTCACATCTCTGCAGGTAGGAGGGTTTCGTTGGTGCCGCTGATTTGCATGTGCTTTGAATAGTGCAGAGCTCTTGACTCAGCCTGTCTGAGTATTCACCCACCTGCACTTCGTTGTGTTTTCAGACTCTGGAGGTAACCCTCGAACTCCAGGACAATTCTCTCTGCCTCACCGAGACTTTGGGGGGGTGTTGTCCTCTCCCCGCAGGTCTCTGCTGATGGGGGTTCAGTCGTAATCCACCATTTTACTCTGAATTACGGGCAGCTCGTAGAGCGGAGCAGCTCACGTGTATTTCCCGAGAACTGGCTTTATTGCTCCCTTGCTCTAGCGGAGGAGTTTTGGAAAGCCTCAGCCTGGGAATGGTGATTGACGCGTTACTGCCGGGTCATCCTTACCTGGGCTTCAGTGCGTGCGCGTTCTCCAGTCAGGCTCTGAGTCACTTGATTCAGCTCCACGACTTCGTTCTTCGTGTTCCGCAGCTGTCGAGGTGTTTGCCAGCAGTTTCTGCTGGTTCCTCATAATGAGGAGAGAGAAACGCGATGAAAATGAATACCAGAGCGAGGAGGTGAGTCAGTAGTTAAACCTGCTACGTGATTCTGGGGCCGCAGTCCCGGACCTTGAGCTTTACGGTGATGACCTTTGTCTCTGGGGGACACGAACGACTCATTTCGACAGTAGCAGCTCTGTGTGTGGAGACGTGAACGGAGGATGTGTCACATGTAGGGATGACACGGCAGGTGGCTCAGAAGGACCTTTCAGGAACCTGTTCAACCCACGTCAGGAGATGTGAAGAAGAGGAGCCCGCAGCAGAAGTGGAACATAACTGCTTCGGTAAGCGTCCTTCATGACTGGCCTTGCTGTAGTACCGGGACTCGGCGTCAGCCCGGCTGCTCTTGGCAACGTCGTCACATTGAGCTCTGACATCAGCCGTGATGTCATCCGTGTCCGATTGTCTGGACAATAACCGAGGGGTCCAAAATGGATGCTTGTAGCTGAGTGATGTTCTAAGGGCAGCAGCAAGATTATCTGAGCTGGAGTCTCCACAGCGTGGAGACGAGGAGCTGTGGTGTGCTCCGCGTCCCCTCACTTCAGCCTCACTGCAGAAAACCCAAAGAGGGATTTTCTGGTTTAATCCCCCGGCTTCTGCCTTCACCATCAAGATCCCTCAGGATCTCGCCCTTGCAGGACAAGAGTAACACCTCTGAAATCAACTGATCCACTGACGTACACATGAAACACCGAAAATCTCTGATCTTTAGCGATGGGTGGTGGCAGCCTGATTCCACAGACCCCCTGACGAAGTGCGGGGTGGAGGAGAAGGTTGAGGGACTCCACCTGGGCTTCCAGCTCGGTTTTGTTCACGAGGGGCAATCCACATCCTGAAGCGCATCAAGTGTTTACGAAACCGAAGAGCAGGGTGCTGAATGCCAGCGAGCGATGAGGTTACCAACTCTTGGGGCCTTTTCAAGGACCTAAGTTTTACCAGGCTATTAAATAATTTTGCTCTTATCCTCTTTGGCAGAAACCAAACAATCACTGGACAGACAGAAGAGAGGAGGAGGAGGGAAGGAAACGCTCTGACCAGCTGGGGTGCACAAGCATCCCAAATGGCCAAGCTCAGCTAAAACTGACTCACTGAAGGTGGGATTCAAGCCTTTTAACTAAATCTTCCCAAAAGCTGACCTTCAGGTCCCTCGAGAGTCTCTGGAGAGTGAGAGTCTCACCCTCTCCTTCGGACAGTATCGGCTGCTGTTCGTACTGAAATCCCGGAATTAGTGTTTGAGTTGGCTTGAAATGCTCTCACCTTTCTGAGCATAACAAACTCCTCCGCACGTGTTTTGCCGGTTGGTTTCCTCTTCACACCTGCAAGGAGAAGGAAAAAGATGACTTTGCTCCTCATTATTCAGCTTAAGCATGAATATGAATTTAATTTTCCTCTGCCACCTCCAAATGCTCAACCTCAGCATGGAAACCACCTGCTGATGCAAGTCATAGTCATACACGTGTACATCTGGAGGAGATCTTGCATCTTGCGCAGCCTTTGCCATCCAGAAATCAGATGAGGGCAGTTCTGGCCCTGGTTCTGGAGCTTTTACCTTTTTAAAACTTACTTTTTCTTGTAATCTCCTGTGAAACCCTTCATGGTGCTCAGGCTCCTCCTGTTCCTGGAGAAATCCCTGTTTGGTCTCCAGCACCTTGTTCTGTTGCTCCAGGAACTGGCCTGAAACCCCAGAACTAAAGCGTTGGGCGTACAGTGATGTGTTATCCTGCAGACACAGAAATGAACAATTCCACTCCCAGAACTGGCCAACTAGGAGAGAAAATCTGTGCGTTATTCAGCTGACAGGAGAAGAATCTGTCCGACAGCATCTTCTCCTAAGACGGTTCTTCAGAAAAATGTCTGGGCTGTCACTACACACAAAAATCACCCAGTGAGACAGCACGGAATAGATTTGTTATTAGGGTCGTGATCTGCTCCTTCTCCTGGTACGTCACCAGGTGAAGGTTTGGGTCCATCTCCAGGTCGAGTGGCCAGAGCAGATGCTCGTTGACTGTGACCTTGACCATGGCTGTGCAGATCCCCGGGGCTCCACCAACCCTGTGGCCAAAGCCAGCATGTCCATAGCCCAACCCCCTGCCCGAGGGGCTGTAGCCACATCCCAGCAGGTGACAGCCACTGGTCACAGCTTGGTCCTGCAGCTTCTGCTGCCGAAGCATCCCAGCCCGGGACACCCCGCTCCGCCACTTCCCTGGCCCAAGACGGTGCTGACGGTTTATCTCCTCACATGTTTCGAGGTCACAGCAGAGCAAGAGCTGAAGCCCCTCATGCCCCCAGCTCCAGAGCAGACATGGCAGGGTTGGCAAGATGTCACGACCAGCTCAAAGGGGAGAAGGGAGCAGCTGAACGGGGAGCAGGAGACAATGCCCGGGAGTTAACCCACCAGAAGCCCTCTGCAACGAGGGGCAGAACTTTCACCGTTGGTGTCCCAGGAAAACAGGTTTTGGCTGCACAGCCGGCCCCAAAGGACCGTTCTTGAAGGCGTTTGTGACTCTGGTTGTTTGGTGAGAGCCCACTTGTCTCTCTTACTGCACCACGACCTGACCCACCTCTCTGCTCGCACCCGCGGTGGAGGTACAGGCTCGCTGCTCGTTGAATGGAAGGGACCCCCTGGGCCCATAAAGCGGCATTTGCAACCCCCCTGCTCTTACAGCGAGCTTGAAAGAGCCGCAGGAGCGACCTGCTGCCGTCCGGGGGCTCTGGGGGCGAGGGAGGGGCGTTCCGTTGTTTTAGGTGTGGGAATAGAGGAATCCGAGTTAAACCCTTGGGAGTATTCCAGGGACCCGAACTCTGGGGCTGATTTGGTTTGGGATTAGCCCGCGTCGTGCCGTCGTTAGCCTGATTCTGTAATTTACTCCGTTCTTTCATCTGACCTCTGTAACTTTATTGGCCTCGAGAACAATCTTTCAACCCCCTCAGGACCAGCGATGGACCCGTGCAAGCAGGTCTCTTGGTTCCAGCGCTCTGCTGGTCCGTTACTGCACGCGGAAAACGGGTTCAGCAAAGGGGGGGTTGAGAGCGGGGGGAAGCAGAGAAGATTGTCCATCTCGGACCTTTGCGCCAGCTGGGAAAGAAACCAAACCCCAAAGGCAAAGGAGGCGAGATCGAGGTGATCTCCAGCGGCGTGCCTTCTTCTCCCCACTGCATGCCCTGGAAAGGGGTCCCTTGTTTCCCCTGGTTTTGGGGGAGTGTCGCTGGTTGGGTGACTGACACCTTCCATCCTACTGCTCGCGGAAGCATCCTCCGTGGGGAAGAGCTCACGCGGACCCGGGCTCGGCCATTCCTCTCTGGTGAAAGCGTTTGGCAGATCCCGGTGAGGGCAAGTCTGGACTCTGTGTGTATTCAGCCTTCAGCAAAGGAGGGTTCGGGGTGACGAAGCTGCGGGAAAGGCAGAAGGGGCTTCCCTAGGAAATGAAAAGGTGATTCCCAGTCCCATCTTTGGAGTACGGAAAGGGCTCTGTGCCGAGGGTGAGGACCCTCTTAATTCCTTCGCCTCCCGTGGGGTTACACCGAGGGCTCAGCCCTGAAAACCTCAGCTGTTTCTAAAGGTGCATTTGCTTTTAGGTGATTTTTTTTTGTTTTTTTTTTTCATGGCATTCACCATGACCCGAGAACATGCTCTGCTCCATGAGGAGCATCACAGAGGAGTTTCACGCCTGAAAGCCGGCCTGTCTCGTTTGAGGGGAAAGCTGTGTGGGAGCTGTATGCGCTGAGCACCGTCTGGGACTGAGCCTGGAAGGAGCTCGGAGGGCTCAGCATCGTTCTGGGCCCCGGGCGCTGGAGAGCAGCTGCTGCCCATGGTAGGTGGCATCTCCCGCGAAATGGCAGGAGTGACGTTGGCTTCTTTTCTCACTTTCTCCCGGGTTTTTAATTACAGCCCTGAGCAGAGCTCAGCACCGGCAGCGTGTCTGAGCCAGCCCGGCTTCGACCTGCTGACCCAACAGAAACCTCGGCTCGGGAGCCTCGCACTGCCCTGGGATCCCACCCTTGGTCAGCACTCGGCCCGACGGCCCTGGCCGCTCCAGGGAGGGGATGGAGATAAACCGCCCCCGTTTTCCCTGCGCAAGCTGCAGCTCTGGATCGAGCCTTTCCAGAAGTTCAGCTCTGACGCGTGAGATCCATTTGCCGGGCTCCTTCTGGGGGGCTCCTGCAGCGCAGACATCTTCAGCCGACTGCCCACCGCACTGCCGGTCCCTCGGAGGGAGGAAGGTGTTACTGGGAACAACCGGTTTGACAGAGAATTGTCTGTCCCTGCCCTTTGCCTGGCTTGGATGCAGGCGTTTATGGCCCGGTGGGACCAGCCCCACCTCTGTGGCTCTGCAACATGGAAAACCTCTCCAAGTTCTGGGGTCTTGCCGCTCTGTGACCTGTCTCCAAGGCACTTCGTGTGTCCCTTCCTCTCTGAGACCGAGGTGGGAGGAGGAGGAGGAGGTAGGAAGTCTCCAAGTGACAGCGAGGGCCTGTGGCAAGTCTGCTAAACCCTCTAAGATCACATTTTTGGGTGAATTTCGTAACGGCATCGGAAATCCACAGTGCTCACGGTGGGTTTGACTGCAGTTTATTGAAGACATTCCATGAAACTCGTGCGGTTCAGTGGGAGGAGATGGAGGAAATTATCTAATGACATTTTGGCCCGTAATTCTTTTCTTTGCCTCCCTCCCCCTTCCACAAAAGAAAAGGGGGGTGGGGTGGGAAAAGAACAAAGGGACTAAATCAGAGATGTTTGTCCAGGTGGTGTAAAGTTTACATTCCTCCTCCTTTTTATTTTCCCGTATTTTTAACCCCTGCCTCTACCTCAAGCTCACTCTGGCCGTGGGAAGGAGAACGGTTGTTTGCTGCCGAGACAACCTGTAGGTCGTGTGGTCTTCTGGCTTAGATGGTACGTACTGGGTGGGTGAGGACTGAGACATCACAGAGAGCCAGCCCCGCACCTCCGGAAAAGATGGGGTATTGCTGGAGAGCCCTGGAGTGGAGCGACGGCAGGAAACAACTGCCTTTACAGTGAGAGATGCTCCGTGTGCCGTCCTTCGAGCCTTCGGGGAGAGCGAGCCCAGCAGTGGGGAGATGCGGAGGGAGCGCGAGAGACCGTGGTCTCAGCACCCCTCCTGGCTCCCGCGGTAAGCGGTGAAGGGACGCGTTCTGCTGTCACGTACGCTGGCGTAAATCTAAGTCCTGCATCTACTCTGCATCGGCACCGGGGCGCCCCGGGAAGCTGCAAGCTGAGCTCTGGCGGGGCAGGTGTGGATGGGACGGCTGGGTGCTGACAAAGCTCTGACAAGGGCTTCTGGTCAGCTGGGCGAGGCTTTGTGCAGAGGAGTGGCCTGGACTTGGGGAGGCAGCTCTCCCGAGCCACTCGGCTGTATGGGAATGTGTTTTCCCCTACGGGAGGGTGATAAGCGCGGCTCTTTGGCTGGGGTGAGCAGGCTTTGTGCCGGCAGGAGGTGGTGCTCGACCTCTTCTGCTCTGGGTGGGCTGGGGGGGACCACGACCTAGCTCCCATGGCTCTTCCTGGTGGTGCTTTTCGATACAACCTCATGCCTGAGCTGCCTCCCGCACCAGAGTGGAGTCCCGCGCTGCCGGAGCTGACACCTTCTCCCCCGCGCTGAGCCTGTTGCTGAAGGCGGACCCCAGCCCCAGCGCTGTTCCCCGCTCCGTAGCTGCTCCCAGACTGAGACCACGGCTGAGATGGGATGCACGGGCAGAGGGTTAGTTGGTTTGGACGAGCCGAAGGAATGCCAGGCTTTAGTGTCACACGTTGTGTTTTTTCTTGACTGCCCACGCTGCCTCTAGCTCACACATCTCTGACTTTTCCTCCCATCCTGCAGCACACACTGGCGTGGACATCCCAGTCTCCCCGGGGACAGTCTCAATGAGCAAACCACTCATGCTCAGCGCTGGTCAGAGAAAGGGTCTATCGGGCTCTTTGGCCTCCCCAGCCCCGCAGAGCACCGGAAAGCCCCGAGCACACCCCGTGTTCGCGAGGGTCACTGCGAGCCACGAAGCTCAGTCTGCGTTGTCTTCTCCTCAGCTCCAGGTTACGCTTAAGGAACAACTCAACGCTCCGTCTACTGCTGGCAACCCGATTACTTACAGATGTTCACTGCGCCGACGCCTTCTCCAGCCAGCTGGGAGAAACAGTCAAACAAGTTAAGAGCTTGTTGTTTAGGACCGTTTGGCACTGGGGACGCTGGACATCGGACTGGACTGGGGTGTTATGGACTGAGCATCCAATAGGATCTGAAATAACACCCCACCGGCGTGGCACAGGGCAATGTTTGCTCTGCAAGTGTTTTGCGGCCTTCCCCAGCAAATGTGAAAACCTCTTTGGGTTTGGACATGGAAATGTCTGGAGAAGGGCAGCGAAGCTGGTGTGGGGTCTGGAGAGCCAGTCTTGTGAGGAACAACTGGGGAGCTGGGCGGGTTGAGCCTGGGAGAACAAGAGGCTCAGGGAGACCTTCTGGCTCTTGACAACTCCCTGACAGGAGAGTGGAGCGGGTGTGTGTGGGGGTTGATCTCTTCTCCCAAGTTACATGTGACAGGACAAGAGGAAACCGGCCTCCAGTTGTGCCAGGGGAGGTTGAGGTTGGATGTTTGAAAAATTTTTTTACAGAGAGGGTTGTGGAGCATTGGAACAGGCTGCGCAGGCAGTGGTGGAGTCCCCATCCCTGGAGGGGTTTCCCAGCCGGGTCGAGGTGGTGCTGAGGGACAGGGGTCAGTGGGGACCTGGCAGTGCTGGGTGAACGGTTGAACTCAGTGATCTTGAAGGTCTCGTCCAACCAAAATTATTCTGTGATTATTTGGTTTGAAGGAGGTGCCCCCACCTGCTCTCCTCGCCCTCCAGCAGCTTCCTGTAGGTCGCGATCTCAATGTCCAGGGCCAGCTTGACGTTCATGAGCTCCTGGTACTCGCGGAGCTGCTGGGCCAGGTCTGTCTTGGCCTGCTGCAGAGCATCCTCCAGGCCAGCCAGTTTGGCCCTGGCATCCTTGAGAGCCATCTCCCTGCGCTGCTCAGCATCCGCGATGGCCATCTGCAAACGGGCACTCTGGAAGAAGAGGACATAGGCCTGGTGACTGCTCAGTGGGTTTGGACCCCGATTTCCAGGCATCCGTGCAAGGGTACAGCAAGGTAGCAGGTGATGGAAGTGCCCCTGGGGTTTGGAGGGTCCTGTGTTGTTGTACCTGTTTCTTCACACCATCAATTTCTGAGTGGAGCTGCTGGATGACGCGATTCACCTCTGCGATTTCCACCTTGGTGTGGAGGTCTTCTCCGTGCCGGCCAGCTGTGAGCTGCAGCTCCTCGTACTGAGATGGGCAGGGAGATGAGACCCAGGGCACAGTCAGATCGGGGCAGGAGCTTGATCTCATGGGTAGAGATTGATCCTGCTCTGATCCTCTCTTGACCGGGTCCTCTGTCTCTCTCTGTACTTAATCCAGGCTCTTCCTCATGAGTTTTACTGTATTTCCTTCCTCCCAACATCTCCTTATGCTCCTCTGTCTCTCACTGTCAAAATGGCATTTCACATGTCCAAGAAACTAACCAAATCCTGCTCACACTGACTTGATTTGATGCCCTACACTCCTCTGCTCACCCTCTCCAGTATGAAACACCCTTTGGGAAATGCTAAACGGAAATTTTCCCAGTGTGCCTGGTTTTCACATCCTCACTTGCTCTGGTACCAGGACGTGGCTGCGCTTTGATCTCCGCAATGTCCGTGTCCAGGCTGCGGTTGTTGTCCATGGAGAGGACCACGGCGGTGTTGGAGGTCTGAGACTGCATCTGGGACAGCTCCTGTGAGTCAGACAAATCCATCCTCAGTCCTAAAGCTTTCGCTGCTGTGCTTGTCCCAGAGGAGATGTGTGGTAGGGGAGTGGGAATGGGGAGGAACTGCAGGTCCAAACAGCTCCTCAGGCTGGTTTGATCCTGTTGGTACCAGGAAAATGGAGAAGTAGAAGAACTGGGAAATCTGGGAGATGCTTACCGCTTCGTAGAGGGCTTGCAGGAAGTTAATCTCATCTGTCAGTGCTTCCACCTCGGTCCCCAGGTCCATCTTGTTCAGGTAGGCAGCATCTGCATCCTGGAACTATAACAGCAGAGGTAGTGAACCAAACCCTGACTCTCGGCGTCCTCATACAAAGGCCAGTCGCCGTCTAATACGATCCTTTGGAGACAAGAACAAAAGATTTTCTTGACCTCTGTGACCTTAAAAAGATCCAGGAGTGAACTGATGTCTTCCCTCCACCTTTTTTGGGGGGAGGGAAGGCGAAAGGGTTGATGTCTATAGGTCTAATCAATTTTTGGTGTGTCAGAAGCCACTGAGTTTCCCTTTTTTTGCCAGTGCCCGGGTGGATATTTTGGACAAGTGGAAGTTTCTTGTTGTGTCTCCTGTAGGTGGGACCAGGGAGGCTGTGGAGGGCAGGATTGGTACTGAAAGGCTGCAGAAGTGGCAAAGCATCTAGTTGAGTGACTACCAGGTGGAGGGGACCCAGATCTGATCTGGTACGTGGGGGGCCAGGACTCACCTGAATTTGGGTGAGGGGCCTGGAACAAGAACGCGCTGTGGCCAAGGGCTGACACATTGGCACGACTGGGTGGTTCTGCTTCAAGGAGGGATGACTACCTGTTTGCTAAGTGCTTTGCCCAGCTTGGCACTGCCGGATAAAAAGGGTATTTGCATTCAAATGCGTTTTGCCTTTAAAAATCCTGTCCCTTCTTTGTTGTTGGGCCTCACCTTCTTGAGCAAAACAAAGTCATTCTCTGCAGTCGTGCGCTTGTTGATCTCCTCTTCGTACCTGTCAGGAAGAGGAGAGGAGAGGAGCGTCTCTTCCACACTGCAACCCACCCCGTCCACCTGGGCAAACGGAGATCCCTCTCCTCCTGGCGGTCACCCAGGGGCTTGTGGAGAGACTAAAGAGCCCGTTCCCAGGGACATCCACCAGCGATGTGCAGATGGGAACGACAGCAGGAGCTTCCAAACGCGCTGTGTCAGAGCGTCTGTTGTAGGTAGCACTATTAGATATGTAGATCTCACCGGTTATGATAGAAAGACGGCACCCGTGGGCTAAGCGGTGGGAGGAGGCCACCGAAAAAGCTTCAGGCCTTCATTAAAGGCATGTTTTATCCTCCCAGAAGTTTCTGCTCTCAATGGGAGCACTTGTCCTCCCCACGTTTTCTCAGGCTGAGAGGGCTGGGTGGGGCCGTAGCTGAGTTCATTGCCACCACACCTGGGTTAGTCAGAAGAGCCGGATCTCTGACCGCAGGCCCCGCGGTGGCTTCGGGAGGGCTGGGGCTGGCCAGGGAGGGGGAGGATGACGGCGGTGGGCAAGGAAAGCCAAGCGGCAGCGCACGGTCCCGCTCTCGGGAGAGGATAAACCAGCAATAGCCATGGACCGGTGCCCAGCTCAAATGAAATGATTAAATGGGGAGATGAAAGCCAGGAGTTCAAAGGAAGGAGTCCTGCAGCTAATAGAACATTGGCCCGTCATGACCCTTTCATGGGGGAAGATTTGCTCACATCAGGGAGTAGCCAACCCTTGAAACCATTTCCATTACACAGGGCTTGTTACCGGTTGTGGGTCTCTCAGCTCTTAGCCACGCACAAGAGGAAAACTCATTTGGCCCGTGTCTTAACTCGTGTTTGCCCTGTGGACCAGTATCGGTCTCAGAGGAGCAGAAGGAAGAGTGCTTTGGGATCCACAGGCTTTAAAATAATTGAGGGAAGAAGAACAAATTCCTCGGAAACGGGGGCGGCAGCAGCGATGCCCCATTGGCAGGAGCAGGCGCTTGCCGCAGTGGAAGATGACGGCCCGTGCCCAGCGAAGTGTAGGATGAAACCGAGCTTTTGCCCCGAGAGTCCCTGCTCTGGAGCTAGAAGGAATATTTGCCGCGTTATATCGGGTGCAGGCAGAGTATTGAAGTCTGAAGCTCTCTGTGACCTGACCGTCGGTTGTCAGAGGGTTTCTAGTCTGAAGCCGTGGTGCACCCAAAGGTCTGCTCTCAGCTGAGCAGCCTCGGGTGCTGCTTTGCTGCTCCAGACTGTGCCGGTGTCAGACACCGCTTTTCAAAATCCAGAGTTGCTTTCACCATGGACCCGGGACGAGAACAGGCGGAGGGCACTCGCTGACCCAGCGAACCAACAGCGGCAGCCTGCTTACGGCTGGGGCTCCTCAAGCCAGCGCCCTGCACCCTGGCTGGTTTGGCTCAGCTCGGGGGTTTCTTCTGTAGCTGAAGGAGAAAGATTATTTATGTCTGGAATGTCATTTGTCCCAGCCTAATGTGAGTTAGTGGCTGATTCGTCGCAGCCCCTGAGGTCTTACCTGGCCAAACTAACACAGGACAGATTTTTCTTTTAATTTCTGTTAAACGTTTGTTTTCTGAAGGCAAAAAGAACCCTAAAATAGAAGCCTCGGAGCAGACCGTGGATGATGATGTCTCTTCCCCAAGGCAGCCGTTTCCGTCCTGGTGCTACTCTGGGGCTGGAGGCACTGTTGGTGGAGGTGGCAGAAAGTGGTCAGCACGTGATCTCCGGAGAAAGGGAGAGCAGAGGGCGTTTGGCAGGGCGCGCGTGCCCTTGTTTTGAATGGCAGCCTGCACCCGGCTCTCACCTCTCGTTTTTCTGGTTCCAGACTGACAATTTACGCTCCTTACTTACTCACATCCATTAAGCAGTGTATCCCTCCTGGGCATGGTAGAAGGCACGAACGCTTGGCAGATGTTTTTCCGAAGTGCAAAGAGAGGATGGGAGAGGGAGCACCTCCTCCTAACAGCCTCGAGAGCTCCCGAGCCTGGCTGAAACCCTCGCCCGGCGTTTCAGTGGCTTTCCATGGGCTGGAACCGAAACTCCTGACCTGAGAAGTGCTAAAACTCTCCAATACTTTGATATTAAGGGACATTGTAATAATTAGAAAGAAAAACACTTAAACACACACTTAGAATTAATCTTTCCTTTCAGACAATTTTCTCTCCTGGAAAGGACCCGCCTCAGCAAGAAGAGTGTGCTCAGAGCGCTCGATGGTCTTTTAAGTCCAGGTTTCATCCCAGTCTGTATTAAACCGACTACGCGGGAGGTCAAACCATTTGAAAGCTTAAGCTCGGGACAGCCTAAGCTTTTGAGAAGCTGCTCCCAAACGCCTGCGGGAGACCGACCATCCGACTTGTGCAACAGCTAAAAAGTTTATCTGTCCCTGCAAAATCAAAATCGCGGGCGTCCTGCCACAGGTAGAGACATCGATAGAGCAGGAAAGCGAGGGGAACCGAGTCCCTTCAGTCCTTCCCGAGGTCTCGCAGTTTCGGGGGTGCCTCGGGTCTTTCAACTCATCCAGGAAGAAGGTAGCGGGAAGACAAGGCGGGCAGGTTTCTTTCTGTGCGCGGTGCTTACCTGGTCTTGGCGTCCTCAACAGCATCCTGCAGAGCCTTCAGCTCTGAGCCGAGCCACAGCCTGCACAGCCTCCAGCTGGCTCCTCGGGTTGCTGATGTATACATCAATGTAGGTTCAAGGTTATTTTTCTCGGCTTTTTGGTCTTTCAAGAGGCTCCAGGACTTTATTTTGTTGTTCCAGGAACCGCACCTGAAGCCCGCCAGAAGAATTTGAATCATTTAGGATCAACTCAAAACCTGCCTCACTTCTCATGAGATGGGGGCTTCAATGTGAGTGGGGTTGGGGTTCTCTTTTCTGTCATTTAAAGTGGGGTTTAGATGGGCATGGCCTCAAAAGATCATCGATAGGCAGATCTGGAAACCAGGAGCAATATTCAGCTGGAAAAATACTTTGCTCCGTACCCAGACTGTCTACAGAGCTCTGGCAAACGAGCTGTAGAGACAGTCTGGACGCGGAGGAAACGACCCGAGCAAAATCCCTAAGCCTGTGCAGTAAGGATTTAGAAGTAGACCTATAAAGTCGGAGCGCTCCTGGTCCCACTCTGCAGGCAGTGACAAAGGTGCCAGGCTGGATGAAGTGGTGGAACGTGTCTTACCTTGTCGATGAAGAGGCAAATTGGTTCTTGAGGGCTTTGATGTGGTCCTTCTCCTCCTGCCGCACTCCCTGCACGTTGGGGTCAATCTCCAGGTTAAGGGGTACCAGAGGTTGACCATGACCTCTTGAGTTCCCCCCAGGGCCACATCCTCCTCCAAACCCAGGAACACCAGCTCTGTATGCCAGCCCGCCATGACCTGCCCCGTAACCGTATCCTGGTCTAGCAGAACAGTACCCTCCGCTCATGGAAATCCTCTTGCCTGCCCCTAGATTGTGAAGGCTCCTGCTGCCAAAACTGCTGCTGATCTGTCCCACGCCTCCACCGCTGCTGCGGGATGTGGACGTGGAGCTGAAGCTGCTTCGGTTGACAGACATAGTGGCAGAAGCAGTGCTGAAACTCTTAGTGAGTCCTCCTGACCAACTGACTTCTGCGCCATCGTTCACCAGCAGCGAGAGCAGTGGACAATGAGGTGAGATCGGATGAGTAGACATCTTGGGGAGGTTGGCTCAGGAGTCCCCTCTGTCTTCTATGCTTTGGAGAGCTGGGCTTGTCCACAGAGGACCGAGGCTCAGTCAACTAAGCTAATCGGTTTGGTATGCTGGCGTGTGGCCACCTTCCCTACCCGTTAATCACCAGACTCGCTCATGCAATGGGCTGGCAACCTTCAGCCTCGTAAAACCAACCAAATTTCTAGCCTGTATTTTTCAAAGTGGGGATTAGTGATGGGGAAAAAAAAGTCATACTCATGTCCAGAAGGTCCCTTCTTTGGGCTTGCTCCTACCTTGGTCAATGGGGTCGGTGCCCATTTAGTTTAACGCTGATGGGACTGAAGTTGCCACAAAAGGGAATCTAGAGGTGTTGCAGATGCCGTTTTGATGTGTGTTGCTAAAGAAAAAACTGACTTTGCTCCCCACTTGCAGCTCTCTTGGGGTAGGAGCAGCCTGTCCTGATCTAGGCAAGAAGTTAGACGTCTTTGCAGGCAACACTTCGTCTGCACGGAGGTGCCTCTGGTAGAGGCACCTGTGCCTTCAAAGCGAGTCTGGATGCTTTCTTACCCAGAATGCTGATCAATGAGGTAGATGCAAGAACATGGTCCCTCAGGGGGGAAACAGCCTGACTTGTAGAAGTCCAGGTCATCAGACGGCTGTTTGATGCCGGACAGTGTTTAAAGAACCACCCAACCACCAGTTCTGCTGGAGTCAGTGGGAATACGGTCGAGATACCAGAGAACGACGGGCGGGCGCTGGAGAGGACGAGCCGTTCCTTTCCAGTAGCATGTTCCTGTGCTTCGATCTGGAGGACCAATGAAAGCTGGAGTTTACCGCATCGCCTTCTCCTTAGGCCAGGAGTCAGCACACACCGACGTCCACCACGTTTCCCTGGGCTGTGTCAGAGACACCAGCACAACCTCCAGGGGTAACCTCCACACTTTTATTTTCTTAATGTAACATGAACTTCGGTGCTTTTGTAGTTTGCCCCTTGTTGCTGCTGTTCAGGAGGAGGGGAACTAAACCTTCCTTACCCTCAGGGTCTTTAACTACCCCACAGCCTCTGTCCGGGGACATTGTTCTTCCCACAGAGGGTGAGTTTGGGGGTTCAGCGGGTCCCTTCTGTCTCTAACTGTGGTAACGGCGGTGACGGCGGTCTGTCAGCCCTGCAGCCAGTGCGGGTACAGCACAGCGCGAGCTGAACTGCTCCTTTCCCGGGAAAAAACGCGTTGTGTATCCCTGCGTCACTCATCCCGTAAAACCCGGGAGGATTACAGGGGCGCGGGGGCAATCGAGGTGGCGCGAAAGTGCTGAGGTGCTGTGGTGTAGGAATTAAGACAGGAGGACGTTTCCTCCGGTGCCTGCTGGGAGGAGCTGGTCTTCTCCCATCCTGGGGCAGACACCGGTGCTAAAGGACCTTGCTCACACAACTGGGAATGGAACATCCAACTGCCCTGTTCCTGTTGGATAGAAAAGGTGTCTGTGGAGTTGCAGAGGAAAGAAAGGTCTCAACTCATGTGGGTGTGACTTTTGGTTACCTCCTACTCTACTCCGTTGTGTCAACCGCTCTTTTCCCCAAGGTCCTGTAAAGTAATTGGAATTGAAAGGAGGCTGCGACAGAATCAACTCCACGTGCCTTTTATTGGACAAAGACGGGGGAACGAGGATTTCGGAGTCAAAGAACAAAGAGGAGCATGTCATGGTTTATAAATAAGGACAGACAGCTTCGACTTCCAGGTCTTTTGCGAGTAACGGGGTGAGGGCCACACACGAGAGGAGTCCTGGCGCGCCCAGCTGCCAGTGCTGACGTCCGGCTCTAATAGCATCGCTTGGTGGAGGAGGTGGTGGAGACGTACTTCACGCTGGCGCTGTTTCCACCCACCACGCATGACCCGGCTGTGCCTTGTCCGCTTCCAGAGCTGAAACCCGTTCCTCCAGCACAGACCCCACCTCCAACGCCACTGCTGCCTCCGAAGCTGAGGCAGTTTCCACTCCCATATCCCGTTCCTACAGAGGTTCTGGTCACAGCTGCGGGAAGAGAACACCCTCCTCAGAGGCACCCACGAACAGCGGGCTCTGAGGGGCAGCGAGACCAACATAGGAGTTGCCAAACTATCTTTAAAAGTTACTTACAGATATTCACTGCGCCGGCACCTTCTCCAGAGAGCCTGTAAGGGACCAAAATGAGCCAGTAAGAATCCAATGGGGAACCCATGAGCAGGAGCTGGTTGGAAAGGCAGGAGCATTCCCTTGGAATATTTTTGGTGGAAGTTGGAATGTTTTCGGGAAAGGCTACTGGCTCCCTTTGCTCCTGTTCATGAGCAAGTGCTCCCCTTTAAAGAGGTGTCAGGTCTTCTGGGCGTGGGAAGTCTAAACCTGACGGGGGTCTGTGACTCCATTGCACCTCTGGAAACTGGGATATAAAATTGCCCCCACCTGCACTCCTCGCCCTCCAGCAGCTTCCTGTAGGTCGCGATCTCGATGTCCAGGGCCAGCTTGACGTTCATGAGCTCCTGGTACTCGCGGAGCTGCCGGGCCAGGTCAGCCTTGGCCTGCTGCAGGGCTGTTTCCAGCTCAGCCAGTTTGGCCCTGGCATCCTTGAGGGCCACCTCCCCACGCTGCTCGGCGTCCGCGATGGCCGTCTGCAAACTGGCGCACTGTTGGAAGAACAGTCGTGGCTGCATTCCTTGTCTGGAGCATAGACCAGTTCGGCGCACCCTGAGGTCATGGTGCCTGGTCTAGATGCACAAGACTTTGGGGTGACATCTCCAGGTGTGACCTTCGTGATCATTGAATTGCTCCATGTTCTGAGCAGGGTTTAATCCAAGCCCACACCTCTTAACATCTCCTTAGGTTTACTAACGTTGTGTTATGTTCCTCTTAGCGCTGTTACGGCGCTGAGAGAAATGCTGCCGTACTCGTTCCTGATCCAACAGAACTCACCGAGATGCGTTTGATTGTATTCCCTGGAGCTGGTGGACAACCCAGAAGTTCGAGCACAGCAAGAGTTAAGTCTTACTCAT
Source organism: Bucorvus abyssinicus (assembly GCA_009769605.1). Lineage (NCBI taxonomy): Eukaryota > Metazoa > Chordata > Aves > Bucerotiformes > Bucorvidae > Bucorvus > Bucorvus abyssinicus. Next base: position 14,191,345 of record CM020050.1, on the reverse strand, counting down.
TTACGCTGCCCTTTACCTGTTTCTTCACGCTGTCGATCTCAGCCCGCAGCCGCTGGACGTGGCGGTTGAGCTCGGAGATCTCCTGCTTGGTGTTGCGGAGGTCGTCGCCGTGCCTGCCGGCCGTGGCCTGCAGCTCTTCGTACTGTCACAGAGAGAGGAGCCATCACCCACGGTAAGATCTGCTGGGTTTGGAGCCAAGCAGCACGTGGGCGAGCGGGCGTTTGCACACAAAGTGTGTGCATGTTCTCAAGCCCAAGTTGGCACTTCCAAACTTTATAGGAATATTAAATCTGAAGACATCCTGTCTTATAAAAATCACAGCAGGACCCACCCCCTGGGGGGGGTCTGGGGGACACAGTGTGGTTTTCCCGTTGCAGAAGCCTTCCTAGACTCACCCTGGACTGGTACCAAGCCTCAGCCTCCGCCCGGCTCCGGTTGGCGATGTCCTCGTACTGCGCTTTGACCTCCGCGATGATGCCGTCCATGTCCAGGCTGCGGTTGTTGTCCATGGTGAGGATGACGGAGGTGTCGGAGATCTGGGTCTGCATCTGGGACAGCTCCTGCAAAAGCAGCGGCTACTCCAGTGAGTCGCGGGTGCGCGACACGGGTGTTGCTCAGAGGGAGGAAACCCCCCAAGTTAGAGGGCAGACCTGGGTGGGCAAAGAGATTTTTCCGACAGTTTTGGGCAGGAATAAGACAGTGGGTGAAATGGAAAGAGCTTTGAATTATTTAGTGCAACCGAGTGGAAAACAATCGGTCCTGAGCCCCTGGAGTGGGAAAGGAAGGCAAGGCCATTGGAAACCGGGAGAAGGACAGAAATGCTGGTGCTCACGGCTTCATAGAGGGCTCTGAGGAAGTCTATCTCCTCCATGAGGGACTCCAGCCTGGCTTGCAGCTCCGTCTTATTCATGTAGGCAGCGTCCACCTCCTGGAAGAGGAAACACGTCACAAAACTGAAGAGGAGTTTGGAGAAGCAGAGGAAAGGCTGGAGGAGGTGTTCCGTGCTGTGCTGGTGCAGGGCCGGGGGGAGGCACAGCGTGCGGCGCCCACCTTCTTCAGGATCACAAATTCGTTCTCGGCAGCCGTGTGCTTGTTGATCTCCTCTTCATACCTGCGGGATGGAGATGGGGGGTTGGTCGAGGCTTGTGCAAAAGTTATTTCACATTTTCAGGACCAGCCCCTTGTTCTTTTGGTGTGTACAGTTTTGTCCCCTGGTCTCAGCCCCGTGACTTTGAGCCGTGGGGAAGCGAGGCTGAAGGTGAACCTGGGCCTTTCTAGAAGAGTCTATCCGCGAAAAGGCCTTTTTTCCCTGTTTGGCTGCACAGAGGCAGCAGAGAGCTGGGGTCTGCCGCAGCCCACCCTGCTCTCCAGGCTGACCACAGACGGACTTACTTGTTCTTGAAGTCCTCAGCAAGGCCTTGCACCTTGTTCAGCTCCCCTGCCAGGTTCTCCTTGTCGGTCAGCAAGCTGCTCAGCTGCCTCCTGAGGTTGTTGATGTAGGTCTCGAAGAGGGGCTCGATGTCGTTTCTGACCGTTTTGTTCCCCTGTTCTTGCAGAAGGGCCCACTTGGTCTCCAGGACCTTGTTTTGTTGCTCAAGGAATCGGACCTGGATAGAGAAAGGAGATGTGTCAGACACGGTGAGTTCAGGACGCTTTTCCTCAGCGAGGCAAGGCGCATCCTGCCGGGATCCGCTTGCTGAAAGGCGGGAGCGCTCAGCCCTTGGGGGACAGATGACTACATGAGCAGCGAGCATTGCACATTCCCACTCTCCTTGCAAACTCCGCTCCCTCGCATCCTGTGCCACCATCTTCCCTCTGTTGGCTGGTCTCATCTCAACGTTAACGCGAGGGGTGAATGGTCTCAGGGCTGGAACCCCTCAGGTTTTATTCCCAGAAATGGCAGGACAGGAGCAGCAAAGCTGCTGGTAAAGGTATAACGTGCCCTTCTCTGTGCTTCGCCGCTGAAGAATCAACATAATCAAGAAACCTTAAGTCTCACCTTGTCGATGAAGGAGGCGAATTTATTGTTGAGGGTTTGAATCTGATCCTTCTCATCCTTGCGGATACTCTGGATGTTGGGGTCAATCTCCAGGTTGAGAGGTTTCAGAAGGCTCTGGTTGACTGAGACTTCACGGATGCCCCCAGCTGGGACAGCAGGGAATCCAGGGCCACCCACGCCACCACCAAACTCAAAGGCACCACCAACTGCACCACCAAACCCACAGGAGATCCCAGCACCAAAACCTGCAGGTCCGTAGAAGCCACCACCTCTTCCAGCTACGGACATCCTCTTGCATCCTCCAAAACTGTAGAGGCTCCTGCTTCCAAAACCTCCAGTAAACCTTCCATACCCAGGGGCAGTACTGCAGCTTCCGCCTTGGGGTGCCGGACGTAGGCAGAAGCCGGTGCTGCTGGCGTTTGGGATGAAGGCAGAAGCAGCACTGAAGCCGGTTTTGCTCTGGATCCTTGCAGCGCACTGGCGAGACATGGCAGCTGATGTGAGCCGGGTGAGAGAGGTAGGAGAAATAAAGCAGCGAGGAAGTGAACGAAGGCAGGAAGGTGAAGCGGTGCTCCCCCAGGCTGGGACTGGCCCTTTTATACCCTTCCTAGCTGGGGATGGGTCTGGCGTGGTGCTCATCTTACTGATTAACTGGGCTCGGCACACCCAGCAGCAGAGCGGGCCGCTGAGTTCACCATGTGCACAAGCACCTATGAAGCACTCGCAAAGTGCAGGGGTTGCATTTTTTGGTGACGGTCATGATCAGGCTGTTGAAATATCTGAGAAAACACTGAACACTGCCTGCTCACCTCCTGTTCGCAGCCCTCCCTTTCCCACTCCCTCCCTTCACCTCCGCAGACGGTTCCCCATGTTGGGCAAGCGCTCGCTCACCTCTGTTTCACGGGTGAATCAACCCCTCTGTTGCGCAAAGGCGGGTTATTTCGCAGGGCAGAGGTCCGAGCTCTGAGAAATCTGTTATTGCGGGTCGGTGTTTTCCGGCCGCTGTGGTTTTGGGTGAACGCCCCAGGGGGGCATCAGCACCTCAGGCCCCGACTTGTCGGAAATTTGGGGCTCTTGTTCTCATGCCCAAGCAAGAGTCATTTAAACCAGAACTGATACAGACGGGGGAAGGAGGTGATGGAGGGAGAGCCAGGGTGGTGGTGGGACATTAGTGGAAGTCTTGGGCCATCAGCCGTCAAAACCTAGCCGGGGCGTGGGAAGGACACGGAAGGTGATTTCACGAATGGCATTTTCAGATCTTTTCTTGCTGCGAAAAGTGTCGACGTTTGCGTCCTGATTCAGACCGACAAATGATGAAATCGCAGAATCCGACCCAGGAGGGAGTTACCGTTGTCTGTGACGACACAAAAGCCGAGTTGGCGATTTCTCAGGGCTTCACCTTCACAGATTTTTTTGGAGCTGTTTCCTGACTCATGGGCTGACCTTGTCTCTGCACGGTGCGAAGCCTGTTCCCAGGCTGCCCTCCCCCTGTCTGTGGTCCTCCCCCTCTGATATCTCTTACTCACAAGGAAATTCAGCGCCTGGGATCCGGGCGTACAGCATCGTTCACAGGCAACTCCCTCTGCTCGTATTCCGCAGAGCACCCAGGAAAGGTCCAACAGTGCGTTTCTCCGGTGAAAGACACGCGGGGTCTTGACTCGCCCAGTGCGCCCAGTGTGGTGGCACCTGGGCACGTATCCTAGTGCAAGCAAGACGCTCCCAGTCACTCCCAGTGTCTTGTCTGGATGCCCAGGGATGGACATGCTTCTCTCGGACCCTGCAGCCCGTTGGGTTTCCCAGGTATGTCTCTCTCGTGGATGCCGTTTCAGACATGCTTTTCTTCCCCCCCTTTTTTCCTGTTTTCCTCTCTATCCTTCTAATGTTTTCAATACACGCCCTGGTCAAAGCTAAAATAACTGTTTGGGGAGTGTTTCAGTTCCTGTGGGTTACAACAAGCAGCAGTTTTTGAGAGGAGCTTCTGTGACTCAGCTGCTCTCCCACAGAACTCCTTAAAAAACTCTACAGGTGGCACTTAGCGATCGGGTCCCTCCGCCCGTTACAAATTCAAGCCCCTGAGTGCCAGCACCATTCATTTCGTTACGACTAAGGTTTTAATCCGGGCTGTGCTAGAGTTCACGAGGGCTGCCCTCTCCGACGAAATAGCCCCAGGTCATCGCTGCATCCGTTGAACTCGTCCCGCAGGACTGGATGCAGGAGGTTCCGTACATGGTGACCCTCTGGAGCAAGGACAGCCGGGCATTGGTCATCTATCCAGAGATGCCTTTGACAAGGTGGGTTTTTGTATCTTGCATAAAAAGGGATGTCCTGGGAGACCGGCCCTTCCCCTGCTGGATGATGGGCTTCAACATCTCCGTGTTATGACCCAGGGGTTGATGCAATGGATGCGTCCATCTGACGTGCCTGTTGGCCATGTACGCTCTACCCTCTTTGGTTAGAGAGTGTGTTTGGGTGGCAGTGAGGAAGACCATCACCAAACCTGGCCCAGGCTGCTGTTCAGAGTGAGGCTATCGCTCCTTCCCAGGAAGCTGCTGGGAGTATCCAGCAAGGAGGGGTGGTGGAGCAGGAGTGGAGAGCTGCAGCGGGCCCATGTCCAAGCCTGTAAGTTTTTGGGAGGAGATTTCCTGAGGGATACAGAGAAGAACATGCAGAGTTCAGGGCATCCTAGAAAATTATGGGAATCTGCTGGTCCTGAAGGAAAACCCGAATACAGCCCGGCGCTCAGGCACTGCCAACCCCCCTCTCTTGGCCCATCTCTTCGAGTATTTTTCTATTTTTAGAGCACTTCTCTACCCATTACTTGAACTTACTGAAATACACGGGGCAAGGTTGGGACTTTTTTTCCTAACCACACCTATTTGTTCGGCTGATCTTCAGCAGTGAGGTCCATCGCTCCGCAGCTTTCAGCTTTTACTTCCCAATTCGTTTCTCCCCGTCAGTCAGAACCACAGCTCAAACCGCTGCATCTCCTCTGGTTTTTCTCCACCTTCTCAAAACAAGATCTTGTCTCCGGTGTGTTCTAGGAATGTGAGGAAACATTGGGTCTTGAAGAATTTCACTTTTCAACGGGTATCCCATTCCGGGATAGTGTTTATAGCTATTACACGAGCGACCTCTAATTCAACGTAGCACGTGAATGCCTATGGACCAGATCCTCCACCTGCTCGTACTCAAAGGAGAGGGAACATTAGCATCAAGACCAAGAGAAACAGCTAAACCAGTGCGGCCAGCGCTTCGGACAGAAGGGGGGTGCTTTCAAGCCACTCGGGCAGACGTTTGCGCTGCTGGCACCTCCCCTTAGCTGAGCCGGCTCGCAGCAGAAGGGGTTTGAGATGGACTGATAGACCCGAACAAGTCGGGTGGTTGCTCTGACTCCCCTGGCAATTAGTTCCCTATTGTTAGAAGTTTCTGCGGGTACATCACACACTTGGCACTGCCCTTTGTACCCCCCGGGAGCCGGGGTGTTGAGCGCTGTATTGGCTGGAAGCTGCTTAGTAAATGAATTTTAGACCTTCTCCCCTGCGCCCGGCTCTTGCCTTGGCGTGCCCCGTGTTTTGCTTCCAGGGGTTTTGCTGGCGCGGTGGGGAGAACACTGAGATCACGGCAAACCTCCCGTGGGTGCTGCGCTGTGCCCGGGTGTTTTGGCTGATGGAGAGAGTCAGGAGGCGTGAACGAGGAGCAAAACCATGAGCCTTTACCCGGGCAGGGCCCGAGGAAAAGTGCTTGTTACCTGCATTTGCATTTGCTGTTCCACGTCTTTAATTAAAAGCACCACAAAATGGAATAAATCACATATGCATTTTTATTAGACAAACACCAGAAAGTGAAGAGAGACAAACAGTCATGGGACACACTTTATATACAAAACCCGGCCAAAAAATGCTGAGCTGTAGCAAGCGAGTTGCAAATTTAAAACAGTTGGGCTCCCGTGGAGGAGCAGAGCCCTACGCGCTAAACACCGCAAGAGAGAGTTCCGAGAGTGAGGCTCCTGTGTGGCGAGACACGGGGTTTAGGTGGCCCTCGCTCTGCTGACCCCAACCATGCTTTAGTAAAGGACCGGCGGGAAGGTGTTTTCTGGCGAGCGAAGGCGTCTGAAAGGAAACCTTTAGCTTCTGTAACTCCTTCTGGTGGAGGAGGTTGAGACGAACTTCACGCTGGAGCTGCTGCCGCCTCCGAGGGTGGTGGTGCTCACCCCGGGACCGCTTCCACAGCTGAAGCTGTTCGCCATATTGCAGATGCCCCCTCCCACGCTGAGGCCGCTTCCTCCTCCGTACCCTGTTCCCACAGTTGTTCTGGTCACGGCTGCAAGAGGGAGAAGGAAAAGCTTTCGGTTTCTCCGGGCGTTGGCTGTGGGGTGCAGGGACACGCTCGTGTTTAAAGAAGGTAAGGGCATTTATGTGAGAGACTTACAGATATTCACTGGGACGCCATCTCCAGCCAGCCTGTTCGGGGACAGAACACAAGGTCAGAGGACAAGAAGTCTCCTGATAGTGGAGTGGGGGGAATAGGGTACCTTTCCTAGAGACCCTGGGGCAGAGAAATTTAAACTCCATGTAACTCAGGGGTGCTTCCTGCAACGCTATTCCATTATCTAGGACAATCGTCCCTCCTCCCCTCCCTCTAGTGCCCTCTTTGGCATTTCAGAGATGCTGCGCATCTCCAGTGCTCTCCTTGCGTTGCTGCCCCGACATCAGGACCAGAAGGGTTGTGTGTCCCACCCACCTGCACTCCTCGCCCTCCAGCAGCTTCCTGTAGGTCGCGATCTCGATGTCCAGGGCCAGCTTGACGTTCATGAGCTCCTGGTACTCACGGAGCTGCCGGGCCAGGTCAGCCTTGGCCTGCTGCAGAGCATCCTCCAGCTCAGCCAGTTTGGCTTTGGCGTCTTTGAGGGCCACCTCCCCACGTTCCTCAGCGTCTGCGATGGCCGCTTTCAGATTTGCACACTACAGGAGAGAAACCCCCGGTCAGGTTCCCCATACGACCCCTGGACTCGTTCTTTATCTCCCCTGAAATCACAAGGTCTTACTCCAGAGCCGTCAGCTCAACCATTTTTAGAGACGTTTCTCTGTTTGAGAGAAAAAGGATCAAACTGCGCAGAACTTGCCCAGGTTGCCTCTGGTGTTGTCCTTCCTCTCCCTTGCAAGTCAGGGAGTAAATAGGTTTAAAATGTGGGTTTGCTGCTTCTTACCTGTTTCTTCACGCTGTCGATCTCAGCCCGCAGCCGCTGGACGTGGCGGTTGAGCTCAGAGATCTCCTGCTTGGTGTTGCGGAGGTCGTCGCCGTGCCTGCCGGCCGTGGCCTGCAGCTCTTCGTACTGTCACAGAGAGAGGAACAACCAGTCAAGGTAAAATCCATCGTTTTGGGAGTAACCCAGGTGCCCGAAAGCCGGGGTCCCTCCTCAAGGCCCGGCAGGCAGCTGGAGCGCTGCTGCTGTACGTGATGCAACGTTTGAGCAGGGTTTCTTGGAAGAGTCGGCCTTCAGCTGTTCAAGACGGGACATGAAGATAACGGCGCGGAAACCCCCAGGTTCTTCACCTTGGTTTGGTACCAGGACTCTGCTTCAGCCCGGCTCCGGTTGGCGATGTCCTCATACTGCGCTTTGACCTCCGAGATGATGCTGTCCAGGTCCAGGTTCCGGTTGTTGTCCATGGTGAGGACAACGGAGGTGTCGGAGATCTGGGTCTGCATCTGGGACAGCTCCTGCAAAGCGCACGGGAGATTAGGTGAGCCAATCCACTTCCTTTTCATCCTTCAGACCTGGGAGAGGCTGCCGATTGTTATCGGAAGAGCTAAGAGGGTTGGTGTAACTCTGCAGAGGGAGAGGGTTTAGCATCTCCTGGGGGAAGAAATTACAGGGTTTCAGATGAGGGGAGGGAGGGAAGCTCTTAACCGAGGGTTGAGATGGTTTGGAAGGTGGTTACACTCACTGCTTCGTAGAGGGCTCTCAGGAAATTAATTTCTTCGATCAGCGCATCTACCTTGGCTTGTAGTTCCACCTTATTCATATAGGCAGCATCGACATCCTGGAGGACAAGAGATTTAGATCAAGTGTTTGAACTCCTGCTTGCGGATCTCCACAATAACAGTCCCGGGAAGAACCCGTGACAAAAGCTTTTGGACTATGGCTGGATTTGTGAATGAGCGGGTGGTTAGAGCTCTGCAAAGAGCCGACGGATGGTGCTCAGTAATTCGCTCTCACCTTCTTGAGTGTCACAAATTCATTCTCTGCCACCGTACGCCTGTTGATTTCATCTTCGTACCTAGTGGGGGGAAGCAGCGGGAGCATTTGTTTAGGCACGTAACAGACGGAGGCGATTGGCGTTTGCTGGAATGAACTTCCTTAAGAGCATTTTGCATACAACGTTCTTTTCCCCTACGGAGCCTCTGAATAAGAGACCGTGAGCGTGTTCCTGGGCTGAGCTAGTTAGAACAAGCACATCAGCAACATGGTTAAAGAATCTATTCTTTTTTTCCTATTTCTGGCCATTCGTCACGCTCCTTCTGCCTGTCTTAAGCAGATGAAGCATGCTGGCCTGAAACTCTCAGACCTGCCGGGTCATTTATTTTTCCTCAGCTGGTAATTTAGTTAACGAGCCTTTGATAATATCCTGAATTATTGCCTAAATGTTTGTGTATTTGGATCTGTTACTCCGTTACTGTTTATCTTGAGAAAATGCCACAACCTTCAGTGCGGGGAATTCCACCGTCCCGGACTCTCCTGGATCCCCCCCGTTGGCTTAAGGATATTGAACGGAGAAGGGCTGCACCCACCCAGGTCAGTAGACCGCCAGCTCGATAGACTTACTTCTTCTTGAAGTCCTCCACCAGGTACTGTGTGTTGACGAGCTCTCCCTCCAGCCTGCCCTTGTCGCTCAGCAAACTGTTCAGCTGCACCCGGAGGTTGTTGATGTACGTCTCAAAAAGCGGCTCCAGGTTGTTCTTCACCGTTTTCATCCCCTGCTCCTGAAGCAGGCTCCACTTGGTTTCCAGCACCTTGTTCTGTTGCTCGAGGAATCGGACCTGCAAGCGGAAATAATGAAGGTGTTTTGAAAGAACAGGGGTTACGGAGAGGTCTCCTTGCAAACGCGGGGTCTCCGCGCTAGCTGAGGGGGACAGGACTCTTTCTAGCAGGTTTTCATGGCCATGTTCTCATCTGGTAGCAGAAGGAATTTGCTCTTTGACTGCAGGGTCTCCTCAGAATTGCAAACAAACGCTGGAGTGACTGTTGATTTTCTTGCACTGTGCCTCCCCCTCCATGCTTTGTTCAACCAAGACAAGGTACACGCGTTTCGTGTGAAGCGTGTGTGCAAAATCAGATAAGGAGCAAACTGGAGTTTGCACTTTAATTAAGAAAATTAATATTAAAGTGCTGTTTCTCCTTCCCTTCAGAATAGCTCCCCCACCCCACAAAAGCTCCACAATAACGTAGCATTTTCCTTGAAACCCAAGAGGAGCTGCTCAACCAGAGCAGAAATGGAGCAGATGCCCTTGTGCATCTAGTACAGTTAACAGGGAAAGGGAGTCAGAGTCAGATCAGACTTTGCTGATCTGAATTAAGAGTCCAGACACGCTGGTACTGTTGCAGCTTCAACTGCCTTTGAGGAAATTCAATCACCAAGAATCTCACTTCTCCCTAGTGCCAACTCATGTGATTCCTTCCTTGATCATTTTAGATGTTGCTTGTATCTCACTTTAACCATGTAAAAACCTGTTATCGAGGCTCCTCTGCTGCTCAATGGAGAGACCCCGACATCTCCAGGAGGGTGGGATTGTCTTCTAGAGCTTTTTTTCTCCACTGCCTATTAGATGTCAAGCAGCAAATGAGGAGGATCTCAAATACTGGGTGATTAGTTCATAGCAACCACCATGTAGCAGGTGCCATTCCCTGGAGCTTCTGGGGACTGGGCAGCTTCCAGGCTCACTCCCCACGTCTATTCCTTCTCAATCAGCTCATAAAGCAGCTACAAAAGGAGTCCCCATCAAAAAAATCGGGACAAGATATCAGGGAAGCTCATGTCTCACCTTGTCAATGAAGGAGGCAAATTTATTGTTGAGGGTTTTGATTTGTTCCTTCTCCTCCTTTCGGATCCTTTGGATGCTGGGGTCAATCTCCAAGTTGAGGGGTTTCAGAAGGTTCTGGTTGACGGAGACTTCGTGGATGCCCCCAGCTTGGAATCCAGGGCCACCCATGCTACCACCAAACGCACCATATCCATATCCAAAGCCACCACCGTACACGCTACCAGCGCCACCACCAAAACCTGCAGATCCATAGAAGCTACCACCCCTTCCAGCCACAGAGATCCTCTTGCATCCACCAACATTGTAGAGGCTTTTGCTTCCAAAGCCACCACCAACCCTAGCAAACCCGCTGCCAGCGTTGCAGTTTCCGACCCGGGTGACGGAGCATGAGCTGAAGCTGGTGCGGCAGGTGTTTGGGACGACGGCCGAAGCAGCGCTGAAGCCGCTTCTTCCCCTCTGAATCCTCACGGTGGACTGGCGAGACATGGCTGGCGTTTGGATTGCGGTGGATGCTGCAGCAAGAATAAAGGAGCAAAGGTGCTGGCCTGGAGCAAGGAGTAGGAGGGAAAGGAGAAAGATGAACCTGTGCGCTCCACGGGCGCAGGAGCGCCCTTTTATGCATGTATGAGGCTGGGATGGGTTTGATGAGGTGGATCATCTTCCTGATTAATTAGGCTTGGCATGTCCAACAGCATTCTGGAGAGTGAACTCACCCCGCACACACGCCCTGCTGAAATAATATAGCCAGGTTCTGAGCAACGCTGGTATTGTTTGGGAATAACTGTCGCCTTCTGCCGTCTTTGTAGACAGCCAGACTCTTGGCCATATCAAAGCGTTTGAAAGTTGCAATGAGTCACGCCGGGCCCAGGGAGGAAAACACCGTTCAAAACGCTTGTTGCTCCACATGCCTCTCGCTTGAAAACTTCATCCCTCGGGATTGCTTTCGCCCCCTCTCGGGGACGAGCTGGGCTTTGAAGAGTGGCTGTCCCTGGAAAGGGATCGGCGTCGGGTTTTACAGCAAGCCCTGCAGTAAATTGTTCCATCCTGGGGCTTTGTGGAACATTCTGGCGGTCCCTTCTGTGCCACCACAACCTATCTGCAGAAACAGTTTTACTTCCAGCCCCGCGAATGCTCAGCTCCTGCTTCTGTCGCTGAAAAAAAAAATACAGGACTGAAAGTGAGATGTTTTCCAAGGTCTTTTGTTCACGTGTGGATTTGGACAGCTGCCACCGAGCTCTATCGGGAAGGGTTGTGCTCGTGCCGCAGCTTTGAACTGGGACTTGGGTGTTTTAGCGGGGTGGAAACAAACAAACAAAGCAAAAAAAAAAAAAAGAGGAGGAAAGATTGTGGAGATGGGAACTGGCTCTATGGGAACGGAGCGCTCCGGGGCTGTTCCCGACTCATAAACACGATGTAGTTTCCCAAAGCTTTAACGACTCTTCCAGCACTGCACATCTGAAAGCGCGACCCTGCCTGTCCGAACCCCCCAGTGAAGTGCTCGGCAGGGCCTGTCTGCCCAGGTCCACGGCAGACTGGGCCCAGTGAGCCATCCTGGATCGTCCCCCTCTCAGCCGCAGGTCCCAACGCAGCCCTTTGCTTGGCGTTTAGCACGGCCGGCAGTTTGAGTAACGAGTAGAACAGAAAAATGTGGAAAACGGTTCGTTTTGAGGGACAGCAAGTGCTTCCAGCCCTCGTCGTGTTTGGGGTTGTTCAGGAAAAGGTGATTCATACGTAATTCATTTGTACAAGAGGGTGAACTCGCATCCCCCTGCCCGAGGAGCTTCCTCTCGTGTTGTCCGCGAGACCAAGCAGCTGCCGGCTGCAGCGTAGGAATAACGTCATGGTGAGGAGTCACCGCGGTGGAGGGCCGTCGTGCTTCCAGCTGCCCCTGTCCTGCTGGCCGAAGGAAGCTCGCAGAAGGACTCGCTGTCCCTGCAGTTTCCCCAGCTGCCTTCGCAATGGAGTTTCCCGATGAAGGAGGGAATAAATAGCACCTGTGAGTTTATTTCGGTGTCTGTTACGAGACCGAGCTTTTATTGCAAGGAAGGGCTTAATCCTGCAGTTTGTGCCCAGCGGGGCTGTCTCATTGGGTCTGACTGTCTGCGTGTTTGCACCCGGGGGAACTGGAAGTAAGTGGATTGAAACGAACAGGTCAGCGTCCGAAAGGCGGTGGAGTATTGATCAGCCCTAGGGTTTTGCCCAACAGCTGACAGGTGTCAGGACTGGATTCCCCCTCCCACAGCGAGCTTGGTTCATACAGGCGCAAGTCCCAGGCAGTAAGAGATTCGTAGGCAGATGCAGGTCACCAGCCTTCCTAAATGCCTGTGGCTCCTTTGGGAATCCCTCTCTTGGGTCCTCTCCATCTCACCTTTCTGTATGCTCGTGTAGTCAGTGGGGATCACCAGCAAAAGGCAGATTCTCCCGTCCTAAGGCAGGTGGGTGGAGCAGCTGCTGAAGACGGCTTTCCCCCTACCAACAGGACGTGGGTAGACCAGATGGCTGCCTGCGGGCGTGCGGAGAAACCCACCCTTGGTTCCTGACAGCGTGATGCGTCAGTGCTTTCCTTTTTACCCTCAGGCTCCTTTTACATATGAAACTTGCCTTTTTTGGCCAAACACCACGCCAACTGCGTTGGAGTCCGTCGTTAATAACAGTAATAATACAGCTCCTCCAACCAAGTAAAAAGAAATTAATTTCTTTCCATTTCACATTTGCACTAGGGTGGAGGAGATGCGGTTGTCGCTCACCTGGAAGGAATTTGAGAGGTAATTACAAAAGGCAGAACTGTGAGCACAAGGAGCTGTAGCTACAGGTTTGGGGTATGGGGTGATGGCAGGGGGGGTCCCCACCCTGCTCTGTTGGTGAAACACAGGGTTTCCCGGTAGCTCCTGGGGGAGTGTCTCCCGGGCACCCTGCAGCTCCAGGCACGCAATGAATTTACTGCTCTGATGCAGATGGTTTGAGCTGATACAGGCATTCTCCTCCACCAGAGGACAACACTTGTGCTCGCTCAAGCTGCTCTGTATTTTTTCCTCCTCTTTGAACAAAGGGAGCTATGTTTGGGCAGGTCCTACCGGGCGAGAGCCCCCCTGACGTGGCAGAGGCCGTCTGTGAGGCTGAGCAGGCTCCAAAGCCTTTTTCTTCCCTTCCTCTCCTCATTTCTTCCTACCAGGCTGAGCAGAGCGGGCAGGCGGCAGCGGGTGCCCAAGAGGCGGGAGATCCCTTTACACCACGCTGTAAACCTGGGAGTAAAGTCTTGGCTGAGGTTGGTTCTGGCATCGTGCTGATACTGAGGTAATGGCTCTCCTTTGAGACAGGAAAGTGAGTTCTGACTCTCTCGGGGCAATAAAGGCAACTCCAGCCCCTTTAGTGTGGAATTTGAACGGGTTTCTGTGTACCCAGCCAGTGAACAGGGGGTACCTCCCACAGCTTTCCATCACCTCCTCTCCATCTCTCCAGCACCCGCCTCAGACGCCTCCATCCGATGATGGACGCCCTTCCTCAGCCAAGGCTGGTGTTTTCAGAAGTACCTCTGTGTGTTTTGTGTGCAAAAATGCATATATTTGTAAAATAAGAGCGAGTCTTAGTAACTTGGGTTGGTTCACCTGTGCTACCTAATCTCAGTTTAATTATCAGTAAAGTCAAGGCTGTAATTTAGGTTAATTGCTTAAATTAAAGCCTTTGGGTTAAACTTGGGCTGCTAACCTAAATTCAAACCCTACTCATTGGACAGTAATTTACTATTTCATCCCGAGTTAATTAAGTCCTGCTGCTCACCCTGAGCTTTTTCCACGGGGACCCACGCAACTCACAGCATCCCTGTGCTGCGGGGATGGGCACCTCGGGGAGACCTCCGGAGCGGGAGGCGAGTGTCCCTGAATCTCCTTTCCCGAAGGGATGAGTTAGGATGAGCTCCTCAGGAGCTTTCCCAGAGGTGTTGCCCCGTGCTGGCTGTTGCAGCCGTTTGAGCCTGTTCCCAGCAGTATCTGGAGGCCAGGCAGCTGCCGGATGGCTTTGAAGTGAGGGTGTGACCTGCTTTCTCCAGATAATTGTTTTCTGGGCTAGCACAGAGACACCGAGGCAGCCAGGGCTTTTGGAATATCTTCGCCTTCGTTATTGCTGCTGTGGCCAGATGCTGTATTCAGAGCGGGGAGGTCTCGTTTCCTCTCGTGTCTCGTTGCACCTTGACAGAGCCTCTCACCTCAGGTGGGTGTCAGCTGATACCTCCTTTATCCTCTTCTGCATCCAGCAGCCTGCTCAGATGGTGGTACCTAAGAACCTGAAGGATCCCGAATCGCCATGTGACGCTTTCTGACCCCCGCATAGGGCTGCGGGGGCTGTGATCTCCACCAAGCTCCATGTGGAAAGCAAGATCTTTCAACACCTGGGGTTATCCCAGCAGTACTGTAGCATCTTCATCCCTTCTCATGGCCCCAGGGTACGTCTTTTCTCCCACGGAAGGGAACCCAGCCCTGGCAGCGGTGTGGGTCAAAGTCCCATCGTCTCGGATCCGCTCTGTGCCTGCACGTGGCATGTCCCTCAGCTCCGTCCTGCTCCGAGCGCCGCTCCTGGTTTGGGTTTCCTTGCAGAGAGCCCTCGCGCTTCTCCCCGTTTGAACAAACCGGATCCGCACGATGGTCCGTGCTCAGAGCCGCTTCGATGAAACCAGGACTGTCCATATGTCCTGGAACGCACATCCAGCCGCGGTGCCCCCGTTTTAGGGACTTTGTGTTTATTTATCCTGCGGGGCCACGTCGCGCTGCCCGAGAGCCCCGAGGTCCGTGCTGCTGCCCCGCAGCCCGGCTCCCATCTCCAGCCACTCTGGGCAGCAGGATGTTGCTGCCCCGATGAAATAGCGGCGCTGAGACCGAACGTGCCCCGCAGATGGTGGCTGGGAATTGTTCCACCGCTGGGTTTGCCGTGTTACCCTCCCTGCAGCGTTTCATGTCTTATTTCATTTGCAGGCTGCGTAAACCATTTGCAAATTAAAACGAAATCATCCTCTTTGTTGAAAATTCTGCTTTTGAGTCAAAAAACTGCTCAGTTTTGGTTGGGAAACATTAAGGGGAGAAGTTTCAGCAATCCAGAGACAGGATCATTTAAAATATCATTTAAAAAAATACTTCACGTAATGTTGAAGTTGCCAGCCAGAATTACTTGTCAAGTTTGACGTGAATAAGTGATTTTCCCAGGTCTCTGCAGATCAGAAGGCAGTAACTAGAAGATGACTTTTTGCGTCTGCCTCCTAAGAGAAGAGGTGCCAGGGTGGGCTCGTAAACCACTTCCCATGGAAACAGAAGAAGAGACCAATAGCTGCTCGGTGCTTTTTTTCCCTCACTCGTCCTCACCCTCAGGCCGCAGGAGAAGGCCCCACCAGCACCGTGTGGCACCAGATGGATGGAGGCTGTGGAGATGCCCAGGTACTGCGGGGATAGGGAAGGGCTTGGCAGCGCATCACACGAACAGGTTTCATGGAGGGTTCAGGGGTGGTGGTGGCCCACGTGTTGACGTGGCTGGTGGCACAGCAACGTGGTGTGTTCACTTCTGTTTAAAAAAAAACAAACAAACTTATATTTGACATTTTCAATTATTTAAAAAAAATAACAAAACCTCATACCTGGTCGGGCTGCCCTGCCCGTTACAACCCCTCTCCTTTGCCAGCTCCGCGATTTCCTTAAAGCGGTCTAAGAAACATGGTCTGATGCTTGAAGGCTGATGCCAGCCATTAAAGGGATGAAACCCAACCCCTTCACAAAACCTCCTCTGGTGCCAACGGGCTGCCCCAATTCTCCAAAGCCATCGTTTCCTTGATCCTTCCTGTGCCCCGGAAGGGAGACTCATGGGCGTGAGCCCCATCCCAGCCGCGCCATGGGACCGTCAGGGCTTCCAGCCCTCGCAGGGTGGCATCGTGCCCTTCTCTTGCTCTGGGCCCCCACCTGCTGGAGACACCACGCTGGGTTGTCCCGTGCTTGCGCACCTCTGCGCAGCACGAAGGCTGTGGGGCGTCCCGTTGACTCGGGAGCTGGAAGGTGTTTCCCTGTGGTGACGGCTCCGTCGCGCCGTGCAGGAGGGACTTTTGCCTATAGGCATGGCTGATGTTCCTTGCTTTCTGGGGTCCTGCCTGGGGGCATCCCCAGTTGGAGTTGTCAGGGGATGAGGAGTGGGTCCGTGGACACCAACCAGTCTCCTTGTGGGACCAGCATCCCCAATGGGCTTCGGGCCCTTCCTCCTCTGCTCCCCTCCTGCCCTGGCCCCTTTCCTCACCCTTGGGTCACGCTCCATCTCCTGCCTTTGGGGCTGGGTTCCCACCTCGCGGCGTGCTTCCCAGTCGCTGCCGCCAGGGCTCATGCCTGGCCCTCCAGCCTCGCAGGGAGCCAGAGCCAGGAGGTGCCACGGAACCACAGGAGGGAGCCCGGGGACAGTGCGGGAGCCTGGCTGAAACCCTCCGTCCAGGCAGGTCTGTGAAACCTCCCCAGGGGACTGGGTGGGAATTGGGAGGCCGGGTGCCCTGGGCACCTTGGAAGACCTTCAGGTTCATTCAAAATGAAGCTGAGGCCCCAAAACAGCCCTTTGAGAGGAGCAGCCGGGATATTTAGTGAGATGTTTGTGCGTGCTGCGGAAACCCCGACGTGTACTGCATGTGCAGGTACTGGGTGCCTCGCCCCGTGTCCACCCCTCTTTCCTCCAGTTACTCCTTCTGGTTGGGGTGACGTTCAGCTCTGCTGTTCCCTTCCGTTTGACGCCATTCTCGTGTCCTGGCTGTGGTGCTGACGCCAGAGCCGGGCTCCTCTGCTGCAGGATTTGCTGCTGTTGGCATTAACGAATGGCTGGGCTGAGCCCTGCCCCACGTGTGCTGACTCGTGAATCCCAGCTAAACCTCAGGAATCACCTTCCTTTTCCCACCCCGCTGCGTTTTCTCACTCCTGCCGTGACGGGCAGAAGGGGTGGCTTTGCAGTTCACCACCGCAGTGGGATTCGTCCAGCCCCGAGGTAGCTTCTCCTCCCCGTGCCACCATTCTCCATCCATCCCACCCTCCTTTCCACCCGCCCCAGCCTGTCCCAGAGCCTGGGTCCTAAAACCGAGGGTTTTTTCCTCACAATCTGCCTGCAGAGCGTCCCCGCGGCAGCCGGGGCTCGGCACGCGTCGACACCCAGATCGGAGGAGGAGAAAAGCCAAAAGGCAGCCGGTTTTAAAAATGACAAATGCTCTTTATTGGACCATACAGCGTGTTAGGCTGGAGGAAAAGAGGTGCGGCCGTGAGGACAAGGGTTAGAAACCAGTGTGGCGATTCCTACACACAGAAAGCGATAACCTTTCCCGCAGGTGCCTGAGAGAACAGAAGGGGCTGGGAAAAAAAAAAACCTTTAGTTGCAGACAAACCATGTGGAGGGTGTTGTGGGCAGAGGCTTGTAGAGCCTCTCGGGGCTGTTTTCACTGCAGAGGACCCGGGACTGTGGCTTCCCAAGGTCTGTCACCCTTGGGTTGGGATGAATGAAACAAGCACAGCGTCCCCGTTCAGCTCCAGGGGAGAACGAAGGAGGAACGAGGACTGTGCTGAGAGGACCACGATCGGGGTCCACGGTGGCTCTCCAAAGCCCTGTCGGTGACCTGCTGCAACCTGTGCTTTAGCCAAAGGTGCTCCAGATTCTGGCGGTGGGGTCCTGGTCTCCCCCCGCTGCCCCAAGGGTGGAGGGTGAAGGACAGAGGAAGAAGAGGGTCTAGCGCAGCTATTTACACCATCGATCGTAGGGCAGCACTTGCTTTCGGACGGCAGGGAACAGCCGTCGCCCGCGTTGGGGGTGCCCTGTGCTGGCCACCCTTATCTGATGGTCTTTTTGCTGGTGGTGGTCTTGGAAACGATCCTCACGCTGCCACCTGTGCTGGAGCCGACACCTCGGCCGCTCCCAGAGCTGAAGGCGCTGCCTCCGCCGTAGCTGAGCCCCCCGCCGAACCCGGCGCTTCCGCCTCCAAAGCCGCTGCCGCTGCTGCTGCTCATGCTGTAGCCGCCACCGCCGCCGCCGCCGCCTCCTATGCAGAGACCTCCACCCGTGCCGAGACCTCCGCCCATGCCGCCGCCATAGCCCACCGTGCTTGAGCTGCTGACCACAGCTGCAGGGAGACAGGGTGCAGACCCGCTTCAGGGTCCTGCCGGCTCCCCAGGGTAGGGGACCTGCACCATCACCCCTGCGGTGGGAGGTGAGCGAGCAGGGGTGGGACAGGGGAGATACTTACAGACACTCACGGCGCCGACTCCCTCTCCAGCGAGTCTGTTGGGGAAGGGGAAAGTGAGCAATGATGCACAGACAAGGTATAACATTAGCAACCAGGACCATCTAATTAGACTTTTCGTGGCCTTCAGTGGGACCTGTCCTCCGGTTGGGTACGTCTGCATCACAGGTGAAAGGTGACAATGCCCGTTTTTACAACTGCATCAGGTAATAAAATTCTGTAATTTTTGGTGCTCCAGCCCCTTGGGGTGAGCTGCCCGAGGAGATGCGCCCTGCTCTGAAGAGCAGCACACAACAGGTCCATGTGCTTGTCCTCACCTGCTCTCCTCTCCTTCCAGCAGCTTCCTGTAGGTCGCGATCTCGATGTCCAGGGCCAGCTTGACGTTCATGAGCTCCTGGTACTCGCGGAGCTGCCGGGCCAGGTCAGCCTTGGCCTTCTGCAGAGCATCCTCCAGCTCAGCCAATTTGGCCTTGGCATCTTTGAGGGCCAGCTCCCCGCGCTCCTCTGCCTCGGCGATGGCTGCCTGGAGGTTGGCACACTGAAGGGGAGGAAAACAGAGAGTTCTTTAACTTGGGCTACCCGAAACTCTCTCCTGAGAATTGCGGTGGTATTGTAGATGCTGGCTGGTGGCTCCCAGGATGGTGCTGAAAGATCCTGGTGGGCCATTAGGAAGGTGTCACAGTGTGGGTGACTGGGGAGCTGCAGCCGTAATCCTGTCCCCCAAGAAAAAGAGATATCTACAACTCTCCTTTGCTACACACCTTTGCTGGTGTAGTTCAGTAGTTCACGACTTGCTTCCCCAGCAAGAAGGTGGCTACCAAACGCATCCTTGCACTGAGGGACCTTCCCTGGTAAGCAGAGGTGGACTTTCCTCTGATGCAGGGGCAAAGTCTGATCTTCCAGCCCTGCTCCAATGCCAGGAGCTGACTCCTTCTGCAGTGCCTGCCCTCCACCACCTCCCGCCAGCCCTCCACCATGCAGCAGCTGCTCCACAGGATCATCCCCGCCCCTACCTGTTTCTTCACGCTCTCGATCTCATTCCGCAGCCTCTGGACTACCCGGTTGATCTCTGAAATTTCTATCTTGGTGTTCCGCAGGTCATCACCGTGCCGCCCGGCGGAGACCTGGAGCTCCTCATACTGGTAAGTAGAAAGGAGGAGAGCACTGGTTAGGCGCCATGGGGCTCAGGGAAGGATGAGGGAACTTCAGGGCACAATGCACAAGTCTGGATGGGGTGGGGAACAACATTTCTGAGAGCAACCTGCCCGTGGAATAACAGCATCTGCCCGTAGTTACCAATGTACGTTAAGGCTGTTGCATTGCGTAGAGACCTGTGGGTTGTCACCTGCTGTTAAGACCCTGGGAGGGAAAATTGGGCACGCTGTGTCTAAGGCCAGGTCTACCAGGGACTTCTCGTGAAGCCGGGGTCAAGGCGGTTAAGCACCTTGTCCCTTGGTTTCACCACAAAGCATAAAAGGCTGGTCAAGAGCAGCGTTCCACAAGCAAACCCCGCGGATGCGTACACAAGAGCCTATTGTGACACACGCAGAAAATACGTTGATCTCTGGTGTAACGCTGTGATCCTTCCTCCATTGGTCCTGCCTCCCGTCAGCCAGTGCAACGCCATGTGAATCGCAGTAATCAGTCTGTTATTCTGGTTCCCCACCTTGTTTTGGTACCAAGCCTCAGCCTCCGCCCGGCTCCGGTTGGCGATGTCCTCGTACTGCGCTTTGACCTCCGCGATGATGCTGTTGAGGTCCAAGTTACGGTTGTTGTCCATGGACAGGACCACGGAGGTGTCGGATACTTGCTGCTGCATCTGGGACAGTTCCTGCAGAAGATGCAAAAAAATGAAGTTAATGGTCTGGTATCTGGGGTGGAAATGGTGCAGAGCAGAGGCGGCTCGGGCCACCGAACCATTTCCTTGCATTTCCCCCTGCCCTGTCTCCAACTCTCCACCATTTTCTATCTTATGCCTCCATTATAATTTCAGAAAGGCAGCGACCTCCTTCTCCTGTACTGCTGTACAGCACCAAGCATGGTGGCCGGAGCTCCGGGGCCTGGAGAGCTGTAGGGCAGGGAGCTGTGCAGGATGCTGCGGTGGGGAGGGCTGACCGCTTACCGCTTCGTAGAGAGCTCTCAGGAAGTTGATTTCATCTGCCAGCCCATCTGCTTTGGCCTGCAGCTCAACCTTGTTCATGTAAGCGCCATCCACATCCTAAAGAAGAGAAAACCAGAGGCTTCTGGTGAAACCACGAGCCAAAGGGGCTTCAGGACACCAGTGGGACCGTGTCTCTTCTTCCAGGTCGGTTACTCTTTAGGCTTGTTTTTGTATTGCTGTGATCAAGGGGGGGTTTTTTAATGTAACGTTGGATGTTCACTGTGAGCCAGAGCCAGGTTCTTGGGCAGGAGGCAAAGCTCTGACACATGGGAATGTGACCAGAGGCAGAGCTGAACTGAGCTACGAGAGGCCAGAGGGTTTGCGGCTGCAACCGGGGGAGCTATCCTCAGAAAACAGGGCAGCTCCATCGGCACGGAGAAGGTTATGCCCATTCGTGTCCTGAGGAGGACCAAGTCCACACGCACTCCTAGATGTGCCAATCGTAGCCTGACCCAGCCATGAGGCTGGGTGGACAGGAGGACATGGAGTGTGGTGGACAGGTGGGCATGGAGGACACCAGCTCCCATCAGCTTTGCCTGAACTCTGAGCGTGCTGCATTATGTCTGTCCCATAACTCCCAGTTCACTCACCTTCTTGAGAACCACAAATTCGTTCTCCGCGCCCGTGCGCCGGTTGATCTCATCTTCGTATCTGTCAGGATAAAGGAGTGAGAGGGGTTTAGGGGAAAGGAAGAGCACAGCCAGCGTGGGGAGCAGAGAGGGGACCACTCCAGTCCCAAACCATTAGCTGTGTCTCGTGGATGTATTCCTGACTCCCACCCACTTCCAGTCCAGAGCAGATGTGGAGCAAGTGAATCCTGCCTGAGCCCAGACTCCATGGGGGTGCGTGTTCCCAGCTAAAATTAATAGATTTTAATCCTTGCCCTTGAAGTCAAGCTCAAACATAAACGTGTGCAGGATCAGAGCCCGTTTCAGTAGGAAGCTGGAGCAGTTGTTCAGGGTGACCTTCGCCCAAAGCAAAGTTATGCAAAAGGCTTTCAACGAAGCTGCGTTGCAACGCCTACAAATATATAATCATGTAATAATTCGATATTTGATATTATAATGACGCTGATGGCGCTGAATAACCCGCTGCGGCACTTAATTAAAAAAAAAAAAAAAAGGTGATTCTTTAGCCGTGGTTGTGCAAGAGCAGATCATTACGCTCAGACTATGTTTCTGTGGGACTTTTTATGGCTCTGAGCAACATCCTCTCATCAGATAACCGGGGCAGGGCGTATCTAGAAAGCCGACAAACATGCAGGCTCCTGAGGCAAAGATCTGGATCTTGACAGCGGGTTGGTGCCAGTTTAACCAATATTGGCAGAGACGTCCCGGCAGATGGACCTCTGAGCGGACACGGGAAGAGATGGCGATTAGCCAGTGGACTGGGAACCAACCAGACCTGAAATAAAACGCCGTCTCTTTCCCGGCAGTAGCTCCAAACCCCAGACAATATCATTTGTCATTTTTGGCCCGATCGCTATTTCTGAAGGTCTGTAGATCATATCAAGACCTGAAATGCGCCCAAGTGCAACGTACCAGAAGCTATGTCAGTCCCTCCTAGGTGTCATCGCCCCGTCCCCTCCCCAAAAAATCTGCCTCTCCACAAGCCTAACTATCGAGTATTTCAGGTCTCCAGCGTATTTTTCTCCAATTTACCCTTGGCCAGATCTGGTTAAATAAGGGAGACCTTGCTCTCGCCGGACTACAGCCTTAAAAAACCACCTAAATGTCCCTCACAGTCAGCAGATGCCGACAGACACGTCCTTCCCAGGACTCATCCCACCTCCTCTGGACACCTTATCTCAGGACGGGATCATCTGCCTTCCCAGGGACACCGTTTTCTCTGACAACGGTCAAAGAGCTGCGCGTCTTACAGGCGATCGGAGCCGAGCGAGGCCGCGCGCGCCCCTCTGGAAGGAGAGTCGGAGGGGTTGGAGCTGGCCGTTAGGACTCTGTTTCATTCCCTTTTTCCGTGTCCATTACACCCATGAGTTATGTTTTTCTGTCCCCAGGTGCGTTATTTCGGGAGACTCAAGGGATCGGGCCGTGACCTCTACACCAGAGCGGCTTCCCCTGAGCTCTGCGCCCAGCGCTGATCCTGCACCTAAGCAATCTGACGTCGCTGGAGGTGAGTCTGAGGCCGACTTTTGCTTTTTTGCGTTCCTTTTGCGAACTGGGAGAGGAGCCCAGTGCAGAGACAAGGTGTGCACCAGCGAGGGGGAGCCGCCTGCCCCGATTTTCCTGCCTGCTCACCACTTACACTACAGCACCGTTTCTTACTTGTTCTTAAAGTCTTCCACCAGGTCCTGCATGTTCCTCAGTTCAGAGTCCAACCGCCCCCTCTCTCCCAGAAGACTGTCTAGCTGCCGTCTGAGGTTGTTGATGTAGGCTTCAAAAAGGGGTTCGAGGGACTTCCTGGTGACTGTCTGACCTTGCTCTTGGAGGAGGCTCCACTTGGTCTCCAGCACTTTGTTCTGCTGCTCCAAAAAGCGCACCTGGGGAGAAACGAAAACGGGCACGTGTTGAAGCCTGTCTGAGCAACGCGCCAAAAATCCCGCTGCCAGGAAAAGGAGGGATCATTCAACGCAGAAGGAAAAGGTCAAGAGACGCTGGGACGGTCGGGGGGGTGGGAGGGAATTATTAGGATCTTCCTAGTTCAGGGCACCGGGTTCTCGAAAGCATCAAAAGCAGCCAAGATGTTTAGTGAGATTTTCCAAGAGGTCAGACACCTGCATTTGCAACTGGAGGTGTTTCTCCCCCCACCAGATGCTCAGCCCACCTTACTGGTTCAAACTGGTGTTATCCCAGTGAGTCATCTAGAGCTTTGCCATTTTACAACCAGTAGCAGGTCCATCCAGCCCCCGGGATGTTTTTTACGGGGAGGAGGGGGATTTACTTTTTCAGTAAAACAAATCCCTGAAAAACTCATCTGTGCCAAGAGGAAACATAAGACGGTTCAGAGGTTTCAGCCATCCCACGCTGCTTGTGGGCTGGGATTGGTTCAGGCAAGCCCCTAAATCCAGAGGAATTTTCTTCCCGTTGTTTTTTCGCAAGACAACTGATCATATGCCTGGCTTGGTGGTTAAGACCGAGCTCTCACCTTGTCGATGAAGGAGGCAAATTTGTTGTTGAGGGTCTTGATCTGCTCCCGCTCCTGTGTTCGCACCTTCTGGATTTCCGGGTCGATATCCAGCTTGAGGGGTGCCAGGAGGCTCTGGTTCACAGTCACTTCTTGGATGCCACCAGGTGGGCAAGCAGGGAACCCGGGGCCACCTCGACCACCAAATCCGGGACCTCCCAGCCCAAATCCACTGCCCAGCCCATAGCCACCACCAGCTCCTCCTAAGCCAAAACCAGCGCCTGCTCCACCACCATAGCCAAGACCAAAGCCAGCTCCTCCACCAAAGCCGTATCCACCACCAGCTCCACTCCGTAGACCTCCACCGACCGAGCTGTAGGACATTCTTTTGCTTCCGCCTATGTTATAGAGACTTCTGCTGCCGAAGCCACCGCAAGCTCCAAAGCCTCCTCCACCTCCGGCTCTTCCTCCTCCAACTCTGGAGACAGAGACGGAGCTAAAACTGCTTCTGGTACCACCGCCACCTCCTACAATAGCCGAGCCTGAGCTAAAGCCCCTCATGCCCCCTCCGGTAGATGATCTGAAAGAGATCCGACTCATGGTGGCTGGTTCAAGTGGAAATGCAAAGAGCAGGAGAGGCGGGGGGGGGGGAAAAAAAGGCTGGTGAATAAAAGCTGCGCGGCAGGGAAAGAGCAGAGGGCTAGGGAGACAGAAACCCCTGTGATGGGAGAGCTTGGGAGCCTCCTCTTTTATCTGCTTGGAAAACTTGGCACGGGAATTCAGAACTTGACGTGCCTTGCAGCAACTTGCCTTGTCAAACACACCTTGGCTACGGGAGGCGCTGAAAAATGCATTGTTTGCAGGCAAGAAAGTAACGGAGTGAGGGAGCTCCCCCCTCCACCAAAGCCTGCCGCTCTGAGTCATGGCATTAGAATTGAATGGGACGACTCGCTGAGGTCTGCACTCAGGGGCAGGATGGAACACGCTTCTCCCGGGACCCTGGGAGCCAGTTTTCCTCAGGCGAGCCAAGGGCTCGCTCGCTTGAGTAAGGTTCCTTGCGGGGAAGCTCTTGGAAGATGTTTAGGGTATAACACGTTGCGCGGCAAAAGGAGCAGCGTAAAGAGGGGCTTTTCCAAGGCTCTGGGAGCGGACGTGCGCGTCCTGGTGCCGGTTTGGGAAAGCTGGGGCTGAAGGTGGTTTTATTATCAGTGCAGCTCTTTAATTTCTTTTGGAAGAGGGATCTGAACGGTCACGGGCTTGCAGAGAGGAGCTGAGTGGAAGTTGTCTCGTGGCAGTATTTTCCGGGACCTCACCAAAAAAGCGTCTCCCCTCATGGCAGGGGAAACTGCAAAGTTAGTTAGCGTGGCTTTCCAAGACAGAAGTAAATCCCTTTTCCAAAATAACTACAGAAGACATTAAATAGTGCTATGAGATTTATAAAAAAGTTATTAAAAAGGTGCTTGAAACGGCTGCTCCTCTTCTGGATCCCCTCGCCAGGCTCAGTGTTCAAACGCTCCCCGGGAAGTGGCATTTCTATCACTTTTTTCCACCCCGCTTTATTTTACTGGCAGTGTCCGTGTCATTGCTGCCTCTCCAAGACATTCTGTGAAGGGGAATTCACCCACTTCCAGCTCCCTCCCACCACCTCCTTCACTCCACTGAGATCATTCAGGTGGACAATTTTTGGAAAACACCCTTTGCCACTTTGGTTCTTGGGTGAACCCCAGCCCAGGAGCTTTGCTCCTCATGGTGAGGCTGGGTGGTGCTTTAGGAGGGTGTAAAGGCGGGAGAGCTGAGACCTCTCCTCTCATGTCCATGAAGAGCTGGACACCGGTTACAAGCGAGGATCTCCCCTCCCTCCCACCCAAAATACCTCTGCAACCGGGATTCAGCCCAGCCGCGTCCTGGTGTCACGGGGGCTGCCCACCTCAGTCAAGTTACGTGTCAGAGAAATAACAGTGTGGGGCAGAGAGATGGAACGCTGAGCAGCCAGAGCCCAAAGTTCTCAAAATCGACTACGTGAGCAATAGGTGCAGGAGCTTAATCCAAAATGAGCGGCTCAAGGGTATCTGCTGCATCTCCTGGCTTGTTTCTGTTGATGTGCTTCCAACCGCCGTTGTCTCTGTCTGGGAACTTGAAAGAACCTGAGCAGAAGGGGGTTTTTGGTTTGTTTTGTGTTGTTTTGTTTTTTTCTCATGGTGATCAGAAGCAGCCGGTGCTCACAACCATCATCTCCTGCGGCTGCTCGTTGCCAACAGCGTGAGTCACCAGCGCTATCGGGGAGCCGATCCCGGGACGGGCTGCGGCGAGGCACCCTCCCCAGGAAAGGGAGACGGCTGGGCGGTAGCAAGGGGGTGCTCTCGCCTCGGGAGTGGCGGTGTGGGAGCCTCCTGGCTGCTGGAGCTCCGCAGGGAAAGCTGCACCCACGCTCCCACGTCCAGAACCAGCGACCCCCCGTTTCACGGGTGATGCGCAGCGGTGGGTAACCTCCGTGGTAGCACCACGGGGGTGACACTGGTGTTAAAAATAAATAAATTCTGTCACAAGCGCGGCAGACGTACGGAGGTTGGCTTTCCTCAGCCCGCAGGTGTGGGTTGGCCCATGCGTGCCAGGTCCTGTGGACGGGGTCCAGGCGAGGAGCTGCCTCCTGGAGCCAGAGCTATGCAAAGTCACACCTGGGAACCAGAGCCCCGGCTGCAAAGGCTTTAATTAAAGCAGGGAGAAGGGATTCGAGCTGAAGGCAGTCATTACCTCCCCAGCTCTTCTAGGAAAGCCTGTTGCTGCAGACAGCGGTAATTAAGTGGAATATTACAAAGGATTTGGAAGAGTAAAGCAAATGCTGGTCTAGGCACCAAAACAAGGAAAATTCTTGCCGAATCCTTCAGCCCCGCCAGTTTCCTTGCTCGGCCCGTGCGGCTCACACGCAGGGTCCTCCCGAAGCTGCTCAGGGCTGCGGGTGGGCTGTGTTTGCCCCCTCAGACAGGGAGGTTGCCTGCAGGGAGGTGTCAGTTCGGGAGGCAGGGGGTGCCCGGGCAGAGGTGAGGGCACTGCTGGGGCTGCAGAGCAAAGGGAGGAGGAACGGGGCCAGCCGAGGTGACGCAGGAGCTCGGCTGCCTGTGAGCGCCACTGGGCGACTCTGTTATTTGCTTTTTTTTTTTGGTGCAGGCTGGAAGACACTCAAAGCTCTTCAGGTGAGTTCAGGTTCGGTTGTCATGAGCGGCGTGGGTTCCTCGCCGCCTCCTGCCCTCACGCAGCTGAGCCCGGACCTCAGGGTGACTCACGGTTTATTTTGGACCTTCACTAATTTTCGCCCTGTCTCCAACATCCTCTGTGGCAGCAGGACCCGAGGAGCTGGGGTTTGGCCCCAGGCTTTGGTCTTCTCTCCTGCGGCTCCTTTGGTTTTCTGGGTGAAGGGAGATGCGATGCTGCCCTGTCTCGGCGCAGCCGGGTTTCAGGTGAAGCATCTCCCGTAAACCGGCTGGGCTGGCCTCTACTCGCTCGCTCTTTCCCATTTACACCGGGTTCCGGAAAGCTGCGAGGCCAGGGAGGAGCCGGGCGCCCGACTCTTTGAAATGCAATAAGGTGTGAGCGTGTGTCTGAGGGGGATTTTTGTTTCCCTTTTTTCTCTTTTATTCTGCTTTTGCAATGCCAGCTGACCAAAAAACCCGCATCACTCGGCGAGTTGCTCCGCTCCAGCTCACCGAAACCTGTTTTCAATCTAGGTCATCCCGATAAAACCCTCCCCCGGAGCCCCGTGTGTGTTTGGGTTTGCTTCATCCTTTTAAGAAGCAAAAATCAAATCCTGGTTCTTCGCCCGAGCTGGCAGAGCCGTGCAGAACCCTCCCTCCCACCCGCAAAAGGCTTCTGGATTAACCCCAATCACGTGTGAAATGAAACATGAGTCGTGTTTTATGTCACTTAACGGATAAGCCCCCACCCTCCTCCTCCTCCTCTTTCCTCCTATTTTGGGACAACCGATTTCGAGCTTTTCGTGATCATTTCGTCAGAATTTTGGAATTTTCCCCCCAAAGTAAAGCAAAAGCCCCCTCCAGCTCGCTCTGCGGAGGGCTGGGGGTAATCCGTGCTACTGGTTCTGAATAAAAAGATGCAGGAGCAGATAAATTACAATCCTGTTTTATTGGACACGTTCCAGAAAGAGAGCAGAAGGAAAACACGGCGTCACCTCGCTATCATTGAAGTACAAAAAGCTGCAATTTTCTTTTTATTTTTGCGAAAGTACCATGAAAAAAAAGAGGTGGTGGAAGGCCAGAGCGGTAAATTCCACCAGAAAGGGGCGAAGTAGATTTGGGGCACTAGTGTGCCTTCAGACTCCTGCTCCCGCCTGCCTCGTTTCCCCCGAAACCCGACTGCGCTTTTCATGTACCACATTTCTTCCTTTGACAGAGAAACCCACCCACGGTGGAGCTGCTGCAACGCCCCCCCGAGCCGTGTGGACGTGGCCCTGCGGGCAAGATTTCACTGTGATGTTCACTGCCTCGGACTGTCACCTCAACTGCTGCTACCAAGACGGCGGGGAAAGTCCGCGAGACTCAGACCGTTGGGCGATTCTGGGATTTTTTTAAGCTGTTCCGACAAAACCTGGCACAAGGTGGGACAACCACCCAATTTAAGTGCAAACACCAATCTGGCTTTTGAAGGACTCTCTGCCCTGGTTATTACTTAGAGTTAAAAACCCCCATAACTCGAGAACAAGCCCATTTCCACGTGCTTTGGCTCCGTCACCGAGGGCTCCTCTGACAAAACGCACCCACGAGATTACGTGCGAGGTGCCGCTGTGGGCAAACCCACTGAGGAAGAGAAAGGAGAAGGAGCGCGGTTTGGGTTTCCTTTTAGATAAACTCATCGCAAATTGAACCCGCGTCGCTGTGAGTGGTGCTTTTCGGATGGAGGTATCTCAGATGGCTCCAAACCACTGGCCAGGCTCGTGCGTGGCTTCACCCGGCCGCGACGCTCAGCACAGCTGGAGGAAACGTGTTTTACGAAGCTCGGCTGTGACTGGGGGAAAAGGGGTTTTCCATCGCACTCGAGTGACTCAGCTGATGGGCTCTGCCCTCCCATCGTACGGGATATTAAAATATCCCCTAAAAGAGGGGCCCCGCGCTTGCAAACCGCTGCCTGGCACCTCTCAGCAACCTCCTGGGGCATTTCTACATAGTAGAAGAATAACCCGCGTCTCCGATCAAGGTGAGTTGCTCAACGCGAAGGAGGGAGTTTGGTTCCTCCCAGCAAAGCGCACCAAACGGACGCCAAGTTCCCAGCCCAGCCCTGGGCTTCTGTGGGCCAGAGCTGAGCTAAAGCCCCAAGTTACTGCATCTTGGCCGCCCTTTGATCCGTCCTGGCCGATGGCTGCCAGCTAGCCACAGCTACAGACGAGCTCATTCAAAGCAAACGCACAAAGAACGAACAATTCCCCATCCAGAAAATCGCTTATGCCCGCGTTTCCCTTTTAATCCTGTTCCGGGTACTGTGAGGGCTGGTGACCGCGTGTTCTGCTGCCTTTCTTCAACTGTGATCCAAACGCTTACGGACTACGGTGCGAGGAGCCGGGACAGAGGCGGGTGGAGGCGGGGGCGGTGTGCAGGAGTAATGCAGGAGCGGTGTGGGAGCGGTGGTTTTGGGAAGGGGCTGGTGTCGGGTTTACTCGGGCTGTGCAGCATTCTTCAGGCTTTGGCTTTTTATGCTCTTTTTGCTGGAGGAGGTTTTGGAGACGATTTTCACACCTGGGTTGGTGCCTTTTGCACTTCCAGAGCTGAAATTCCCTCCGCTGGTGCTCAGACTGCTGCCGCCTCCTCCTCCTCCTCCTCCGTAGCCAAGACCGGTTGCAGCGCTGATACCACTGCCTCCCCCAAATCCACCTCCGAGACCACCGCCACCCCCAAGTCCAAGTCCTCCTCCACTTCCAAAGCTGTAGCCTCCTCCACCACCACCTCCTCCTCCAAGACCAAAACTGCTTCCGCCGCCTCCTCCAAGACCAAAACCGCTTCCACCGCCTCCTCCAAGACCAAAGCCACTTCCACCGCCTCCTCCAAGACCAAAGCCGCTTCCGCCACCTCCTCCGCTTAGGCTCAGTCCACCGAATCCTCCTCCTAACCCAGCTCCACCAGCCACGCCAGAGCTGGAGCTGATGACCGCTGCAACAAAAAGCAACCAGAGGGTTGGACGTCTGCTTGGCGGTCACCCAGAAAGCACCACCATCAGGACCTTGACCCACAGGACTTGAACCCAACTTCTGTCCCCTGTGCAAGCCACTAATGCTGGTGGAGAGCTCTGAACATCTATCGGGGAAAACCCTCCCCATGGGCCCAAAGCAAGACACGTGCTGTGATACTTACAGTAGCTGATGGGGTTGAGCCCCTCTCCGCTCAGCCTGTTGGAGGGCAGAGAAAGGGGAGGTTAGAGCACCAGGAAGGAGACAGGCAGAGGGACCAGCTGCTGGCAGGGGCAAAGCGATAGTCACTGTTATTCCCACAGGGATTTTGCCCCCACCTGCTCTCCTCGCCCTCCAGCAGCTTCCTGTAGGTCGCGATCTCGATGTCCAGGGCCAGCTTGACGTTCATGAGCTCCTGGTACTCGCGGAGCTGCCGGGCCATGTCAGCTTTGGCTTTCTGCAGCGCATCTTCCAGGTCAATCATCTTTGCCTTGGCATCTTTGAGGGCCAGCTCCCCTCGCTCCTCAGAGTCTCCGATGGCCGTCTGCAGGGTGGCACACTGCAAGAGGAGGGATTGGGACTCCTAAACGCTGCTATTTTTTGGGAGGGGTCAGAGTCACCCAAGGAAGAAAACCATTCTGGTTGGGGTGTAAAGGAAAAAAGTTATGACTGAGGTCGTTCACCGGTAGCTAACGTTGCTGGAGTCAAAGTGGCAGCCTGGCAAGAACGATTTAATACCCGTTAACGGCGTGGTACCCCTTTCAGGAGGGAATTCAACATTTAATGAGGTACATCATACTCTGTGGCTGCTGAAGTCCCCGATCAGCTGTGGCACTAAGGGACCGCAGAACGGGGCTCCACGGGCTCCTTTTGCTGTTCCTACCTGGTTCCTCGTGTTCTCGATCTCTGAGCGGATCCTCTGGATCAGCCGGTTGAGCTCGGAGATCTCCCCCTTTGTGTTGCGCAGGTCGTCCCCGTGCTTCCCAGCCGTGGCCTGCAGCTCCTCAAACTGAGGTTCAGATGGAAGAGTAAACCATCTGAGATGTCCAGGTGGACAAGGTGTGGCTCAAATATAGGGACAGCAATAATTTTCTCCAGAAATGCATCCACGGCATCTCTGGGTCTGTTCACCTTGGTTTGGTACCAAGCCTCCGCCTCGGCCCGGCTCTTGTTGGCGATGTCTTCGTACTGAGCTTTGACTTCAGCTATGATGCTGCTGAGGTCCAGGTCCCGGTTGTTGTCCATTGACAGGATGACAGCGGTGTCGGACATTTGTGCGCTGAGCTGAGCCAGCTCCTGCGAGGAAGCACACAGGATCCGGGCCAGCTGCACTTACCTTCCCACTGCCATGAATGTGGTCAGTCACTGCCCAGGGGGTGACGACAGGTCAGAAATCGGGGGAGGAAGGTGTCTGTACCGCATCATAGAGGGCTCGGAGGAAACTGAGCTCGTCGGTCAGGGCATCCACCTTGGCCTCCAGCTCCACCTTAATCATGTAAGCGGCATCCACATCCTGGAAAAGAGCAACCGCGGGGACATCTGTACCTCTTTAGCTCAGCCAAGAACTGGCCAGGCCTGGCGATGAGGCTGCCCCTTTCACCGCTGCCCGGCCGGAGAACTTGTGCTTGGCACATCCGCTGGGATGTCCCAAAGGACATCTCTTGGCCAAAACAAGTGCTGCGTGTGTCTTTGTTAGTGGGTAAGGAGGGGGGTGCAGCCCACTTGGCCTCGGCACCTGGGGTTCCCGGCTCTACTGACCATCTTTCTTTCTACATGGTCTGTTTTGCCCAGACAAGTATGTCTGGCTGTTGTGGGTCAGGAGTGGGACAGGCATTTACTTCCATCGTCCAAGCCCCTCCACTCCTTTCCCCCAACACCACAGGCCAGAGGACAGCTTTGAAAGGATGAGGATGCAGCTCCACGCCATCTCCCGTCCTGTAGGACATCCCCAGCCTGTGCAGAGGGTAGGGTCAGTTCGGCTTCTGTAACACCTCCTGTCTCACCCACCTTCTTCAGCACCACAAACTCATTCTCCGCTGCTGTGCGTCTGTTGATTTCCTCTTCGTATCTGCAGCGATAAAGGGAAAGACGTGTTGGATCATACCTCGGAACGCAGGAGCGCCGGACAGGCGGGACGGCGAGGTCAGCTGGGCTGCGTACGGGACTTCCAGATCAACCTCCTGGCAATGGCCCAGCTCAAGATTCCTGAGAATCCCATTTCTCCAAGGGTTGAAATGACATTTTGACGTGGTGCAGATGGAACAAGGAAGGTAAAGCTGGTTCAGATCCTTTTCCTTTGCAAGTGCCGTCACAAGGGGGTGTGTCCTGGCCGAACCTGCATTTTCTGACTGGAAAATTGTCGATGGGCCACGTTTCTGCTGCTGTCGAGGAAAACGGGGGTTCTACAGGGAGAGAGACCTCACAGGAGCGGTGTGGTAGGGCGGGGGTAGTTAGGGTCAATGTTACGGGCTAGAGCCCAGACTGGAGATTTTTTTTTTTTTTCCTGTAGAAAGTTGGATGAACACCTCAGGCTGGATGTTTGACTTTCGGGAAGCTGAATTTAAGAGAGATTAATCCCACTGCCTAATGCTAAACTGAACCCTTTACAGCCCGTTTCACCCCAGGATGTGCCGCCAACAGGCACTCACTTGTTCTTGAAATCCTCAACAAGGTCTTGCATGTTCTTCAGCTCCCCGTCCATGCGTCCTCGCTCGCTGAGCAGGTTGGCCAGCTGCCGTTTCAAGTTGTTGATGTAAGCCTCAAAGAGCGGGTCCAGGTTGTTTTTGCCCGAGTTGTTTTTTTGACCCTGGTCCTGCAGGAGGGTCCATTTGGTCTCAAGCACCTTGTTCTGCTGCTCCAGGAAGCGAACCTGAGCATTGGGGAGCAGAAGACACCTGTGAGCATCCTGATGGCCAATGATCAGTAGCTGGGCCTGACACTCAGCACAAACCAAGGAAATCCCAACCCGAGAGTTTTAAATCCAGCTGTGAAAATCCTCCGGGTTATCTGGGGCTGGTTTAGCCCATCCCGTGGCTCAGCAAATCTGCCCTCGGTGGACAGTTCTCTTTAGCGACAGTTTAATTTACCAAGCACTAGAAAATGTGGCTCCAGCTCTTTCATCACTCGCTTCCTTTAACATCCTTTGGTTTGTCTTTCCTTTAATTATTAAGAGATATTTATCTCCCTTCGATACAGCCCAGACCTGAGTGCTACGGGTTGAAAGGCGGGTGCTTAATTCCCTTTCCTTCTGCTAATTTTACCCCTTATTTACCCATGTAAAAGCCAAGGAAGGACTTAAGTCAATGTGAAAAGGGCTTTAGCTTGCACGAAGGACTATCACGTCTGCTGATTCCCCTCAGAGAGAGCTGGGTTGACCTGACACCATCTTGGTCCTTCTGAGCTAATACAGATCTTATTTCCCGGGCACAAAGCCTGGCTCTAATCCTCGTGTTACCAGTCTCTAGTTTTCTGCCTTGTAACGTTTTAGAAGAATGTTCTTTCTTGATGACTTTCACGGGGACATGCAGCTAGGAAATACGCAAGAGGCTGCAGATCTATGAAGTCATGTTCTTGTAGCTACAAAACTGTCGCGCTCCCTCTCTATCACGATCCTCAGCACTTTGAGGAAGTCTCACCTTGTCAATGAAAGAAGCAAACTTGTTGTTGAGGGTCTTGATTTGCTCCTTCTCGTCTTTTCGCACCTGCTGGATGTTTGGGTCTATCTCCAGGTTCAGCGGTGCCAGGAGACTCTGGTTGATCGTCACTTCTTGGATTGCAGGGACTCCAGGGGGGCCACCACCAAACCCCGCTGGGTTCCTGCCACCACCCAGCCCTCCACCGAATCCTCCCAGGCCCCCTACTCCACCAAAGCCAAACCCTCCGCCACCTCCCAGTCCACCACCAAAACCAAGCCCACCAACACCTCCACCAAAGCCATACCCACCACCTCCACCACCAAGACCAAGTCCAAGACTGCCACCAGCTCCGCCACCACTACCACCACCACCAAGTCCACCTCCCAGGCCAGAGCCACCACCAGCTCCACTCCCAAACACAGATCGGAAGCTGCTTCCAACACCGATGGACATCCGCTTGCTACCACCAAGGTTGTAGAGGCTCCTGCTGCCAAAACCACCACCGCCACCACCTCCTCCTCCGATGAGCCTTCCAAAACCACCTCCACCTCCTCCAGATCGTGCCACAGACATCGAACTGAAGCCAGCCCTGTTGCCACTTGGGATAATAGCTGAGGCAGTGCTGTAAGATCTGCCTCCACCTCCCGCTCTCATGCTGTACGTTTGCCGGTTCATCGCGGCAGGAGATAACAGGCCGGCGCGGCGAGAAGCAGCAACCCGAGCGAGCGCAGCTCTCTGCTGGAAGAGGGTGCGGGATGCCCTTTTTATCCCTCTGGAGATCTGGGCTTGGCTGCGTGGAAGTCCAGCGATCAATTTAGCGCCTTCATGATTTTGACGTGCCGGCAGCCAGCTGTCTGCCTGAAACATGTTAAACGCTGATTGCACCGAAACACACCTCTTGGAGCCGGCGCGGAGCTGCTCAGCTAGAAGAGTTACCTAACCCCCTGGGTTTTGGCAGGGGGAGCTCGGCCTCAGTGCAAACCCTCTCTGTGCCTGCAGAGATGTGTGATTTTATTTCCCAGCTGCGAAGCAAAAGAAAAGAAATTTAAAAAAAAAAAAAAAAAAAATGGGGAAAAGAGAAAAATAGCTGCCCAGGAACCCCCGTGCTGCTTAGAAGGTGCAGTAGATCGGCGTAGAGCGTGGTGGAGAGTCCTCTGAGTTATCCTGAGTGCCGGGAAGTGAGAATAAAAGGGCTAAATCTGAACAAAAAGGTTTCACAGGGCAGAGTGCGGGAGTGATGGCCGTGAGGCCTGACCTCTCTTTCGGGGCTCTGTTTGACCTGCCTGTTCTCTCCAGTTAGGCTGAGATCATCTCTTCGAGCTGACGAGCGCAAGGGGGTCCCGATGCCCCGTTTTCCACCGCAACACTGTGTTTAAATGCCACCTCAAGTTCTGGCCATTTAGTATGTAGGTATTGAGCCTACCCCAGGCTTCCTTCCTTGAGACACTGGCATCTCCAGAGGACAGCTCCACCGCACCCGGAGGTTGCCACTGCAGTGTCTCCAGCCAGCTGAGGATGGGATTGATGCATCTCGACCTGAACAGCATTTCACTGAAAGAGGCGGATTTTCTGAAAAAGGCTTTGCCCAGCCTTGTGGAGCTGTTTTATTTGCATGTCAGCATTAAGATGTCACCAGTCTCGACTTTCTACCTCTTTACAGCTCTGATTTCTTTTAAAGACCTTTGAACCTTTCCATTCAAAACGTTGCCAAAAGCAAAGATTTAACCAGCGTGAAAAATACTCCCACAAATCCTCCGGATTTTACTTCCTGGAGTCCCTGGGGAAAAGAGCAATTTCAGTGGGGCGTGGTGACATTTTCTGGCATCTCAGACTTTGTGGAACTGCAATGTCTGGAGTATTTTATTCTTCATATTTAAGAGCTCGGTTTGGTTTCAATGTGTTGCTGTCCTGGTGGCATTGCCCATGCCGTGCGCGTGACTGGAGCTTAAACACATTTGCAGGACAGGACTCCACATGCCCTTCAAAATACATTCGTGTGCCACAAAACCATTAAGTATGAGCTGAAATTTCACTGGCATCTCTGGAAGAAAGAATTAAGCAGGTGTTTCATGTTCTACTGAACGCAGAAGACCAAATATGTGATTATCCTTGGAGAAATGCTGCCAGGCAGGCTCAAACCGGGAGAGTTGGGTCACTCACGTAGAATTTCCCACTGTGGCGAGGAATTCCCGGTTGGGACAGGTCGGCTTTGGAATACATTGGTCTGAATCTGCCTGGCATGTCACTTGGAATTCATGAACATCTCTTGCCTTGAGGATTTGCATAGAATTCAAAGCCTGGGTGCGATGGGAAAATGAGATTCTCTTCATGCTTTCTTGACCCCAGCAAAGACAGATTGTCCTGAAGCTGACAAACGGGTTCGGATCAGATATTAGAGCTGAATGAATATAATGAGATTAAAGGTGGGGCTGCCAACAAGAAAGAGGGAATTGTCATTCTGGGCTCCCACACTCCCCTTTCTTCAGCCCGCTGTCCACAAGGTATGCGAGCGATGGAAAGGCGGGGTGAAAAACCCACGTGTCTTCACCGGGCTGGTTTGTAGAGGTTTGTGGGGGGTCCGTACCCCGAGGCCAATGTGGCTTTTGCATCTGTCAGTTTGGATCAACCCTACTAGCCTCTGTGATCTACCAAGGGGTGTGTCTAGAGTGACACCAAGCAGGATTTGGCCTCCAAACTGCCCCCAAAAACATGTTCCTGGCCTTTTTTCTCTCCACACCAGCCTGACCTACGTGAACCTCTTCAAGCTGGCTGCAGAACACGTGGGTTTTGCAATATTTGGGGGTTGAGAAGGGCAGGGATGATTGAAAGCATTCTCCCAGAAATGCAAGAGCTGCTGGGCTGCTTTGGTGCCCCGGGGAGCTGGCGGGGTTGTGGTGCGCAGGTATTGCTTTGCAGGGAGGTGATCAACATGAGTTATGAGCCGTTGGGGCACTGGAAGCTTCTTGTTTGGATGTTTCTGCTTGTTGTTCCCATACAAATGAGATGAAGTCCCGGTCGCAGGCATTGAGACAGAAAAGATGAAGATAACCATTTCAAAAAAACCACCCCTTTAGGTGGGTGGGTTTTGCCTGCTCGGCATGGGCTGATCCCTTTGGCTTTCACCAACCCCCCGGCCCAGCCAGTGCCGCTCAGGAATGTCATTTGTTAAAAAACAATCCATCAGAAAGAACCCTGCAGGCACGGGGAGCCTGAATCGGCTGCGCTCTGTGCTGGGAGAGGAGCAGAGGCAGGTGCTCAAGCAGTGGTGGGTTCATCACCATCACGCCTGCGTGGTCAGGCCAAGCCTGGCAGGATGGTTGACCTCATCCTCCAGCCGTGGAGAGGTTGGGGCAGACAAGCCGTGAGTCAGCAGTGAAGTCTAGGAAGCAGAGTGGGATGTCAGGGAGTAAACTGCAACACTCGGGGCTCGTTGTACCTTTCATGGGGCAAATTAAGTTGCCCACGCCCTGCGCTGCCTCCAGACTGGGTCGGGAGAGACGTTTCTCCAAAGGACAATTCGGAGCAAAGTCGTCTCGGGGCCCTTTGGCTGCCCGGGTGAGCTGTGGGAGGGAAGAAGCTGGCAGGACCGGCTGGTTTTCCCAGCACCCAGCTGTGATGAGTGCCACCACGGCAAGCCCTTCCCAGCCGCGTTACAGAGACCTGTCCGTGGGTCACCACCCCTTGGAAACCGGGGGCTCTCGCAAGAGACAAGGGAGGGAGCAGCCTGATCTCCCCTGAACCCCGGTCTCCTGAGATGACGGAGAGGGGTATCCCCTCCCTGTGGGGGCTGTTGGAGGGGGAGGTCCCGGCACACCTACAGACCCCGCTCTTCGAGAAGGTTCGTGTGTCCTAGGGAAGGCGAAGCCTTTGAGGTCGGAAGGCCCTGCTACTGCGTTCGGGGCAGGTGCTCTTTCCTCTTGCCTTCTGTTGACACCAGCCAGCTCCTGAGAGAGGGTTTCAGGGCTGGGGTGTGGGACTCATTTTGGTACCACCTGACCTAGTTCTCACTGGTTCCTTTGGACAAGGGCCTGGCTGCTTTTTTGTTCTGCCGCCAGAGATCCCAAGCGGGCTGCGTGTCCCGCGGGCGGTTCAATATCCCGGCTCACGCCACGTTTCCAGACCTCCTTGTGGCCACGCTGGCCTCTGGATGGAGCAAAGGGATGCGAAAGCTCGGCGGGAAGGAGACCGGGCAGAGAACTTGGTCAAAACTTCTCGCAAGCCACCAACGCCACCCGTTCGGCGCTTCCTGTGGTCGTGTCGAGGAGGGAAATAAAACCCGTGAAGCCAAGGATGAATTATGCATGTAGTTTATTGAAGGAACAGCTGCAAGTTTGGAGTAAGCGAAGGATAATCTGTTCACTTACACATGAAAAGCGTTAACTCTGTCTACCCGGTGCACACACGGGAAAAACAACGCATGCATTTAACTACGGAAACATAAGGTGCTCGTCGGTGTGTCATTAAAATCTGCTCTACCAAACCCGGTGTAGCAACTTGGGCCGATTTACATAAGCATTACCAACCCTCTCGTCAACAGGAAAAATTGGATTTTCTGGTGTCATTGAAGAAGTTAAATAATAGCTGCAGCTCCGTCTCGGACAATTAAAATGTGGCTTCTCTCCCTGAAGTTGGGATGAGCAAATTTTTCATCCTTTTGCAATAGCTGCGTTAGGGAAAGAAAATCCCCACTGAAGCGGGGTCAAGCCGAGGAGGCTGATTTGAAAGCCAGGGTGATGCGTGGGGACAGGTAGGGGCTCTGAAATGAAAATCTCACCTGGCTGAGACTGTGGGGGTAGGTTCCCCCGCCCCCCCGCCCCAAAAGGACGTGTGAGAGAAGGTGGGTTTTGATCATGCAAAGAGCTTTCGGCAGAGCAAACTAACCAAATTGTGTGGGCACGGGCAGCGCGTGGTTGTGGGATCCCTGTAGCTGTCAGAAGGAAGGGGAATACTGTTTCACTGCAGAAATGCTGATTATTTTAAAATACGACGTGTCGCTGCTCGCCGAGCTCTACCGGGTTGTTCTCACCACACGCACAGCTGTGCTGAACCTGTTCCCGGCGCCGCAGACCCCCGCCCCGGGAATGATGACGGCTCCCGGGCTGCACTGCTCCATGCCAGCGCACATGACGTTCCCCAGGTTGCCCACGGCGGTGGCGCACTGAACCCCCTCTGCAGCGGAGATGACTTCTCGCCCCACGCAGCTGACCGCGCTCCTCGCCCCAAATCCACCCCCCACCCTGGGGAGACAATCGACGCTCCGGGTGCTAAAGCCGGCACCGCCGACGCCGAAGGAGGAGACCACCCCTAACCCCGCGCCGGCCGCTCCAGTCTTGACAGCGCATTTGCCTCCGACTCCAGACAGGGATCGGCACTCCCCAACGGTGCCACCACCGCTGACCACAGCTGTGGGAGAAAAAACGGGCTCAGTCACTCCCAGGGCAGCTAAACCCAGCTTATAAGGATGCTTATAAGCTTAAAAGGCTTGTAAGGAAATGACGGGAATGCTTCGACAGCTTACCTACGCTCACGGGGTTGCCGGTACATATCCTGCCAAGAAAGGAAATGTCTCAGAGATGTGCTGGGGGAAATATTCCTCAAATACACGAGTAGAGGCACTGCCCAGCCATTGCCTCCTGCGAGACCCTGCAGGTACTTCAGCTTTTCTGTGCGCTCAGGGGTGGGGTTTGGTTTGGTCCCATTTGCCCACCAAAGCACTGTGGGGTTGGATCCCCAAACCCCCCAAACACCTCAATATCCATCCTCTTTGTGTACTGCAGGCGGGGGAGCTGGCTGCAGCGTGCTCAGCGCGCTGTGATCCGGCTGCCATGGGAGGATGAGGAGGAAACATGCTCCCCTCTGCACCCGTGGGGAAAGGAAAGGGGGTGATGGTCCCCTCTGCACCCGTGGTGAGGAAAAGGGGTGATGGTCCCCTCTGCACCATGGGGAGCTGCCTCCACCCAGCATTTCTCACTGCCTCTCTCTCGTCCTGTTGGGGTTGGCCAGCTATGGTTACAAGGTGCACCCAGGGATGCTCCTACCTGCTCTCTTCTCCTTCCAGCAGTGTCCTGTAAGTGGCAATCTCAATGTCCAGGGCCAGCTTGACGTTCAGCAGCTCCTGGTAGTCTCTCAGCAAGCAAGCCATCTTGTCCTTGGCTTGCTGCAGCGCAGTCTGCAGGTCGACCAGCTTCTGCCGGGCATCTTTGAGGGCGCAGTCGCCCCGCTGCTCAGCGTCGCAGATGGCCGTCTGCAGAGCTGCTATCTGTGGAGAGTAAAGGGAAGAGGGTGGCCAGTGGTGATCCTGAGAGGCATCTCCACAGGGCTGTCTTGTCCTCCCTTGTTTCTCAGCTAGGAACTGCCAGAGCACCTAGGTTTAGGCTGGACATGTGTCCAAGCAATTTGGGATGGTGGGGAGGGGACCTGTTGGCTGCACCCTGGTAGGGAGAACACAGCAAACACTAGTTTTGTTATAGCCAAACCAGCTGGCACCTGCTTATTTGCTAAGTGAGAAAAAAATCTGCTTCTTTGTGTACCCACAGCAGATGAGAAGCTACAAAAAATAGACTTAAGCTGGGCTGGGAGGTTCTTTGCAGCTCAGTAGGGTGGGAGCTGAGGACCCTGAGGACACAGCCCTTTGCTGGAGAAGCCGCACACCCCATGGCCCATGCAGCATTCAAGCCTTCATCCTACCTGTTTCTTCACGTTATCCGACTCGCACTGCAGCTTCTGGATCATCCGGTTCAGCTCGGCTATCTCGCTCTGGTTGTTCCTCAGGTCGTCGCAGAACTTGCCCCTGCTGCTGTGGAGCTCCTCCAGCTATTGCACGGGAAAAGGATGATGTCAGTGCGCCCAAATCGCCCCTTCCAGGGAAGGTGGCGACTCTCCAGAGCCGCACTGGTGTCGGTGCTCCCAGGGAAGCACCCAGACGTGACCTCAGCCCAGACAAGGCAACAGTCCTGGGTAGGTCCTGAGCATTGGGAAGGGGATGGTGTGCACAGAGACCTCTCTGAAGCAACGCTGTGATCTGTTGTGGTCTGGTTTTACAGAAAAGTCCCAAACCACAGTTTGAAGGTTGGGTTGGGGTTTTTTGGCATGTCTTTCTTTAGCAAACTACTGTGCGTGCACACTGGGGTGGGGGTTAAGTTGCATCAGAGTTTTGTTGGCCAAGGGATTTCATTGCCACCCGTGCTGGTGGTGTGGACACTCACTCTGGTTTGGTAGAAAGCCTCCACTTCAGCCTTGCTCTTCTGGGCAATCTCCTCGTAGCAGCACTCAACACTTTTGATGATTCCCTCCATGTCCAGGTCCCGGCTGTTGTCCATTTGCACGACGACAGAGGTGTCACACAGCTGGCAGT
This sequence comes from Bucorvus abyssinicus, assembly GCA_009769605.1. Taxonomy (NCBI): domain Eukaryota; kingdom Metazoa; phylum Chordata; class Aves; order Bucerotiformes; family Bucorvidae; genus Bucorvus; species Bucorvus abyssinicus. The sequence continues at coordinate 14,150,673 of CM020050.1, read as the reverse complement.
CCAGCTGAGCTCTCTCCTGCAAGATCCATCGCACGTTAGTCCCCTTCCCTCAACCAGCCCAAGCCAGGCATGCAGGTACCCTGGCAAAGGGGGGGGGTCTGGTGAGAAGGTGGGGGCTTTGGGGAGGTTCTCCCATTAACACCCAACTACACCATTGTGCTCTCCAGGTGGGTGACTGGTTTCCAGGAGGTGGCATCTGGGACCTGTTTTGGTGGCACAATATGGGATCGTAGCATGCACTTCCCTAAGGAGGGGTGGGGAGTCCTGGTGGAACAACTCGCTTTGTTGCGACTCAACCTTCCTGGCTGCGTCAGCACTTTTCTGGGCTGTGGGTCCCTCAGGGGCGGGTGCTTTGGGCCCCACTGCCTACGGGCTGCTGGGGGGCGTTTGGCTAGAAAAGGTGCAAGTGCAAGTCTCCCCTGTGTGTTTTCATAAAAACCTGCCACATTTTAGACAAAAGTGTAACTTCCACCAAAATATTTTGATGAATGAAGCTTAAAAAGTGAAGTGCTAAAAATATTTGGATTTTGAAGAGTGAGATGTTTCAACGGTTCCCGGGGATGGTTTGGATTAGGCTTTGAGGAGCTTTCTCGTGGAGAAGATCCCTCCCTTTGGAACCAGCAATATGGGAGACAACCAAGAACGCCCTTTGCCTTCCCAAGGTCTGCGTGATAGATAGAAAGAGAGACAGATTTTGGGATGCAATTGCAGGATTTTCAGAGGAGACCCCTCTCTTTGTGTTCAGTTTTGGTGTAGGAGCTCAGGGGGGCAGCAGATGATGCATCATCCCCGGGGCAGCAGACAGGGAGCCAGGGGCTCTTACCTCAGCGTAGATGCACTTCAGGAACTCCAGCTGCTGCCGCAGGAGGCCCACTCTCACCTCCAGCTCCTCCTTGGTCAGGTACAGACAGTCCACATCCTGGAGAGATGCCGTGTGTTCGGTGAAAAGCGGTGAAGAAACAGGGACCGTGGCAAAGCCCACGATTTCTGTTAGATTTGCAGGAACCCTCCCTGTCCCCAGCCCTTCACACTATCTGGGTTTGCGTTGTATGTGCTTAGAACCCGATCAAGGTTCTCCAAAGTCACTGGGTTGCCTCAGTTTTGGGGCTCCCCGATGAGGACTCGGGCAGCATCATGGTGCCAAGGCTGCCCTTTTCTGTCCCTGGCCCCACGCCCAGGTTTTGCCCACATGCCTCCACTCTCAGCTGGTCTCACCAGCGTTGTCCCTAGCATGACTTACCTTCTTGAGGACCACAAACTCGTTCTCCGCAGCCGTGCGCTTGTTGATCTCATCTTCATATCTGCAGGAGGAAAGCAGAGGGGTGGGATGCCGAGCCCCAGCGGTCCCGTCCCCACCGCCCAAGCGGCCAATGCAGAACATGGGAAACATGATCAAAAGCAGAGCCTCTCCCTATTCGCTTTGTACCTCCCTTTTGATTTTTGCTTTGTTGCTGCTTCTTTCCTCCCCGCTGGGCTTTGTTCAGCAGTTTTAAACAGTCCACACCAGCCGTCCCGGTGGCTGGCGTGAGATGGCAGGAAGTCAGGCCAAACCACTAGAAATGCAAAACCCTGCACCTCAGCTGAAGGCGTGGGCTGCTTCTTCTAGCCCTGCTGCTTTGTGTGATGTTTTTCTGAAGCGTCCAGGACTCTGCTCTGAGCGTTTATGGGGAGACTGTGGCCAAAACGCCCCAGGGGAGGTCAGGAGCTTGAGCAACCTTTGAAACTCCCTGGTGCAATGAGAAGGAAAGCCAGTGCGTAACGACTGAGTAATTGGGACCTAGGCGAACTTTCACAAGATGATTATACGGTTCTGTGAGTCTGACCTCCTTGGGGCTGACTCAGCAAGAAAAAGCATCTGAGGTGCTTGACGGTAAGATCTCTGGAGGAAGGATTGCTCTGTGTGTGCCACCAGCCGCCGAGCGTCCTGCTTTGTGGCTTCGCAGAGCACACGGGGAGCTGTTAAGGAGTATCTGCGGCTTAAAGTAAAAAAAAAAAACCAATTCCCACATTCCCTCTGGGAAGAGGGAATGAACCCCAATGTGGATAAAGCGTGGGGTGGAGACAAATCGGCTGAGGGTTTTGTGGGAATAGACGGCACCGAGAACACGAGATCTGGGGGAGCCGCAGGCTGGCGTGGGAGGTTTGATACGGCAAACACAGAGGTGTGCAGGAGCACCAGGGAGAGGAAAAGCGGTTCCCTGTCCCTCTCCGAGGGAGGCATTGTGGTTGAATTGCTCTCCTGGTCCATCACCAGCACCTGAGATGCAGCAGTGGGACTCCAGTACAGGAAACCATCCCCGTACTGGTGTGCCCTGCCCTGGTCCCCTCCCTGAGCCCCAGTTTTTGGGCCCATCCAGTGCGATTGCTTTGGCTTCGCGCTCAGAACCAGTGCTCAGGCCAGCGAACACCCCAGTCTGCAGCTTCTCTCTACAAACTACTTACTTGCACTTGAACTCCTGAACCAGGTCCCTGAGGCACCGCTCCTCGTTCTCCAGCCTCTCCCGCTCCCCCAGCACGCACTCCAGCTGCTTCCTCAGGTTGCAGATGAAGTTCTCAAAAACGGGCTCCAGGTTTCTCCTGGAAGCCGGGAGCACGTACTGCTGCAGCAGCTCCCACTTGGTGGTCAGCACCTTGTTCTGCTGCTCCAGCAGCCGGACCTGGAGAAGCAAGAGATGGGAGAGTCATGCCACCCCCTCGTGCCCCAGGCAAAGGCGCTTGAGGTTCCTCTACCTCCAGAAGGAAAAAGTAAAAATAAAATCAGAAATGCAAATGGTTACGTGCCGATCTCTCAGCAGCCTGAGCGAGACCAGCATCTTCTCCGAGCTACACCCGGTCCCACCCAGGACTCGTACCACAGGCTGAACAACACTGGTGCCTTTGCTCTGTGCTGAGGCCAATCACCTGTTTAACCAAATCTCGGTTCAGCCACGCACCACCTCACCCCCTGCCACAACTGGCTGGTGGAGGATCCGCTGCCTCCCCTGATGGGCCGACCACTGTAACGAGCCTTTTGCGGCACCAGAAGCTCCGTCCAGGATCTCATTTGGATGTATCTGATTTAAACTCTAACCACAGGTATTTACCGTGCCTTTCACTTCTAGATTAAAGAGCCCTCTAGAACTTGAGAGCCTTTAGGGATCATGAATAAGTCATTTTTCAAATGGAAGGCAGCGGAGTTGCTCCTCTTAGGCGGGTTTGGTTTTTCCAGCTGCAGAACAGCCCACGAGGAAAATCAAGCTCGGACAGAGCAAAGGTTTCTCTGCCGTTTGCGAAGTCGTTTCCTATAACCCATCTCTAACCGGTGCTGAAAACCCCTGGGCTTAGCTAGGGAAACGATGATAAATTACAGCTGTTTAGGAAACCACCAAATAAATCGCTTCGTTCATGGAACGGGGGGACAGAGAAGTTAGAACTGTCCGTCTCGCTTGAGCTTGGGCAGCTCTTTCTGCAGCTCCTTGATGAGGCACACAAACTATCTTCAAAAAGCCCTTTGGCGTTTATAGAGGTGCGATGTCAGATCGTACATTTGTAATAAAACGTCCTATCTTGCCCTTTTTTCCTTTCCGTGTCTCCATCCCTTCTCCCACAGGTTTTGATTTACTGTATCCCTGGAGCCGCTCCTGATTTAGCTACTTAGCAGGTTGGTGACCATCGAAAGGTGGAATACCGGTGCGGTTGCCTTGGTGCAAGGCTTCAGTCCCAACAGTCTCCAGGTCAGGACCACCACGGTCTCTCAGAAACATCTACCATGTCAGGGTGCCGGAAGCAACAGCTACCGGCGTTGTCTCTCTAGAGACAATCCGTCCGTCAGAGCCTAGAGACGCGAGACGGAGGGAACGGGCGCTCACCTTGTCGATGAAGCAGGCGAACTGGTTGTTGAGGTTCTTGATCTGCTCTTTCTCGTGGGTCCGCACTTGGCACTCCTCGGGGTCGACCCCCACGCAGAGGGGCTTGAGGAGCTCCGGGTGGATGCTGACGCCCCGAATCCCTTCAGACCTGCCTCCGCCGAGGCTGATGCCCATGCCGCCGCCGTAGCCGCCGATAGCCACGCCATCCGCCAGACCTCTGAAGCTGCCCAGGCCCCCGTAGCTTCCGCAGTTACCAAACCCCACGACCGTGCCCACGCCAAAGCGGCCTCCGCCGTAAGCCACGCCGCAACGTCCGACGCCGGCGCCGCCGTAGACCCCGCCGCGGCAGCTCCCGCCGAAGGAAATCCTTTGCCCTCTCCCCAGGTCGCAGACGCTCCGGCTGCTGAAGCCGCCGATTCCACATCTCCGTCCCACCGGCTGGCAGACGGAGGCCGAGCTGCTGTTGGCCCTGCCGAGGGCGCAGACGGCAGAGGCGGAGGAAAAGCCCCGTCTTCCCAGGATAGAGCTGGAGGTGTAGCACTGTCGACTCATGGCGGCGGGGGGAGTCGGGAGGTGAAGCGGTAACGGCAAAGCAAGAGAGCAAGAGAGGAGCAGGGAGTGAAAGAAGGAGATCTCCTTTGGCTCCTCTGAGGCAGAGCCCTTCTCCTTATATACATTTCAGGAGGTGCCTGAGATGCAAAAATTTAATTTATCCACTGGGTTTGGTCTGCCTGGCAGCAAGGAATGGCTTCCAACATTTCAAACCCACAGCAAACACTTCTATCTCATACGAAATAATGTGGAAATTAAAATAAACTGCTTTGCTTGCAAGCTTCGGTTTCAGGACTTATATTTTACTTAATTAATCTGCTTCCTTATTGTGTAATTATAGTTTAGCAAAATAATTCAAGGGGTTTTTATTCATGGCTTGTTTACGGTTCAGTTTCACCACGGCGTTTAATTATGTTTCAGGACCTCCTGCGAAATCTCGTGGTGATGCCGCCCCTTCCAGGGTCTCTGGCCAGCTCGGGGCTGGCTCTTGAGCAATGACCGGTGGCAGTAGGGGAGGAGGAAGGCAAATCTGCCAAAGCCCAGCACCGACGGGGTCGGGAGCCGCTCGTAAGCTTTCGTTGCTTCCTCTCTGGGGTACGGCCGTGGCTCGGGTAGGCGATTCGGTTGCAGCCGCGTTTGCCAGATAAGCGGGGCAGGATGGGGTTGGTGGTTTCCGTGTCGATGAACCGACGGTGCCGAGGATGAGTTCGGTCGTGGGGTGGACGCTCTGGAGAATTGGGGGTTGAGGCACCGGCGCAACCGGGCTTCCTGAGAATACACGGAGTTGAAGAGGAGGCGTTTTGGGGAAACACTTCGCTGCAGACAGCGGTTTATTGCCGAATTGTGTGCCTAGAGAAGGTGATAATCGTGTTTAGTATCTGGGTGTGATGTGACCGGCGTGCGCTGCGAATTCGCGCGAACGATAGCTAGAGATGCAACAAAGAAGTGACACGAAGCGTTCCAAACAGGTTGAGAAATGGTAGCCGGGGTGAACTCCGTTCCTCCTATTCCTGCGACACGCCTATTTGACATTAAATTATTCTAGTAATATCTGTTAATGAGAAGGTACCGCACCGTCTTAATTAAAATTCTTAAAAAGATTTGTGAATTCACTTGGAAACAAATAAAGTTCCTTTTTTTGCCTTAACAAAGGAGGCTAATCAGAGAACCACAAGCGGCGGCACAGCTCGCCCTAAGAAGTGTTTGCATCTTTGCTGGGGCAAAATGAACTGGTTCTGGGAGGATTCCTAGTCGGCGCTGTTGTAGACTCGAAACGGGTCGTCTTGAATTAAAAATAATGCAAAGGAACCAGGATTCATTAGAATATTTGTGGAGTCTCTCTGGGTAAAGGTCTTCCTTTCTTTTTTTAACAGGTCTCGTGATGGGTTGAAATGATCTATAAAATACTACGTGCGATTACAACCGCGTGGGAGTTCCGTTGTAGCTGCCTTGGTCCGGCTGTATCAGGATGCGCATCGTGCCACGAGATGTTCTTTCATTTCTGAGACTGAGATAGGTGGAGAAGGCAGACGAGGTTTTGGGCACCGCGTCCTTCATGTCATTCTGCCCGAGGTCATCCAAGCACCGGGACTTCTTGCAAGTAAGTGAAAGGGGGAAATATTTTGGAAATTTATTTCAGTTTGTGCCGAGGAGCTGGGGCGAGCGTGGTAGAGGACAACTGGGTGTGTCTTCTGGACCCAACCTTGAGCGCTGCCTGGGACTAGGGCATTCATGGATGGACTAAAGCATCACTTAGCCTTTAGGTAGGTCCATACAATACGACTTTCATGGACTCCTCTAGTTGGGTGTAACCACAGGCAGGCTGCCAGGCTGTCGGGTTACTGGCGTGAGTGGCCATAGTCCTGCTTTCTGCACGCCTCAGCCCTGCACGCTGGCTTGGGGCAGAGATGAGGCATCAGGGATGGTGTCCAGGAGCAGCCACTGCTGAGAGAGACTCCAGCTCCTTTTCATGGCAGGAAAGACACGGCCCTTCATCCCCGAGGGGAGCGGCTGGCCGGTTTTTCCAGCTCTGAGAAATCTGGGTCTGTTGGGATCAGCTCCCCGCTATCCTCCGTGTCTCTGCTCGGCCACCCACCATAGGGTGATGATCTGTGTGGGTGACACACGCGGAGGGCTGTGGACCCTCCGAGCCCCTGGTCTTGTTGGAAAGCAGGGAAAATGCTGCTCTTGAGACAACATGGGTTCCTCCTCCAGCTGCAAGCCCTGAGATCCCTTCTTGCCTACCATGTGCTGCCAGGCTGTTTCCCCATGCATCCAACAAACCTGCGCTTCAACCTCTGGCTCCTCCTGGCAGCCCTAAGAAGTGGCTTCTTCCAGGTGCCCAGCCTTGCACATCAGAGGGAGATGGTTGAGGGCAGCGCTTGTGGTTTCCATCTGCTGAGCTTTCACAAAGCCGGTTCGCGTTCGCATGGCGGAAGCCCTGAGCACTGGTTACATCAGCTTCAAAGGAGGAAGCACTCGGATGTGATTTGGTCTCCTGGAGAGAAGGATTGCAAGGGCTCTTATTTCATCGGCCACCCACATGCACAGCACTGGCTCAAGTCAGACCCAAACACCTTCTTCATAGCGACCTTGTTCGTGTCTCCATGCTTTGTCCTGGCACGTTGCAGATCAGATAGTGTTCGAAGAGCTGTAGAAAGGGATTGACCTTCCTCTCTGCAAGGAAGAGATGAAACTGCTGGTTTGAGGCTGACAGGATTCAGCAAAGCTTTAAGTCAGCACCTTACACCCAGATTCACCGGGGTAACCCTTGAGGTCCTTGGCCCTAAACGTGCCTTGGACTGTGGTGGCTTCCATGAGCCTTACACCTTTGGGATTTACATGCTCCCAGATGCATTAGGATAAATTAATTCTGCTCGAGCACCTTGCTAAACGGGCACCTGAGAAGCCATCCGTGCAGGTAGGGAGAGCCCGGGGGTTTTCCAACCTGCTCTAATGATTCCAGCTGTAACAACCCAGCCATCCAAGCCTGCTTTCTCCCAGGGAGAAAACCGCTTTTTAAGACCCTCTCCTGAGAAAACGGGATTGGCAGGTCTTGGCCGCACTGGGGCTTTCCCTCCCGCCCCACAGGCTGGGCTGTTTTTGTGGCTCCTTGCGAAATGGGCCGTGAAATCACCATTTAAATGGCTAATGAGGGCCCTGGGACATCTCCCCCTGGTTTCATGGGGCCAGCCTTCCAAAGGTGGCTGTTCCCGATCTCTTAACTGCAGCTTGATTGTGCTCCCACATCAAAGCTGATGGTCAGTTTGTGAGGACCCGGGTAGAGATGATGGTCTGGGCTCCTTTCATCGCCACTGGGCACCTTGCTTCCCTCCCAGTAACCTTGCTCCACAGTAACTGTTCACCCTCAGCCTGGCTTGTCCCCAGCATTTATGCTGCTTTGGGGCAAAAGGATAGACAAAGTAGTTCCTGAGGTTCCTTCCAGGCTGTTCCCGGAGCGTCAGTTGTTACTGCCCGTAGGCACCATCTGTATTCGCAGTGTTGCCAGATAAGACCCTGCCAAAACCTCTACCCTCCTTCTGCAGGCTTTCTGCTGGACAATAAAAAAATCTGAGTGACCAGCGTCAGTCACGTCACCGGTATGGGTGAGAAGATGTTGAGGTATCACAGCAGGAAGCTAAGCTGAAGAGAGTATCGCTCCCAAAGGCGATGTCTCAAGCAAGGATCATGGAGAGCTACCTACCAGCCAGAGCTGGATGTCTGCCCTGCCCGTGGCTGCTGCGATGCACCGGCCACGCTTGGCGCCCTGACAGCAAATCCAGGTGCTACATTCAAGACAACTTTGTCATATTCTGGGCAATTCTTTATGCATGTGATGAAAACCCCAGGCGTTGGGTGCAGAGCTGCGTCTTTCCGAGCTGTTTGGCTGCAGCAGGGCCAGGCAGCCCGTTTGGGCGGTTAAAATCTCCATTGCGATGGTGTTGCCGGGTGACCTAAGCTGAGAAACTCTCCCTCCTAGTTCTTATTCACCGCTTTATTTTGCAAGAGACAAATAGGTTTCGTACCAACCACCACGGGCGTCCACCCCCTTCCTTTGTAATGTTCCTCCTTTGCATAGGAATTTGTAAGGCACTTTTGCGTCATCTGACCAGCTTTGCGCTAACTCTTGGCCCGATGGACTATTAGAGCTCTGAGCAACGGGGTGGAATTGGTGTCATGATGGAAGTACCACAGCCAGGGCCAGGCGCTGGGAACTGCCATGGCAGAGGGAGAGCAGCCGCGTGCCAAGGGCATGAGGGGTCAGGGTTAGGGCCCTTCCACTTAGGAGAGACCGAGCAGAGAAGTAAAATCACTGATCAGAATTCGCTCCGTTCTAACCCCAGCCAGGCCACGAGGTTTGCGCTGGAAGGGTTTTTCTGGGGGAAGGCGGACAGCCCTTGTACAATCAGCCATGGGAACCACGTCAGGTTTTGAGGCTGGAGATGCTGCTGTTCTCCCGGGACAGTTGTCTCTTCTCTTCGACGATACAGACGCTTTCAAGCGGAAAGCGTGTTCCTTCATGCACTGAGCCAACCAGGGCCTGCAGAGATGCCCTCCAGCAGAGGAGAGAAAGCGGAGAGTGTGGGAGGAGGGAAATTCTGCCGCTGGATTCCAACTGGTTCCCATCGACAGGTCTGTAAGTCTATGTCTGCGTGTGCACGTGAGTGTGTACAGTAACAACCACAGAAAGTAGCTGCTCGGTGTGAGGGGGGTGTCAGAGTTAATTCTGCAAACTTGCAAAGAGGTTCCTTAAAAAAAAACAACCGGTGGAGACGATGCACAAACGTTGCCTGCAGTTTATTGGCAGCGGAGTAGAGAACACGGAGCTTTTATCAGCAGTAGGATCTCGGCGTCGTATTTAAAAGCATCGCTCTGCGGAGAGGGGCAAGGAGGGGCGTTCAGTGGAGAGCAGCCCCAGCACCGGACCTGTGAAATGACTCGGCAGGTGAGATAACGCCAGAGAATACAAACACTTCTAGCGTAGGAGTCCTCTGCCCCGAGTTCAGCTACCTAAAAACTAGTCGCTAAGTTGAAGCTGGAGGCACGGCCTCCATGAATAGTCAACGAGCGAGCGTGGTATCATCAAGAGAGAGAAGTCACCAGCGCAGGAGAACCTGAAGAGAAGGAGTCACGCTCTGCAGGACCAGGGGGGTGTTTGGTATCTGAACGCAGTTACCAGCCTCGGCAAAACAAAAGGACAAATACGAACAAAAGAGAAGTGACAATGCTGCCTTTACGGCGCCTATTCATTACGCTCTCCAGATGGACACTCAGATGAAGAAGATCACAGAAGGCAGAGCTTCTAGAGGACCTACCCATTATCTTAATGAATGCTTGGAGTCCCTTTGGTGATTCATTTTGCCACCGACAAGCAAAAAACTCACGATGTGTCACTCCAGAGGTGGCAGCTTGGTGCACAAGCCCTGTATGGTGGTTGTCTCCACCGGGTCAACTAGAGATAAAGAGCGGTGTTTGTCCTAGAGGAGTTTGCAACTAAATTCTGTTCACCACGGCCTCAATACCCAGAAACACCCAAAGTTACCGAACTCCCGGAGAGCAGCCAGCCGAAGCGTTGGGCAGCGCAGCCTTTGCTTGCCCGGCTCAGCGAGCCTCCGGGGTGGTAACCTCCGTTTCCAGAGGTTAACTCTCTAAACTGCCGGCAAACCACACGTTCAAGGAGATAAAGGCGAGCAACGGTAATGGTTATTCCTCTGGACGAGCAACCCCTCCTCCCAAAGCTTCCCTGCCGCAGCCATGTCCTCCAGCGTGCAAAGTCTCGACGCCTTCCGAGATGCAAAGCCACGCTTTGATTTCGCTCTGTTTCTGAGGTGGATTCCTCCCCTTTGTTGACCTAGATCTCCTTTTTTAGGGAACTCTTTCTGCCACGGCCAGAGCTGCGCCCTTACTGAGTTTGAAATCCAGCTGGGCCACCACCGCAGCCCATCGCGGTGGATTTGGGAGCCTGCACTGCAAGAAAACCCAGCGCCCGGTGACAGCGGAAGACAGGCAGCGGCAGCACAGAGAAAGGGAGAAGAGGAAATCTTCCTGTGAAGTCCAACAGGACTCTCTGGCCGTGTTGGAGGATAAAAGGAAATGCGTTATTAGGCCACTTTCAAAAGCAGCTGCGCTGAATGGGATCTTCGAAACCCACAATTTCGTTTAACAGCTGCTCTCCGCTCTCCACCCAGATGATCCTGAGTGAATCAGGCACCCATCCTCCTCCGCTCCGCGGGGATGCACCCGCTGAGGACATTCATCCAGGGAACCCTGGTGTAATTTCTTGAAGCGACCTCTACCCGTCGGTGTTTTGCCTCGTTATTCTCTTTGTTCTGGTTATTATGCGGTTGCTTTTTCTCCTTGAGTATCCAATGGGGTGATCTGCCTGCTGGGCACTCGGTGAGATACCAGCAAGTGTTAAGCACCTGCCTCTCTTGTTCTCCATCCAGAAATGTCTTGCATGCGGAAATCTCAGTGACCCAAAGCCAGCTTGGTGTTCAAGACACCCTAATAATGGCACGCCCGGCCTTCCAGCTCCTCCTTGGCCTAACGAGGAGAGCACTTGCTGTTTTTTCTCCCAGGTGTTTTTGCAAACGCCGTCACCACGCTGCTCAGCATCACAAATACCCATCTGCAGACAGGTTACCTGTCAAAGGACAGACGGGTGGCTTTACTTTCCCTTTAATTACTGAGCATGACAGCCGTAGCTTCGTTGTCCTCATTTCAATTAGGGACTGACGAACACCCGAGGCGCACTGTTCCCGAAACGTCATACCCCTTTGAGCGACTTCTTTCAAGTTGCTCCAACAGTATATGATAAAGAGAACCAGTTGCTTATGAGATCGCTACTGGGTTTGGCATAATTGCCTGCTGCTCCGCAGAGGTTTAGCACCTCCTTCCCACCGAAACCCTCCATCACTGGCACAGGCAGAGCACCGCAAGGCGAGCCCGTGGTCTCATCGCCAAAGCCGGAGGTCTCGGATGCTGAGTGTTCGGTCCCTGTTTCTCGGTGACACGGAATCCTCTTTCCTTGACCCCAGAACTGAAAGAGCACCTTGGAATGTAAGAGGGTTTTATGCCTTGCCCGTCCAGCTGCCAGCTTTCTGCTCATAAAAATATGGTAAATACAATTTCTGTTGTACAAAATACCCATTTCGAGAAGGCTGGCAGAGGTCCTGTTTAAAACACTATCCTAGGTCAAGATCCGGGCTCCTCCAGAGCTGGCAGCTGGGCAAGAGTATTCAGTAGCTGATGGTCCTTCGTTTATGGCTCAAAGCCTTGACATCTGCTCTGCTCTGAGCTCTGTTCAGGACGGGGTTTCTGACCCTGCTTATGTCCCATTGGCGGTCTGATTTTTCGGAGTGACTGAGGTGTTGCAAAGCTTGTGCCTAAAGGTTGCAAAAAGCTGCAGTTGAGAGCAATTCCCCCTCATTTGCATCACTTCTGGGGAAATGCAGAACTAATTGAATAATGTGAGTCTTCATCCTGCAGCTACGATCTGACCCGGAGTGATTCATCGCTGAGGAATCTACCAAGCCTCCTTTAATCCTGAAAAAGGATAAATCCACCTACTGGACTGGACCAGGGCCAGCGAGTGTCAGGTTTAGGCAGAGGATTCCCGGTGTAGGTAGCACCTGAATGCTGGAGAGTATCAGTGGGATTTTTGTTCCCAACTACCACACGAGCTCTACTAGCGAATGTGTCGGATAAGTAGACGGTCGAGCTCCAAAGTCCAATTTTGTCTACGCTAAACTGGGCCATGCTAAAGATGAGGGTGTTTCCAGGGAAAAAACCATAACCTGCATTTCCCTGTGGACAGAAAGGGAGGAACTGCTACCTCTTCAAACACACGCCTCAGCAGTTCCAGCTCCTGCCTCAACAAATCCGCCCGGGCCCGCAGCTCTGTCATGGCACGGCGTGCACCGTCCAGCTCCTCAGGAGCCGACGCGGGACCAGCCCCGTGCAAACACCAAGCAGTTCGCACCCAACTAGCCAGCTAGTTTGCTTGGCTGGTTGGGGTTTGGGTTCCCTTCGTTTCTGCTCAGCAGACCTGGGGATTGCGTTGTCTGCGGTTAGGAGCTTCCTCCAGCCACCTCAGTGTCACAAGCCTGGAAAAAGTGGAGAAGGAAAGGTAAATCTGCTGGACTCTGTTTTGAGAAGACCTGACCTGAAAAGGGTTCCCTGATGTAGAAGAGAAACATTGAATCCCCCAAAGTGCTTAGGGACGGCCAAGTCAGCGTTTGCCCAGGTGTTCGGTTTGGCCACCAAACAGAAAGCTCCAACGTTCACATTGTTCTGGTGCAGCTGACGTGAAGCACCCAAAGAAAACCAGGGTTTCCGTTCAAATCACCTTAAAAGGAAAGGAGTTGTATTAAGCAGAGGCGAGAAAGATCCGCCACGACCCTATATTGCCCATACCCAGGGAGTTGGAGAATCCTTCACCCACACGCTGAGCCCGGGCCACGAGCCCGGAGTATCTTGCTCCTACCCTGATCCGTCCCTTTCCAAGTGAGAAAGACTGAAACCTTCCCCCTCCCTCCCGTTACTAATATTGACCACAGCACAAGAAACAACTTGCTTTTGAGTTCGACGTGAGCTGTGGAGCCGTCTGGCTGCAAGGAATGGGTGTTCACCAGAGGAACTAATTACCGGCTAATTTCTTCGCTGCGTTTATCCACAAGCTGCTCTGTGGCGGATGGGTGCGTTGGGTGCTCTCCATGCGCTCTGTGGGTATCACCTGCCATGCAAAGTGTCTACCCGCCTCCTCGGGCTGCAGGTGCAGGGCTGAAAACACAGCCTCGGATTTCCCGTCGGTGCAGCCGCGAGACACCTCGCTTGGCTGCCTCCCCGCTGTGCCAGGAGGAATAATAAGTCATTATTACAGTGACAATAATGATATAGGAATGGTATATAAAGGTGGTGCGTTCATTACAGAACAGAAGGCAACGTGTCGGGAGGAGAGCTGGACCATCTCATCTGTTCCCGGGGTCAGAAAGGGGCAATAAAACCCCTGTGTGTTCTGGGAGCTGGATACGTAGCTTGAAAATTGGATAGTGGAAGGGGGGAAAAAAAAAAAAAGGATGCCTGAGAATTATCCCCTGAGTAATGGTAAAAAACACAATAAATCTACATCCTACTTCGTCAGGCCACAGAAACGCAACTTCTGTCCTCCAGGAAATTCTGAGCTACTTCAGCTTTTTTTAACACCTGAGATAAAACTTACACAGGTTGATTTTTGGTTGTTTTTTTTTTTTTTTTAAGTGGGCTGTTCCAAACCAGCTCCTTCTGATGTGGCTGGCGACTTGCCGGTGGGCTCTGTAAGGAACTCTCCGCAGAATAAAGGAGAATTCCTGCTCCTCCCTTACCAGCACAGCGGGCAGATTTGCTCCCGAGATTTCCTTACCGACGTGTCTCACCGTCCCGGGGGATTCAGCCCCAGAGCTGGACCACTGCTGGGCGCTTTCATCTCTGCTGCTGCTTTGGCTGCTTTCTCTGCTCGCAGAAAGAGTGGCAACAGGATCAGCCATCACCGTGGTTCACCCTGGAAGCTCCTCTGCTGCTACGAGCTCCAACCCTCCCGCATACACCGGGGTAGGGAGAGAAGAAAGGGATGGGCTAGGAAGAGAGGGAGCCCGTCTAGTGGCAGGCTTTGAAAATATCCCGTATGCTGGGCACGGCTGGATGAGACCAGTGTCTCCTGAGCCCGTGTGGCTTTGTCCGACTGGTGGCAATTGGTATCTGCTTTTGACAGGAAAAAGCATTATGGTAACGCTCAAACGCAGAGAGAGTAATGAGGAGTGAGAAAGCGTCCGTGGCAATCCTGGCTGGGAGAACACGTCCCTGCTTAATGAATCCCACTCGGGTTAATTACCGGTTCAAATACCTGCTGCCCAGTCTGTTCTTCCAGTGATGGCTGCGGTTGTGCCGGCGCGTCCACCTTGAGCTGCAGGGACGCGCTGTGGAGATCGCTTTCTTGGAGATGACTGTTCCCGTGAGAGTCCCACCTCTTCCTCCTCTTCCCGCATCCCTGTCTTGGTGCAGTCAGTGCCGAGAGAGGCTTTAGGAGAAGGTGAGTCACCCTTTCTAGCCTACAAATTAAGTTTAGGGTGAGCGGGTCAGCACGATAAGGTGGATTTGAAGATGGGTTTACGGCAGAAGGGTTCCGCCCTGGACAGGATGGTTATAAAGGGTGGTGACGTGTTTGCAGGGAGGTTGCCTGACGCAGGAGAAAAGTCATACACACCCAAGACATGTTTGGTCTTTGGAAGGGGCACCCTCCAAGTTGCCCACGGATGCTGGAGGAGACCTGGACCGCACACTTAGTTTTGATGGCTTTGCTCCTTCTCACTCTGTTCTTCAAGTCCTTGACCGTGGTAGGTTTTGGCCTGGAGTGCTTGTACTGGTCAGTCAAAACACCAAAACGTCTCATAGAATGAAGTTACTGGAATGGTATTTTTAAATTATTAGTATTTTTTACTAGAAGAACTGAATGGAAACATTTTTCAGTTATCAAAAGGTTTTCTCTGGTTGGTTTTAACTGACAGAAAATCCAGTTTCCCGACCTGAAGCAGCTGTTTGTTCAAGGTCATCGCTATTAGAAAGAGGAGCAAAAAAAAAAAATAGAACAATGCTCGCGATTTTAAAAAAGTCGTGCGGGAAGGCAGAAGAGCACTCACTTAGCAGGAAAAGCTCCTGAGCTCGTAATACAGGCTTTAAGGAAGCGTTTGAAATCCGTGTGGGATGAACCTTTTCCTTTTGCTACTGTGACAAAACCTTAAGAACCAGCTCTTAAGCTGCGGCCATAAACCTCGTGGGTTTGCTGAAATTACAGCTGAGAGGATTTGGGTGTTGGCTCCAACCGGAGGAGGGAAGGAGCTGCCCTTGTTTTGGAAGAGGTAATACCACCTTCCTTTCTTCTCCCTATTATTCAGTCCACTAAAAGTTAATTATTCTCCCACTGAAATTAGTCAGTCGCCTACTGCTTCCTCGGTGGGGATGGGAGAAGTCACCTTGCTGAGGTCAGGAAGCTGGTTTAGACTCCTGTCTGCAGCTCACCCCGAAGCAAGAGGATGAGGCACCACGACCGACAGCCCGGGCTTGTGTCGCCTCATGTCTGGGGACACTTTGGTGTCCTGACTAATGGTCAGGAGGAAAAAGCTCTGGAAAACCAGGGGCCTGCTGGGCTTCCACCCCTTCGAGGCTGGGAACGTCACGCGAAGCCAGGGCGAGACCAACTGGTCCAGTCAAGCAGCAGCAGCAGCCGGTGAGGACTCACCCCAGGTCCCAAAGCTGTGGCTTTCTCCACCTCCTCTTTGTGAAAACCCAACAAAACCCAACGCAAAGTGGCCTCTGAAGCAAAGCCAAGCCGAGTCGTTCTGGCTATGGCTTGCGAAGGGACGGCCGTGCCTCCTCGTGGCCACAAGGAAGAGCCAACCTTGGAGGCACCGCGGTTCCTGGACAGCCGTCCTGCACACGCCGCCTGGCTGTGGCCCAGAGTGACATCATGAAACACGCAGGGACGTTCGGGCAATTAACTGGAGCTGCCTGATGCCTCAGCAGGGACTCAGCATTGCGCTCGCCACCTTTACAAATTACATTTGCAAGTGGTGAACGCATTAAGCTTGGACGCAAAACCACCCCCCTGGGTGGGCTCCATCTCATCTAATGGTAGCCACTTAAAAGTTGTATAAACTGCTGAACTGGGTCTCCTCGTCGAGAGAGAGGGTCAGGCAGAGGACTGTCCACCTCACCTAAGCAGTCTGGCACGTAGGTGGTGAAGTTAGATGAAACACTTCCTACTCAGCGTAGAAATGGCATCTCATGGGCTTCCCCGAAGGTGCTTATCTTCCTCCGTGCGTCGGTCTGTAATAGTCACTCTTGTTTAGGCTGCAATTAGAATTTTGCCCGGTGAGAGCAGGGAGATTAGTGGTGTGACCTGTAATTCTTCATGCGCTGGAGACGGGAAGACATTCGCTGTGATGATAGCGTCTGCGAATCCAGCAGATGACAGGCGGGGTGTATTTGTCTGAGGACGCGCGGGCGTCTCGCACGGTGATGTCTCCATTTGCGCTAATACCCCTGCCCGGGGCTGCCGGCAGAGCCAGGAGAGGTCTAATGGATGCAGTCAGTGGAGTCTCTGATGTGTTTCATGCTAAATTAGGTGCTTGTCTTTGGTCGGATGAATCACCCCCTGGAAACGGTGGTTTCTTCCCATGAAATGAGCCCCCAGCGACCAGCTCCCACGTGGGAGACTTCAAAACTGAGACAAAGTTGATCCCACCCCGTTACGGCCAAGAGATCTCATAACTCGTCTTTTAACTGCTACAGGGTACATGTCACAGGTGGTGCCACCAGAACAAAGGGGTTTATGTCCCAAACACGCATGACTGGTGGTGCACAGCCCTGACCACAAGCCTCTGGAGCCCAGAAGGCCAGCGCTGGCCTCTGTCTTCATTCAACTGCTGCTACGTGGAAGGAACGGATACGTCGTTCTGAGGCTGCAGTGTTGAATGAAGCTAGAGGACATCTTAGAGTGCTCAGAACTGTTCTGGAGGTTTCTGGCGATCTTTGACATCCGTTGTTACTTGGGCTATAAAACATCTTCTAGGCGATGTGATATAAGGAGGTAAATAAAACGGAATAAACACCGCTGGACTCCTCTGGCATCTGAGTCCCACCGTGCTCCAAACCGCCTCAAGAGAATCAAAAGATCGGTTTGGTTCCTTCTTCCCCTCCAGACCGGACAGAGAACTTCTCCACCCGCTTCATAATTCCTTTAAACACCGTCCGCGGAAAAATTCAGAGACCACCCACGTACTTTCAATGCAGTTTATTGAAGGCGCGGTGAGAAGCTGGGAAGTTTGAGCGGTCAGTGGAAGAAGCTCAGTTCACGCGAGTACGAGGTGTCGGCACGGAAATTTATGCAGCAGAAACTTCCCTTGGCATTTCGGGGGTGGGGAGGAGGGGGTGAGCTCTTCTACAAGTCAGCACGCTTTGAACTAGCCTCCCCTAACATGCAGAAGCGGATGAAAGTACTACGTAGTCATCTGTAAGCAAATTCCACGGAAAGCCTATGGCTGCGGCGAGACCAGCAGGTGCTTTGAAAGCTGAAATTGCCGTGTTTAAAATTTAAGCTCAGTTTTGCAGCTCAGGGTTTCTTCTTTGACAAGAAAAAAAAAGGGGGGGTTTCGGGGAAGGGGTGTGTGCTCTTTGCAGTGCCTCCTGGGAAAGCTAAATCATCACTTTCTTTTCTGAAATGCTTTGGGAGGAGCTGGCAGGAAAAGAGGTGTCTTGTAGGGAAGAACGTTAACGAATCTGCTCGTTATGGGAGAAGCCGGAGAGGTAAAGCAGCGCAACGGGCAAACCCTCAAAGCTGCGTTAACCTGGACAGTGTAACCTCAGAGAAATGACACTGCGCTGAGCACCTGCTGGAGAAGCTTGCTGGAGGCGTCCTTGGGGCTGGGGACTCCTCAAACACTACTCAGTGGGGAACATATCTGCTGCTAATAAATCTAGGAAGGGGCTTGGTGACAAATGTAGTGGGCAGAGAAACCATCCCGCATCATCTCAGCGGTAGGAGCTGCGCGTCTGAGCGCTGCTCTCTACCGTTGCTGGCAGGGCCACCTCCCCGGCTGATGCCCTACGGGACAACGCACGGGTCTCTGACAACCCCGTAGTTCCCCACCACGCCGTTGTTGCACGCCACGACTTCGGGGGTGTTTGCAACCATGATGGGAGAGCCCCCCAGCTGCCTGATGACGCAGCCTTGGTTTCCGAAGGTGACCACCCCGCCAGCTTGGCAAGCCCCCATCCTGGCGTTCAAGCCCGCGTTGCCCGTGCTGATGACGGTGCGGGCTGGGTACCCCCCACTGCGGGAGCTGAACCCCCCGTTCTTGCAGTTGACCCCTGCGGCTTGGCAATAGACCTCTGGGACGCACTGCTTGGCCACCGCGCTGATGACTCTCTTGGTGTGGATCCCAGCGCTCCGAGAGCTGAATCCTCCGTTCTGGGAGCTCTGTCGTCCGGACCGTCTCCCCAGGGTGCTGTAGCCACACACAGCTCCGTTTGCAGCCAGCATCCCGCAGTCATCGGGGAGGTTGTAGCCGCTGCTGACCACGGCTGAAAGACAGCCCATGGGGTTAATTGTTTGGAGAGGAAAACTGGAAGACTCTCTCAAGGCACGTAGTTCCATGAGAGACAGGAACGTCCAATCCCCATTTCCTCTAGATTTGTCCAACATATCTGAGCCTCTGCTCCTTCCACTCCTCCCCATGTCCCAACACATCCCCTCACAGATCCTCCCCGTGCCCACGTTGCTTATCTGGCTGGTGGCGTATTCTTTCCCGGGTTCAATGCACCGTGTGAGTTCACCGGGACAGCTCACTGTTGCCTCCAAGAGTAGAAAAGGGTCATGAATATCACGTCCCCGCCTCCAGCCAAAAGGTGAATTATGTTTTTTTTTTTAATTTCAGAGGTATTTGAGATTTCTGGGACTAAACTTTCGACATCAGCCTGGGCTGAAATGGAGAAGGGAGGCAGAGGGAGCTGGGGCAGCCAGATCATGCTACTTCATAAACTGCCTTTTCCTAAAGTGAGAAACCCTCATGGCTGAAAAAACTTCGGGTTACTTACACACGCTCACCGGGTTCCCCACGCATATCCTGCGAGGAGAGGGAAGAGAAACACACGTTATCCTGTTAACCAGTTGCACGCATATCTCGAAACCTGCCGTTACTCATAACTTCCAGCCACACATCCAGCCCACTTAAACCCTTGTTGTAACACGCCTGACTATCCCTAGGCCAGGAATTGTTTTTGCTGGCACGAGGGTGGCCTGGATGGCCTCCAGCCATCTCTCCAGCCCCCGTTTCTGTGAGCCTGGGAAGATCCTGGAGCTGCAAAATTCGCTGGGGAGCTGGAACCGTTCTTGCCTCTGATATACACAAGAGAGGAGGGACAAGGTCTCTGTCACCCACCTGCTCTCCTCGCCCTCCAGGAGAGTCTTGTATGTCGCAATCTCAATATCCAGGGCCAGTTTGACGTTCAGCAGCTCCTGGTAATCCCGCAGCATGCAAGCCAGCTCATCCTTGGCCTTCTGCAGGGCGTTCTGCAGCTCAACGTGCTTCTCGCGGGCATCTTTGAGGGCACAGTCCCCACGCTGCTCAACATCACAAATGGAGGTTTGCAGGCAGGAGACCTGTCAGAAGGGAGGGTAACAGTGCAGGTGGCTTTAAGGCTCTGATTCCTAATTCCTGGACATTTGGGGTTTGGATTAGTCCACTCTTCCATTCGCAACAGAGAACAAACCCAGCAGTGTCCTTCCTTCTCTCCGTCCACTTTCGGACCACAGCCTAGAGCAGGTCTTAAATCTACTAAAGGCCAACGCATCACCTTCCCCCACATCTGAGCTGTCCTCCAAGACTTTGTCCTTTCTGGAAACATCACCTCTGGGCCTCTCTTACCTGCTTCTTCACGCTCTCCAGTTCACACTGCAGCTTCTGGATCATCCGGGTTAGCTCAGAGATCTCGCACTTGTTGCTTTGCAGATCGTCGCAGTACTTGCCTCTCTTATCCTGAAGCTCCTGAAACTGGAACCAAGAAAGAAGACAATCGGTTTTGCCCCACAGCCTGTTAAGTTGCCAGGCAGACACCCCGGCTGCTTCTACTCACCCTGGTTTGGTAGAAAGCGTCAACTTCTTCTTTGCTCTTCTGAGCTATTTCTTGGTACCAGCATTCGACGTTCTTGATGATGCTCTCCATGTCGAGGTCTCGGTTGTTGTCCATTTTCACGATGACCGAAGTGTCGCATAGCTGGCGATCTACCTGAGCTCGTTCCTGCAGGTTGGGGAATGGCTTAGTCAGCTGTTAGCAATTCTCAGACTTTGTAGAGAAGGAAGGGCTGGGAAGAGCCACCCTGCTCAGCTGGTGGGGATAACAAGTCAAGAAATGTCCCTCAGGTTGGCTCAGCAGAAAATCCTCCCTGCTGGATGAGTTGCCACACGTCAGCTGCTGACCTGCAGCAATTCTGTCCACATCAAGGGGAAGGAATTTGAGTGGCTGAGCCCCTGGCGTCCTGTCATCTTCAGCTGCCTCGCTGCTGTTAATGACAGGATTAAGCTGGGAGCTGCTTTAGCTCTAATCAGGCAGCTGCAGGCTGGAGGAACGAGACAGACGCATCTCTCTTCTCAGGGGTAGAGTTAGGACAGAGGCAATTCATGCCCGGAGCTACGTTAAGAAAGGGGGAACCACCCTGTTTGCAGTGTAATGATGTTAATGTTGTATCAGCCTTGCCTTCAAGGATTCAGGGCTTGGGACAAGCCATGTCCAAGAGGGGTTCCAAGCTGTAGAAATTCAGAGCACCTGAAGGATGAGACAGAACCACCAGACTCCTGGGACGGCCCAGAGAAACTCACCTCCTCAAACACGCATTTCAACAGCTCCAACTGCCTTCTCAACAGATCCACCTTCACCTCCAGCTCTTCCTTGTTCAGAAAGATACAGTCTGCATCCTGAAAGACAGGAGACACGTTCCAGCCCAACCTTGCTGAAAGCATTGGAGAAATGCTCAGGAGGCAGAGGCAGTGCCAATAGAACAGCAACGTGTTCCAACAAGATTTCAGGAGCAGAAAGGTGTGAGAGGGTGAGTCAAGATGCCCTGGTGTCTCCTAAAGGAAAACGAAACTATTCCAACGTGACTTACAGGAATTAGTTTATTTATTACTGGGGACGTAGCTACAAATGCAGAATTGACTAATGAGTATTTAAACGTAATTTTTTTAATATTGTTCAAATAATTTCTGCTTTTCTGATGTCCAAGAATAAAGGATGTGAAGAGACAGTCAGAAAAGAACCAGCAACTTAGACACCAGGTCGCCCAGCATGACCTCTCCCGCTCTGTCCCACTTCCACAAACGCACCCTCCCACCACGCTTCAAGGATGTGCTTGGGGTGACAAAACTCTTGCTGAGGAGCTGAGGACGCAAGCTTTGAGGATACATTATTTTTACTTTCTACTTGCATTTACCTCTTTTTCTGACCCCGTGCCCCTTTGCAGGCCATTTCCTTCTGCTCATTGTAAGGTTCTTGCCGGGCATTTGCTAATAATGTACCACTTCAGCCAAGATTTACCCCAGAGGAACCTGCTATAGGGGTAGTGATTGGTGTGTTTCGATCTTCTCACCTTTTTGAGTGCTACAAACTCATTCTCCACAGTCGTCCGCCTGTTGATTTCCTCTTCATATCTGTTGGAAAAGGAGGAGGAAAGGGCTGAGGCAAGCCATGCTGTCAGACACGCAGGCACTAACCGTCGGGTACAAATGACAGCCTTCAAGACCCGTGTCTGGAGACCAGACATTAGACCATCCCAAGATCAGAAGCCTCTTCATGAGCAACAACATTAACAATGCAAAGAGTTTGCAACTGAGACAGAGGAATGTGACATCCCCGAAGGGGATGCGCCACATGTCTGGGAGGTGTTGCCTGAGATGAACCAGAGAACTGAAACACCAACAGCTAGAGGAGACCTGGAGGTCCTTACTTGCACTTGAACTCCTCCACCAGCTGGCTGGTGGCACATTCTTCGCTGCCCAGCTTTTGCTTCTCACACAGCAAACAGTCCAGGCGCTTCCGCAGGTCGCAGATGTAATTCTCGAAGTACAGTTCAAGGTTTTTCCCTTTCTTTGGTAGGACGTATTGCTGCAGGAGGCCCCACTTGGTCTCCAGCACTTTGTTCTGCTGCTCCAGGAATCGGACCTGCAGGCCAAAACATAGCAATTCTTCAAATAAAGAGGCGGATGCAGTAAGTGGACGTCTGGTCTAACTGTCTGCCCCTCACTGTGAAGCTGCAGGTGTGAGAACAGGATTTTGGGAAAGTGGGAGGTGATAGGCCACGACGATCGTAAAATTATCTGCCCCTACTTAGAAATCGAAGCGTCACGTGTCTAAATCTGCCCTTCTCACCAGTGAGCAGAAACAAAGCTCCTCTGGATGTATTTTAGGGCGAGATTGGGTGCCCAGAGGGAGCACCCTGCTTTTCCTATGAAGGCATCCCAAGGTGACGGCTCAGACTCAGGTACCCAACGTTTAGGTGCCTGAATCAGGATCAACCTCCTTCCCCTTCAGGAATGTTGTCTGACAGTCCCTGTATTTCAAGAAAAGGAGGAAAAGGGGTCTGATACAGGAGAGAGAGCGGAGCCCGTCAGGGCTGTAACGGCTAGCTAAGCCAGAACAAGGCTGCAGAGAGGAGCCCAGCCTTGAGCAGAGGAGACGCCTGCAAGGAGGTCCAGAGCTGCTGTGGCCACAAACACCAGCAAAGGCTGGGACCTGTACGTGGCTGAACGGAGCCCTTCACCAGTCCTGCAGATCTCACTCCGAACAGGCACGGGAGTCTGGACCCCGGCGTGGCCCCGGCTCGGCGGTTCACGGCACGAGCTGGGCCGGGGATTGGAGCAGGTCGGGGGGTGTTTTACTTTTCTCGAAAAGGTGCAAGTTGAGAGCAGGTCTGCACTCACCTTGTCGATGAAGCAGGCAAATTGGGTGTTGAGGGTCTTGATCTGCTCCTTCTCCTGACAGCGTATTTCGTGTTCCAGCGGGTCGACCCCAACGCAGAGGGGTTTCAGCAGCCGCTCGTCGATACAGATGCCTTGGATGCCCTCAGGCTTGCGGTCGGGGTAACCTCGCACAATACTATATCCCCGGGGGCCGCAAAGGCCGACCCTTCCTCCGACGTTACCGTAGCCTACGCCCCCGAAGCCAAACTCTCCAAAACACCCGTTACCGCAGACCCCGTTCACGTAGGAAATTCTCCTGTTCCCACCCAGGTTGCAGACGCTCCGGCTGCTGTAGGCACCAGCCCCGCATCGGACGGGTTGGCAGGCGGAGGCGGCGTAGCTTCGACCGCAGATCTCTGAAGCAGAACTGAAGCCTCTCCGTCCCAGGACAGATCTCACCGTCGGCGCCTGTCTGCTCATCGCGGCTGATTTGAAGGCGGAATGTGGACGTTTAGGGGAAGCTCTGCTGCAGGAGAGGAACGGAGATCCCGCTGAAGTGACACGGTGATGCTGCCCCTTATATATATTTGGGAAGTCAGCCTTGATAGGATCAGGACGTTAATTTAAAGCGCTGGAGGGTTTGGTTTGCCCAGCGGCAATGAATGCTCCTCGAAATGCAAAACAGCCCCGCAAATACTAACTACTGAGGAAATAAAAAGGGATCTAAAAGTGCTCTGTGTGCAAGTTGGCTTCGAATATATTACGGTTTGAAGTGTTCCCCTAACTCGCGCTAATTATAGTTTAGCAAACATTTTTGAAGGAACTCTTTGTGATTTGTTGGCAGCGTGTTGTTTGGGGTTTTGTGTCTCATGGGGCTTTGTGTGTGATGGCGCGTTCTGCAGACTTGCACTTTGTGGGGGTAATTTCGCAGTCTTTAGGTGCGGAAAAGTAACAACAAAAAAAAAGAAAAGTCAGCCACGGAAAAACAGCGTGGAAGTTGTGTCGTGATGGACGGATCATTTCTTGACCTGAAACACCAGCAAATTCACTGAGTTACGGGTCTGGATTCATGTGCAAGGACTCAAAATGCCCCCCAAAATCGTTCCCACGTGGCATTTCACACTGACCTCCTCTCACCACCGTGAAACCCCACCAAAACAGCAATGGTCCTGGATGTTGTGTTCCAGGGCTGTTGTCTGCGCAGTCAGTCAATTTTCACTAGAGTAACGCTGCAAATTCTTAACCCGAAGCCCATTTGACACAGGTAAATCTTTGGCCCTCACTAAATTTGAGACCTTTTTGATTCATCGTCTGGTCGTCTCTACAGGGAACAGAAAAGGAACCAGTAGCACATTTCAGCCTGGTGAGAGGCACCTCATTCAAGAAGCGACAGCTAGAAGTTGGGTGACTTTGCCAGTCACGTCCTTGACACTCAGTGGATTCACATCTCTGAGAGAAACCGCCCCTGGGCCCGGGCTTAGGGCAACTGGGGTGATGCACTCTCCAGAGGCGCTGGTCCTTCTCCATCAGCTGAGGAAGTCTTAATGAGTGGATTAGGCTGGACACCAGAGATGGCTTTGACTCACATCGGCAGGATGAATCTCTCTCTCTCCTAATCACCACCCCAAGGAGGTGAGACAGTGAACCTCCCCGCCAACCGTCTCAGGGCCTTCTCCAAACTAATGATGTGGAGAAGTCAAAACAAAAGGGCTCTTTCAGCTCTCTGGGAGTCAAGCGTTTGGGAGAAAAAGAGACGTTATAGTGCAAACATGCTCTCAGCCCTTCCTGACCAACAGGGAGCGACGCTTGGAGAAGTCTTCATGTTACTCGTACAACGGGATGGTGTCTGGAGACAGCCGGTAGCTGTGTTCCCTCATCCTCATCACCCCCCTCCAAAAACATTTTCCGAGAGTGAGGATCCAGGCGGTGCAAATCATGAAAACCATGCTAAACCTCCTTAAAACACTAAACCTTCTAACATCGAGTTCTTTAGAAGAAGACACGCACACCGAAACCCTGGGACGTGACTGCAGCGCCGAGATTCGCCAGGCTATTAATTGAACGTGTAATTGCAACGTAGGTGAGTTTGAGGGGCTGGTGGTGTCAATTAGTAGCGTAAACTGATGCTTTTGCCCTATACGAGCGGGATAATTCAAGGTGTTTACAGCATGACTTTCAGATTACACCTTTGTCGGTGGTATTTCGGGCTCACAGTCCGTGCCGGGCTGCCAGCACAATTGGCAATATCAGTTACAACAGCTATTAGAGACTTCAGGGTGAAGCTTGTGACTTCCCAGATCCTTGAAGTTCTAAGCAAAGATTTATCAGAAGCCAAATGCAGATTGAATCCGAAGAGGACAAAAGGCGATTGTTACGAGCTCCGTATGGGAAAAGTGCATCCTGGACCCGCAGTCAGACCGAAGGCTGGTGCCTTCCCTTTCTGCACCCCATTATACGTGTCGGCTCTGTGGGAGACACCAGGGACGTGGCACAGGCTGCAGTTAAACGTCTGGGAACCAGCTGTGCTGCAGCAGCCCCAGCTCCAAAACGCCTCACCACGGCCACCGGCTTCCTGGTCGGTGGGAGATTTGGGGTGTGAGTTGCCCAGTATTGGGTAAAATTTCTGTGGAGGCCAAATCCCTGTGGTGGATCCTGAATCCTGGTGAGAAGGCAGCTACGGGGAGGTCTCACTTGATGTCTTTTAGGTCTTTCCAAGGAACAACGAGCGTTTCGCCTGCTGGTGCGTAAGACCTCGAGAATCGCCAGTTTGTTCTTGTGAGGATGGACACGGGAGATGGAGAGTTCTCTGAAGCAAAAGCTGCATCTTTTTGACTTGGGGGGGAAAAAAAGGAGGGGAAGGACTGAGGAAGCAAGAAAGCAAAATGTTGTTATGAGGGGTTGGGTGAGTCATTCTGACAACGCGCGATCTCTCCCTTTGTCAGCATTTTCTCCCTGAATGTGCTGCAGAAAATGGAATTCATTACGAGAACTTGTGAAGTTCACTAACTCGTTTGTTGCCTCTGGAGATGAATCTGAACCAGCTCTTAAAATACGTTTTATGGGATGGTCTCAAAGGGCTGAGCTCCATCTCTGTAATTATCCACAGCCGTAGAAAACTCATTGCGTTCAGATCGGACAATGTGCCGACAGCCCGCATATGCCGACGACTTTTGATAGATACAAGATCGGGTCGTAACGTGTATTCTTATACACACAGTTTCTTGGGCTGTATGGACTCCTGTCCACGTCATTCAGGAGATGCTGAAGAAT
Source organism: Bucorvus abyssinicus (assembly GCA_009769605.1). NCBI lineage: Eukaryota > Metazoa > Chordata > Aves > Bucerotiformes > Bucorvidae > Bucorvus > Bucorvus abyssinicus. The sequence goes on along the minus strand of CM020050.1, from coordinate 14,124,518 downwards.
TTATTTGATTAGTGCAGCCTCGTTCCTAAAGCCAAAGTTGTCCAAGGGAAGTCAGCCCGGTAATGTATTTTTTCCTCTCATTAGCTCTATGTTTGAAGTCAAGGCTGGGATTTTCAAAGGATATTCCTCATAAAATTCATCAAACACTGGGCCTGGGTGCACCTTCCTCCCCTCCTCAGCCATCAAACTCGCCCCGTATTCTAATTTCATCTTCGAGACTCCCTCTATGGTTGATGATGGAGATAGGCATCTCCAGACGGTGAGTCATTGCACCCGAAAATAGGCAGCTAAGGCAGGTGGGAGGAATCCACCTCTGGAGGCACTTACCTCCACTCTTATTGACTACCAGAGACAGTCTAGACAACCAGACAAGCAGACCAGGCGCCCCACTTCTGGATGCTTAAAGTCAGGTGGAATTAGTCCCACCCTTTGGGCACCAAATTTCTTCAGCACCTTTGAAGTCTTAATGAGAGCGCACAACATCACACGCTCCCTGGGTCTGCTCAGCTCCTGATGTATGCGTGCAGCATATCTCCGTGCCGTGATTGGTCCCCGTAAAGCTGGGGCTTGCCACAAAGCGAAGGATTGTTTTGATCTTTCTCCTGTTGATGTTTCCCTCCCACAGAATTGCAGTGGAAATGGTGGGAATCCGGGCCCCTGAAGGGGGGGGCATCACCCTGCCTGTTCAAGCAAAAAAAGATGAGAGAAGGGGAAAAAAAAAATATTGCAGCTGTTATTAAGGTACAGCAACTTCCCTATAAATCTAGAGGAGCTCTTAGCCCTTCCAGTCAAAGCTGTTGTCTTGGGCGAAGAGATTCTCCGAGCCGTACAGAAGGAAGGGGTCACGTGGAGGGTGGGTCACGTCCTCCTGGGAAGCGTCTTCAGCTGCAGCAGATAAGCTCTTCCTCCTGGTACACTAAAGCCGTGGTGCCCAAGCCCGTGTTTAGAATCACGGAATCATCTGGTTGGAAGAGACCTTTAAGATCATCGAGTCCAACCGTTCACCCAGCGCCGCCAGGTCCCTAAACGATGTCCCTCAGCGCCACCTCCACACGTAGAGGATCATAGAATCGTCTGGTTGGAAGAGACCTTTAATGGGCTGCTGAATTCCTGAGGAAACGCCCGGCCGGTTCGTGAAGCGCCGGCGTTCGGAGAGGTTTAAAGGAGAGCGCTTGCTAAATTAATAACCAGATCTTGAAAGGGTGACGGCGGGGCATTTGGAGGTGAAAAGCAACCCCAGTTCTCTGTCATTCCCTTGACTTATTCTTCTCTTGCATAAGAAGCGACAGGATCGTCTATTTTCAAGGGCAACACCACAGCCTGTGTGAGGCACTTCAACCCCTCCTCATGAATATTTACGGCTGCTCGATTGTTCTTCTCTTGCCGAACCTTTCTTGTGGTTTTCTTCATCAACGATTGTGCCTGTTTCCTCTGGTGCTCCTCACCTTTGCTTGGGAAATGGTTCCCCTGTCACAGGAGAATCATGGCGGGAGAGAAAGCCCTCCCAGTTCTGAATGATGGTGGTTGCTTCGGAGAGGAAAGCTCTTCCCTCTGGATTTGCAAGACGTATCTGCCCAGCTTGCCTCTGTGTTCCCGCCTCTTTGTTCTGCTCGTTGGCTTTCATCAGCTTAATCGGAAAACACTGCAGCCCTTTGTGGCTGATTTATGGTACTGACGTGTTGGCTTCTTTATTTAATCTGCTCAAACGTACAGTTAAACCTCTCCCTTTAATCTGCTTTGGAGTCCCAAACGGGGAGTTGTGGAAGTTCTACAATGAGGCTGAAAAAAGCGACCAATTGCATTCCTGAGTTTTTTCCTTTTCATGACCCTATCGCAGCAGGTTTTGAAGAGGTCTTAAACATCTTTGGTCGTCACACCCCTGCAATAGGCACCAATGGAAAACACAAAGGGATTTCTCCACGAGTCCTAAAACACCCGTTGAATAGCACTGGGTAGGAGCCAAATCTGGTGCGAATCAGCATTAGTGAACTGACTTACTGTAAAGGGATTCCATGATTTACACCAAGTGAAGGCTGGACCTGCGTGACCCTCTTGGGCACCCTGACCCCTCTGCTCGTCAGCAGATGTCTGGTCCAGTTTAGGAACGGGGCGCTTATGTGTTCCTGGCAAACACTGAAAACCAAGAGACAAACCAGGCAGATTATTGGAAAAAGAGCAAAAATGTAAAGCTCTTGAGTCATCAAGACCGAAGTGAGGGTGCTGTGATTTCTGCATGTGTCAGGACACCAAGGAGTACGGGCGATGTAATTACTCTTTGCTGATGACAGAAGGTGGAATGTGGTTTTTTGAACTGAGGTTTCTCTTATGTCTTGCCTGCCTGCATATGGGTGACCAAACTTCTCCAAGACAGCGAACCAAGAACATCACTGGAGGCCCGCCCCTCCTCTCTGTGATCCTCTGTGTCTCACCACCACAACTCCACTGACTTACCTAGAACTACGTCAGGTAGACCTTGATGAAACGGGGAGTCCTAGAGAGCTCATTTCCAGACACACTTCCCAGAACACTCCAGGGAAAGGTTCTGAATTAAATATCACATCTCGTTTCACAGCTAGCAAAGGGTTAATCAGGAAAAAAAAAAAAAAAGGGCTGGTGGGAAGCAGGAGTGGAGTGATAAGTGCCCCAACACAACCACCAGCTCTTTAAAGGAAGAGCAGAAATCAAAAGGAATGGTTGCAGTGTCCCTTTTTTGATGTGATCCCGGTGGAGTTTCTCTGATGTGGTTTCATGATGCTACAGCGTTCTTGCACCCAGTGTGGCTCTTCCTTGGGTGCGAGGTGGAGCTGAGGACATTTTTACCACTGGAAGTGGGGCAGGGCTTTCATGTCCTGGTTGTCCTGACTCTCACAGCTGAAGCTGAGATCCAGGTGTTCCTGGGCCATGGAGGTGCAGTTGAAATCCTCACCCCTGGCCAACACGTCCCTTGTGATGTTGAGTTTGCCACGCTCTCTCCACAGTTCCTTCCACACCTACTGCAGAGTCCACCAGTGCCCAGAGGGGCTGAGCTCTGGCCTCCAGCTCTAAATTCTTCCCTCCTGGGGAGGCAGCTGGGAGCGCCAGGGATATCCTGCCTGTCTACGGAGCTGACAACATTTCTGGAGGTGAACCCTCTGTGGCAGGCACCAGCATCTTCAAGTGGGGAGGACTTGCATCTTCTGGATTGTCTACCAGGTCCACAGCCCAGGTCAGCTTCACAGCCAGAGAGGGTGTTGCAAGGGGTGGTGATCACTGTCATGGGACAACACAAGCTGCACCACTCATGGGGAGGACGCACCTTCCTCCTCCCCCTGCAAACAAGAACTGGATCGTTTAATGTTCTAAGGCAAATGGAAAACCTTGACCTTCCTGACAGGAAATTTCCAAGGTGTATCCTGAAGAAGGTCACAAGGTGATCCATCATGTAACCAGCATTTCCAGCGTTTTCCAGCCTCCTTGTCTCTGCTGAAGAGTCCCACGGACTGAACACAGCCCACACATGGGTGTAGTGGTACCCACCTGCTCTCCTCACCCTCCAGGAGAGTCTTGTATGTCGCAATCTCAATATCCAGGGCCAGTTTGACGTTCAGCAGCTCCTGGTAATCCCGCAGCATGCAAGCCAGCTCATCCTTGGCCTTCTGCAGGGCGTTCTGCAGCTCAACGTGCTTCTCGCGGGCACCTCTGAGGGCACAGTCCCCACGCTGCTCCCTGTCACATCCTGATGTTTGTCAGGGGAGACACAACAAGCCCTTAATTTCCCTGCCCTCTCTCTCGCCATACTCAAGTTTGAAAGAGAAACTCTTGCTTCTTTTGAGTGGCCAACTGGGACATTACTGAGGTTGTTTTTAGGGGAGCCAAATGTTTCCAAAATCAAGTATCGATTCTGAAATGCTGCAGAAAGGCTGGACACGTCCCTGCGCTGCCAGACCATGTTGAAGTCTTGTTTGGAGGACGCCAACACCTTGCTCTAACTGGAACTAATAATTAAGGTTTCCCATTACTTCCCGTTATAAACTATGTAATGAATTAGATGGTCTGAAAATTGTACCAGTTTCTTTGGGTGCTGAACTACTGGTGAGTCCTAATTCTACCCCACTCACTGGATGCTTTGAACCTGTGTCGGAAGCATTGTCTCCTGCCAGACGTCTTGCTGGAGCAATTTTAGCAGTTTTCCAAGTGGCTGCAGCTAATCCAACGATCTAACGTGGCGCAATTAGTGCTTTGCAACAACCAAAACCATTATTGGGCCAGCAGATAATCCTTCTTCCCTGCTCAGCACCGGTAAGACCTTCTCCAGACCAATGGCACCAGTGTGAGGCAATGCCCTTTGATGAAGATGAAAGAGATGCCATGGAGATGCAGAACATGACTTGGGATCTCACATCTGTGACAGGTTTTTCTGCATCCCTCCTTGCCCAATGACTTCTCAAGACCTGGCTGCTGCCTTGCAAGGAGCCCATCAGAGGAAAGTCCTTGGAATCTCTGCGTCCAACACTTCCACTCCTACAAATTCCTTACCTTCTTCAGTAACGCCTCTTGGCAGCTGCGGGCTCTTCACTCCCTGCTTGTAGCTGTTGGGGAAGAGAAGAGACTGGCTCTTGGGTCATTCTGAGACTGGAGACCTTGTTTGTCTGGATATTTAGGGGTCGGGGTGCTTTTGGACCTCAGAGAGAGGTCCACTGATATGGACAAAATTAAAAGTCCCATTGGACGAGCTGTTTGAGCTCGCTGCCCTGTGGATGGTTTCTGCTCACTCACATCTGAACTCTTCAATGAGCTTCTCTGTGTCCTTCAGCTCAGGCTCCATCTGCCCCCTCTCATGCAGCAGTGAGTCCAGCCACCTCTGCAGGCTGCAAATGAAGTTGTTGAAGACATGCTTGATGTTCTTCTAGGCTGGCAGGACCTGCTTTTGGAGTAGGACCCATTTCGTGGCCAACCCTCTGTTCTGCTGCTCAGGTGCTGTACCTGCATTCAGAAAGCAAAGCCACCTCCTTCAGGCATGTGCTTAGATGCATTGTGTGGGACCAGACAAACATGGGGGGAACAAGTCGGCGCTCCAGGGACTCACTGTGGTTTGAAGGGGAGGAGAGAACACAAGGGGAGCATCACGATCTTCATAATCCTGTTCTCCCAGAGCAAAGTGGACATGCTGCTTTCCCATTCTTCAAGGACGCCCTAGAACCTTTCCCAGCAGAACCTTTGTGGCAGCTACAGAAACCACCGAGTATCTAAATAGATCTGGGTCCAGGTTTGAGTGAGAACAGAGCTCCTGCTGGTCAGGGGTTCCACTGCCCAGCTCCGTCTCTGCTCCGTGACGGCACTCGCTGAAGGTCACAGCAGGTTTGTGCGGACAGTGGCTGCTCCTGGCAGTGACGGTGCTGGATGGTCCCAGTCACGGCCAGGGCTCGGGGTGCAGAAAGGCTCTGGCTGACACTTGCTGCCAGGCACACCAAGGTCACTGCTGCCCACTGTGTCCCACGGTGGGGTGCAGGAAGGGAGAGGCCACAGCTGCGGGGAGGAGTGGACAGGACAGGTGACCCCGCACTGACCAACCAGGGGTTCCATCCCACATGATGTCTATACATCATATCCAGGATAAAGCGGAGGGGTCACGAGGGTCAAGCTCTCTTCTCCAACGGCTGGTGTCCGAGGAGGACTCTGTCCGTTCTGCCTTTGACTCTGATCCGTGCATTTCAGAATCCAGTTCTGGAATCCAGTTCTGGAATCCAGTTCCGGAATCCAGCTCCTGAACCCAGTTCCGTCTGCTGCTGAGTCCAGCCTGGGCCTTCCCCAGTGCCTGCCCCCAGCACCAGTGGTGACGGGGACGTGGTGCCACCAGGGGGGTGGGTTTGGTACTGGTTTGTATATATTTGTGTATATTTCATTTTATTGTCGTTATTTTCAGCAGTTTTTAAAGCTGTTTCAGTTTTCTTTCCCAGCCCATCAGTCTCTCTCCCTCATTCCCGTTCTCTTCCCCTTTGGGGAGGGAGGGGGGTTCACAGAGAGCATCTGCCATTGGCGTAGTGCCCGACCCAGCCCTACCCCATGACAATCTGCATATCAATTAATTGGCTGATAGTCTTTTATCAACAGGAAACGATGCAGCTTTAGGAGATCTAACTGCCCAGAGAGAAGTCGGAGGCTCAGTAAGACCCTGGAGGAGCAGGTCCCTTCCGCTATTGACGTGCAAACAGATGCGTCTTATCAAAGCTCGTAAACCCGACTAAAATCACAATACTGGCTGGATCTGCACGTGCAGCTCTTGCTAAAACCAGCACAGGGCTCGTGTAACAGGGTGAGAGGAATCAAAGACCCGAGTGCAAAAAGGTTTCCTTCACGCTTAAACCTCAGCGTTCCTTTAAGTCTTGTCTCAGCTCCCAGCTGGTCGATCAAAGAGGTGAACTGGTCATTGAGGCTTCTCTCCTGCTGGATGTGCTGGATTTCGGGGTGGATCTTCACATCAAGAGGCTGCAGCAGGCTCTCGTTGACGTGCACCACACAAATACCTTCACTTTTACGGCTCCTGCCGTGGAAGCCTAACCCATGAGTCCCACCTTCGCTGTCGGCGTGGGCATCCATGCACCTCCAGCCTCCACAGACCCCCTGCGCGAGGCTTCGGCCAGAACACATCCTTTCACACCCACCTGAGCTTTGGAGGCGTTGGCTGCTGCGGCTCCAGGCTCCATACCCTGCAGCAGAGGGGAAGGCACTGCTTCAGCAGCGGCTCATGCCGCTCGCAGCAGAAGAGGATGAGAACTTTCTTCTGGAAGGAAAAGACCTTCCAGCTGACAGCTGCTGGCTCGTGCTGTCCCACAGGATGGAGGAGAAGATGCAGGAGGACAGCAGAGCCTGCAGCTCAGAGGCCCCTCTGCTCCAACACCCCCAAGCACCTTCTTTATTCACATCCCAAGAGTGGGGCTCGGTTGATGCAGATGAATGATTTGGGGTTTTCTTGGGGTTTGCCTGGCAGCAATTCCTAAGCTTAAATATGCAAAACAACGCGTAACACTGAACATTTGTGAAATCCCTCGGAATTTCACTGGTTTTACATCGCTTTGTTCGCACGCTCAGCTTGGAGGATCCCATGGGCTGGGTTTTGTGAGGATCCTCTTACGGTTTTACTTGTCCTCCTCCCTTCCATTAATCCATTAAGAGTTCCTCCCCCTCTCAAGGCCAATCTGTGAAGGGATGTTCTGTTCAACAGCAAATTACGTGTGAATTTTGCAGGATCTGCTCTTTTTGTGGTCAGCCCCTTCACAAAGGACAGCGTGAGGCCATGAGCGGCCCAGTGCTTGGAAGGTGGGAACCACCACGTGGACCAGACACGCAGATTTCCTTGCACAAGAGTGCAAGATACTTCTTTTTGGTAAATGATCCTCCACCCATCATCCTCAGTTAAAGACCACGACTGGGCAGGACTCAGCTCTCTGAACAGTTGTTTCTAGGTCTGCTGAGAGACAGACCTGTCCGAGATACTGCTCTCCAGAGAGACCTTCTCCAATGAGTCCAGGAGAGTCTAAGGTGACAAGCTCAGACTTGGATACCAACTTTTAGAGGAATAAACGAATGTATCTGCCTCCTCTCAATAACTTTTTGGCTTTGATTGTGTAGAACACATCAAAAAATGGGACTTGAGTGGAGAAGACAGAGTTGGACGGGGCTACGAGCAACCTGGTCTGGTTAACCATGTCCCTGCTTACTGCAGGGCGGTTGAACTGGATGAGCTTTGAAGGTCCCTTCCAACCCAAACCAGTCTGTGATTCGATGATTCTAAGACAATAAATAGCTTAGAAAATCGGAAGCTCAGCCACGAGGACATTAACCGGGGTCTTGTTAATCGTTTAATTGGAAGCTGCGGCAGCCTTGGCCTTGGTGGGCAGACCGAATGCACCAGCAACCAGCAGCCTGCGAAAACACCTCATGGGTACGGCTGCTGTACGGCTACTCGCTGTTCCACCCTTTGTATCTGAGTTGTAATTAAAGCCCTCAGGTTACCTCAAGGCAAATAAAAAAGATTTATTAGAGTTGCCTGACAGACAGGGAAGAAAAGGCTGATAAGTTTAATGTGTTTGCTGAGAGCCCCACAACCCCTCGGGGGTGGAGCCAAGATCACATCTCTGTCCGTGTGGCCTCTTGCCAAAGTCTCGTTCAAAACAGGAAGGCAGAGGGCTTCGTTTCAGGCAGTTTCCAAGAAATATTTTTCCCCCGCTGTCAGGCCACGCTAATCCTTAACTTCTTCAACAGGCTCAGACCTTGGTCAGTGGATTGTTGGCGATTCATCATTTCAGCATTTCAAATTCCCCAGAAATGGGGTGGTGTTTCTCGTGCTTGTTTCTTTCCCTGGTTTTTCAGGGATTTTTTAATTTTTACTTTCACTCCCTGGGCTTGTTGGAGGGACTTTTCACCACCTTTCGTAAAGAAGGTTGATGAAAACCAAAGCTGGTTACCAGAAACCCTGTCGGTATTCCATCTCCCAGAGCGGCTAATGCCAAAGGTCTTCTTGTACCTCATTATTTGTAAATGTTCTGCCCTGGAACAGCTTGCTCCTAGCCCAGCAAGAGAGATAATTGATGGGATGGAGCAGCTGGAAAGACAAGCAGCTTAATTGCAGGTTCTTGACAGCGCTATCAATTACACCTACACACCAGCAGCAGGGGTGATTGAAGTCCTGGGTGTCTCCCTTGGTTGCTTAAATACAGGCAGAGTCCGTGGCAGTCCCGGCTGGAAGAGTAGGGTTGGAGCCCAGGAGGAGGGCACTTGGCCTGGAGCTGCTCTGATCGGTCTTCATTTTGTGCTTCCAGTTTGTCTCTCCTTGGTCTCCCAGTGAATCCCACAGATTGGTCTGCACAGACCCAGTGACGAGGGACCACGATGCTTGATGGTCTGAGCAGGGCTGGGTGGTCGCCCCACGCTCTGCCCGGCCCTGCTGCTAGCGAGATGAGTTTGGCTCCTTTCAAGCAAAGAGGAGTTAGCTCAGAGGTTTTCTTTCCTTGCTGTGGTCAGAGCCTACCGGGTCATGGGTGGATTCAGAAGTTTCCTCATGTAGATACACTTTGATAAGCAAAACTTCTGAACGTGGGTTTTCACCGCCCCAGACATAGCGAAAGGTTCATCCGCCCAGATCAGCCTCACCTCTGGCTCTGAGTCTAGATGTCCCCTGACGACCCTGAGTCCCCCAAAGGCAGATGGCATCACCTGATGCAACCCTTGGGCTGTTCTCCACTGCCCAGCTTGGGCTGTAGTTTAGAGGGCCGTAAGGTCAGCTCTGACTTCCTCTCCCAGCTTCATCTCATCCCACCCAGCTGGCTGCAGGAGAAAAAGTTTTTGTGTGCCATTTGACAGTGGAGAGTTTTGAGGTTCAAAGTACACCAGATCTTCTCCACTTGCTTCCACCCAGTTGGTGGAACTCAGTGTATTCGTGTCAGAGCAACTGTGGTTGCTGCAGCTCCCTTCCAGGAGAGGGAGGGTAGTGTGTGTATGTGGGCACCAGGGGAGTGGCTCCCAGGGTAATCACAGCTCGTTCATCTGCTTCTAATCATCAGGAATTTTGGAAAGAGGCCCAGCGATGAGGCCAGGAGGCCCACAATCATCATGGTGCTACAACGTAGCCCTGACTAATTTCACAGAGTTTTGCCAACATAAATCAGGAGGGAACTTTTTGTTCTGGGCACTCTGTAGAGCGAAGAGGGCTCAAGCCCAAAACTCTGTCAGTCAGAGGGAGTCTGGGAGAGCCGGCGCAGAGACTAGCTCTGCACCACTATGGCATGACTCTTTTTCTCCCACTAGGTGGTGGTATCTAATGCATCTTGATCATTCCTGTCCGCACAGGTTCTTCATTGGGTTCTTGGTGATGACATGAGCCTGTTCACGCCAAGTTCAACGCTCAGCATCCTCTCAGGATACCACTAGCGAGAGCAAGCTCACAGCATAGAGGGCAACGTTTAGGACAGCATGAGAACAACAAGGTCCTCAGTGCCTGCAAGAAGGTGAGAGTTCATCTGGTGGTTGACGATGAGCCTGGGATGTTTTGTAAAATACATGTGCATCCAGTAACACACCTCTGGCAGAAAAACAGACTCACGTAGGGAGTTACCACCAGCTTTAAGGACAAGTGACCTACTGTCATCTTCTTCACCACCTTGATGTCCTCTCCTCATACCTCAAATCTTGCTCATCGTGGCAATGCTCGTGGAGGCTCAAGCTCTGCCTGGGCACAGGGTGTCAGTAGACACCTTCTTTCCGTCTTCCATCCTGAGCATGTTTACGGTGTTGTGGTGGCTGATAATACCTGCCCCAAGATATTAATCTGAAGGCCCCATCTGGTGATCTTCTTCTCATGACTTCAGCTTAGTCCCTGAACCTCAGAACTCAAAACGTCTCTGGGCATAACCTTAGGCAGTCTGACTTGTGGCATTGTCCATCAAAAACATCTAACTGACACAAGCAACTTAGTGTTGAGTCAACAACAAACCAGCAGCGGACATGTCCCCAAGTTCTCCACACGACATGGAACCTCTTTTAGCCACTTTCCACTTTGCACTTGCTGTGGTGGGGGAACAAAAGTCATCTGCTGGCTCATCCCAGCTCAAATCTGAATGGTCCAAAGACCCGTAACTCTGCCTTAAGAGCCAAATCCACACGCTCCTTACAGACACCAGCAGGAGTTGGGCCACAGAACTGCTGAAGGTGAGGAACAGCAATAATTAAGCATTAAAAAAAATTTTTAGACACCCAAAAACCCAGGCCAGATTTTTCACTCCTACTTGAAAAGGGATGGTTTTATACGGAAGGAGGTGCCAGAACACTCATCTCCAGAAACTGAAGATATGATTATAGCTTAGCCAACAAGCAGAACAGGTTTGGATGAACCCTTCCAAACCATCCCTGCCCTAAATGAGCCCAGCACTCAGGGCTATGTACTCCCCGTGTGTAAACAGCACTTAAAACAACTCCGTGGAAATGCTGATCAAGCCCCTCGTACGAGTTCGGGGGTAGCAACCTCTCAGCTGGTCTCCCAGGCTCCTGGTATAGTCAACCGAAACACCGTTTGTCTGATCTCCACGGGTGGTTCATCCCGTATGGAGGTTGATTCACAAATTGAATTGAATTGCCTCCAGAATCGCCCATTTCTCTCCATTGACTCGACCTTCTTCCTTTGTGAACTTTCGCTCTACAAACCAGTCAGTAAAGAACCCGCAGACCTGACCAGAGTGTCCGTGTTAATTCCTTATTTCTTCCGATGAGAGACAGGACACTCTGGGCAGCCCGTCTGCGTAATTAATTTAACAGTGAAACTAAAGCCCAACAACACAGAAGCATCTTCTGCAGCTTCCACTTCTTATTGTAAGGGGCAGGTTTTGTCCTGATTGGGAAGTCTTACCGAACCTCTTAGGTGGAAAGCAGGGTTGTGATGATGATGATGTGGCTTATGTATCACTTAGGTCCCGAAGGACTGAACTGTTCCAGTGAGTGACGTGGAAGCGACCACGAAGAGGGTGAATAAACCCACTCAGCTGTTGGAGGGCAGCTCTACGCGGAGTTTTGCCAGCCAAGGTAGACTCACACCACCCACACGCTGAACCCATGGGATCTGAGCCAGCGCAGAGGAAAACCCAGGCTTATCTCAGCAGGGTTTGCTCACACGAGCCTCAGGTTTCACTCCCCCGGCTGGCTGCTCCACAGCTCACGTAGGGCTTTCTGCCTTTGATGAGGACAACGATGACCTAGTTTTGACTGAAATCAGTGTCTAACCCTCCCCATGTGCAGGACGCTCCTACCTGCTTCCAGACTGTGCTGTAAAGGTTTGATTTAGCCCTTTGTGGCTCCCTGTCAACCTTCTCCAGTTGTTTTCATGGCTCTATGGCCATTTGCTAACGAATTTGCACAGTGGATTTCCCACCAAGCTGAGTACCTCCCTCCCCACTGGCTGCCACCCCCAGGACTCCTCATGGTTGGATTTCTTTGAAAAACAGTCAAGAGGATCTTACCTCCCCTCCAAGTGGGGAAATATTCCTGCCTCTAAGTGAAGCATTGCTAAATTAAGGTGACACAGTTGCATTGAGCTTCTTGAACTCCTCGGTAACCTCAGCTGCTCGGTTCTTCACCAGAACGTTTGATTGGACTTAAAGGAGGTTCTGTGAGAAATTTAGAAAACATTTTCCTTCCTCTGCATGGAAGTGACCAACCATTGAATAGGAAGTTGGCCAAAAAAGGCTTAACTTGGGTAGAACCCATCCAGCTTTCATTTCGGACCCCGAGGAGGAACAGGACTAGAAGTGAGATGAGGAGACAGTGTTGGGCATAGACTTTCTGCTCGTTTCTTTATTGGCAGCTGCAACACTAACAAAATCTACATGGCCAATTAGATCTGTCCCCTGGTTAATGAGGGACTCCTGGAGGGAATGATGGAACTGAGATGTAGCCACCTGACCTGGTTGACTGGCTAGATTAGCCAGTAGAACCTGTCCCCTGAAATCCCTCTGCACGACCACCCCAACAGACATTCTTTTGTAAACACCTTCTTCCACTTCACTGATTTTTTTTTCTTGAGGTTGGACCAGATCGTCGCAACCCAGTTTACATATTTTAAAAGTTCTTTCAAAAATCTCCTCGTACACATCAGAGTCCTTCCCTCCCACAGCCCAATAAACACACAACAAAGAGGGTTTCAAGCTTTTAGTTGCCAAAGACAAAGGTTCCAAACAGCCTGAGCTGAAGGGCTCAGAGAAAGCCAAAGGGGGCAGCAGCACCCATCACAATATTGCGGTGAAACAGAGGCATGTGCCTGGAGAATCCAGAAGATGGTGCGCAGGGAGAAGAGAGCTCGGCATTATGGGTGACCCATTTGGACTAGCAGTGACACGGTGGCCAGGAGACACGCTTCCCTCCCATAGCAAGGGGAATGCCTTCGCCCAAGTCCACTGGCAGGGCTTAGAGCACAATCACTCATGGGAAGTACCTCCAGAAGTTCCGGAGTGACTTTCATAAACAAACTTGCAGTGCTGCATTTGAGAGGACCACCCTGCAGAGCTGCATTCTCCAGAACCTCCCCCGGGGCAGAACCTCCCACCTCCAGAGCTCCCACCTGAGTAACTCGCATCTCCTTCAGAACTACGCACAACTCCAGACTCAAACACTTCACCAACAGAAGTGCAGCCAGCACCAGAGATGGATGAACCATACCGTGAAATTTCTCCACCACAAAAAGACCCATCATTGCCACAGCTTGATACTCCGCCACCAGAGCTGTGGCCACCTCCAGACGAGGAGCCTCCAGTGCCTGCGCTTCCTCCTCCTCCATACCCTGAGCCACTTCCTCCTCCTCCTCCTCCTCCTCCACAAGGGGAGCCACCACTGCCAGAGCTGAAGCCTCCATGACCTGACACTCCTGATCCTCCACCTCCAGACACGGAGCCTCTCCTGCCAGAGCTGCCACCACCGCCGGAGCTCATGCCACCACTGTGGGGACTGCTTCTGCCACTGCCAGAGCTGGATCCCCAGCCACCAGAGCTGTGGCCACCTCCAGACGAGGAGCCTCCAGTGCCTGAGCTTCCTCCTCCTCCATACCCTGAGCCACTTCCTCCTCCTCCTCCTCCTCCACAAGGGGAGCCACCACTGCCAGAGCTGAAGCCTCCATGACCTGACACTCCTGATCCTCCACCTCCAGACACGGAGCCTCTCCTGCCAGAGCTGCCACCACCGCCGGAGCTCATGCCACCACTGTGGGGACTGGTTCTGCCACTGCCAGAGCTGGATCCCCAGCCACCAGAGCTGTGGCCACCTCCAGACGAGGAGCCTCCAGTGCCTGCGCTTCCTCCTCCTCCATACCCTGAGCCACTTCCTCCTCCTCCTCCTCCTCCTCCACAAGGGGAGCCACCACTGCCAGAGCTGAAGCCTCCATGACCTGACACTCCTGATCCTCCACCTCCAGACACGGAGCCTCTCCTGCCAGAGCTGCCACCACCGCCGGAGCTCATGCCACCACTGTGGGGACTGCTTCTGCCACTGCCAGAGCTGGATCCCCAGCCACCTCCAGACGAGGAGCCTCCAGTGCCTGAGCTTCCTCCTCCTCCATACCCTGAGCCACTTCCTCCTCCTCCTCCTCCTCCTCCACAAGGGGAGCCACCACTGCCAGAGCTGAAGCCTCCATGACCTGACACTCCTGATCCTCCACCTCCAGACACGGAGCCTCTCCTGCCAGAGCTGCCACCACCACCGGAGCTCATGCCACCACTGTGGGGACTGCTTCTGCCACTGCCAGAGCTGGATCCCCAGCCACCAGAGCTGTGGCCACCTCCAGACGAGGAGCCTCCAGTGCCTGAGCTTCCTCCTCCTCCATACCCTGAGCCACTTCCTCCTCCTCCTCCTCCTCCACAAGGGGAGCCACCACTGCCAGAGCTGAAGCCTCCATGACCTGACACTCCTGATCCTCCACCTCCAGATACGGAGCCTCTCCTGCCAGAGCTGCCACCACCGCCGGAGCTCATGCCACCACTGTGGGGACTGCTTCTGCCACTGCCAGAGCTGGATCCCCAGCCACCAGAGCTGTGGCCACCTCCAGACGAGGAGCCTCCAGTGCCTGAGCTTCCTCCTCCTCCATACCCTGAGCCACTTCCTCCTCCTCCTCCTCCTCCTCCACAAGGGGAGCCACCACTGCCAGAGCTGAAGCCTCCATGACCTGACACTCCTGATCCTCCACCTCCAGACACGGAGCCTCTAGTGCCAGGGCTGCCACCACCGCCGGAGCTCATGCCACCACTGTGGGGACTGCTTCTGCCACTGCCAGAGCTGGATCCCCAGCCACCAGAGCTGTGGCCACCTCCAGACGAGGAGCCTCCAGTGCCTGAGCTTCCTCCTCCTCCATACCCTGAGCCACTTCCTCCTCCTCCTCCTCCTCCACAAGGGGAGCCACCACTGCCAGAGCTGAAGCCTCCATGACCTGACACTCCTGATCCTCCACCTCCAGACACAGAGCCTCTCCTGCCAGAGCTGCCACCACCGCCGGAGCTCATGCCACCACTGTGGGGACTGGTTCTGCCACTGCCAGAGCTGGATCCCCAGCCACCTCCAGACGAGGAGCCTCCAGTGCCTGAGCTTCCTCCTCCTCCATACCCTGAGCCACTTCCTCCTCCTCCTCCTCCTCCACAAGGGGAGCCACCACTGCCAGAGCTGAAGCCTCCATGACCTGACACTCCTGATCCTCCACCTCCAGATACGGAGCCTCTCCTGCCAGAGCTGCCACCACCGCCGGAGCTCATGCCACCACTGTGGGGACTGCTTCTGCCACTGCCAGAGCTGGATCCCCAGCCACCAGAGCTGTGGCCACCTCCAGACGAGGAGCCTCCAGTGCCTGAGCTTCCTCCTCCTCCATACCCTGAGCCACTTCCTCCTCCTCCTCCTCCTCCTCCACAAGGGGAGCCACCACTGCCAGAGCTGAAGCCTCCATGACCTGACACTCCTGATCCTCCACCTCCAGACACGGAGCCTCTAGTGCCAGGGCTGCCACCACCGCCGGAGCTCATGCCACCACTGTGGGGACTGCTTCTGCCACTGCCAGAGCTGGATCCCCAGCCACCAGAGCTGTGGCCACCTCCAGACGAGGAGCCTCCAGTGCCTGAGCTTCCTCCTCCTCCATACCCTGAGCCACTTCCTCCTCCTCCTCCTCCTCCACAAGGGGAGCCACCACTGCCAGAGCTGAAGCCTCCATGACCTGACACTCCTGATCCTCCACCTCCAGACACAGAGCCTCTCCTGCCAGAGCTGCCACCACCGCCGGAGCTCATGCCACCACTGTGGGGACTGGTTCTGCCACTGCCAGAGCTGGATCCCCAGCCACCTCCAGACGAGGAGCCTCCAGTGCCTGAGCTTCCTCCTCCTCCATACCCTGAGCCACTTCCCTCCTCCTCCTCCTCCTCCACAAGGGGAGCCACCACTGCCAGAGCTGAAGCCTCCATGACCTGACACTCCTGATCCTCCACCTCCAGACACGGAGCCTCTCCTGCCAGAGCTGCCACCACCACCGGAGCTCATGCCACCACTGTGGGGACTGCTTCTGCCACTGCCAGAGCTGGATCCCCAGCCACCAGAGCTGTGGCCACCTCCAGACGAGGAGCCTCCAGTGCCTGAGCTTCCTCCTCCTCCATACCCTGAGCCACTTCCTCCTCCTCCTCCTCCTCCTCCACAAGGGGAGCCACCACTGCCAGAGCTGAAGCCTCCATGACCTGACACTCCTGATCCTCCACCTCCAGACACGGAGCCTCTCCTGCCAGAGCTGCCACCACCGCCGGAGCTCATGCCACCACTGTGGGGACTGCTTCTGCCACTGCCAGAGCTGGATCCCCAGCCACCAGAGCTGTGGCCACCTCCAGACGAGGAGCCTCCAGTGCCTGAGCTTCCTCCTCCTCCATACCCTGAGCCACTTCCTCCTCCTCCTCCTCCTCCACAAGGGGAGCCACCACTGCCAGAGCTGAAGCCTCCATGACCTGACACTCCTGATCCTCCACCTCCAGACACGGAGCCTCTCCTGCCAGAGCTGCCACCACCGCCGGAGCTCATGCCACCACTGTGGGGACTGGTTCTGCCACTGCCAGAGCTGGATCCCCAGCCACCAGAGCTGTGGCCACCTCCAGACGAGGAGCCTCCAGTGCCTGAGCTTCCTCCTCCTCCATACCCTGAGCCACTTCCTCCTCCTCCTCCTCCTCCACAAGGGGAGCCACCACTGCCAGAGCTGAAGCCTCCATGACCTGACACTCCTGATCCTCCACCTCCAGACACGGAGCCTCTCCTGCCAGAGCTGCCACCACCGCCGGAGCTCATGCCACCACTGTGGGGACTGGTTCTGCCACTGCCAGAGCTGGATCCCCAGCCACCAGAGCTGTGGCCACCTCCAGACGAGGAGCCTCCAGTGCCTGAGCTTCCTCCTCCTCCATACCCTGAGCCACTTCCTCCTCCTCCTCCTCCTCCACAAGGGGAGCCACCACTGCCAGAGCTGAAGCCTCCATGACCTGACACTCCTGATCCTCCACCTCCAGACACGGAGCCTCTCCTGCCAGAGCTGCCACCACCGCCGGAGCTCATGCCACCACTGTGGGGACTGGTTCTGCCACTGCCAGAGCTGGATCCCCAGCCACCAGAGCTGTGGCCACCTCCAGACGAGGAGCCTCCAGTGCCTGAGCTTCCTCCTCCTCCATACCCTGAGCCACTTCCTCCTCCTCCTCCTCCTCCACAAGGGGAGCCACCACTGCCAGAGCTGAAGCCTCCATGACCTGACACTCCTGATCCTCCACCTCCAGACACAGAGCCTCTCCTGCCAGAGCTGCCACCACCGCCGGAGCTCATGCCACCACTGTGGGGACTGGTTCTGCCACTGCCAGAGCTGGATCCCCAGCCACCAGAGCTGTGGCCACCTCCAGACGAGGAGCCTCCAGTGCCTGAGCTTCCTCCTCCTCCATACCCTGAGCCACTTCCTCCTCCTCCTCCTCCTCCACAAGGGGAGCCACCACTGCCAGAGCTGAAGCCTCCATGACCTGACACTCCTGATCCTCCACCTCCAGACACGGAGCCTCTCCTGCCAGAGCTGCCACCACCGCCGGAGCTCATGCCACCACTGTGGGGACTGCTTCTGCCACTGCCAGAGCTGGATCCCCAGCCACCAGAGCTGTGGCCACCTCCAGACGAGGAGCCTCCAGTGCCTGAGCTTCCTCCTCCTCCATACCCTGAGCCACTT
The DNA here is from genome assembly GCA_009769605.1 of Bucorvus abyssinicus. NCBI lineage: Eukaryota > Metazoa > Chordata > Aves > Bucerotiformes > Bucorvidae > Bucorvus > Bucorvus abyssinicus. The sequence goes on along the minus strand of CM020050.1, from coordinate 14,106,796 downwards.
CCTCCTCCTCCTCCTCCTCCTCCACAAGGGGAGCCACCACTGCCAGAGCTGAAGCCTCCATGACCTGACACTCCTGATCCTCCACCTCCAGACACGGAGCCTCTCCTGCCAGAGCTGCCACCACCGCCGGAGCTCATGCCACCACTGTGGGGACTGGTTCTGCCACTGCCAGAGCTGGATCCCCAGCCACCAGAGCTGTGGCCACCTCCAGACGAGGAGCCTCCAGTGCCTGAGCTTCCTCCTCCTCCATACCCTGAGCCACTTCCTCCTCCTCCTCCTCCTCCACAAGGGGAGCCACCACTGCCAGAGCTGAAGCCTCCATGACCTGACACTCCTGATCCTCCACCTCCAGATACGGAGCCTCTAGTGCCAGAGCTGCCACCACCGCCGGAGCTCATGCCACCACTGTGGGGACTGGTTCTGCCACTGCCAGAGCTGGATCCCCAGCCACCAGAGCTGTGGCCACCTCCAGACAAGGAGCCTCCAGTGCCTGAGCTTCCTCCTCCTCCATACCCTGAGCCACTTCCTCCTCCTCCTCCTCCTCCACAAGGGGAGCCACCACTGCCAGAGCTGAAGCCTCCATGACCTGACACTCCTGATCCTCCACCTCCAGACACGGAGCCTCTCCTGCCAGAGCTGCCACCACCGCCGGAGCTCATGCCACCACTGTGGGGACTGGTTCTGCCACTGCCAGAGCTGGATCCCCAGCCACCAGAGCTGTGGCCACCTCCAGACGAGGAGCCTCCAGTGCCTGAGCTTCCTCCTCCTCCATACCCTGAGCCACTTCCTCCTCCTCCTCCTCCTCCACAAGGGGAGCCACCACTGCCAGAGCTGAAGCCTCCATGACCTGACACTCCTGATCCTCCACCTCCAGACACGGAGCCTCTCCTGCCAGAGCTGCCACCACCGCCGGAGCTCATGCCACCACTGTGGGGACTGCTTCTGCCACTGCCAGAGCTGGATCCCCAGCCACCTCCAGACGAGGAGCCTCCAGTGCCTGAGCTTCCTCCTCCTCCATACCCTGAGCCACTTCCTCCTCCTCCTCCTCCTCCTCCACAAGGGGAGCCACCACTGCCAGAGCTGAAGCCTCCATGACCTGACACTCCTGATCCTCCACCTCCAGACACGGAGCCTCTCCTGCCAGAGCTGCCACCACCGCCGGAGCTCATGCCACCACTGTGGGGACTGCTTCTGCCACTGCCAGAGCTGGATCCCCAGCCACCAGAGCTGTGGCCACCTCCAGACAAGGAGCCTCCAGTGCCTGCAGCTTTCTCCTCCTCCATACCCTGAGCCACTTCCTCCTCCTCCTCCTCCTCCACAAGGGGAGCCACCACTGCCAGAGCTGAAGCCTCCATGACCTGACACTCCTGATCCTCCACCTCCAGATACGGAGCCTCTCCTGCCAGAGCTGCCACCACCGCCGGAGCTCATGCCACCACTGTGGGGACTGGTTCTGCCACTGCCAGAGCTGGATCCCCAGCCACCAGAGCTGTGGCCACCTCCAGACGAGGAGCCTCCAGTGCCTGAGCTTCCTCCTCCTCCATACCCTGAGCCACTTCCTCCTCCTCCTCCTCCTCCTCCACAAGGGGAGCCACCACTGCCAGAGCTGAAGCCTCCATGACCTGACACTCCTGATCCTCCACCTCCAGACACGGAGCCTCTCCTGCCAGAGCTGCCACCACCGCCGGAGTTCAGGCCACCACTGTGGGGACTGCTTCTGCCACTGCCAGAGCTGGATCCCCAGCCACCAGAGCTGTGGCCACCTCCAGACGAGGAGCCTCCAGTGCCTGAGCTTCCTCCTCCTCCATACCCTGAGCCACTTCCTCCTCCTCCTCCTCCTCCTCCACAAGGGGAGCCACCACTGCCAGAGCTGAAGCCTCCATGACCTGACACTCCTGATCCTCCACCTCCAGACACGGAGCCTCTAGTGCCAGAGCTGCCACCACCGCCGGAGCTCATGCCACCACTGTGGGGACTGGTTCTGCCACTGCCAGAGCTGGATCCCCAGCCACCAGAGCTGTGGCCACCTCCAGACGAGGAGCCTCCAGTGCCTGAGCTTCCTCCTCCTCCATACCCTGAGCCACTTCCTCCTCCTCCTCCTCCTCCACAAGGGGAGCCACCACTGCCAGAGCTGAAGCCTCCATGACCTGACACTCCTGATCCTCCACCTCCAGACACGGAGCCTCTCCTGCCAGAGCTGCCACCACCGCCGGAGCTCATGCCACCACTGTGGGGACTGCTTCTGCCACTGCCAGAGCTGGATCCCCAGCCACCAGAGCTGTGGCCACCTCCAGACAAGGAGCCTCCAGTGCCTGCGCTTTCTCCTCCTCCATACCCTGAGCCACTTCCTCCTCCTCCTCCTCCTCCACAAGGGGAGCCACCACTGCCAGAGCTGAAGCCTCCATGACCTGACACTCCTGATCCTCCACCTCCAGATACGGAGCCTCTCCTGCCAGAGCTGCCACCACCGCCGGAGCTCATGCCACCACTGTGGGGACTGGTTCTGCCACTGCCAGAGCTGGATCCCCAGCCACCAGAGCTGTGGCCACCTCCAGACGAGGAGCCTCCAGTGCCTGAGCTTCCTCCTCCTCCATACCCTGAGCCACTTCCTCCTCCTCCTCCTCCTCCTCCACAAGGGGAGCCACCACTGCCAGAGCTGAAGCCTCCATGACCTGACACTCCTGATCCTCCACCTCCAGACACGGAGCCTCTCCTGCCAGAGCTGCCACCACCGCCGGAGCTCATGCCACCACTGTGGGGACTGGTTCTGCCACTGCCAGAGCTGGATCCCCAGCCACCAGAGCTGTGGCCACCTCCAGACGAGGAGCCTCCAGTGCCTGCGCTTCCTCCTCCTCCATACCCTGAGCCACTTCCTCCTCCTCCTCCTCCTCCTCCACAAGGGGAGCCACCACTGCCAGAGCTGAAGCCTCCATGACCTGACACTCCTGATCCTCCACCTCCAGACACGGAGCCTCTAGTGCCAGGGCTGCCACCACCGCCAGAGCTCATGCCACCACTGTGGGGACTGGTTCTGCCACTGCCAGAGCTGGATCCCCAGCCACCAGAGCTGTGGCCACCTCCAGACGAGGAGCCTCCAGTGCCTGAGCTTCCTCCTCCTCCATACCCTGAGCCACTTCCTCCTCCTCCTCCTCCTCCTCCACAAGGGGAGCCACCACTGCCAGAGCTGAAGCCTCCATGACCTGACACTCCTGATCCTCCACCTCCAGACACGGAGCCTCTCCTGCCAGTGCTGCCACCACCGCCGGAGCTCATGCCACCACTGTGGGGACTGGTTCTGCCACTGCCAGAGCTGGATCCCCAGCCACCAGAGCTGTGGCCACCTCCAGACGAGGAGCCTCCAGTGCCTGAGCTTCCTCCTCCTCCATACCCTGAGCCACTTCCTCCTCCTCCTCCTCCTCCACAAGGGGAGCCACCACTGCCAGAGCTGAAGCCTCCATGACCTGACACTCCTGATCCTCCACCTCCAGACACGGAGCCCCTCCTGCCAGAGCTGCCACCACCGCCGGAGCTCATGCCACCACTGTGGGGACTGGTTCTGCCACTGCCAGAGCTGGATCCCCAGCCACCTCCAGACGAGGAGCCTCCAGTGCCTGAGCTTCCTCCTCCTCCATACCCTGAGCCACTTCCTCCTCCTCCTCCTCCTCCACAAGGGGAGCCACCACTGCCAGAGCTGAAGCCTCCATGACCTGACACTCCTGATCCTCCACCTCCAGACACGGAGCCTCTCCTGCCAGAGCTGCCACCACCGCCGGAGCTCATGCCACCACTGTGGGGACTGGTTCTGCCACTGCCAGAGCTGGATCCCCAGCCACCAGAGCTGTGGCCACCTCCAGACGAGGAGCCTCCAGTGCCTGCGCTTCCTCCTCCTCCATACCCTGAGCCACTTCCTCCTCCTCCTCCTCCTCCTCCACAAGGGGAGCCACCACTGCCAGAGCTGAAGCCTCCATGACCTGACACTCCTGATCCTCCACCTCCAGACACGGAGCCTCTCCTGCCAGAGCTGCCACCACCGCCGGAGCTCATGCCACCACTGTGGGGACTGGTTCTGCCACTGCCAGAGCTGGATCCCCAGCCACCAGAGCTGTGGCCACCTCCAGACGAGGAGCCTCCAGTGCCTGCGCTTCCTCCTCCTCCATACCCTGAGCCACTTCCTCCTCCTCCTCCTCCTCCACAAGGGGAGCCACCACTGCCAGAGCTGAAGCCTCCATGACCTGACACTCCTGATCCTCCACCTCCAGACACGGAGCCTCTCCTGCCAGAGCTGCCACCACCGCCGGAGCTCATGCCACCACTGTGGGGACTGGTTCTGCCACTGCCAGAGCTGGATCCCCAGCCACCAGAGCTGTGGCCACCTCCAGACGAGGAGCCTCCAGTGCCTGCGCTTCCTCCTCCTCCATACCCTGAGCCACTTCCTCCTCCTCCTCCTCCTCCTCCACAAGGGGAGCCACCACTGCCAGAGCTGAAGCCTCCATGACCTGACACTCCTGATCCTCCACCTCCAGACACGGAGCCTCTAGTGCCAGGGCTGCCACCACCGCCGGAGCTCATGCCACCACTGTGGGGACTGGTTCTGCCACTGCCAGAGCTGGATCCCCAGCCACCAGAGCTGTGGCCACCTCCAGACGAGGAGCCTCCAGTGCCTGAGCTTCCTCCTCCTCCATACCCTGAGCCACTTCCTCCTCCTCCTCCTCCTCCTCCACAAGGGGAGCCACCACTGCCAGAGCTGAAGCCTCCATGACCTGACACTCCTGATCCTCCACCTCCAGACACGGAGCCTCTCCTGCCAGAGCTGCCACCACCGCCGGAGCTCAAGCCACCACTGTGGGGACTGGTTCTGCCACTGCCAGAGCTGGATCCCCAGCCACCAGAGCTGTGGCCACCTCCAGACGAGGAGCCTCCAGTGCCTGAGCTTCCTCCTCCTCCATACCCTGAGCCACTTCCTCCTCCTCCTCCTCCTCCTCCACAAGGGGAGCCACCACTGCCAGAGCTGAAGCCTCCATGACCTGACACTCCTGATCCTCCACCTCCAGACACGGAGCCCCTCCTGCCAGAGCTGCCACCACCGCCGGAGCTCATGCCACCACTGTGGGGACTGGTTCTGCCACTGCCAGAGCTGGATCCCCAGCCACCTCCAGACGAGGAGCCTCCAGTGCCTGAGCTTCCTCCTCCTCCATACCCTGAGCCACTTCCTCCTCCTCCTCCTCCTCCACAAGGGGAGCCACCACTGCCAGAGCTGAAGCCTCCATGACCTGACACTCCTGATCCTCCACCTCCAGACACGGAGCCTCTCCTGCCAGAGCTGCCACCACCGCCGGAGCTCATGCCACCACTGTGGGGACTGCTTCTGCCACTGCCAGAGCTGGATCCCCAGCCACCAGAGCTGTGGCCACCTCCAGACGAGGAGCCTCCAGTGCCTGCGCTTCCTCCTCCTCCATACCCTGAGCCACTTCCTCCTCCTCCTCCTCCTCCTCCACAAGGGGAGCCACCACTGCCAGAGCTGAAGCCTCCATGACCTGACACTCCTGATCCTCCACCTCCAGACACGGAGCCTCTGCTGCCAGAGCTGCCACCACCGCCGGAGCTCATGCCACCACTGTGGGGACTGGTTCTGCCACTGCCAGAGCTGGATCCCCAGCCACCAGAGCTGTAGCCACCTCCAGACGAGGAGCCTCCAGTGCCTGCGCTTCCTCCTCCTCCATACCCTGAGCCACTTCCTCCTCCTCCTCCTCCTCCTCCACAAGGGGAGCCACCACTGCCAGAGCTGAAGCCTCCATGACCTGACACTCCTGATCCTCCACCTCCAGATACGGAGCCTCTAGTGCCTGAGCTGCCACCACCGCCGGAGCTCATGCCACCACTGTGGGGACTGCTTCTGCCACTGCCAGAGCTGGATCCCCAGCCACCAGAGCTGTGGCCACCTCCAGACGAGGAGCCTCCAGTGCCTGAGCTTCCTCCTCCTCCATACCCTGAGCCACTTCCTCCTCCTCCTCCTCCTCCTCCACAAGGGGAGCCACCACTGCCAGAGCTGAAGCCTCCATGACCTGACACTCCTGATCCTCCACCTCCAGACACGGAGCCTCTCCTGCCAGAGCTGCCACCACCGCCGGAGCTCATGCCACCACTGTGGGGACTGGTTCTGCCACTGCCAGAGCTGGATCCCCAGCCACCTCCAGACGAGGAGCCTCCAGTGCCTGAGCTTCCTCCTCCTCCATACCCTGAGCCACTTCCTCCTCCTCCTCCTCCTCCACAAGGGGAGCCACCACTGCCAGAGCTGAAGCCTCCATGACCTGACACTCCTGATCCTCCACCTCCAGACACGGAGCCTCTCCTGCCAGAGCTGCCACCACCGCCGGAGCTCATGCCACCACTGTGGGGACTGGTTCTGCCACTGCCAGAGCTGGATCCCCAGCCACCAGAGCTGTGGCCACCTCCAGAACTTCCCCAACCTCCAGAGCTTTTGCTTACTCCTCCCACTCCTCCTCCTCCACATGGGGAGCCACCGCTGCCAGAGCTGGATCCCCACCCACCAGAGCTGCCACCACCTTCAGAGCTTCCCCCACCTCCAGACCCTTTGCTTCCTCCTCCTCCTCCTCCACAAATGGACCCACCACTGCCAGAGCTAGTTCCCCGCCCACCAGATCTGCCTCCACCTCCAGAGATTCCCCCACCTCCAGACCCTTTGCTTCCTCCTCCTCCTCCTCCACAAGTGGACCCCCCACTGCCAGAGCTGGATCCCCACCCACCAGAGCTGCCACCACCTCCAGAGCTTCCCCAACCTCCAGACCCTTTGCTTCCTCCTCGTCCTCCTCCTCCACAAATGGACCCACCACTGCTAGAGCTGGATCCCCACCCACCAGAGCTTCCACCTTTTCCTCCTACAGGGCTCGACCCGCTCTTTCCGTGGCTGCTGGCACTTCCAGAACTCCACCCCCGCTTCGCACTTCTCCAGCCTTCAGATCCTACTGCAAAGCCTCCAGCAGCACTCACATTGTGTTCGGTGACACCTGCAAGAAATGGAAATTATGTCCACCTTAGTCTTTTTACCACACAAAATTTTATGTTCAGCTGATATACGTTCTTCTGCGCGGCATCATTTTTATCTCCTCTAGTAGGTCTCAGGTACAACTTTGAAAAGTAGCAGCAATGGTCTCCATTGGTAGATCTCCATTGGTAGATCACCTTATTAAATGTTTTCTCATGTGGCTCTGGCTTTATTAGCTTATCTTTAACATGACATGTCTTACTCCAAACATGGCTTCCTTCAGGAAAGCCAGGAGTACAGATTTCTCTCCTTTAGCTGGCCTCCAATTTCCACAAATTTTAGGATTGTATTTTTTTGCCTCCAGTTCTGACAAGCACCTCATAAACCTATCGACTAAGTGAGGTGTTTCCCCCTTCCCACAGATTTGGTTGAACTTAGCCAATAAGTCCCAAAGTCAGTAGCTCCGTGTTGACCTACTAATGTCGTGGTAGGCGTTAAGCACCACAGTCAACAGCACGGTAACAGCGCTCTTAGAAAAGAAGAGCAAAGCCTCGAGATACTTACAGATTGTGGCCGGCGAGCCCTCCCGTATCCTGCGGAGGAAAAGTGACACTGAGATAATGCGCCCAATAAAGGTAAATGCCAGGCTGGGCTCTGTTGGTGAGCCAATGGAAGAGGTTGCTCCTTCCAGGCAGCAGTTCATGCTGGGGATCTAAGCAGCAGATCAAAGAACAGGACACGCTGCTTTGTACAAGTGCTTCCAGCCAGGATGAATAGTTTGTACCTACCTGGTCTCCTCCTCCTCAAGGAGTGACCTATACATGGCGATTTCAATATCCAGGGCCAGTTTCACATTCAGGAGCTCCTGATAATCGTGAAGAAGCCAAGAGAGATCATCTTTGGCCTGCTGCAGGGCGTTTTCCAGCTCCTGAAGTTTTTGCTGGCCATCTTTGACAGCAGAGTTCCCACGCTGCTCAGCATCTCTGATGGATTCCTGGAGGTCGTCGTTCTGCAGAAGACACAAACAGAATGTGTCTCTTTTCCCTTCTGTGGGACTGGGATTGTCAAACCCTTCTGGCAGTCCTTGGAAATTAAAAGACCTGACAGAAATCTGCAGATACGTTAGACCGGGTAAATGAACCCAAATTAAACCCCAGCGCGGACGGCCAAACTGTAAATCTGCTTCATTCTGAAGAGAACAGACCACCTCTGTGTTTGCCTCCAAAGGTCGGGCTACGTCACCCTGCACCGAGTCCCCACGTACAAGTGACTTCAATAGGTTAGACACGTTGGAAAGTAGCGGCCGTACCTTCTTCCTTGCCATCTCGATTTCTGGCTGCAGTCTTTGGATCTGCCTGGCAAGTTCCTGGATCTCCCTATAGCTGTTCCTCAGCTGCTCGCGTTGGTTTGTCCACAAGTTCTGAAGGTCCTGGTACTGATGTGCAGAGAAGAGACAGTTCGGGTTTCTTTTCCTTGGAGCAGACAGACTTGCCTCCCTATCCTCTTGATGTCTACTCACCCTGCCCTGATACATGGCATCGACCTCAGCTCTGCTCCGCTGAGCGTTTGTCTCATACTCCTGCCTGACTTCTTCAATGATGTCATCCAGGTTCAGCTCTCTGCTCTTGTCCATGGACACAACGACATTGGTGTTGTCAACTACGGTTTGCAGCTGGGACAGCTCCTGCAAGGAAGACAAGACGTTGGATTTAGACAGTCCCTGTGAGCAGTCCAGGTCGTGTTATGAGGAAAGAAATGGGAACCCTCTGGCCAGTTACCCCCTGGATCTCCCCTACCTGCATCCCCCAGGTCCTATTGTTCCACCACCAGTTTTAATTTTCAAGTGTTTCATCCAGCCTTTGTGACACACCAGACCCTCTTTTCACTCACGGGTTAAGAAGGACTTTATGAGATCAAAGGCCAAGGAAGACCCACTCTCCACACCAAAAGGTCCTGTTCAGGCAAAACCTCTGTGAACCTCCAAAAGACACGTGGCCTTCAAGACCTGACGGTAAGATTTTCATCTGAGAAGAGTACTCACAGCTTCATGTAAACATCTGAGGAACTCAAGCTCCTGCCTCAGTATTTCCACCCGAACATCAGACTCCATTTTTGCCATGTAGGCACTGTCCAGTTCCTGTAAAACAAAAGCCAGGGACATATTTGTATTTCTTTGATCCAAATTCTCCACTGAAGCACAACTCCTGCCACACTTGGTGGCAGACGAGGTTAAACCACGACCTTGCTTTTGAAACCCTCAGCAACCATCCAGTTGCTGCCTTGTTTCTGAGGCTGTGATTTCGCTCAGGGTTAGTTCACCTTTTTAAGGTCCACAAACTCGTCCTCTTTAGTCGCGCGCTTGTTCATCTCATCCTCGAATCTGTGGGGGGCAAAGAAAGAGGCACCTCATTGCCTGTCTTACTTCTTGAGTCAAGTGGGTGAGAATCCCAAGGGAACCCTCCAAAAAGGGAACGTGGCAAGTTGTCGTTTAGCTGCAGTTTCTGGCAGCAGCAAAGGCGGCTGCAAACCCTCTACGAGCTGAAACAGCCAAAGAAATGGGACAGAAACAGGCCGGTTCCAGCAGCCCTGTGATGCGGAAGGGAACTGCCCATTTTTCAGAAGCCAGAAGAAGTGACAACTCCTCTCAACTCGTCCCCACTGCTCAGCTCTGTCCCTCCCCGCTGACCAGGTTGACCACAATTCCACAACTACCAGCAGGAGTGGGGAGTCCTGGGTTACTCATTGCTCGGGGGAAGAAGGGCATGAAGACGATGGGAGGAGAGAAGGGTAGGATGGACCTACAGGAACTATGGTTTTCCTCTTAGTGTTCTGGGTTCTACCCTCACCAAATCCGCAATGAAGCTACCGCAGAGCAGTGCCATGATGGCTACTAAACTCTTGAAGGTGCGAAGCTAAGACAGGCCATCCCAGGGCATGGTTAGCACTGCCTTGGAAAATTCCAGTAGGCTTTTCCCCAGATTTGTGATAATTCACCTTTTTTTGTAATCTTCGACGAGCTGAAGCATGTTATACGCTTCCGGATCCAGCTGCTCCTTCTGGTTCTGGAGCATTTCCAGCTGCCTCTGCAGGTTGCTGATGTAAGATTGGAAGAAAGAGGCGATACTTCTGCTCTCCTCCGGTCGGGTACTTTGCTGCTGCAGAAGTTCCCATTTGGCCATCAGAGCCTGGTTCTGCCGCTCCAGACTTTGAACCTGAAAGGCAAAGGAGAAGAGCGTCTCAACTGCTGGAAAGCGCTGGGGGAAACGCCGACACCGGCGCTATCCCTGTAGCAGAACAAATCCTAACAAATGTTTCCAACACAGCAAGATCTAGAGGTCTTGGCAGGTGGGACCAGCTGCAATAACTCTGGTACCAACACGCGGGACAGCACAGTCTGACGGGGGGACACCTCTGTCGGGTAGGAAGGGTATGGCTTTACTGCTGCTTCTCGAAGGTGGTGCTGAAACCTTTGCTGGATTTCATCTCCAAAAGGAACAGTATTTATTGATGATTGGGGTGGAGGGAGACTTCAGGTGCTTCTGAAGTGCCTTAGACACCCCAGTACGTGAGAACAGTTAGGGTCCCCTCAGAGGACCATACAGGACCACTCTCTTCTAAATGGGCCTCGCCTCAGAGAAAGTCAGAGGACCTGTAACATGAAACGAGAGGAATGGCATCTCTTCCGCTGGGACACTGAATGGGTGAGAACCTGGAAGGTGGCGTCCAGAAGGTTGGAAGAAAACAAAAAACGGGGTCAAAGCCACTCCTGTTCTTCAGGACTAAACATGATCAAAACTTCTGGGTGTAACCAACACTACTTTTCTGCAGTCCTTACGTCTTCACGTGTAACAAATACTACAAACTTCCACCCCACGCAGAGACGCACGTCACCACCCAAAGGCACATGTCAGGTCTGCACACGTGGAAGTGTTTTAGCAGCTGTTTTTCTCCTGTCCGTGAGTAGCAATGAAAGAGAAGACAAAACCGCAGACGGAGGTGGAAGTATTGTAGGGTAAACCAGGAGAGAGGTACAGAAGAGAGATGTGGGGGCCACTGGCCACCTGAGGGAGGGCAGGAGCCACGAGCAAAGAAGCAATTTGTCTTGTAATTCAGAGAAATGCGACATTTCGCTTTGCTTGAGAAAAAATAAAATAAACCCGAACACATGGAGGATGTCCACGTCCATCACCCATTCTTCCTCCTCGCATCGACGGGTCCCTGGCACTGGAATATTACAAGCTATGGAGAAACTCTTTTCCTCAAAAGAGAAGTGAGTTAACATGTTGGGGACAGTCCCACAGTTTACTATTGTCCTGCCTCGAACACGACGCGGATCCTTATCCCAGGGCTAAAGGTAAGTGATTCACGCGACAGAGTTTATAGCGAGCTATTAGGAACCTCACACCAGCACCGGGAGTGGGGCCAACACTGGGATTGCTGGGGGAGAAGATGCAACGTGAAGGTGTCCCCGTGACTCGCACAGGCAGAGCAGCACCCCTCGTACTTCCCCCTTCCCAGACAACAAGTGGAAAAGAGAACAGGGACTCACCTTGTTGATGAATGATGCAAATTTGTTGTTGAGATCCTTAATCTGCTCTTTCTCATCTGACCGCACTCGCTGGAACTCGGGGTCAACTTGTACTTGTATCGGCCTCAGAAGGGTGGTATCGACACGGACCTCCTCGATGCCTCTGCTAACACCAGCCTGCCCAAAGCCCTGTCCAGCCCCTTGCTCACCAAGGCCTCCTGCAGGTACCTCCCTGCCTGAGCTTCGTCCATGCATGCTACCGAGCCCTGCTTCACCACCATGAAAAGCTCCTGCAAAATATCCCGTTCTACCGAAGCCCCTACCACCAAATCCCAGGTACCTCCCATATCCTCTTCCTTCTCCTCCATAGCCTCCACCAGCAGAAAAGCCCCTAAACCCACCAAGGCTGTGGACACTCCTGCTGCCATAGCCATACCCATACCCATAACCACTTCCTTCGCCTCTATTGTCTTCATAATGCCTCATGAAGGAGCTTCTCCCACCACCCAGCATGCCGCAGTGGGCAGAAGAAGAGCTGAAATTCCCATCCCCAAATCTGGAGAAACGTTGGCTCATAGCGTCGCTGCGGAGCGTCGAGGGAAGGCAAAATAGCAGGTGAGGAAGGTTGTAAAACAGGAGGAGAAACGAGAGCGAAGGATCCTCAGCTCCTCTGGTGAGGGTGACCGAAGTTCTCCTTTATACGCTCTGGAGGAGCCCGTCTCCATTCCGTGGTAATTAGCAGGTCTGTTGATGTTGTTATTGGGTTGGTTCATCAGGCAGCAATTAACGGCGAATTGTGAAACCCCCCAAATCCTGCCTGACTCATGAGCTGTGCTCAGATGAGATCTCCTTATCTCGTTGGCCTGCCCTCCATCACTAATTACAGCTTGCACAGTTATCCGTCCTCTTCACCACGGTTTGTTCTCGCTCAAATTTCCCCACCTCTTTTGGCATTTCATTTTGTGAGGCAGAAGGCCTAGAGTTGTCCTCAGATTGACTCGGGGGTGGCTGGCCTTGCTTCACCGCATCACCAGGAGGAAAGCAAAGACTGCTGCTCCCTTAGCGGCCCCGTCTCTTCGCTCTCCTTCCCAGTACACCCACCCAATACGTATTGCTTCGGCAGGGCTGCGGGGAGAGGGAAGGTGTTGAGATCTTGTCCTCTTGCTAATGGCATTGAAAAAAAAATCTGCCTTTGGCTCGTAAAGCTGAAATGGCATCGAGAAAACTGAAAAAATGGCATTTCTCTGTCAATTTTAGCTCTAATTAACGGGGTGCAGAGTTATGAATGGAAAAGAGGAAGTTCTGAGATAAACTTTAACCAGTTAAACCAAACATTCAACTAAACAATGGAGATGAGGTCACCTTAGGGAACAGACAACCCACCAAGGCCCTACACGGGGACTCTTGGCCCTTCTGCTCTTGGCTGCTGCTGCTCCTCCCCATGGCGGTAGCAGGTCCATGAACTGAAACTTCCTCTTTGTGGGTGGTTGCTTTCTGAAGGCCGAGATACCAAAGACGGAGCTGGACTCCAAGCTTTTCTACCCAGATCCTGCCACTGAGCCTGATCCATCCCTCTTTCCTCTCCTCATCCCAATCAAGACTCGACCTTGCCAGTCTGAGCACACTCTGGTGCAGGACTCAGTGGCCATGGACTCGTTAAACAGCACTCGGGAGCCAAGTCCTGCTGATGATGATGCCACTGAGAGCCTTCAGCCTTGACCGATCTCTCTAGAAGAAAACAGAGGTCTGATACACCGTCCTCAAAAGTCCTGGTGGAACATTTTCATCATGGGAAGCACCTCCCCTTTGGCCCCTACCCCACATCAGGAGGAGCTGGAGGTGTTTTTCCTCCCCAAGGTGCTGAATTAAGCCGCACCATGAACCCTTCGGTTATGTAGCGGTTGTGCGGTCAGGGCTGCGTCACCCTCGCTCCGGCTCCGTTTGGAAAGTGCCTCGTGAATCCTCTAAATGAAAGGTTTGTAGGGAGAGGTTGTTAGACCAGCGGTTATTAGGCCAGCTGAACCGTCCCAAGGTGGACAAGACTTTGGACACTCGGCGTTGTGGGCTTTTCCCAGAAGCAGACACAGTTTTCCAGACAACAAGATGAGAAGTACGACTTTTCCCTACCAAACTTGGTCTCTTCTGGCCTCACACCAGGAAGGGCCAGACCCTCCATTTGTGCTATTTTTTGTAATTAAACTTTTCTAATTAACCACATTTTATTGAGAATTTCAACCAGATTTCCTCCTGAATTTCCCCTTGTTACATACCTAGATAAAAACCCGGCTTGGATTGGGAATTCTGTGTCCCACTGGAAGGAACAATTATGGTGGACAGAAAAACCATCTAATGACCATGAGTTTAGATGTGAGCGGGGGCGGATCTGGAAATGGATCCCTTTCATCTTAACTGGGGAAGATTTGACAAAGCAGTAGGATATTACACAAAAATCTTTCCTGTTCTGTTTCAGTTGGGCTCGGTATTTTCTAGATGCTGGTGCATCTCGAGAGAAACCAATGTCAGTTGTCCTGCTTTGCTCCCATCCTTGGGCCAAGCTGAAGGACCCTTTCAGAGCTGTGCCCACTCTCTGTGTAGGACAAACTGTGTCTGAACAATGTTGAGACTCAAACTCCTGTGGAACCTTGGAGCCGTTATTAGGGTCAGGTAAAGATTCGGAGGACAACGTGTGACTTCCTGTCAGGAGGAGGTAAGACTCCATGTGCATCACCCGTGATCTTCCTCGTGAGGCCTGATCCGTAACGTCCCTTTTTCTTCCCTTAACTAACGATTCCTGGGCAAAGGCACAAGGATTTCTGAAGGGGTGCTGTTGTTCTCTGGTCTGTTGGGTTCATGAGTGACCACCTTGGGTGCTACTTATCTTCACCTCCACTCTTTTAACTCTGAGAGGGGCTCGTTCCAACGCACGCTGCATTAGTTCACCCACATGCATCTTGGAAGAGTTATGACCTAGAGGGGGGAACACCCATGGACCAAACAAGCCCACTCCGTGTGGACCAATGGTTAGAGCTGTCTGTCCAAAATCACTGCCCTAAATACATCCATCAATGCGCCATGTGGAGCGAACCAGGTGGAATTCATACAGAGCCACTGCTCTGACCTCTGAGGTGTCCTGCTTGAGAAGGCCTCCTGCAAACCCTGCATGAGCAGAGCACCCATCCTACCCCATACAATGCCACATAATCCAGAGCACAGCGTGTAGGCTGCTGTTGTGATCAGTGTTTGAACCAGCTCAGCTGTGGCACAACAGATCAAGCCACACCTGAACCTGCTGAGCTGGCTCCAGGAACGGGAATGCATCCAGAGAGATGTTCACACATTCTGCCAATGAACGGGGAGCTTCCTGTGGTACCTTCCTCTGCCCTGCAACGAGCTGGCGTTGCTCTTGGATGTGCCTGGGAAACTTCTGCTCTGATCCTTGAAAAGGCGCAACAAAACTGTTCCCAACATGCATGGACCAAAAGGACGATGGGTTGGTTCAACCAACATGCTAACCACAGAGATGGGTTATCACTGACTCTAGTGGACATCTTCAGGGGCTACTCAGATAGCCACATGGTCAACCTGGCTTTTTGTTGGTGGTGATTTTTAAGACAATTTTAAATTGCATCCCAAAAGTTATTCATGTAAAATTGACTGTCTGGGCTTCCCCTATAGCTGTTGGAGTAAGCACAGAATGTCCCTGTGTTATTCCTCCCATCTAGAAGAGGCTGTGAAGCAGGTGATGATGTTCCTCCCATCTGGAGAAGACTGAGACAGCTGGCATGAGTGTGCCTTTCTCGGCGGTGTTGTTTCCCTCTATGGACCATAAAGGAACCTGGAGATCTCACTCAACTCCTGACTTTGAGATGGTGAGAGTGATGCACGTTGTGCCAACTTCCATCAGACCCATGTCACAGAGACCGCCAGGAATTCACATTTTCAAACCATAAAGACAATTCACAAACAGACCTGAGACTCAGCTCTTCGAGCACAACGGGTGCAGGAACACAGAACCACAGAATCATCTGCTTGGAAGAGACCTTTAAGATCGTCAAGTCCAACTGTTCCCCCAGCACCGCCAGGTCCCTACTGACCCCTGTCCCTCAGCACCACCTCGACCCGGCTGGGAAACCCCTCCAGGGACGGGGACTCCATCACCGCCCTGGGCAGCCTGTTTCAAGGCTTCACCACCCTCTGTAAAGAAACTCTTCCTAATGTCCAACCTCAACCTCCCCAGTGCAACTTGAGGCCGTTTCATCTCGTCCTGTCACTTGTTCCTGGGGAGAAGAGACCGACCCCCCCTCCTCGCTCCACCCCCCTGTCAGGGAGTTGTTAAGAACGAGAAGGTCTCCCTGGAGCCTCCTGTTCTCCAGACTAAACCCCTCAGGTCCCTCAGCCGCTCTTCATAAGACTTGTTCTCCAGACCCTTTACCAGTTTCGTTGCCCTTCTCTGGACATGCTCCAGCCCCTCACGGTCCTTGCAGTGAGGGACCCAAAACTGGACACAGTATTCAAGGGGCAGCCTCACCAGTGCCCCCAGTACAGGGGGACGATCCCTGCCCTGCTCCTGCTGGCCACACCAGTGCTGGAATAGGCCAGGATGCCGTTGGCCTTCTTGGTCCCCTGGGCACACTGCTGGCTCCTCTCCAGCCGCTGTCACCAACACCCCCAGGGTCTTTTCCCCAGGCAGTTTCCAGCCGCTCTTCCCCCAGCCTGGAGGGTTGCCGGGAGTTGGGGGGACCCCAGGGCAGGACCCGGCACTTGGCTTTATTGAACTTCATACCATTGGCCTCAGCCCATTGATCCAGCCTGTCCACATCCTTCAGAGGAGCCTCCCGACCTTCAAGCAGCTCAACACACCCACCCAACTGGGTGTCACCTGCAACAGATTGAGGGCGCCCTCAATCACCTCCTCCAGAGTGTTGATGAAGATGTTAAAGAGAACTGGCCCCAATGCTGAGCTCTGGGGAACACCACTGGTGACTGGCCGCTAACTGGATGGGACTCCATTCCCCACCACTCTCTGGGTCCGGCCATCAGCCAGTTTCTTCCTCAGCAAGGAGTACGCCCACCCAAGGCAGGAGCAGCCAGGAGGATGATGTGGGAAACAGTGTCAAAGGCTTCACTAACGTCCAGGAAGACACATCCACAGCCCTTCCCTCATCCACCAAGTGGGTCTTCGTGTCATAGAACCCACCAGCCTCCACAACCCACATCTGTCTCTGCCCACCTCCAATGAAGCCAAATAATAAACAAGAGTAAGGAATTCTAGTCCTTGGGCTAATGCTGAAGGAAATGCCTCTACCTTCTTGCAGAATCATTTTAATCAGCTGAAAAACAGAAAGGCCAAATGACCAAAATCCTGCAGATGTCCCAGAAGAAAGATGAAGCTGCTCTTCACCACTGCCGAACGTAACCCCGTGATCTTTACCAGCCACGTTGGCAGATCAGAAGGTAGATCAGTAAGTGCAGTAATGAACTTATTAATATTTATGACTGTTAAATAACTCCCGCCCAGCAGCGCAGAGGACACCCAGCAGTGTAGTGATGCAGTAGGACATTAACAAATAGAGCACTTAGATTTAATAGCTGTCCTGATAAAGCCGATAGACACACACAGAGGATTGAAATAGGAGATGGTGATCACTAGTTGCCTAAATACCTGCCTAAGTAGGGCCCGAAGTCGCCTAGAAAATGGGGCTGAAAGCACACAGACACACTAATAAAAATGCTTTTCATCCCATGGACTTTCATTTTCTCCCACCTTCTGCCACAGGGACTAACGGTGACCTTTTTCTGAGGCCAGGAAGAGATTCTGAGGAGAGAACAAAAGGAGGAGAAGTGTCCAAAGCCTTGTAATGGCAGGGGGCAAAAAAAGTGAAATGCCAGTATTCTCCCAGAGCTTTGTGCTACTTTAATTCCGAGGTTCCCCGGCTCGGAGAGCTCGTTGCCTGCAAGAATATATTGAAATAATTCCACAGACACTTCAAGGGGGGAGCGGGAATATGATCCCTTGTGTGTGATCTACGGTACATAGAGACCAGAGGGAGTTTCCCTCACCCAGAGCCACATCTGGGTGAGACTGAGGGTTGCTCTTAGACCACAGAAAAAAAGCCCCGAATCAGGGGATGTGCAGAATTACACGAGCTGACCACCCATTATAGTCGAACAGTGGCGCTCCCTAATGAGGAAACTGTAATTAAAGGAGGTTTGGGAAGCCCCTAGGGTGGGAGGGCTTTGTCCTGCGTAAGTGGGCACCGAGTTCAGCTGGTTGGGGATGGTTTTCTGGGGAAAATATTCTTTCGTCTTCGGTAAACAGAAGCATTTCGTGGTCGAGTCGCACAGACCAGGGTGGAGGCCAGGATCAATGGTGAGGGGGCAGAGCTGGCCGCTCCAAACAACCTGAGCTCCGTGGATAGATAAGGAGGAACCTGGCAGAGTACCTGTCATTGGCTTCTCCATCAGGAGCTGCTCCTTAACATGGACGTAAGGAAGCGACCGGTGGACCACAGCAGTCTGGGTGGTGAGAAGCACCGGTGCATCTCTGCTGCATGTGAGGGATTTCTTTTTGAGTGGAGGAAGGACAACAAGTAGAATAAGGTGGAGACCAAGAGGTCAGGGGCAGCACTGACCAAGCTGTAAGAGGCTGGAACCAAGCGCTCCGGTCGTAAGTACAATGAGAACAAGGCAAGCTGAGGAGACACGGCGTGGGGAGTGGAGGAAAACCCTTGAGGAACAGGGAGCGCTGCCCCAGGAGCTGCCTCTGTCCTCGCCTGTGCAAGAACCCTGCATGATGGCGTTAGATTGGACCTTGGGCTTTGAGAAGCCAGGGTTGGGCAGGATGAATTCTACCTGGTGCGGGGTAGGTCCCCGTCGTCTTGGGGACCTTGGTCTTGGGGAAGGTCCCTTCCCACCTTGGTCTTGCCTATTTGGGACACTTTGAGTGAGGAGAGGAGTGGGCTGTGTTGTTTCGGTCTGGAGCAGCACATATCCCTCCAACGCAAAACAGAGCACGGCTTCACCTGGCAATCCCGTTAACAAATGACTAATGACTATTTAATAAACGGCTAATTACGCTGGGTTGACAGGAAGGTAAACAAGACAATAACTTATTTGTAACCACCTATAATACGAAGTTATCTACTCAGAAAATACTAATCATAATTATGGCCTCTCTTAATCTCTTATTTCCCCTAAAATGTGAAAGTATCAATTTAAAGCAATGTGTGAAAATAGTGAAGCAACGCTTTTATCGCTGTTATTCTTAACAACTCCATCGCGCAGATGAAGCAGAAGCTTGTTGCTCTTTTAACTTGATTGGCTAAAGCAAAACACAATGCGCTCTGATCCCCGCGATCTCTGAAAGGCTTCAGCAAGACCCGGTTCCTCCACACACAGCAAACCTGCAGCTGATGCCCTCGAGCTGGGGCGGGTGGCGCGGGAGCGAGGTAGAGATGGAATCTCCAAAGGGTTTCAGGAGGAGGAGAGATACACCTGCAGAAAAGAAAAAATAATAATAAAGAGAAATGAGGATGAAGAGGGAAGTGGGTTGAACGTTCGGTGAAATGCACCGGGTGCCATGAGAAAACGGGAGTTTTTTCTATGTGCAGCTGCTCCCCAGCAGAAACATGGTCCATGTAGTGACATCCGTGATATAAATAAAGGAGTGAAATTAGAGCAACTTCACCATCAAGATCTAAGTGGGAATAAGCCAAGGGAGCTGCTGAAACCTCAGCGAAGGACACCAGGGATCAGAGCTCCCAGCAATGGTCTGAGTTCAGGACTTTGGGGGCTGCTTCTAGGGGGAGCCCAGGACAAGCAGCTTAACCCAGCCTGGTCCAGCCACGATCCACAGCAACCAGCTGTGCATGGAGGGAGTCGTGCCACCACACCTGAGCCGCTGAGGCCACGGAGAGACACAGGGAGACCAGCCTCCCCTGAGCGAGGGTCAACCCACTCGGCTGAGCCGCGTCCCCCTGTTTGCAGGGGGCTTTTAGCAGCCAAAGGCGCTAAACATGCCGGAAGTCCCTTCCACTTCTGCAGAATTTAAGGAAACACGAGACAAGCTTCTCGTGGTCCGTGGATCAGTCTTGCCTGGGTAGCCAGGGAACCAATCACCCGCCTGGTCAGAGAGCAGAGGTGAAGAACGTGCTGACACAGCATCAAACCCCGCTGTTTGTGACTGAGAACAATTTTAATGACATCCCTTCGCACAGGAAGCCACAACAGCTGGAAACGTTTCTGGCAGATGTTCAGAATCCAGTAAACAACGTGATTACCTGCCTACAAGAAGCAGTGGGTCCCAGCGCTGCCTTCCCTGGGCAGTGCCATTACAGCTGAGAAGTCCACCACACCCCATCACACTTACGTATCACCTGGGCTGGCCTCCCCATCGGCTTAGAGCTGATAATTAGTCCAATCAAGGTCAGGCTTTGGGATCAATTGAAAAGATCAGTCTATTAAGTTATCGGAACCTCAATTGCCATCATTAGCTCTGCAGCAGCAACAACAGCATCCACAGGACAACATGGAGAAAGCAGAAGCAGCGCCAAAACTTTGGTCATTCTCGGACTAGACCTCCTGCCCACCAAGGAAGGTGTCTGAAGGAGTCACCGCGTGCAGCCAGCACGTGATGCCCAGCTCTGACGGTGTGTTTTGGCTAACGGAGGATCTCTGCAAAGCTGATGAAAGAGAGACCACCACCTCCCGGAGGTGGGTCCATCCACCTGTGTAGTCATCTTTCTTTCCCCACATAACAGCAAAGTCAGTCACGGTCTCTTTGAACGCGACCTTGCGGGTAACGCCGACAGTGGTTTAAAGAACGGCATTTCTCAGCCAAGAGGGCTCTTCCCTCAGAGCGGTTCTGCCAGGTCCACAGTTCCGGACAAGCCACATTCCACCAGCCTCTTCTGGCTTTGCAATGGTCTGACTGGCGGCAGATGCGATGAGGACCAGCAACTGAGTTTGACACAAAGGTATGAGATTTCCCGGCATTCATCCTGTCCAGAGGCCTGGGGCATCATGGGATACCTCACTTTCAGGAGCACTTTAGACCATCATGAATGGTACTATGCCATGAAGATCCATCCCATCATGTCCAGTCCCACCAGACACCAAGACCATACAGTGTCCAAAACTCAGGTCCTGGTGCACCCCCAGCAAACCAGCGAGTTCCTCTCTCGTGCCACCTCCCGTTTAACAGCTCCAGTTCTCAGCAGGAACCGCACAACATAATTTTCTGGCCAGGTTCTTAATTCAGCTTTTTCCAGAGAAGCTGAGACTGGCCGCCGCCTCGCTCTCGCTGCATGCCAGGACAGCGTCTGTTCGCTCCACCACGGCGGAGCACTCTGTGGGCCTGAGCCAGCCGGTTTTGCACGGTGGGCTGGGCATGTCTTGCTGACTTGCACCTTCAAGCTGGTGGAGCAATGGGCACCGTGCCATCACCTCCCACCAGCGCTCCTCAGCACCAAGCACGTTCTGTTCCGGCTTGTGCACAGCGCTAGCCACAGGTTGGTGGTTCAGGCTACCAGGTCCCTTTGGTCTGGCAGAGATCTCTGGAGGACGTGGTGTTTGGCTGCCTGTCTCATGGCCCCAAGGGATCTGTTGACGTGACGATTGTGAATCTCAGGGAAGAGCTGGGGATGGAAACAGTTTGCTCGGAGGCCCTGGCTGCGCTGCCACAGTGTTTACTGTGCAGGTGCACGACATGGGGGTTCCTGACCTAAGTCTGTAGGATTTAGGGCAAGTTTCATGTTTAGTGTGGTTGGTCTTAAGTGGGAGAGTGTCATAAAATCCATGAAGGCTGGTTTGAACCAGCCTTCTCAAAACCACTCAAAAGCCCCAGATACTGAAGCTCATACTGTGGTACAGGAACAGGGCATTGCAGATGATGACCGTGGGCAGTCCTGGCACCTGAAGAGGAACCTGAAGAGGAACCTGTGAAGATCTGCCACTCAAAGCTGTCCTTTAACGAAGGAAATCCTCCCAGGTCCACATTCACCTCTGCTTTGGGGAAGAAGAACAGAAACCAGCTCTGTTAGGGCACGTGATGCTACCCTTGTCCATGTTAGCAGGAAATTACCGGCATTACTACGTGGCCCAAGAGGGCTGGAACGGAAGCATTAGCATCTCGGGAATTATCTCATCCATCAGCCATTTCCACCCTGGCCTGCAGCTGCGCTTTGCTCACCAAGGCAGAAGAATGTCAGTCCTCAGGAGCACACTGGAACGACTGGCGAAGGCACCCCACCGTGGCAAGGAGCCAAGAAGTAACCCTAAGACTCAGAAGGTCATGGTCCTTCCCCAACCATGCTGCTTCCCGTGCCAGTGGCTGTCACAATACACAAAAGTTTTCAATACAGTAATTTATTGTCACGGGGAACCTCGGTGGGGACCATCAGTCATCTCTGTGGGTGCTGTACAAACAGAACCGTTCACACATGGCCACCAAAACCCCTTCGGAGCTTCTGTACCTTGCAGGGGGATGGAATGCTGACACTTTGCGGTAAAGAGTAATTCAGATCTTCTTTTTATGCATTTAAAATCTTTGCTGAGCCCTCTCATGGTGCTTGGCACCGTCAGTGCTTGAAAACCATCCAGGACAGCAGGTTGCTGCTCACCGTGGCATAAAAACAACCCCCGAGCCCTCAGCGTGGCCAGAGGATGCCCAGAGCCTGAAGTAGCCGGTTGCACTTACCAGCGCTTGGTGGCCTGGTGTGAGTAACCTCAGTGATCACAGCCTGTCAGATCCAACCGCGAGATAGACCCCACCATCCAAGGCCCAATTTGTCTACCTAATATTCCAGAAAAGGGACCTATCCACCTCCTCCCGAATGCCACGTCCCACCAGAAGTCTTTACAAAAAGTTACAACTCCTACCACTACCTTGTCAGCAGAAGAGGCAACGTTTTCACTGAGGACCTGGATTTGCTCCTTCTCCAGCATCAGGATCAAGATCCAGACTGAGAGAGGCCAGAAAGTACTGAGAGGTGCCCGGAAGTCTTGATTCAGGGTGACTTCTTGGGTGCAGGCAGGTGTGATGGAGAGGAACTAGCATCTCTTTTTTCCAGCTTGTTTTCACCAGAGACATTGGCCACACCACCTCAGGAACACTCAGCACCAAAGTGCCCCCCCCAGCTGAGAACTTCCAACCTGTGGGAAATGCTTCTATCCCCACCATTTCTGGAGACGCTTCTGCTGCGAAGCCGCAGAAGCCGTTTCTTGCTCAGCCGCAACGGTTCGCAGCAGGCTGTGCTGCTGGCAGCTATGACAGCACCAGAGCTACCCTGGGTCCTCTGCAGCTGCTTTACTTCCAGTGGACGAGGCTGTGGCACAAAACCAGACCTTCTAGCCGAGGATCAGTGTGTTTCCTCTTGACGTGTCTTTAAGGAACGGGGCTTGGTTGGAGGGGTGAAAAGAAATCCATGGAAGCCAGCCGAAGGGCTTGGTTCCTTGGCTGCCCGCCCAGCCTCTACTCCAGCAGATTTCAAACACTCGTGGAGGCACAAAAAAAAACATTATAGAATTTATTCTGGGACTTCAGGGAGTGGTTGGAGCGGGAGGGGAAGAAGGGAGGCTGGTCTGAGGACCTCCGGGACCAGGATGAAGTGGCTGTCCAAGTCTGAGACAAGGATCGGTTCCTGTTTCTGTTGATCAAACCCAGGCAAGGGAGAGGACCCGCAGCTCAGGCAGATCTGCCGCAAACCGGGTTATTGGCAAAGGTAACCCACCACTTGTCCTTTCACCCTTCATCAGGCTGTCACATGTGAGCGGTGACTGCACCAAAAATGGAGTTGGTCCTTCCCTCAGGTAGTGGTTTTCCCATCTCAGCCTGACCGATAATTTATGGGAAAGTCAATTTGTCATCGACCTGCATGACAACAGCAGGTTCAGGCGTGTGCGAGAATGGCACAGCGTCCCTTGTGTAAGCTGGAACCCTCTAGTGGCATTTTGTGGCCATGTCTACCATATCTTCAGGCCTTCCCAGCATGCCCTGGTGCCCAGGCTATGGGAGATGGAGACTTACTTCAACCCATGCTTCTAGTTAAGAGTGGATGTTGTCATGTCATGTCACACCATGTCATGTCATACAGACTTTCAGCAAGGCCTGATGGGCACCAGCAACAGAGTTGGTCAGAAAAGGTGGATCGTGGGGTCATGAGTGTAAACCTGAAGGAGCATCAGCCCACTCTTAAGGCAGAGCTGGTGAGTGTGGAAGCAAGAAGAAGGGCAGAGAAGCACCAGCATCCAAGCCGGAGTGGGTGGGAGGAAGAAAGGAGTAAGGTTTGCTGTCAGGGCCAGATGTGGTTACCACAAGTTCTGCAAATCCTGCTCTACCCATCCCAGCTTCAGCTGAGAGAGCCCTGGGTGAAGGTATGCCACGTCCACTGGCAGCTCTCATCTGAGTCACCTGGCTCTGTGGGAGCAGAGAGTTTGTTCAGAGACCCGTAGCACGGGAGCAGCGTGTGATTGGCCTGGAGTTACTGACTGCTCTCACCGAGGAACGGGGCTGACGGGAAGAAGAGGCTGGGATGAAAAGCGCTTGACTCTTGGCAAAATCTCCACAATCAAAGTTGTGGAGAATATTAACTCAAAGGGCCCAAATTCTCCTGTAAAGCCCTAGATGATGCTCTAGGCCATGGACTTCTTTGGATCCCGGTCAGCGAGAATCACCCGGCTGGCAGAAGACATCCCTGCAGACTGCCAACAGAACCGGTTTGGCTCGTGATGAATCCAAGGCCGGAATCCGAAGGGGTGAGAAAGGAAGAGAAAGAAAAGAAGGGGAGGACAGCTTGTAAAAACAAACGGAAGGGCTCCGCTTTGCTCCTTAGCTGAATTTCTTTGGTGGCGGCACAGCTTTAGGTACGTTTGTCAATGTGTTTCCTTACGGAACCTTTTAGGTCTTTGACCGTTGGGTTTTAAAACTCCTCCCAACCACCCAGGTCCTCGGTGGCTGTTGCTGCTCTCACGATGCGCTGGTTTCAGTCTCTCTTGAGAAGATTGGTGGGTTTTCAGGTGAGTATTTGAGCTAGTTTTGGACGTAGACGAGTCGAGCTGGAGACAAGTGAGCTGGGGGTGTTGCTGTTTGACGTGTCGATAAGGGACCAAAGGATATTGATTCCACATCTAACCTCCTATAACCTCCCTGCGCTTCCATTCCACCGCCCTGAACGACTCATCCCTGAGCATCACCAAGGGCTCCAGCTGCTCAGGAGATACGTACCAGGTAAATAACCATATCAGGGATGCCGAGGCAGATGACCTCCCAGGAGACAGTTCTCCACCCTCTCCATGAAGCCGTGCCCCTCATAAAAGCACCCGTTTCCTGCTTACCAGCTGTTCACTGTCACATCCAACACGACCACAAAGTGGGCGAGTCTCCTCCATATTTGCACAGTGACCAAACCAAGGGAAGCAATCTGAGGTCCTCCCGTAATAAACACGATTGGTAACATTTAAAAACTCATTACAGCTCTGATTACAGCCAATGTAGCGCCACCTGGATTCATTGCCCAATCAGCTCATACAATATCGCACCTATCATGTTTCTTCCCGTGTTCTAATGCAAATATTGCACCACTCACGCCCTGCATGCTGCTTCCTCCACATGGCAATCTTGATGTCCAAGACTATCTCCGCACCCACAAGTCCTGATAGTCCTTCAGTGCGTGGCCAAGTTCCTCTTTGGCTCCACTGAAGGCTCTGCAGAGTTCATCCAGTTTGCTTTTGCCTTTGCTGAGGGTGAGATCTCCTCTCTGTCCACCTCAGTGATGCTTGGTGAAGGGAGAGTGCTCTGAGTCCCGCCAGCTGGCACCTAACCATCCTCTGAGCCACAGGGCATCTAGCCACCAGTGGTCTTGCACTAAACCAGTTGGTGACTGGACAGGCTGACAATCCCAGAGTATCTCACTACCCCCACGTTACTCAGACCGAGTGATGGAGATGCAGCGGTTAACACTAGGAGTAAGACATTTGCCATCTCACTTTGAACTCCAATCTTGGCAGGACAAAAACGGTCTGAAAATGCAGACAGGTTCTTGTGAGCACCCAAGAGATTTCTGGGGCAGGTTTTGTATGGGCCCAGACGACACAGGCCCTTTGCTGAGGAAAACCAGAACTTTCAAACCAACAAAAAAATATATTTATTCTGTATTTTTTATCTTCTGTGTCCAAAATGGCAACAGGTCTACCAAAAAGAAGACGTCTACCGAAGACGTCATTGCTTGATCACACGGAGGCTGTTGCACAAGGAAATTCCATCATTTTTAGCAAAACAGGCCCCTTTGCTGCAAATATGGATCTACTTTGACACTGGAGCTGGCAGCTATCACCATGCCCCACGGAGCAGGTGAAGGGGACCCGGCCACTGGGCTGGGACCATCTTTCATTTGAGCATGATGCACTGCAGCAATTAGCATGACTCCCTTTTTCACGAGCACAGCAGATGGGAGAGATAAACTCCAGCACCGCCGTGTTACAGCTTGGCCCCTCTCCAGGAAAAACTCAAGGAACCCATAAAAAGCATGCGGTTTTCTGCAGGAAGAAGCCTGTGCCTTTGGCTTCCTGGATTTCAACACCCTGGAGGTCTTCACCCCCTCTTCCATCCTCCTGAGGATGTCCCCAGGGCTGCTCTAGGGCTTTGCACCATCTTGGTCTGTACCTGCCCTTGGACTCTTCTCTGGGATGAGGAAGTAGGAGATGACTTTATGGTCTCGCCCATCCCAGCCAATAAATTTTAGAATCAGAAGTGTCATGGCCTCTTCAGACAGGAGAAGGCGGCACTTTATAGCCTGGTCAAACACCAGGCTCAGAGTCGGGGTGTCAACTGGAAGAGTGTTTGGGGGGAAAATAAGAAGAGCAGCTGGTTTGGGTCAGAGCAGAGCTCCTGCTGCTCAGGGGTTCCACTGCCCAGCTCCGTCTCTGCTCCGTGACGGCACTCGCTGAAGGTCACAGCAGGTTTGTGCAGACAGTGGCTGCTCCTGGCAGTGACGGTGCTGGATGGTCCCAGTCACGGCCAGGGCTCGGGGTGCAGAAAGGCTCTGGCTGACACTTGCTGCCAGGCACACCAAGGTCACTGCTGCCCCCTGTGTCCCACGGTGGGGGGCAGGAAGGGAGAGGCCACAGCTGCGGGGAGGAGTGGACAGGACAGGTGACCCCACACTGACCAACCAGGGGTTCCATCCCAGAGACATCATATCCGGGATAAAGATGAGAGGTCGTGAGGGTTAAGCTCTCCTTCTCCAATGGCTGGTGTCCAAGGAGGACTCTGTCTGTTCCACCTTCAACCCCAATCCGTGCATCTTGGAATCCTGTTCCGGAATCCAGCTCCTGAATCCAGTTCCATCTGCTGCTGAGTCCAGCCTGGCATTTCCCCAGTGCCTGCCCACAGCATCAGTGGTGACGATGACATGGTGCCACCAGGGGGTCGGGTTCGATGTTGGTTTTGTCTCTATTTATAGATATTTCACTTTATTATTATTATTCTCATTTGAGCTGTTTCAGTTTTCTTTTCCAGTCCATCACTCTCTCCCCGTTCTCTTCCCCTTTGGGGAGGGAGGGGGGTTCACAGAGAGCATCTGCCATTGGCCTAGTGACCAACCCAGCCCTACCCCGTGACAAGCAGCATGAAAGTAGACCGCGTCCAGATAAGAACGATCATTTCTGCCTCACTTGTTCTGGTCGTTTTGCTGACGAGGACTCTCCAATCCTCTCCGTCTCCGTACTTTTATCTGACAAACGCCGACACCGCACCAGGGTAATGCTGACACTACGGGACAGTCAGGGCTGATTCACCCACCGGTCCGGCTCTCGCTCCTCCTTGAAGAAGAATCCAGCCAAGCACTCATCAAATTAATTTGGTTGCAACGGGATGTTCTTTAGAGAGGGTTAATGACTAACCGGGCTGGCCAACCCAGACGTGCAATAGCAGCTTCGAGGCTGCATCTCATACTTCCACGCTGCTTTATTTCATGAGTAATCGGTGTCCAGGTGGCATCTTCAGGGAGTCCCACCCCTCACATCTGAGGTGCCGGTGTCCATGTAAGAGCTCTGCTTGTCAGATAGATGGTGCTGCTCGCCCTTGTGCCAGCCAAGGGTGGAGGGCAAAGTCTCTTCATTAGTTAACCGCCCACTGGGACCTGTCACTGGTGTCCTCCCGCATTGAAGCCTCCCGGGCATCTGGGTGGGAACTCCAGGCACCATCAGACCTGAGCCACTGTGTGGTGGTGACAGGTTGCTCTGTCTCCTCTTGGGATGACAGTGACGCAGAGGACCAGCGCTAACTGCCACTTCCCAATGACCACTTCAAGCTGCCACATCCCAATGGAAGTGGTCAGACCACCCCAGTCCAGCTGCCACTTCCCAATGACCACTTCAAGCTGCCGCATCCCAATGGAAGTGGTCAGACCACCCCAGTCCAGCTGCCACATCCCAATGGCCACATTCAAACTGCCACCATCCGACTGCCTCATTCCAACAGACATGTTCAAACCACCCCAGCCCAACCACTGCATCCCAACAGCCCTGTTCAAACTTCCACATCGCAATGGGCATGTTCAAACCACTACATCCCCACTGCCATGTTCAAACCACCCCAGTCCAACTGCCACAACTGCCCTATTCAGACCAGCATGTTCAAACCATCACATCCAGACCACCATGTCCCAACTGCTGCCATTCATTGCCATCGCATCCCAACCACAATGTCCCCGCTGCTGGCCCTGCCTGCCTTGCTCCTGGCAAGGGCTGGACACTTCATCCTGCTATGCTTGGGATGAGCACAATCCCCCCACCTCAGGCCACCAGGATGGCATTGCATGTTGCCTTCCTGTGCCCCGCTCCTCACAGCCATGGCTCTCCCACCCCACAGGGAGATGAGGAGTTTACTGTGGAGGAGCAAGACGGCACCACCGAAGAGACAAGAGAAGGGCCATCTTCCTCCTCCTCACCTCAGCCAGGCAGTTCATGGCGCTCAGTGATTTGCATCATAGGACAGAGCACTGTAGGCATTTCCATTCCTTACAGCAAGCAAAAAGGGTGTTTTCCCTCCCCTGGGGACCATTAAGTGATAAGACGACACAAAGAGATCTTTTCATCTGCCTGCAGTTTATTGGTTATGAAAGAACTCGGAGGAAAGTGGTGCTGGTAGGAAGCAGCCATGCAGTAGGGTTCACGCAACAGAAGGTCTGCGATAAGGCCGGACATGCGTCAGGTGTGAAGGAGAAGAAGGAAAGGAATCTATAAAATATTAAAGCTGCCAAATTACTCCACCAAGAGAAGGTGGACATCTCCAAACACCTGTTCCTCACTCCTAAATCTGACTATGAGACACTATCACATTTCTTCTGCCGACGCGAATTCCTGATATAGCTGAAACAAGCATGTGGGTAACATGCAGGACACGCGCAAGTCGCAAGGGAAACACGGCCTTAAGAGACCTTGAAAAGTGAAAGGAAAGAGCAGTTTTATACACATCCTCCTCAGCCAGCGCAGCAGCTGGGGGCAGCAGCGAGAAGCGCAGCGAAAGGTGCTCGGAATGGCTTTGCAGTCCTTGGTACCCACAAGGGAGACCTTTCATCCCCGGAGGCTGGTGGAGCTCGGAGAGGAGCCAACAGGATGACGTTCCGTGGTGAATCTCCCCTTGGGCAGGATGATTGAAGGAGGAAACAGTTCATTTCTGTGCTGGGTACCGGTTCAGGATGGACGGGGCTGTGCTGCTGGCTGGAGGAAGGAAACGATGCTTCTTTCCTTGGAGGGACTGAGGTCAGCGCTCAGTATTTTACACCTGAAGATTTGACCGTTGTGGTTGTGACACACCTCCGCACCGAGGAGGATCCACTCCCTGCCATGAAGTTGCCTCCAGAGCTGCACATTCTTCCACTTCCAGAAGAGAAGCCACCGCTGAGTATTCCTCCTCCCATCCCACAACTGCCTCCAATGATGTTTCCTCCTCCCACGGCACAGACTCCTCCTCCCATGGCACTGCTGGCTCCAATGCCACCAGCTCTGCCTCCAGCAATGGTGGTTCTGCCTACCACAGCTGCAAGAGAAGGACAGGCTCTCTGAACATCCGGAGACAGCTGGGAACCCTCACCAAGCCCAGGGCAAAGGCCGTTCTCAAAGAAGACACCACAGATACTTACAGACATTCACGTTGGCCGGGTTGTCTCCACAGAGCCTGGGTAGGGAAAGAAACACGAGTTGTAAATCTCATGGAATGGAAAGCGATTAAGCTCCGTGCAGCATCCCAAGTGCTCCTCTGATTTCCTGTTTCATTCAGGATCAATCCACAGCACTCAGGAATATTCCCTGTGGGGACCTCATTTCTATCTGGGGCTTAAAAACTTGAGGGGAAAGGGGAAGTAAATCAAATTGTTTGTGAAATATAGTTAAGCCTCAGTCTGTCCCGAGGAGAGACAGTGTCTTGGTCAGACGAACTGGACAGCAGATCTCACCTGTTCTCCTCCCCCTCCAACAGCTTCCTGTACATGGCAATCTCAACGTCCAGCGCAATCTTGATGTTCAGCAGCTCCTGGTACTCCTTCAGCAAGCGGGCCAGCTCCTCCTTGTCTTTGCTCAGGGCACATTCCAACTCTTCCAGTTTCCTCCTGGCATCCTTGAGGGCCATCTCACCCCGCTCCTCGGCCTCGGCGATCGCTGTCTGCAGCTGGTGGACCTGAGGGGGAAAAAAGCAGTTTCTCAGTTACCTTCTGCTCACCCTCCACTGGAGCAACCCTCAGGGTGCCAACTGGATGGAAAATGGGCAGGAACCATCAATCTCCTCAAAAAGAATTGAATTTCGGTGACTACGTATCCCTCCCTCTATCCTTAGCACACCACCCAGCTCAGCTGTGATCCACCCTGATACCATCATGCGTAGAGATGCTGAAGAACGCCTACCTGCTTCTTCACGTTCTCAATCTCAGCTCGCACCCTCTGGACATTCCTGGTCAGCTCCTGGATCTCAATCTTGGTGTTGCGGAGGCTGTCCCCATGCCTTCCAGCAGTGTTCTGCAGCTCTTCATACTGACAGCGTGGAGATAAAGCAACCCATCAGTGACGCAACCGACCAAGAACCCTGGAGGTTCCCTTGCTTGACGGGGAGGGACCCAGTGACCAACGGAGACTGTCCCAGGTGCCTCCACTGCTCCTCAACTCACCCTGCTCTGGTACCAAGCCTCAGCTTCAGCTCTGCTGTTCTGCGCAATCTGCTCGTACTGACGCCTGACCTCCTCGATGATGCTGTCCAGATCCAGGTGCCGGTTGTTGTCCATGGACACCACCACGGACAGGTCACGGCTGATGGTCTGCATCTGTGCCAGTTCCTACAACCAAGGCATGAGTTAGCCTTTGGCCACCACATGGCCCATTGCAACTCCAGCCAGCCCAGGGGAAGGGAGAGCTCTTACCTCCTCGTACATGCACCGCAGGAAGTTGATCTCATCGGTCAGAGCTCCCACCTTGGCTTCCAGCTCTACTTTAGTCATGTAGGCACAGTCCACGTCCTAAAGGGAAGATCACACGCCTAGTCCACGGCTTCTTCCCATCCCACAAGAGCTCTTGCCAGCCAATGCCTCCTGCTGGAAGCTGCCCGTCTTGGTGGTGCCTCCTTCCACCGCCTTTGCAGCCTGTCCCCCCAGCCCCGTCTCTCTCCTGGGACCTCCGTGACTCACCTTCTTGAGCACCACAAACTCGTTCTCAGCAGCCGTGCGCCTGTTGATCTCGTCTTCGTACCTGTTGAAGGGCACAAGAGAAGACGAGGCTCTTGGACTGCTCAGCAGCCAAGCAGTGGGAACCCCCTTCCCTCCAGGGCAAGCTCGGCCCCATTTCTGCAGCGGGAGGACAGTGTGGAACTCTCCCAGCTGCCCAAGCTGCCCTGCCTGGGGGCTCAGCTCTGCCGCAGGCTCTCCGGGCACTTACTTGGTTTTGTACTCCTCCACGTACTGCCGCATGTTCTGCAGCTCTGACTCCAGCTGGCCCCTCTGAGCCAGGAGACCCTCAAGCCTCCTCCTCAGGTTCTGGATGTAATTTTCAAAGATGGCATCGAGGTTCTTCCTTGGCCCCGAAGGCCCTTGCTGTTGGAGGAGCTCCCACTTGGTGGCGAGGACCTTGTTCTGTTGCTCCAGGAAGCGGACCTGAAAGCCCGCAATGGGGTGTGAGAGGTTGTCAGCCGGGGAGTCACCGCACACCGCAAACCTCCTGCTTATTTGGGAGGGAACCATTTGGGAACCATTTCCCAAATCCCCAGTAGGACTGTGGCTAGTGGAAAGCCACTTTTCCAAGGGGATGATCCCTCCTTTCATTCTCTTTTTGTTTATCCCTGGATTTCTCCTCTTTTCTCCTCTACACTCCTGCTCTTTTTTTTGTTATTTATGGAATTGTCACCTTCCAGATTTACAGCTTATTTCCGTTTCCGATCGCAAATTCTGACCCACATTAATTTGCAGAAGCGTCAGATCATTTTTTACCTTCCAGGGAATGAAATCCCGTGTGTCTCAACATCGGAGGACATTCCTCTTAGCTGGTACAAAAAACATTCAATACATATGTTGTACATTTAAAGAACTACGAAGCTCATTTATAACCAGTGATCTCCCAGGGCGGGCGGTCTAAAGAACACTCTGAAGAACAGGATTGGACCGAAATAATAATTGGAACAGCCAGAATTAATTGAATGCTCATTCCTACATTTTAAGTTCATTGAGAAAAAAATAACCTTGAAAAAAGACAGACTTAAAGAACTTAGAGATAAGAAAAGTGAGTCAATCCTGATCACTTTGGCCTGACAGAACAGCAGAGAGAAAAGCGAGGGAAGAATTTGGATGAACCAAACCTCGAGAAAGTCCTTTGGGTTCCCTGTGGATGTAAAATCTTTACATTTCCTTAGAAGGACCCAGAGGAAATGTCATCAGACCTGTAAACGCCGAGCTGAGGACAATATTTCCCTCACCACGGTGCAGGAAAGGTCCTCAGATCCCCCATGCCCAAGCAAACACCTTTCCAGCCTCTCACCTTGTCAATGAAAGAGGCAAACTGGTTGTTGAGGGTCTTGATCTGCTCCTTCTCCTGGCACTTGACTTGCTGGATCTGGGGATCAATGTCAACGTGGACCGGCCGCAGGAGGGTTGGGTCAACCTGCACCGGTTGGATGCCTCCAGGAAAGCCAGGGCCACATCTCACCGGACCACCAAAGCCTCCCATTCCTCCACCAATGACACCTCCTCCAATGCTGCCAAATCCTCCTCCATAGCCTCCACCAAAGCCACCAATTCTACATCCGTATCCACCGCCATAAGAGCCACCCATGGCAATTCTTCCGCTGCCACCCATGTTATGGAGGCTTCTGCTGCTAAACCCTCCACAGCGTCCGCTGCCTCCAATTCCCCTGGATGCGGAGAACGAGCTATAGCTGATCCTGCTTCTGCACCCGCTTCCTCCAAAGCCACCACCGATGGCCGAGCAAGAGCTGTAGCCCCTTCTACTCCCGCCTCCAAAGCTTCTGCAGACAGACTGCCGAGACATGGCTGGTTCTTCCAAGCAGAGTCGAGCAGAGCAGAATGACCAACGAAGCTGTGCTGCCGGGGGACGAATGCCGAGAGAAGTGTGCCCAGTCTTCTCTGGCTCCAGAGCTTCAGGCACTCCCTTTTATCCGCTCCGGAGGTGGGCTGGGACTACAAGGGCGTGAAGGTGGAAACCAATTTACTGTCTTCATCAGCTTGGTGCGGTTAACAGATTTTTGCCAAATTGTTGACTCCACCCAGAAATGCGCTTCGCGATGCAGAAGAGGATAAAAGAAGGGGAGCTTTGAAACAGGGCTCGGTGAGTAAGTGGCCTCTCATATCTTTACGGCATCTGGAAAAATATGTTTTACAGCCACGTAGTCATGTTCCCTCCCGCCTTTCTAGCTGTTCCTCCTGATTTCGCAGTTTGTCCGGATCTGGATCTTTTGCACCGACGCTGCGTGTCAGGGTAAGCGTTTTGGCCAAAACCAACTAGAACGAGAGACTTTCACAATTCCCCCAAATCTCCTTCCTAAGCGGAAAATTGCTGATGGTGTTTCCTGGTGCATCAACCACCACATTAACATCTCACAACGCTCAGCATTTCTTTTTCATCCGGAAGGGAGGTGCTTAGTTCCTTCCCTCTGAGCATCAGTGGGGATGGGAGATCCTTCTAGGGCACGTCCCCGCAAAACACGTCTCTCGGAGTCTGAGATAACTGGGAGCGGAATGGGCAAGAGAACGAGGACGTCCAGGCTCGCGCTTCCTTGTGCTTTTCAGGTGGCCGCAGGGACTGACGAACCCGCAGAGGACCGAAAGGACGCTTGGGGCACTGGATGTGGTAATGATGACCGAAGACAGACAGACAGCAGAGGAACGCCGGCAGGGACTAGTTAGATTTAATTTTTTTTTTCCCTGAAGTTGGTAGGAAAATGTTGAGGCTGAATTCACCCTTTTGATCATTTTAAAATAAGGGGCAACTAAAAGGCAGAAGTTCCGACATCTGAATTAATGACAGTGACGGTTTTGCTGTATCTGGAGGGTGCTTTAAGAGGTCTGCCATCATTGGCCACATCTTTGACCACAGTAAATGACGGGGTGGGGTGAGAAGGGCTGCTGACCAAGTTTACTTCAGAAAAATCTATTTTTAAGGCAACAGCGGCTGCTTCTACCAGAAAACGGTAACGGTTCATTTCGTGCACGAGTTCCCAAGGTAGGAAGTTCACCGCAAAGACCTCCTGCAGACAGCTTCTGGGTCCTGATAATCAAATATACATTTTCATTTTATTTATGAAATTAAAGAAAAAAACCCGCAATATTTTCCTAGAATTTAGATCCAGAAAATCATCAATAAAAGTCACGGGAAATACATTTTAAATTCTTCGAAGCCTTTTGGAAGACCAATATTATACTTTATTTAAGCTTCCAAGGTGGAATACACAAGTGTGGTTGAATATTCCACAATCACTCCTGTGACTGGTGCAACTGGCTGTTGTTTGGAGGTGTCTCCACGTGCCAGCTGCAGCCACAGACACTTCAAACCCTTTGAAAAACCAGCCCAGAGAATCACCTTCAAAAGCCACCCGAGAAATCAGGGACGTCAAAGCCATTGACTGTCACCGAGACGGGGCTGCTGGACACCACAGCCTCTGCACAGAACGGGGCGTAGGGCAGGGGACAGCGTTACCCTTGAGGGGACTCGAGTCACACTTGGCCAAGGGTCACCCTACCCTTGAGGGACACAAGTCACGGTTGACCAAGGGTCATGCAGATGTGTGTGGCCTGTCCTCTGCAGCAGACTGCAGCTGGAGAAAGGACAGCATCCCCACAGCAGGGAGGGGACACCTTCCCAAGGAGGGGACACCTTCCCAGGAAGGGGACATCTTACCAGGGAGGGGACATCTTCACAGGGAGGGGACACATTGCCAAGGAGGGGACACCTTCCCAGGGAGGGGACACCTTCCCCTCCAAAGGCAGCTGGAATGAGGAGGGTCTTGTTTCTCAGTTGTTATCCCCAAGACAGAGCTAAGTTCTCCAGATCGTTCTGCAGCCCAGCGCACCCGCTCACGACGCACGGTGCCGGGGAGGTGTAGGGCAGCTCGGTGATCAGTTAAACAGGTCATCTCTTCTCACTGGCCTCCCTCCAGATTGCCAAACACAGGAGCTGCCTTTCTCAGGTGCACAGCATGACTTCGCTTGGACCTTCCCACGTGGCGGCTCCACGACAAGGGGGAAGATCTGTAGAGTCAGCCAAATGCCTGGATGCTGACCGCATTCAGCACGTCCAGATAAGACGCCCCGATTGAGTCACTCTGACGTCTTCAGACAAGATGTGAAGATTATACCAAGCCTGGAGTCACTTCTCAGCCTCCTCCAGGTAGGACTCGATAGACAGCCTGAGCTCCAGCCGTTCCTTCAGATCTCTTACGCAAGGAGCTCTGCGGAGTAAATCATCCACACCAGACAAAACGTAAACTCTGCAGAAAAGGCAGATGGAGGCGAAGCCAGGCTGCAGCTTCGGGTCTCTCACAGCAAAGAGGTGCTGGCAGCACGGGGGGGGATGTCGCAACGGCTCCTCACAACCAGGACTACAATGCCGGGCTTCGGAGTTTAAAGCTGAGCAGAAACAGACTCTTAACACTGAGCACAAAAAGAGGTGACTCTTGCCCCAAGGCAAACCCCAAAGTGCTGCTGGCACAGCCCCAGCTTCTCAGAGGCATCGCCTGCTCATCGCCGCCTCTTTGCGCCAAACCCAGCCCCGTGGCCAGCTCTAGCACACTTCTGCTGGGCTTCAAAGCGACTGCAAGGGCCTCTTCCAGGAGCCCGGCAACCATTCACCGCTGCCTTGCCCAGACCTCTTCCTGGCTCTGCAGCTTCCTGACCTGCTCCGGGGACGCCGGCAGCTCACAGCAGCCTCTTGTGGGACTCCTGAACCACGACTGAAAGCGGTTTGAGTCTTCTTGAGCTGCTCGTGTGGTGGAGGAGCCGAAGGCCAGCACAGATCAAAGGCGGCAGCATTCTCCTCCCAGTCTTGCTCCCATACCCTCTCCTTAAGCTCCACCAAGCCTCTCCCACTTGCTCTCAGTGTAAAGAAAAGCCACTGGGGGACTTTTCAGGGGGCTGATGGGTACCTGAGCCCATGGGCATGGGACAAATCACACCTCCCCAGCCCATCACACTCCTACGGCTCATCAGTGAAGGGGAGGGTGGGTTAGAGGTTCTCAAGCACTCCTGGTGCTCGCAGGGTGCTGAGCTGCGCCACCTGCCTGGGCACAGCCTGCTTGTACAGCAGGCGGTAGGTGCTTGGCCAACGTCTGTAGCCATGCTCGGAGGTAGGTGTGAACCTGCCCTCCCACCACTGCCCGCAGACTCCTGCTGTTGCCACATTCAACTACCACACATCAAAGTCCTCTCCAAGGCAGGAAACTCAGATGGACTGACAATGTCAGACTTATCTGATCTCTGATCCCACCCTGCCACCACCGATTTCCATCATCAATCAATGTGTTTGGGTTTCTACTGGTTTTGCCAGAGTGCACTGGAGTGTTCCTGGACAAACCCCATAACCTTCTGGTTTTGATTGCAGCAGAACCCCTGAGCAGCTTCTTCCTGCTCTAAATATCCGAAATCCAAAAGAGAGATGGATAAAACTCCTTTCCTAGAGCAGCAACGATTTGAATCTTACCAGACCCTCTGCTAAGATGTCCCATGGGCGGCAGGGCACTGAGTGCCTTTGTTTCCCTAAAGGCTGAGTCCTAAATACTGGCATGGGGGAGCCTGTAGCCTCCTCATTGGTTCTGGACCCCTCTGTGCTGGAGGACTCCAGACACAACAAATGACAACATCTGCTGTGGAGATGACAATACATCATTCCAAGAACGGAGCTGTATCAGGAGCTGCCCAAAAAATTTAGGATCCTCCTGGATTCCTCCAGCTTGGGTTTGCAGTGCTCCTGGCTGCTCACATTTACTGCATTTTGTGTGACCTGGGCCTCCAGAACCCCTCGAGGTAGGTGTGGGCTTGTGTTGGCAGGCGCTGCAATGACCAATAGGAGTCTAGAAGCATCACCCATGCTTGGACACCTGCCTGGCTCTCTCCACACACCCATTCGGCTCCCTCAAAGCACAGGCATGACATTTTGAACAGAAGAACAAGCCACACCTTCCCACCCAGCTGCTTCCACCACAGCAAGACCCCACCTTGCCTAGAAGGGGCTCCCACAGCAAGGACACAAAGACATCACGAATGTTCTCTGCAATTTATTGAGAATGGCAACATCCCGAGGAAGGAGGGCATACCACGGACAGAAGAGGAAGGGAGGTGGGGACAGCACGTCTCGTTCCATGTCCCGGGGGGGCGGGCACTGAAGAGCAAGCTCTGTTCTCCTTAGAAGAAGTCCACGTGAGTGTGGAGTGTTACCAGGAGAGCAAGAACAAGTGGAACTGGCAGCCACGGCTCCAGAGGGAGCCGCTGCTTACAGCTCGCCTGGGGCTACGAGGTGAGCAAAGCTGCCCAGGTGCTCCACCCTGGGGCACACCATCCCTCTGGCCACCTGCCCAGAAGGGGCTTTCCCCCGCCACCCCCAGCTCTGCCCCACACCTCCCCCGACCCCAAAGGCTAGTGAAGGGAAGCAGCAGCAGGTACCGCATGCAGAAGCAGGGCAGGGGTACGGCCATGGAGCAAGGGCCAGGAGGACAGAGGAGGAAAGAGGACTTTTACACACGTTTGCCACGCGGCAGCCAGAAATGTACAACACAGCGAGAAAGGCAGAGCGTTTCCCTCCGGCCGACCAGCTCTCCGTGCCGCCCATCCACACGTGAGGCTTGGCTTTGCTCAGACAGCTATTTCATCACGGGGCTTGGGGCTATGGGACCAGGTCAATGAGGTGGTGCATGGTGGGCCATGGTTGGTTCATTTCATTGCAGGACGCCGGAGCTGGATTTAAGGAGGCTGGGCTGCTGCCGGGAGAAGAGAGGAGATGCTTCTTGCCTTGTTTGCTCTGGCCACGGGGCTCAGAACCTCACTCCTGACGATTTGACCGAGGTGGTTGTCACACATCTCCGTACAGAGGATGAGCCCCCGCCGGAGCTGAAGTTGCCACCTCCGGTGCCGCCGATCTTTCCACTTCCAGAGGAGAAGCCGCTGACGTACATTCCTCCTCCTCCCATTCCACAGCTGCCGCCCATGCTTCCTCCTCCAATGCTGCCTCCTACTCCACACACGCCTCCTCCCATTCCTCCTCCCATGCCGCAGCTGCCACCTCCGAAGCCTCCTCCCATGCCGCTGCCTCCTCCGAAGCCTCCTCCCATGCCGCTGCCACCTCCGAAGCCTCCTCCCATGCCTCCTCTGCCTCCAGAGACGGTGGTCCTGCCGACCACAGCTGGAAGAGAAGCACAGGTTACATCTCTGTTGTCCACTGCTGGGCCATGTCTCCACAAAGACACGGTCGGCTGCTGCTTCCCAGGGACCCAAGGGCAGATACTTACAGACGTTGACGTTGGACATGCCATCGTTGCACAGCCTGTGAGGGAAAGCAGGACCCGTTAATCCTGTGAGAAGTGCGCGTTTCTTCAGCTGAGAATTTCCCTTTTTTTACAAAATCGAGATTCTCTAATCTTTCTGAATTCCCAGATATTCTTTAGAAAAATGAGCAACTTCGAGCTTACCATTCTGGTAAGGAATATGGAGAACATACTCAAGGCTAAACATCAGCGCACGAGTGATATGAAATGTATAGCTGTACTGAACGCCAAGATTTTACCCACGCGTAGTATAGTCTGCCAAGAATTTAGTCAAATAGACACAAAGAGAGGTACCTGTTCTCCTCCCCCTCCAGCAGCTTCCTGTACATGGCAATCTCAACGTCCAGCGCAATCTTGACGTTCAGCAGCTCCTGGTACTCCTTCAGCAAGCGGGCCAGCTCCTCCTTGTCCTTCTGCAGGGCACATTCCAGCTCCTCCAGTTTCCTCCTGGCATCCTTGAGGGCCATCTCACCCCGCTCCTCGGCTTCGGCGATCGCTGACTGCAGCTGCTGGTTCTGAGGGAGAAGAAAGGGCACTTCCTCAGAGCTCATATTGTCACTTAGGCTCAACACTCAGCGCCCAGGTGGAGAAGTCAAGGGAGAAAAAAAGGAAACATCTCCATGAAGTCCACAAGGGGTGGATGAAGAAACCATTTCTGCTCCACTCATGGTCACCTGTGATCCCCTCTGATGCCAACACCCCATGAGGCACGAGTTGAGCCCTACCTGCTTCTTCACGTTCTCAATCTCAGCCCGCAGCCTCTGAACGTTCCTGGTCAGCTCCTGGATCTCAATCTTGGTGTTGCGGAGGCTGTCCCCATGCCTTCCAGCAGTGTTCTGCAGCTGTTCATACTGACAGTGTGGAGACAAAGCAACCCATCAGTGACACAACCAACCAAGAACCCTGGAGGTTCCCTTGCTTGATGGGGAGGGACTCAGTGACCAACGGAGACTGTCCCAGGTGCCTCCACTGCTCCTCAACTCACCTGGCTCTGGTACCAAGCCTCAGCTTCAGCTCTGCTGTTCTGGGCAATCTGCTCGTACTGACGCCTGACCTCCTCGATGATGCTGTCCAGATCCAGGTGCCGGCTGTTGTCCATGGACACCACCACGGACAGGTCACGGCTGATGGTCTGCATCTGTGCCAGTTCCTACAACCAAGGCATGAGTTAGCCTTTGGCCACCACACGGCCCATTGCAACTCCAGCCAGCCCAGGGGAAGGGAGAGCTCTTACCTCCTCGTACATGCACCGCAGGAAGTTGATCTCATCGGTCAGAGCTCCCACCTTGGCTTCCAGCTCTACTTTAGTCATGTAGGCACAGTCCACGTCCTAAAGGGAAGATCACACGCCTAGTCCACGGCTTCTTCCCATCCCACAAGAGCTCTTGCCAGCCAATGCCTCCTGCTGGAAGCTGCCCGTCTTGGTGCTGCCTCCTTCCACCGCCTTTGCAGCCTGTCCCCCCAGCCCCGTCTCTCTCCTGGGACCTCCGTGACTCACCTTCTTGAGCACCACAAACTCGTTCTCAGCAGCCGTGCGCCTGTTGATCTCGTCTTCGTACCTGTTGAAGGGCACAAGAGAAGACGAGGCTCTTGGACTGCTCAGCAGCCAAGCAGTGGGAACCCCCTTCCCTCCAGGGCAAGCTCGGCCCCATTTCTGCAGCGGGAGGACAGTGTGGAACTCTCCCAGCTGCCCAAGATGCCCTGCCTGGGGGCTCAGCTCTGCCGCAGGCTCTCCGGGCACTTACTTGGTTTTGTACTCCTCCACGTACTGCCGCATGTTCTGCAGCTCTGACTCCAGCTGGCCCCTCTGAGCCAGGAGACCCTCAAGCCTCCTCCTCAGGTTCTGGATGTAATTTTCAAAGATGGCATCGAGGTTCTTCCTTGGCCCCGAAGGCCCTTGCTGTTGGAGGAGCTCCCACTTGGTGGCGAGGACCTTGTTCTGTTGCTCCAGGAAGCGGACCTGAAAGCCCGCAATGGGGTGTGAGAGGTTGTCAGCCGGGGAGTCACCGCACACCGCAAACCTCCTGCTTATTTGGGAGGGAACCGTTTGGGAACCATTTCCCAAATCCCCAGCTGTGGCTTAGTCAGATCTACGAGCTCATAAAGTGCATAAGAATCATCGTTAAATTTTGAGTCGTTCAGAACATCTCACTTTGACACAAAACGATGCTGCCGATAGGAAACAGAAGCCCTATTTTCCACAACATCAGTTTTGGACTTTTCCATCCTCTTTGCAGGAATGAAGTCAAGAAAACAATCAATTTTTTCCATCCGACTGCACAAAAGATCTCTTACAAACATTTCTGCATTTCTTTGGTTTCTATTTGAAACGAAAATAATCCGGACGCATTGGAAAGGTATTTGAGTTCTACAAACTCTTCTGTTCGTAGAACCAGTTCCTTGAAAAGAAAGTTTCATCTAAAAGAAAAGCACCATCATGAGAACCCTCAGGTCAACTCAGTATACGATGATGATTTACCCTGAATCACTAGAAATTAGGCTGCAGAGGTGACTAAGCGAGAGAATCCGCTGAATGCCCTGCAGATGTTCTCCCCAGTCCTCCAACAGAATGAAGACTTTGTCTATTGGTCAGAAGTGCTTCATAAGACCTTAATAACAACTTGCTAAGGCATCAGTATGCTAACTTTAACAAGGACTTGGGAAGCGAAAAAACTCCCTTTCGGCCCCACGGAAGAGCCATTTGAACTGCACCTCCAGCCAAGCACGGTCCTGACTTCTCACCTTGTCAATGAAGGAGGCAAACTGGTTGTTGAGGGTCTTGATCTGCTCCTTCTCCTGGTTTTTCACTTGCTGGATCTGGGGGTCAATCTCAACATGGACCGGCCGCAGGAGGGATGGGTCAACTTGCACCGGTTGGATGCCTCCAGGGAAGCCAGGGCCGCCAAAGCCACCCATTCCACCGCCAACCATTCCTCCACCAAAGCCACCCATGCCTCCTCCAAAGCCACCCATTCCTCCACCACCCATTCCACCACCACCCATTCCTCCACCAAAGCCACCCATTCCTCCACAACTCATTCCTCCACCAAAGCCACCCATTCCTCCTCCATAGCCTCCACCACCATAGCATCCACCCACAGTGATTCTTCTGGTGCCACCCATGTTATGGAGGCTTCTGCTGCTAAACCCTCCACAATGTCCACCTCCTCCACCTCCCCTGGATGAGGAGTATGAACTGTAGCTGATCCTGCTTCTGCCGCCACCTCCTCCAAAGCCACCACCAATGGCCGAGCAAGAGCTGTAGCCCCTTCTACTCCCGCCTCCAAAGCTTCTGCAGACAGACTGCCGAGACATGGCTGGTTCTTCCAAGCAGAGTCGAGCAGAGCAGAATGACCAATGAAGCTGTGCTGCCGGGGGACGAATGCCGAGAGAAGTGTGCCCAGTCTTCTCTGGCTCCAGAGCTTCAGGCACTCCCTTTTATCCGCTCCGGAGGTGGGCTGGGACAGCATGGGCGTGAAGGTGGAAACCAACTTATTATTTTCATCAGCTTGGTGCTGTTGACAGGTTCTTACCATATTTGGACCTGCCTTGAAACACACCCTGCAATATAGAAGGGAATAAAAGAACCAGAACATTGAAACAGGGCTCATGACTAAGTGGTCTCTCATCTCTTTATGACTTCTTGGAAATCAACTTTCACAACGCGGCACTTTACTGCAGCGCCTTATTGGATTTCCCACCGTCATCAATAGCTCCCAACAATTCCAGATGCGGATCTGTCCGGTCAAAGCTCTGCTGAAAAGGGCAATTTTGATGAAATCCCGGCTATAATACAGCTTTCACAATGGCTTAAACACACCCTAAATCCCAGTTTTATATGTAAAATGCCTTTGGCATTTTAGCAGAAGTTTCCCAATCTTGAAGAACTCATCACACCAGCGTTTGAGGAGACTCAGCACATTCTCCTGCTGGAAAGGAAAAACATCTCCTTGGAGTGCGCGTGGTGCCGCTTTGGATGGGAGTGTCTTCTACCCGTGGATTAAATTCCCTCCCACTGTATCTCCCCAGATCTCTGACAACTAACTGGGACCTCGGATGATGCTGGGGCAGAGCGAGCAAGACAGCTTGAATCATCCCGCTCCTGCTCTGCGCTCTTCTGAGAGCAGCAGGGAACCTGTGGAAGGACAAAGGGACCCATCGGGCAGCTGCTTCAGCGGTGATAAGTGGGGACAGACAGACAAGCACTAGAGAAGTGGAACGACAGCTGGACAATTCGAGGTGGCAAGGGGTTCCTGCTGCTCAGGTGATCGTTGCTGACCTCCTCCTCTTCACCTGGTTATTTCCAAAGATGAGACAATGGAAGTGGAAAAGCCTGTTGAGAGATGGAACCATCCCACCTTCTAAGGCACAGAGTATCCTCTTGATTTCAAACCTTCCATGGGGAAGGGAACGGAATTCAGAAGAGTGTTCTGCAGGACGCCTTTGAAATTAAGACGCCCATTTTTGGATTGCATGTTAATGAATTTTTTATTACTCATGAGGCACCAGATTACGAGAGAAAATGCGCAATGGTATCGATGTTCTTGTCCTGAAGAAACTCGATTTTAGGTGCTGCTTCTGAGGAAACTGAGGCAGAAATACTGTTTAAAAGGCATTCTGGAGGTGTTGTCTGTCTG
Organism: Bucorvus abyssinicus; assembly: GCA_009769605.1. Lineage (NCBI taxonomy): Eukaryota > Metazoa > Chordata > Aves > Bucerotiformes > Bucorvidae > Bucorvus > Bucorvus abyssinicus. The sequence goes on along the minus strand of CM020050.1, from coordinate 14,063,609 downwards.
GATAGGCTCAATCAATTAGGTGTTTAAGTTAATGAGTTAAATAAACGATGACTTATCACAACTTCTCTAGATAACGGGCAGCACAAGTGGTCAAAAAGTGAGAGAAAATGCACGTTACCGCCCCACAAATGATTGAAAACAGAAACGACCATGAATTTCGGGGCATTCCAAAGACCTAAGTATGAACTTACCCCTTCATAGGAACTCTCAGAATTCCCCATAAGGCTGGTGCAACTGGCTGTTGTTTGGAGGTGTCTCCACGTGCCAGCTGCAGCCACAGACACTTCAAACCCTTTGAAAAACCAGCCCAGAGAATCACCTTCAAAAGCCACCCGAGAAATCAGGGACGTCAAAGCCATTGACTGTCACCGAGACGGGGCTGCTGGACACCACAGCCTCTGCACAGAACGGGGCGTAGGGCAGGGGACAGCGTTACCCTTGAGGGGACTCGAGTCACACTTGGCCAAGGGTCACCCTACCCTTGAGGGACACAAGTCACGGTTGACCAAGGGTCATGCAGATGTGTGTGGCCTGTCCTCTGCAGCAGACTGCAGCTGGAGAAAGGACAGCATCCCCACAGCAGGGAGGGGACACCTTCCCAAGGAGGGGACACCTTCCCAGGAAGGGGACATCTTACCAGGGAGGGGACATCTTCACAGGGAGGGGACACATTGCCAAGGAGGGGACACCTTCCCAGGGAGGGGACACCTTCCCCTCCAAAGGCAGCTGGAATGAGGAGGGTCTTGTTTCTCAGTTGTTATCCCCAAGACAGAGCTAAGTTCTCCAGATCGTTCTGCAGCCCAGCGCACCCGCTCACGACGCACGGTGCCGGGGAGGTGTAGGGCAGCTCGGTGATCAGTTAAACAGGTCATCTCTTCTCACGGCCTCCCTCCAGATTGCCAAACACAGGAGCTGCCTTTCTCGGTGCACAGCATGACTCGCTTGGACCTTCCCACGTGGCGGCTCCACGACAAGGGGGAAGATCTGTAGAGTCAGCCAAATGCCTGGATGCTGACCGCATTCAGCACGTCCAGATAAGACGCCCCGATTGAGTCACTCTGACGTCTTCAGACAAGATGTGAAGATTATACCAAGCCTGGAGTCACTTCTCAGCCTCCTCCAGGTAGGACTCGATAGACAGCCTGAGCTCCAGCCGTTCCTTCAGATCTCTTACGCAAGGAGCTCTGCGGAGAAAATCATCCACACCAGACAAAACGTAAACTCTGCAGAAAAGGCAGATGGAGGCGAAGCCAGGCTGCAGCTTCGGGTCTCTCACAGCAAAGAGGTGCTGGCAGCACGGGGGGGGATGTCGCAACGGCTCCTCACAACCAGGACTACAACGCCGGGCTTCGGAGTTTAAAGCTGAGCAGAAACAGACTCAACACTGAGCACAAAAAGAGGTGACTCTTGCCCCAAGGCAAACCCCAAAGTGCTGCTGGCACAGCCCCAGCTTCTCAGAGGCATCGCCTGCTCATCGCCGCCTCTTTGCGCCAAACCCAGCCCCGTGGCCAGCTCTAGCACACTTCTGCTGGGCTTCAAAGCGACTGCAAGGGCCTCTTCCAGGAGCCCGGCAACCATTCACCGCTGCCTTGCCCAGACCTCTTCCTGGCTCTGCAGCTTCCTGACCTGCTCCGGGGATGCCGGCAGCTCACAGCAGCCTCTTGTGGGACTCCTGAACCACGACTGAAAGCGGTTTGAGTCTTCTTGAGCTGCTCGTGTGGTGGAGGAGCCGAAGGCCAGCACAGATCAAAGGCGGCAGCATTCTCCTCCCAGTCTTGCTCCCATACCCTCTCCTTAAGCTCCACCAAGCCTCTCCCACTTGCTCTCAGTGTAAAGAAAAGCCACTGGGGGACTTTTCAGGGGGCTGATGGGTACCTGAGCCCATGGGCATGGGACAAATCACACCTCCCCAGCCCATCACACTCCTACGGCTCATCAGTGAAGGGAAGGGTGGGTTAGAGGTTCTCAAGCACTCCTGGTGCTCGCAGGGTGCTGAGCTGCGCCACCTGCCTGGGCACAGCCTGCTTGTACAGCAGGCGGTAGGTGCTTGGCCAACGTCTGTAGCCATGCTCGGAGGTAGGTGTGAACCTGCCCTCCCACCACTGCCCATGGGACCACCACTCCCATCTTCTTTCCCTGACACATAGCAAGGTATGCTCCACTTGGAGATGATCAGAAGGGAACCTGTCGGAAGAGTGTTCCATTGTTTGGTTGTCACAATGGCTGAGCCATGAATTCTAGGAAGGAGATCAAGCCTCTCCTGAATGACTGCCCATTCTGCGACCTGGGCCTCCAGAACCCCTCGAGGTAGGTGTGTGCTTGTGTTGGCAGGCGCTGCAATGACCGATAGGAGTCTAGAAGCATCACCCATGCTTGGACACCTGCCTGGCTCTCTCCACACACCCATTCAGCTCCCTCAAAGCACAGGCATGACATTTTGAACAGAAGAACAAGCCACACCTTCCCACCCAGCTGCTTCCACCACAGCAAGACCCCACCTTGCCTAGAAGGGGCTCCCACAGCAAGGACACAAAGACATCACGAATGTTCTCTGCAATTTATTGAGAATGGCAACATCCCGAGGAAGGAGGGCATACCACGGACAGAAGAGGAAGGGAGGTGGGGACAGCACGTCTCGTTCCATGTCCCGGGGGGGCGGGCACTGAAGAGCAAGCTCTGTTCTCCTTAGAAGAAGTCCACGTGAGTGTGGGGTGTTACCAGGAGAGCAAGAACAAGTGGAACTGGCAGCCACGGCTCCAGAGGGAGCCGCTGCTTACAGCTCGCCTGGGGCTACGAGGTGAGCAAAGCTGCCCAGGTGCTCCACCCTGGGGCACACCATCCCTCTGGCCACCTGCCCAGAAGGGGCTTTCCCCCCCCACCCCCAGCTCTGCCCCACACCTCCCCCGACCCCAAAGGCTAGTGAAGGGAAGCAGCAGCAGGTACCGCATGCAGAAGCAGGGCAGGGGTACGGCCATGGAGCAAGGGCCAGGAGGACAGAGGAGGAAAGAGGACTTTTACACACGTTTGCCACGCGGCAGCCAGAAATGTACAACACAGCGAGAAAGGCAGAGCGTTTCCCTCCAGCCGACCAGCTCTCCGTGCCGCCCATCCACACGTGAGGCTTGGCTTTGCTCAGACAGCTATTTCATCACGGGGCTTGGGGCTAACGAACTGCTCGCTAGGGCTGCTAACGGGACGTGGCCTTGCCACAAGACTCCCTGGATGGGACCGAGCCAGGTGGACAAAGTGGGACATGGTGGGCCATGAGGGACACAGTTCATTTCATTGCAGGACGCCGGAGCTGGGTTTAAGGAGGCTGGGCTGCTGCCGGGAGAAGAGAGGAGATGCTTCTTGCCTTGTTTGCTCTGGCCACGGGGCTCAGAACCTCACTCCTGACGATTTGACCGAGGTGGTCGTCACACATCTCCGTATGGAGGACGAGCCCCCGCTGGAGCTGAAGTTGCCACCTCCGGTGCCGCACACCCCTCCGCTTCCAGAGGAGAAGCCGCTGACGTACATTCCTCCTCCTCCCATTCCACAGCTGCCGCCCATGCTTCCTCCTCCAAAGCTGCCTCCTACTCCACACACGCCTCCTCCCATTCCTCCTCCCATGCTGCTGCCTCCTCCGAAGCCTCCTCCCATGCAGCTGCCTCCTCCGAAGCCTCCTCCCATGCCGCTGCCTCCTCCGAAGCCTCCTCCCATGCCGCTGCCTCCTCCGAAGCCTCCTCCCATGCCGCTGCCACCTCCGAAGCCTCCTCCCATGCCTCCTCTGCCTCCAGAGACGGTGGTCCTGCCGACCACAGCTGGAAGAGAAGCACAGGTTACATCCCTGTTGTCCACTGCTGGGCCATGTCTCCACAAAGACACGGTCGGCTGCTGCTTCCCAGGGACCCAAGGGCAGATACTTACAGACGTTGACGTTGGACATGCCATCGTTGCACAGCCTGTGAGGGAAATTGGTAAATTTTAATTCTCCAACAAAGGAGACATTGTAAAAACTGAGAACTCTCGATTTCATCATCAAACCATTGTCCTGTTTATACTTGCCAGCAATTTCGATATCACTAAAATATTTAAGGGGGGGAAGGCATGGGCAGTCCCTCTTTACGATGATGTTCTTCCAGATTTGACGTTCATTTCAAAATTTGCACATAGCAGAAATGAAATGGTGGTTTTACCACCTGTAGTGCACAGGCTGGGCCAATCATCGCTCCTGACCACCCAAAAGGTCGCCCAGAGCATCAGTCACCATATTTCTCCATTTTAACCAAAGAGCCGCCCTGAGATTACTCTGTTATCATCAAAACTCAATGTGTCCATCATAGATCCATCTCAAACCACAGTGTTTACCTGTTCTCCTCCCCCTCCAGCAGCTTCCTGTACATGGCAATCTCAACGTCCAGCGCAATCTTGACGTTCAGCAGCTCCTGGTACTCCTTCAGCAAGCGGGCCAGCTCCTCCTTGTCCTTCTGCAGGGCATTTTCCAGCTCCTCCAGTTTTATCCTGGCATCCTTGAGGGCCATCTCACCCCGCTCCTCGGCCTCGGCGATCGCTGACTGCAGCTGCTGGTTCTGAGGGAGAAGAAAGGGCACTTCCTCAGAGCTCATATTGTCACTTAGGCTCAACACTCAGCGCCCAGGTGGAGAAGTCAAGGGAGAAAAAAAGGAAACATCTCCATGAAGTCCACAAGGGGTGGATGAAGAAACCATTTCTGCTCCACTCATGGTCATCTGTGATCCCCTCTGATGCCAACACCCCATGAGGCATGAGTTGAGCCCTACCTGCTTCTTCACGTTCTCAATCTCAGCCCGCAGCCTCTGGATGTTCCTGGTCAGCTCCTGGATCTCAATCTTGGTGTTGCGGAGGCTGTCCCCATGCCTTCCAGCAGTGTTCTGCAGCTGTTCATACTGGTGGCACCAAGACAAAGCAACCCATCAGTGAAATATTCCTGACGCCCAGATGAGATTTGTTCAACAGTTTCGTGGCTCACGTGCTGCTACAAGGACCCATCACGTTGGTCATGGGTGCCCAGTTTAATGTAAAAGATGGTTTTCAGATTCAGTTATTGGTTTTGAACTTTGGAGTGGATCTTAGTGGCACCAATGAGCATCCCTTGTCTTCTGCAAAGCTCCTTTGAGCAGGAATTTTCTAGTTAAGGAACATTTTTGGCCATCTTTTTTGAGAGGCTTGTACCGTGCACCCAAGTGAGGTTCTGGACACCTTGAAAACAGGGAGTCAGACCCCTCAAAAGCAACAAAATTCCCCATGAGACTTCCTTGCATGAAGCTTGAAGAGATGCCTCACATCATCATAAAATACCTGCCAACTGTGGCCATCACCCAGGGTTCCTCCACTGCTCCCCAACTCACCTGGCTCTGGTACCAAGCCTCAGCTTCAGCTCTGCTGCTCTGCGCAATCTGCTCGTACTGACGCCTGACCTCCTCGATGATGCTGTCCAGATCCAGGTGCCGGTTGTTGTCCATGGACACCACCACGGACAGGTCGCGGCTGACTGTCTGCATCTGCGCCAGTTCCTGCAACCAAGGCATGAGTTAGCCTGACCGTCTGAGGAGGGCTGAAAAGAGCTGCAACCCCAGGTGGCCTCTCCACACCAAAGCCACATGGGCACCCAGTCCAACCTCAGAGCCTTTGGCCACCACACGGCCCATTGCAACTCCAGCCAGCCCAGGGGAAGGGAGAGCTCTTACCTCCTCGTAGATGCACCTCAGGAAGTTGATCTGGTCGGTCAGAGATCCCACCTTGGCTTCCAGCTCTACTTTAGTCATGTAGGCACAGTCCACATCCTACAGGGAAGATCACAGAGAGCGGGTTCACTTCCTCTTGGAAATCCTTCAGGGTCATGGAAATTACAGTCTGCTGAGAGCAACAGCTGTGATGGTGTTATTCAGTTATGCAAATTAAAACCAAGGGACTTCAAACATCAGCCCACGGATCCTACAGTCTCTACAAATTCCCGTTCAAGAGGGCGTCCCCTCCAAGCACAGCTAAAGCCTGATGTTCCAGCGATCACTTTGTAGTGCCCGTGACTCACCTTCTTAAGCACCACAAACTCGTTCTCAGCAGTTGTGCGCCGGTTGATCTCTTCCTCATACCTGTGGAGAGGGAAAACATAAGCTGAGTTTCCTGAATTTTCCTGCCTAAGGCCACACCGAACAAACTAAAAGAAGAAGAGAACAGCATAAAATATTTAGCGTGAGAAGACTCTGTCCATAATTGCCTTGAACAGCACATGTGTGGAGGAAAATGACCCCCAAGCCGCTGGAGCTGCCTTCTGGGTTAGACCGTCACTGCACTTACTTGTTTTTGTACTCCTCGACGTATTGCTGCATGTTCTGCAGCTCTGACTCCAGCTGGCCCCTCTGAGCCAGGATTGAGTCCAGCGTCCTCCTCAGGTTCTGGATGTAATTTTCAAAGATGGCATCGAGGTTCTTCCTTGGCCCCGAAGGCCCTTGCTGTTGGAGGAGCTCCCACTTGGTGGCGAGGACCTTGTTCTGTTGCTCCAGGAAGCGGACCTGCAAGTCAACACATGGAATATCCACCATCACGTGGGGAACAGCAGCAGCTCTTCCATCACGTACAGAGATTGAGAGGATCAGTTAATTTTTTTTTTCATTTCTGTTATTGCCTAACCTGCAAGATCAGGAAAGCAAGGAAAAATTTAGGTCATAATTAAGTCAAAGGAGCTTCTAAATGTCGCACCAGCTCCAGGTGCCTTCCCACCGCAGGTAGCGTAGAAATCTCCGATTTCTAGTCTCGAATTAAAACCCCGGATATTTGAAAACCCTGAGAAAGGAATTACATTAGCGCCTGGTTAAATGAGAGGGTGTTTGGAAAGAGAACGTTACGGGAGGGAAAATCTGCGCCTGAGACTTGCAGATGTTTGGAGGCGTTGAGGTTGCTGGAGAGAGTAACCTGTTAGCCGAGCCTGGTGCAACAGGGTAGATTAAAGCCCTGAAGACAGAGCTTTGATCTCGCATGGAGAAGGTTCTCACCGCTTCCCTCGCAGTACTTAATAAAAAGACTCTGCTCTTCTCATCCTGCTCAACACTGGCCCTTCTGCAGAACTCAGAAGTTCCTCCTGGCTAGACACGATCCCACCCTCTCACCTTATCGATGAAAGAGGCAAATTGATTGTTAAGAGTCTTGATCTGCTCCTTCTCCTGGTTTTTGACTTGCTGGATCTGAGGGTCAATCTCAACATGGACCGGCTGTAGGAGGGTTGGGTCAATCTGCACTGGCTGGATTCCAGGGCCACCTCTACCGGGGCCACCAAAGCCTGGCATGCCAAAGCCTGGGCCGCCAAAGCCACCCATTCCTCCGCCACCCATTCCTCCGCCACCCATTCCTCCACCATAACCACCCATTCCTCCACCATAGCCACCCATTCCTCCTCCGCCACCCATTCCTCCAAAGCCACCCATTCCTCCTCCACCAAAGCTGCCTAGCCCTCCTCCGTAGCCACCACCAAAGCCACCCATTCTGCCTCCGTACCCTCCACCACCATAACATCCACCCATGGAAATCCTTCCACTGCCACCTATGCTATGGAGGCTCTTGCTGCTAAACCCTCCACAGCGTCCGCCACCTCCAAATCCCCTGGACATGGAGAACGAGCTGTAGCTGCTCCTGCTTCTGCCGCCACCTCCTCCAAAGCCGCCACCGATGGCCGAGCAAGAGCTGTAGCCCCTTCTACTCCCGCCTCCAAAGCTTCTGCAGACAGACTGCCGAGACATGGCTGGTTCTTCCAAGCAGAGTCAAAAAATGAGTAGGTAAGAAAGATCAACAGAGTTGTGCTGCGAGGAGATGAGTGCGAGGAGAAGGGAAGTAAGTCCCTCTGACTGGAGGGCAGGAGATGGTTTCTTTTATCTGTTTCTGGAGGTGGGCTGGGTCTGCATGGGCGTGAAGGAGGAGACAGTTACTGTCTTCATCAGCGTGGCGTGGTTTACAGATTTTCATCTTCAATTTGCCAAACATTGACCCTACCCAGGAACACACCCTAGAATGCAGGAGAAAATTAAAAAAAGACACAACTGTGTCTACCAAACGGCAGCACTCGGTGACTAACGAGCCGTACGCTTCTGTGGTACCGTAACAGCCTCCCCGGGATATTCCAGACTTTTTTTTTTTTCCACCTTTCATCCATCGTGGTTGTTTCCCTGCTTGTGTTTATCTTTAGTTTGATCTTTCACTCCGAAGCCCCATGGCAGGAAAGCGCCGTGGTTCATGCCAAGTCGTAGCCCGGCTTTCACAATTCCCAAAACACACCTATGTTACACCCTTGGTCTTCTTTTTACATGGAAAATTGCCTTTGGCTTTGAGAAGTAGTTTCTCAATCTAGAGCCAGGGCTCAGCAAATTGCATTTTGATGAGGCTCCGCGTCTTCTCGATAAATAAAACCTTCCCAGAAACGAGACACCGGGGCAATGGTTGGCACTGGAAATTCGTCTCTTGTTGGGCCAAACTCACTGAAGACTCCTGGAGTCTCCGTGCCAAGATAGTCGCAGCCCCGGGGAAGATACACCGTGGGTATCACAGGTGGGAAATCCCTCAGGATTTACTGAAGGCTTCAAGACCATGAGAAGAGCCGGAGAAGACACCAGGAACCCGGGTGCTGCGGTGGGAAGTGTGGACAGGCGGCGCTGAGAGGAGACAGGGAGAAGGTGGCGTGCAAAATCGTGCTGCCCGCATAATAAACCCCGTAACGGTTTCAAGGCAATTAGCCAGGCCGAGGATGCTGGAGAGCTCGACTCGTCTGTGGAGACGCAGAGGAACGAGGAGAACAGAGGAACTTTCACTTGAGGACACGCGGTTTTTCAGCTGCCTGGCTCAGTTCGGCATTGATATGCAAATCTGGTTTTGGCAGGCGCAGGCAGTGGGGAGCGTGAGCCCTCCTCGAGAACCCCGGGAGGTTTCAGAGCGCGGTTAAAAGCAGCCACCAGGTTTTAGAAGGGCTGAAGGTGTCGGAGTACCCTGGATTTGGTGCTGCCCGAGAAGGGATCAGCCCAGGAGTTACGCTCGCAGTTAGAAGACGCTGACCCATCGTGCCCTCACCCTTTTGTCCCGCGGCAGCCTGCCTATCAAGGAACACTTACTGCCTCGTTCTAATCTTTTCTTATTGAGAAATTCCTTTTTTTTTTTCTGTTGTTTTCAACTTTTTAAAGCCACCCAAGAAATTTTGAAGTTCAAAAGCCCTTTATGACTATTGAGGTATCTAACTGTGCTGGCAGCCGTCTGGTGAGGTTCTCAGAAGTTCCCACAGGACACGGGTAATTAAGTGCTTCTTGAAAATCCACACCAGCCACTCTTGGGTATCTTCAGATGTTTAAATGCCTCTAGAAACATCACCCAGACACCTACTTCCAAAAGTGCCTACAGAGCCGGACCGTGGCTTAATGTGCCGCTAAACCGGCATTTCCACCCAAAACCACGACTGACCCTGCCCAGCCTGCTCGTCCCACCTCCCTCCCCAGCGCCAGCGTGGGCTCGTGGGGAAGCGGATCGGGGGATAGATAGGGCTAAAAAATATATGTAAGAACAACAAGTCACTGTGAGATCGAAGGGACGGGGAGGATGGGGGGGTTGGTGGTTGCACAACATGGTTCATGGACAATAAATGTGCGGCCTGAGGAGGCCCTGTGTGAGTTGTTGGTCTTCAGCAAGACAAACGCCTGCCCAGCCTGGGAGGTTTTGAAGCACAACCACAAACATCACTGCAGCCCTGAGCCAGAAGCCTCGATCCCCTCTCGAGGTGAAGGCCAGAGCTCTCTCCCAACAGCCCTTCCCGGCTAGAGGAGAGGCGAGGTGCAGGCAAGACCTGGCAGCGCGGACAAGGGATGCCAACACGCTCCGCTCCTGATTTATCAGTCAAACGCGTTCCACGGCCACCCCACACACCACCAGGTTCAGGAGGTCTGTGGCCGTGGAGATGCAATCACGTATATGCGCTTGCACAGATGCTCACGCGTTGGACGAGGCAGCCCTGGCCTCCTTCTGCGTTACCACCTACGGGGTTACGCTGTTCCGGGGGGATTATTGGGTTGGATTTTTTTTCTGTGGGTGGGACAATGTGATCAGAAAGTTTTCCTGTTCCCAGCCACGCTGTCAGCACAATGCCGGAGTCCTGAGCGCCCGCGTTTGGGTAACGCGCTCGTTGAGTCACGGCTGCTCGCCAGCCAAGTTTGGGAAATCAAACTGGGATTTGGGTATCAACATCATTCCCCGGTTCAAACGCAGTGGGCGGCGTGAGACTGCGGGGACCTCAAACGTCGTTTTACCCACAGTCCTAATGAAGGAAAATGGCTTTGAAAGGTCCCTTCCAGCCCAAACTCTTCGATGACTGATGAAAATAAACAGGCAGGAGTACAGGAACCACAGAGTCATCTGGTTGGAAGAGATCTTGAAGATCAAGGAGTCCAACTGTTCCCCCCAGCATCGCCAGGTCCCCACTGACCCCTGTCCCTCAGCACCACCTCGACACGACTGGGAAACCCCTCCAGGGATGGGGACTCCACCACCTCCCTGTGGGCCAGAGCTCCACAACCTTCCCTGTAAAGAAATTCTTCCTAATATCCAACCTCAACCTCTCCTGGTGCAACTTAAGGACGTTTCCTCTCATCCTGTCACTTGTCACATGGGAGAAGAGACAGACCCCCTCCCGCTCCACCCTCCTGTCAGGGAGGTGTCAAGAGCCAGAAGGTCTCCCCGGAGCCTCCTGTTCTCCAGACTAAACCCCCCAGGTCCCTCAGCCACTCTTCGTAAGACTGGCTCTCCAAACCCTGCACCAGCTTCATTGCCCTTCTCTGGACACACTCCAGCCCCTCACGGTCCTTGCAGTGAGGGACCCAAAACTGGACACAGTATTCAAGGGGCAGCCTCACCAGTGCCCCCAGTACAGGGGGACGGTCCCTGCCCTGCTCCTGCTGGCCACACCAGTGCTGGAATAGGCCAGGATGCTGTTGGCCTTCTTGGCCCCCTGGGCACACCGCTGGCTCCTCTCCAGCCACTGTCACCAACCCCCTCCAGGGCCTTTTCCCTGGGCAGTTTCCAGCCTGGAGGGTTGCCGGGAGTTGGGGGGACCCCAGGGCAGGACCTGGCACTTGGTCTTCTTGAACTTCATACCATTGGCCTGAGCCCATCACTCCAGCCTGTCCACATCCTTCAGAGGAGCCTCCTGACCTTCAAGCGGCTCAACACACCCACCCAACTGGGTGTCATCTGCAACTGCCTGAGGGTGCCCTCGATCCCCTCATCATTGATAAAGACGTCAAAGAGGACAGGCCCCAGCACCGAGCCCTGGGGGACACCCGAAAAGCTGCTCAAGCCTTGAATACCCAGAGGAAGAGGCTGGTTTCAGCACCGAACTTTGGGAAAGTCCTCACAGGAAGGGAGAATTCCAGGGAAAAAAGGACAGCGTTTAATTCCCACACTGTCCATAAAGGACTGGACATCCCCGTGGTTTCACTGTGCGTCGGGAGAGACTTTTAAAACAGGAATGGGGGGAAAAATCCTGGCGAAATTAAACAAGATTTATGTCAGGCCACATAAAAAGTTTTCACTCTTCCAACAAAAGGCAGAAATTACGTCACCTCTCGGTCCAGCCCAGGAGAATTTTCCCCTAATTGCTGGAACAAAAGGGCAGGGCTTTTTTGGGTGTCTGTTTGTTTTACCTACAGCGCTTGGACACCTCGAGAAGCCTTTTGTCTCTTCCCTGATGTCAGCAGGATGCTGGAGGCGAGTTTACTTGACCCGGGTGAGTCTGCGGGAGGTGGATGTCTTTTCACGCAAGGCCATCTCAGGTCCCCTTACGCCTCGCTGGAATATTTAACCATTGCCCAAACCATCTCCCCATCCAGGTCGTGACATGCCTCTGCTGGCAGCGCTGCGACATTCCGGGGTGGCTGGTTCGTTTACGTCTCGAGCACTCAGGAACCGGGAACGGAGCACGGCATGAATGGAATGACTCACTCGGACTGCGGTTGACCAGGGATGTGATTCAAGGTCTCCTGAGCAAGAGGTCAAACCACACCAGAAGTTTTTGGCTCTAAATTTACAGGTCCTCAGAAATATTCGGCTTGTGTGGAGAGGCGGGGCTTGGCAGGGGGTTGGGACCTTGCTCTTCCCATGGTCTCAGTTACCTTTTGGAGATGCCTTAAAAGCAACCCACGGATCCCCTGCCGGTCCAGACAACAGCCAAAGCTGCAGGACCGGCTCCAGCCTCACGGATGAGCTCTGAATTAGCCGGAGGGGTGATGGTCACCCTTCCCTCTTCCACCCCAGCCTTTGTAGGATGCTTCAGAAACATTTAGGGCCTCACAATGTCTTTGCCATGACGGTGGCAGCTGTGGGCACCACAACATTGGAACCCCCTTGGAGGACAGGGAGGCACGGGTGGAGGCCAGGGGTGTGCTTGGAGGCAGCGGTCACTCAGAGGTGGAGAAGCTGGGGAATATCCCGAGTTGGCCAACGCGAGCAGGAAAAGGGCTTAGGAAGTAAAAGGGGAAGCAAACGGTCCCCTAAGATCAACGGGGTCCAAAAGTCTGCTCTGCTCTAACGGGACCACGCACCTCTGTCACCCCAGGAGACCCAACACGAGGACAGAGATCACCCAGGTTCAACCCAGCTGCCTCCTTCTCTCCTGACACGCTGCCAGGAATGGGCTCGTTCCCACGGACACGCAAATCCCCGTGTGTTTCACAGACTCAGCCGCATCAGACCGTCACGCCGAGCCTGACCCCAACCCCCTCACCCCCGCGAGACCTCCCTCACCCTCCTGCCAAACTTGCAAACTACCCAGATTTTTGCAGAGAGAGGGGTGAGAGGGGCAGGAGGCCGGGCTGCAAGTTCGCTTTAAGTGCAAACTTCAAAGGGCAGGAGAAAGTCAGGCAACGCTTTCAGATCTCAGCAAAAGAGGAGTCTTGTCCCAACACGAAACTCTTGGGTCAGAGAGGAAACCACACAAGCTACTGCCTCTAGTGTTTATTGGGGATCGGCACATGCCGAAGGAGAAAGGCTTGAGCAAACAAGCGCGATTGTTCCCGTGATCACAAAGGAAAGGTAAACCCTGAGCGAAAGCAGACCTTCTACAACGGCCTCTGAAGGACACGGCCAGCGTCTTGCTTAGGGAAAAAAAATAAAAATGCAGCGGGGTAAGAAATGTCTTCAGCTGGGACTGGCCACCGTGAGGAAAGGCTTGTCTTGGAGTTGGAGCCCTGGTTGATGAGCAGCACCGATGAAAATTGCACCACATCTGGATCCAGCACGAGATCGTGAGCCAAGTCAAGCCCTTCTGCAGGCTTCAGAGGACACCAGTTCTCTGAGCAGCACATGGACCGGTCCCCTCCACCCGTTGCTGGTTGGATGGCTCTTGCTTGGACCGCGCTGCTTCCTCCCAGCCGTGTTTGGAGCTTTCCAGTGAACGGGCGGGTCCTGCTTCCTGGCGACTCCTCAGCACCCAGATAACCAGCAGCTTTGTGGTGGCTCCAGGGGAGGGTTGGGGCAGTTCTCAAACACCGTGGGGAATCTCAGCTGGTGAACGTGGCCATGTTTTACCTTTCCATGCAGTTTCTGGAGGATGATGGTGGTGGTGGTGGTGGTGGTGGTGGTTCAAAATGAAATAGATGAACATCACCAATCACCTTGGCAACGAAGGGATGGGGGTGGGCACCATGAAATTTGCCGCCTTTCTCCTTTGGGTGCTGGGGATGGGGGAGATAACTCGCTTTCCTAGACCCTCCGGGGGGCAGACACGGAGCTGGTGGTGGTCTTCAGGATGGTGCCAGACCCCGCTACCACTGACTTAGGCCCTCCACCCACAGAGCAGAATCCTGCCCCTCCGGGGCCGCATCCTGCCCCAGAGCCAAATCCGCCCCCTCCCAGGCTGAAGCAGACACCAGCACCGCCGGTGTTACAGCTGCCTCTCCCTCTTCCAGATTCGCACACAATTCCTTCTCCAAGGCACAGTCCGCTGCCGTATCCACCTCCCACCACAGCTGCAGAAGAGGACAGAAGGCATGAGGTTACCTCTGATGCCACGAGAAAGTGTTGGAGCACCGATCGCAGCCCGCCATGCTCCCGTGGGAACGCTACTTACAGATATTGACGGCGCTCTGACACTCTCCGGACATCCTGCAAGGAGAAGAGACAGAGCGTCGGCTCCAGCCAGAGCATCTGGACTGGTCCAGCTCCGTGAAGCCAGGCTTGGTCCATCAGACCACAGGCATAAGCAACAGCAGCTACAGGACCACAGTCCATCGCTAACGGCAACACCGAGGATATTTTAATAGAGAAGAGGTGACGTGCCCTGCTCTTCCCGTTGGCTTAGCGGGATGCCACAAGCTCTTGCTCTATCCCCACCCACCTGCACTCCTCGCCCTCCAGCAGCTTCCTGTAGGTCGCGATCTCGATGTCCAGGGCCAGCTTGACGTTCATGAGCTCCTGGTACTCGCGGAGCTGCCGGGCCAGGTCCTGCTTCGCCTTCTGCAGGGCTGTCTCCAGTTCAGCCTGTTTGGCCCTGGCATCCTTGAGGGCCACCTCCCCACGCTGCTCGGCGTCCGCGATGGAGCTCTGCAGGGTTTCAAGCTGGAGGGGAAGACACGGGTGTGATGAGTGGGGCAGGGGCAGCCGTGAGGCCACTCGGGCTCAGCTGTGCGCAAACGCAGCAGGTTCCCTCCCACCTCCAGTCACCAGACTGTTTGCTTTTAGGGAAGCTCTGAAGGTCATGACCAAGAGCTCACAGCCATTTCTGAAAAAACACAACCCCTACCTGTTTCTTCACGCTCTCGATCTCAGCCCGAATCCTCTGGATCGTGCGGTTGAGCTCGGAGATCTCGATCTTTGTGTCCTTCAGGCTGTCTCCATGTTTGCCTGCGACAACCTGCAGCTCTTCATACTGGTAGGCAGAAGTGAGAGGAGCACGTTAGGTCCACCGTGAGCGGCTCCTCACAACAGCTCTTGGTACCACCCCATGCAAGCCCAGGTGAGCATGTGCACACCCACTCCAGTCTGGCCAGATCAGTACCAGCAACATCCCAGGGCTCAGCGTGGTCTCAGCTACCACCAGTAACTCTTCCACCTCCTCAGACACTGGTGAGCACAAGCCACGTCGTCTGGTGCGCTCACCTTGCATTGGTACCAAGCCTCAGCCTCCATTCGGCTCCTCCTGGCAATCTCCTCGTATTGGGCTTTGACCTCGGCGATGATGCTGTCCAGGTCCAGGCTTCGGTTATTGTCCATGGAGAGCACCACGGAGGTGTCGGAGACGGTTTTCTGCATCTGAGCCAGCTCCTGCAGTTCACACCAGCCCGGACTCAGCGCCGCCACCATTTCCTCCCAGTGTCACAACCCTTCTCCATCCCAGCAGCCCCCACCAGAGAGCAGCCGGACCACTTACCGCCTCATAAAGACACTTCAGGAAGTTAATCTCATCTAGCAGAGTATCTACTTTGGCCTGAAGATCCACCTTGACCATGTAGACTCCATCCACGTCCTGCAGCAGAAACGGAAAGTGAAAACCCTCTGCCTGACACGCATGGTTTCATCTAACATTCACCGGGAGCCCTGGCGTGCTCCTTTTCCCCAGCAAAGGGGTCCTGGTTTCTGGTCGCTGGTGACCAAGCGGTGACAGAAGCACGACACCCCCTGAACCGAGATGGGCTAAAAAACCCCCGAGGACTTTTCACCTTTTTCAGGAGCACAAAATCGTTCTCCACCGCTGTCCTTTTGTTTATTTCCTCTTCGTACCTGTTGAGAACGAGGGAGATGATTGAATCTGGCTTACGTTGGCTCTGGCTGCTGCTGGCAGCCAGACGCTGTTGGCCTCAGACTCGTGAATGCAGCAAGAACAGACCTGCCACGGTGAGATTTATGGTCAACCAACTGCGCTTCGCCTTGCTAGAGGAGCCCGGGCTCCTGCCACCTCCAGAACCCCTGCAGAGAGGACTCCTACCCCCGCCTGAACCGACTCCTGGCCGCTGTGGCCGCTCCACCTCCTACTCAAGACCCAAGGACCTTCAGGTCCTCACCACGGGCTATTTCCAACTGCTCCTTGGGGCAGGTGCTTGCTGAGTGGTGGAGATGATCTCCAAAGCAACGTCAACCTTCGACCTGCAGCCTGAGCAGAGGGAAGGGTCTGGTTGAACCTGACGAGGCCCAGACTTGCTTTCCCACCGCTCTTTGTAACTCCTTCAGTGGAAGCATTTCTCCAGGCTTTGTTCTCCCCGTTCCCTCGGAAACTCTCCAGTTTTCCAACTGGACAAATTAATAAATAATAGAAGGAAAATAATCTTTTTTCTCTTTTAACCCCTCATCATCCCTCCAGAGGAAGCTCTAAGCTTCAAACCCTGATGGATATTACAGGAGGCAACCCATGAGGAAACCCATGAGGAAATTATAGCAGGATTTAGCAACTGATCTAATTAGTTCATTAAATCATAATGTCATGGATTCTTAAGTGAGGAAGACAAACAGCGGAGGTTCCTGAGTCATAACTCAGGCAATTGAGACATACTGAGAAACACCTCGAAAAGCCACCTCCTGTTGTCAAACCTCAGTCGATGGAAACATCCCCAAAACCGTTTACCTCTCCTAATCATTAAACAAGTGGAACGATACCAGTTCTCAGGATTCCTCCCATTTTCTGGCTGTTCACCGTAAGTTTTTATCTCTATTTTTCCACCACCACACCGAGAACGACATACTTGGTCTTGAAGTCTTCCACCATGTCTTGGAATCCCTTCAGCTCTGTCTCCAGCTGGTGCTTCTCGCCCGAGAGACAGTCCAGCTGCTTCCTCAGCCCGCTGATGTAGGTTTCAAAAAAGGGGTCGAGCTTGCGGCCACCCGGCCCTGTGCCGCTTTGCTCCTGCAGGAGTTTCCACTTGGTCTCCAGGACTCGGTTCTGCTGCTCTAGGAACCGGACCTAAATGGTTGCAGGGTGGGTAGAAAAAGAGTCAGGCTGTTCCCGAAAGCTTCCCACACTTTCCATCATTTTTCCTTTTTAACCTTCCTGCCTATTCTCATCTCCAGTGAGCAGCAGCAGCTCCAGGATGCCAGGGGGTAGGTGGGACCACAGCTCTAGGATGAGCGGCCAAAGGTGGGTCGCCTTCCCCCTCCGATCTCACAGCCTCTAAGCGGCAGAAGCACAGTGAACTTCTTGGCTTTGGCATCTTCTCCTTAAAAACAGGCCGGAACACCCAAAGTCCTTCAGCCCATGGACGTTCAGAGCCCATCAGCAGAGACTCCTCTGAGGATGTTCTGCATGAGGGTGCGTGGTCCCATGGCTTAGCACCAGCATCGTGGTCTTAAGAACCAAAGGTCCTATTCTTAGGTTTCTCCATAACCTCGGGAAGACACTTCTCCAGCCACCATCCCTCTGTCTGCAGGGGTTCTTTGGGCGGGGCCTGGCTCTCTGGCTCTTATTGGCTGGACATCTCCCAGTAACTGCAACCAGCACGAGCTGTGGTGACCTCAGACCTCCACCCCCCACCCCTGGGCTGAAGCCACTCTCACCTTGTCAATGAAGGTAGCGAATTTGTCGTTGAGGTTCTTCAACTCCTCCCGCTCTTGTGTTCGCACCTTCTGGATCTCAGGGTCGATTTCAAGGTTGAGGGGGACCAGCAGGCTCTGGTTGATGGTCACTTCCTTGATGCCACCCGGTGGGCAAGGGGGAAAGCCTTGTCCTCCCATCCCGCCATCATATCCGCCACCAAAGCCACCAAAGCCACCGAAACAACCTCCACCAAAGCCGCCTCCAGCCCCTCCGCCAAATCCTGCCCCAGCACCGTAGCCGAGGCCAAAGCCTCCTTGGCCTCCAAAACCTCTGCAGACACCAGCACCTCCACCGAATCCTCCCAGCGAGGTGCTTTTACTCCCTCCCAAGCTATAGAGGCTCCTGCTGCTGAAGCCGCCAGCTTTGCCCGGTCCCCTGCATGCCACCCGGGGCACAGAGCTGAACGTGACCTTGTTCCTCCCGCCGAAGCAAGCGGAGCTGGAGCTGAATCCCTTGCCGAGACCACAGGACTGGCGAGACATGGTGTCGGGTCCCCAACAGCCAACCGGCGGAGCGAGAAGAGCCGAGCGGTGCGGTGCACAGGAGGAGGTCGGAGGCAGGAGGAGGTGAGTCCTGTGGGTGCAGTGGCTGAGTGCCCCCTTTTATGCGCTCAGGGAGTTGGCCCGCTGTCAGGGGAGTGGAGATCTCTCTCTTTTTTTTAATTCCGTTCATTGTTTTAGGGCTTGGAAGGATGCCCTCCTCTTTGCCACCACCATGACCTGCCTGAAAACACTCCCTCGAGAGCTAAGAAAAACAAAGCTATTGTTGGTGCTGGAAGCACGACTCCAAATCAAATTCTCTTCGCTGCAGCTGTCAACTCATCACGGGCCTTTCTGAGCCTCTTCTGACGGTGACGAAGCGCTGCAAAGCCCTTGGCGCACCACACCCTCGAGGGAGACCCTGGTTTTAGCCAAATCACTCATTCCGAGCCCGATGGCAGGTGCTGGGTTCACTGAATTCCAACAAAAACCGGGTTTCCCAGGCACACCCTGCGATGCACTTGGGTTCAACCTCCTGCGCCGAGAAGGGTTGACTTGGGTTGTCCAAACCTCTTTCACAACCCGAGCATTAGTCCTCGGCAGGTCATAAAATTAGTTTTACGTCCATAAAGACGACTTGGAAACGCTGTTGGGAAGGTTTTAAAGTCATCTGAGATCGCTCCGAGTGATGCATTGAGCCTGGAGGGACACGGAGACAGAAACATCTGGATGCTTCCGTGTGGCACCCGTCGTACCTCCACAGGGTCGAGACGCCGTTACCAGCCCGAGGAGCTCTGCCCCGCGTCCGTGACCGACCCCTCGTGGGCTGGAAGCCCTCCAGGCATTGCCGGGGTACTTCCCGCCGGTCCCGGCAGGGTCTCCAGCCACGCGCCCCCTCGGCAGCACGTGGCTCTTGGCAGAGCCGCTCCCGTGCCGAGCTCACACTGTTCGGGAAAAAATACAGCTTAATTGCTTAACCACTTTTAATTTCTATTTTAATGAGCAGAGGTGTCTGGAGGTGCCTCAAACCAGACGCCTTCCAGCCGAGGATCCTCCGTTATAAAAAAAAAAAAAGCCGTAAAACTCGCCCCCCCGCCCCACAAACCACAAGCTGCAGCTGCAGCCGCGACAGTAAAAGCCAATGCTGTAATTACCCCTTTTACTGGAGACGCTCGTGGGAGAGGACGGGGAACCAGTTTCGGCTCCGAGTCTGTTCACCCCCAGCTTTGTTTTGTGTTTTTTAACTGCAAACATGCAAATCTGGGTCCGGCTGCAGGAAGGATGGGCTTTTCCTCCTGAACCTCGTTGGGCAGTCGTTGGACTGCGGGATTTTCAGCCCGGGGGGATTTGCACCGCAGGGAACCGGGAAACTCTCGCCCCCACTTTGGTATCCTGCACACCCTGGTCCCACCTGGAACCCTCGCCCACTCCGAGGCTCTGGGACCCCCGATTTTCCAGCTCTCGGTGGGGACATGGAGGGAAGTGGCTTGAACCCAGCTCCGGCCAGGGGAAAGGAGGCGGCGGCGGCTGCACCTCCCCGACCTTACGCAACCGGCAGATCTGCGGAGGAACCGAATGAACCTGTTCGAGCCCAGGCGGAGAGTGTAGCTGCCGGGAGTTCCCAGGGTGGCTCCGCCACCGGCTCCTGGCTCGCTGCCGGCCCAGGCGCTTGCCCAAGAGCCAGCTGTTGGGTGAGCAAAGCGCCTTGCTACACCCATGGAGTCCTGCCCCACCGCAACGGGGTGGGAAAACCTCGCTGGGACACCGGGCTCCTGCCCGCATCTGTCCTACATCCCAAGGCGGAGCACCTTGCAGAGCGCTTGCCAGGCTGGTGGACGCACCAGCAGCAAAGCACCGGTGTTCCCTGGGCGCCCGAGGTTGGCCACCATCACCCACCCAGCGCCGGGACAATGACCCGGCAGCACCGGCAAAGGTTTGCGATGAGCATCCCACGGTGGGAAGCGCACTATCGAGGTGACCTTCTCCCAAAGCCGTGGGGTGGGAGTGGAGACAGAGCCCACGGGACAACCCAGCTCACTTCAACTGCCAGAGCCCCCGCTCTTGCCTCCCTCATGGTGGGCTGGGAGGAGACGTCACATTCCAGCAACTCCTCTCCCCTCACCGGAGCCATGATGGCACCAAAGCTGAGGTAGCCACAGCAGAGATCAGACGCTTCCAAACGCAGGAGACTCTAGTCCTCCTCTTAAAGACCAGCTCGTAGCTCAGGAATCCAGACAAAATCTCAGCATCGGGTTACTGCCGGGTTTGAAGCTCCACCACTAGGGACCTGGACACCCCAGCGGCCAGGCCCAAGAGCTCGGCAGCCGTTGACCCCCAGCAATGCCCACACACACGTCCACCTCCCAAGAGGAGAAACTCCTCCTCTCCCTAAGGACAGTGGGCAAAGCCCACACACGCCAAAGAGCTTCTCCAGGCCGGGCTTGGATGAGGTGCTGGAAGGAGAAAACAGGCTCTTCCCGTGGAAAGATCTAAATAACCAACATCTTTGGGTCCTAACCCTGGCCCAGAGGTTCAGCCTGATCCCCAGCTCCGCTAACTCTTAGGGCTGCATTTCCCTAATGAGCTTCCGAGACTTCCTCGGGGCTCCTCAAGGCCACGGCAGGAGAGTTGGGCTCACGCACACCCGCAGAGGCGCGCCCTGAGCATCTGTGCCAGGTCCCCAGTGGGGTGGGGTGGGAGCTGTGGGGCAGGGACCCACAGGCTCGGTCTCTCCTGGCACCGGGGCAGCTGATTCATCCGTGGTGGGTCATCCCTCATCTGCCGGCAGATACCAGCGAGGGGACACGAGGGTCTCCAGGCTCAGCAGAGCAGCAGCTCCGTGCACCTTAGCGAGAGATGGACCATGGCAGGATGTGACCCATTCCAGCACCGGACACCGAGCCTGGACAGAAAGTGGGATTTATGCCACCAGGAGCTGATGGTGCTCAGCATCTCCCGTTGGGATCAGGTGCTGGAGAGATCACGGTGCTGGAAGCAGCACAGCCCCTTGGCTGCAGCACCAGTTTATACTGGGAGCACTTGAGAGCCGGGGAAGCTCCTCAAAGCCATCGACGGGCATCGAAGCGCAGGGCAGCGGGCACAGCTCCTCGCCGAGGGCTGGCGCTGGACTCTCCGGTCCCTCTGCCTGTCCTCCCCACGGAGGTCTCGCATGCAAAGCAGCGGACAGAAATTAAACAGGGGTGGCGGGGGGGTCCTGCAGAGCTCTTGGATGGGGCGTCAGTGGCTGCACCCACAAACCGGCTCCTCTCCCAGCGAAGAGGGGTGGCAAGGGGGGATGTGTCCTTATGGGGGGTTAAAAGAGGTTCTGGACCACCCTGGGTGTGAAGTCCGGAGCTGGATAGACCCAGAGGCATCCCCCATGCCCTCCTGGGACAGGGGACCAGGGGCTCAAAGCTCGAACTGCGGCAGCCAGGGGACAAGCAGAGCAAAACCAGTGCCCGAATGCAGCCAGTTTCACCCCAAAACTGCCCCTGGACCGCGGCCAACCGAGAAAACCCCGCTCCCTCGCCCGGCGAAGGAGCAGGAGGCTCCCAGCCGCTCAACCGGCAATTACCAACCCGGGGGAAATTGCAGGGCCGGGACGTGAGCTGGGACTCGCCAAAGCCCAAATAACAAGGTGGGTCCCCAGAGAGATCAAAGCGGGTGTTGCAGAAGAACGGGGCGTCACCCCCGCTGCTGTCAGAGCCGCGATTGCAGCCAGCGGAGAGCCGCGGGCGCTGGCTCCGCGGCTGCTGGCGGGGAACCCGTAGCTCACAGGCAGCCCCTTCTCCTGGGAACCCGCCGCCCTCCGCCAGCCGCGTTAATCGTTAGCCGTAACTCGTGCCGTTGCGGTGATGCCACTCGAGGCTTTCGCCTGGCGCAGGGGCGTCACCTCCGTGGGGCGTCACCCGGCACGCTGGCCCCTGTCACCCCGCTGGGCGCTGGGCGAGCATCTTCCCCCGCCGCAGGGGAGGGTCCCATCCCCATCCCCGGAGCCGGGACGCCCGTGACCGAACGTTGGGGATGGTTCTGGACGTAGCTGGAGGAGCATCCGCTTGGGCTGGGGGCGGGAAGCGGGGTGGCCCCCCCCAGAACCCCCCGTGGGGGATGAGGACCTGGTCCAAGGGATTTACCCCAAGCAGGGGCGGGGTTGACCCCGGGGGGCGGTGAGGGAGGTCCAGCAGCCCAGGCAAGGCCAGCGTGGAGCCGGACAACCCCATCCTGTGGGATAAAGACCCCCCAGACACCGACACACACACACACACACCCCGTTTCTTCCCACACTGGAGGAAACCCGGCCCCGAGCGTCCTCTGCCCCCGCAACCCCAAAATGGGGCAAATTTAGAAGGAAAAGGGTTGTGACAAAGGGACCTGCGTCGGGGCCGGGGTGGGGAATCGCAGCTTTAAGCGGCTTCAGATGCCCAAGGAGCGTTTGGAGGGCAGAGCATCACCCCCAGCCCGTCCCCCCCGCCCCGACAGCACCCCTTGGGGCCAGAATATTTATTTTTAGTGAAAAAAGAAAAGGATGAGGAAAAAGGGGTTTGAAGCCTCAGAGCCGCGTGGAAAGGGAAAAGCTCCTCCGGCCGCCCGCGGGTTTGGCGAGGAGGATGGAGCGGGTTTTCCCTGTGCAAACCCCCCCGCCCCAAATCCCATCAGCTCAGGAAGGGGTTAAACCCTCCGGCTCTTACTGGAGTCATGGGAAAAGGGGCATTTTGGGGAGA
The DNA here is from genome assembly GCA_009769605.1 of Bucorvus abyssinicus. Classification (NCBI taxonomy): domain Eukaryota; kingdom Metazoa; phylum Chordata; class Aves; order Bucerotiformes; family Bucorvidae; genus Bucorvus; species Bucorvus abyssinicus. The sequence continues at coordinate 14,040,846 of CM020050.1, read as the reverse complement.
AAAACTGGCCAAATGGGGGGGGGGAGCGTCCTCAGGGCTGAGCGTGGGGTTGGGACCAGCGGGTGGGGGGTGCCCCCTCAGTGGGTGCTGCTGGTGCCAGCAAAGGGGACCCCAAAATAGGGGGAGCGGCGGGGGAGGTGGGTTTGGGGGTGCAGGGGCTTGTTCTGGGGGTGGATTTGGGGTGGGGGGGACACCAGCCCTGGAGGGTCCCACAGGGGCAGCGATGGGGGGGGTGTCAGGTCCCTCATTTCACTGGCAGGAAAGTCTGGGGGGGCACAAAGCACCTGAGCTGGGTCCTCACAGTGCGGGGCCCCCCCAGCGGGCAGCGTCCCCTTGTCCCCTCCCTGGTGTCACCCCCCAGCAGCGGGGTGAGAGCGATCGGGAGGGGGCGGGTTTGGGACCCCCTCGACCTCCCTTTGCTGCAGCATCGCCCCCTCCCCAAATTGCTGGATGAGCTGGGGACGGGAGCGGAGGCAGATGTGGGGTGATGGAGGGGGGAGCTACCACCTCATGGGATGTCCCTGTGTCCATCCCTCTGTCCATCCCATCCCGCCTCCTTGGGGTGCAGAGCACCCTCTAAAGGGCACAGACGCGCCAGGAAGCCGAACCACCCCCCCCATAACGCCCTAAAAACGAGCTCACCCTCCTCCCACCATCCCATCTTGCCTCAGTTTCCCCCACCCGGGGATTCACCGGCCCCTGGGGTCCACCCCACGCCCAATCCGGGGGGGAGGGTCCCCCAAAAAAATACCCCACGGCAAGACCCTCCCCAGAGTGTGCCGGGTCTGGGGACGCTTCACCCCACGGGGAGCCGCGGGGCGGGGGGTTGGGGGCCATGGGGGGTGCTGGGGGCCAGGCGGGGTTCGGGGGTGCCGGGGGGGGGCTGGCAGCACCCCGGGGAGGGCGCGGGGGTGTGCGTGTGAAAATATGAAGGCGAGCGTTGGGCGGCTCCTGCCCCCGCCGCTAATTACGGGCGTCGAAGCGGAGACAAGACCCGTCTTGCTGCGGGGCTCCTGCCCCGGACCGCGCCCGGGCTGCGCCGGAGCAACGCGGGGGGGACGCGGGATGAGCCCCCCGCAACCGCTATGGGCCAGGGAACCCCCCCGTGCACCCCGTGCGAGGGGTGGCGCAGGCGGAGGCCACCGGAGCGCCCCGGTGGGGGGTGCCCCCTCGGTGGGTGCTGCTGGTGGCATCAGCCGGCAAAGGGGACCCCAAAATAGGGGGGGGTGAAGGGGGATGTTCTGGGGCTGGATTTGGGGGGGAGGGACACCGGCCCTGGAGGGTCCCGCAGGGGCAGTCATTGGGGGGGGGGCAGGATCAGAGCCCTCATTTCACTGGCAGGAAAGTTTGGGGGGGCACAAAGCACCTGAGCTGGGTCCTCACAGCGCGGGACCCCCCCAGCGGGCAGCGTCCCCTTGTCCCCTCCCTGGTGTCACCCCCCAGCAGCCCCCACCGCTGCCCGCGGCGGGGCTCAGGACCCCCAAACCCCATCACTGCCCCCCACAGCCCAAGAGAAACCCAAGGTTTGGAGTCCTCCCCCCACCTCGGAACACCCCAAAAGGAGCAGGGACCCCCCCCACCCCCCCAAAAACACCCGTGGGCTGCGCACGGGGCCCGGCACGTCTGTGCCGGTGAGTCACTGCCCCACCCGTGGGACGAGCTGCGTCAGGCCTCAGCCTGCCCCGGCAGCTCCCCCCACACCCCCCCAGCCCTGGGGGGGGGGGGGGGCCACAGCCGGCCCGAGGCCCCGGGGATGCCGCCCCCCCCCCCCCCCAGGGTTGTTTATAGGGTTAAATCCCGCCAGCGGGGAGCGGGGGGGTCCCCAAGCTGTTTCTGCACCTCCGTGCCTCAGTTTCCCCACCCAGAGCATCACCCAGCTGCAGCGCTGGGGGCTTTTTTTGGAGGTCGCGGGTGGTTTTAAGCCCCCCACCATGGGGACCCTGTGGGTGCCCCCGGGGCCCCAAAGCCGTGGGGTGACGCCAGGGACCCTCGAGGTCCCTCTGGGCGTCCCCGGCCCCAGCAGGGTGGGGTGACACTGAAACCCGGGGTGGCACCGCGCCCCGCCCGCACTAAAGCGCCGCCCAAACCCCCCCCACCCCCCCGGCCGTCCCAGCGCTGCCCGGCCCTGCCCGGCCCTGCCCGCCGGCACCCGCCTCTGCCAGCACCCATGGGTGCCCCCCCTGGGATGGGGGGTGGCTGGCACCGACGTGGGGTGATGCTTCGGAGGAGGGGGGGTCACCCCGTGGGTGACATGAGGTGGCATCGCGGGGATCCCACCGAGAAACCACCACCACCGCCCCCCCAGGAACCCCTGGGCTCTCCAGCCCGCCCCGTGCCTCAGTTTCCCCCGCAAGGTCACATCGCCACGACCACCAGCCATTTCGAACCGGGGCGGGGGGGGTGGGGGGCGGTCCTTGGGGCATCTCCAGGCTCAACCCCCCCTCCGGGCGCCCCCACCCCACCCCGGCCGGATCCAGCCCCTCCACCACCCCCCAAATCCCCGGTGGGGTTCGGAGCCGGGGGAGTCCGGGCTGGGGTGAGACCCCGCAGGCGCGGCTCATCCCCCCATCCCCTCCCTGGGAGACCAAGGGGGGACCCCAACACCCCCCCCCCGCCTCCCCAGCCCCCCCGCAGGCAGCTCCCGCACCCCGGGACCGTCCCCGCTCCTCTGCCGCCCCCCAGCGTCCCCGCGAACCCCGCAACCCGCCGGGAGGGGCGGGGCCACCCCAGCGGCTGGGGGTGGAGCCCCCGGGGGGGTGGTCCTAAACCTCTGCCCTCCCCCCCGCCCAGACCCCCCGGTGAGCCCCAAAGCAGTTCCCAGCTCCACACCCCCCCCCCCAAAATGCCGAGAGAGCCCCGAGGGACCCGGTTACATCCCGGGGAAGGGGCGGGGGGACACACGATGCCCCCCCGAAGCCAAGGCAGGGTCGGAGTGGTGTGAAATTGAGGGGGGGGGTGGCAGAAAGGGGGGCACAGGGCGGTGGTCCCACTTTAATCCGCCCCTCCTCGGGCAGGGGGAATCCCGGCGACCGCGGCTGCTCCCACCCCCCTTATGGGGGGGGGGGGGTCAGCTGTGTCACCCCCCTGACCCAGCACCACTCCCGCTGTGACCCAAGGACCCCGCCCCCAAGATGCTCAAGGGACCCCCCCGGGACCGGGGGGGGTGTCGGGGCGGCTCTCGGGGACCCCCTGGCGGCCGCCGGCGCTGCCGCCTCCCCCCGCCCCATGGCACCAAAACCGGGGGGGTTCCACCCCCTCCCCACCACCCAGCCCCCGGGGTTGCAAACTAGCACCCAGGGGTGGGCCCTGGACTGGGCGGGGGGGGGCGGGGACAGGAGGGGACAGGACACACCCCCACCCCCCCCCGCGTTAATTAGCTGCCAGCGCTAATTGCGGCGGGTGCAGCCGGCAGGTGTCACCCCCGCACCGCCAATGGGAGGCGGGGGGGGGACACCCCGGGGACACCCCCCAGACCCACCTTGCGACACCCCCCCATCGCTCTGGGGTCGCTTGAGGTGCCGGCGGTGCCGGGGGGGGATGCTGAGCCCCCCCAAGGGATCCTCCCGGACGCCCAAATCCTGTGTGTGTCCCCCCCCACCATGTCCCCGGGGGGGCAGGATGCGGCCCCCGCCCGGAGCAGCCGCTGCTGCCAATGATTAAGCCCGGGGCAGGGACAAAGTCCTCGGCCCGGGCGGGGACACCCTGGGGACAGCCCCGAGCCACCCCCCCCACCCCCTACACCCCCCGCCGTGTCGCTGCCACCGGCAGCTCCGGTGGCCCCGGTCACGTCCCCGCCACCGGGGGGTAGGGGTGGAAAATCCCCTTACACCCACCCCGCAGCTATTCCCAAGCGGGGGGTCTGGGACCCCCCAAACTGGGCTTCTCCACCCCCTTCAGTATGGAGGGGGGGACAGGGGTGGGCACCCAGGAGGGTCCCCTCCTCCCCGGGTGACTTGGGGCTGCGAATCCCACGGTGGGGGCGATCCCACGGGAGGGGCAGAGGCCGCTCAAAACAACACAGCGCCTCCGGGGCTCAACCCTCCTACGAGACACCGGAGAATCCCGCGGGGCCCAGGCCTGGGGCAGCTCCCACTGCCAGCAGGCGGTGGGAGCCCCGCAGGGAAGCGGGGTCTGGGGGGGAACCCGGCAGGGTTTGGCCCCTTGGGTTACGAACCGGGCTAACGAGGGCCGTGATTAATGACCTCGTTAATTACCAGCGGGCTGGTGCTGGGGAGCCTGAAAGACACCCCAAAATGCAGCGCAGGGCACTGGTGTGTACTGGGATTTGGAGGCTGGGATGGACGTTGGCACCCAGGGGTGGGTCCTGGCACCCAGGGGTAGACCCTGGCACCCAGAGGTGGGTCCTGGCACCCTGGGACGGATCCTGGCATCCTGGGACAGACCCTGGCACCCAGACCCTGGCACCCGGGGAGCTCCTGGCTCCCTGGTGCTGACCCTGGCACCATGGGGTGGATCCTGGCACCATGGGGTGGATCCTGGCACCCTGAACAGACCCTGACACCCCAGGTTGGACCCTGACAGCCCAGGTGGACCCGGGCAGGCCACGGCACCCCGGGACAGACACCCCTGGCACCCCTGGCCCGGGGGGGACACTTGTCCAGTCCCCCCCACGCCCCTGTGAGCGACAGCTCCTGGCACCGGCGTTTGCCGAAACTCCTCCGTATTCTAAGGCTTTATTCCGGGAGCTCCGGGGGGACGAGTGGGGGCCAGGCTGGATGGAGGGGGTCTGGGCAGACAATGGGGGGTTGAAGCCCTCGGTGGGGACCGGGGAGGGGGGCACTGGCTCAGGTTGCCATGGGGAGGGCAGGGGGTGCCAGGGGTCCCGTCCGTCTGTGGGCAAGATCCGGCCGCTGAAGGCTCCGGCGGAGGGACCCCTCCCCGGGGGAGGGAGGGCTCAGCTGGCGAGGACGTCGGAGGACTCGGACACCAACTTGCCATCGCGGGTCTCGATCTTCTTGATGACGATGGCGCGGGACTTGCTGAGGGAGGAGGTCTCCAGGGCCGGGGGTGTCACGGCGTAGCCAGAGCTGGTGAAGGAGGTGCCGAAGCCCCCCCCGAAGCCCCCGCTGAAGCCCCCGCTGAAGCCCCCACCGAAGCCGGCTGCTGCAGGAGAGGGACCAGCCATGAATGTGGTGGCACCCGCTGGTGACATCCAAAGGAGGGGGTCCCCATGTCCCCCGCCCCGCCTTACCCGAGTACCCCGTCGTCTTGGTGTGGATGCTCAGGTTCTGCATGCCCGACTCCAGCCTGGCAGGAAGGATGGGGGGGGGACAGACCCTGAGTGAGGGGGCTGAGGGACATGCCCGAGGTGGGGAGGTGGTGGCAGAGGGACACGGGCTCCTCCTGGCCATGGCCACAGCCTGGAGCTGCCAATACCCAGGGTGGGGCTGCGGGATGCCCACGGGATGCCCACAGGATGCCCACGGGATGTCCATGGAATGCCCACAGGATGCCCACAGGATGCCCATGGAATGCCCACAGGATGCCCACAGGATGCCCATGGAATGCCCACAGGATGCCCATGGGATGCCCACGGGACGCGGGAGGTGCCCCCACCTGCTCTCCTCGCCCTCCAGCAGCTTCCTGTAGGTCGCGATCTCGATGTCCAGGGCCAGCTTGACGTTCATGAGCTCCTGGTACTCGCGGAGCTGCCGGGCCATGTCCTGCTTCGCCTTCTGCAGGGCTGTCTCCAGCTCGGCCAGCTTCCCCTTGGCGTCCTTCAGGGCCAGCTCCCCGCGCTCCTCCGCCTCCGCGATGGCCGTCTCCAGGCTGGCTCGCTGCAGCCCGCACCCGCAGAGGAGGTGGGTGACGTGGAGAAGGGGCTGGGGGGGTTCCCCGTGTCCCAGCAACCCCCTGGCTCTGGCGTTCCCCATGTCTCAACATCTCCCATGTCCCAGCATCCCTCACCACCAGCGTTCCTCACCCCTGGCATCCCTCATGTCCCAGTGTCCCCCAGTATCCCCCATGTCCCAGCATCCCTCACCCTCCAACATCCCTCATCCCCCAGTATCCCCCATGTCCCAGTATCTCCCACCCCACAGCATCCCTCACCCCCCAGTATCCCCCATGTCCCAGTATCTCCCACCCCACAGCATCCTTCATCCCCCAGTACCCCCCGTACCGCCCAGCATCCCACACCCAGGCTATGACCCACCCCTTCATCCCCAGAACATCCTCCTCCAACCTGGGGAGGGTCTACGGGGGTCTGAGGGTGCTGGGGAGGGGCTCAGGGCCCGGGGTGGAGGGTGCTGTGGGGGTGCTGGTGCGGGAGGGCGTCTCCCCGCTCTGCCGGCCCCGGCGGCTGTTCCCAGACCTGGTTCTTGAGCGCCTCGATCTCCGCCTGGATCCTCTGGATCAGCCTGTTGAGCTCGCTGATCTCGCTGCGGGTGTTGCGCAGGTCGTCCCCGTGTTTCCCGGCCGTCGTCTTCAGCTCCTCATACTGCGGGACCGAGCGGGCGCCGTGGCCGTGGGGCGCTCCCCACCCACCCACCCCAAAGCCACGGAGAGAAGAGCCGGGCCGTGCCCGCGCCGGGGGGCACGCTGGGGGCCAGGCTGCGGCGGCTGCGGTTGGAGTTGGAGCCGGCACCTCTCCCACGCAACCGCCACCGGCCGCGGGGCAGGGAGCGGGTGGTGGCCCGGCCGGGTTGCAGGGTGATGCCGCGGGGAGCAGGAGGAGGAGGAGGAGGAGGAAGGAGCCTGCGCTTCCTTCATCCCTAGACCAGGGAGGAGCAGGGACCGGAGAGGGGCAGGTGGGAGCACGGCGGGGCCGCGGTTGGGGCTCACCTTGATCTGGTACATGCTCTCGGCCTCGGCCCGGCTGCGGTTGGCGATGTCCTCGTACTGCGCCTTCACCTCGGCGATGATCCCGTCCAGGTCCAGGCTGCGGTTGTTGTCCATGGAGAGGACCACGGAGGTGTCGGAGATCTGGGACTGCAGCTCCTGGAGCTCCTGCGGGCGAAGGACGGGGTGGGGGGGGTCTGGGCCGAGCACGGGCAGCTCGGTGCCCGTGTGGGTGCCCCCGGGGGAGGTGACCCCCTACCTCGTCATAAAGCTGCCTCAAGAAGTTGATTTCATCGGTCAAGCTCTCCAGGCGCGACTCCAGCTCCACCTTGTTCATGTAGGCTTCATCCACATCCTGGGGACAGAGCGGAGGACCCATCAGCACCCCCCAGCCCTGCGCCCACCCCCCCGGCGCTGCCCCTGCCACACCCGGGACCCCTCCCCCTCACCTTTTTGAGCAGGACGAACTCATTTTCCTTCTCGGTGCGGTGGTTGATCTCTTCTTCGTACCTGGGGGGAGAGGGGAGGGCTTGGAGCAGGGGAGGGGGTGGCCAGGGGTACGGTGACACGTGGGACTTGGGGACCGGGAGATGTAGAGACACGGGGGACGTAGGGACTTGGGGCCACGGGTTATATGGACACGGGTCAAGGGGACATGGGGACATGGGGACATGGGGACACAGGATGCCCCTTGCAGGAGAAGAATCACCCTCCCCAGGCAAAGCCACCCCAATGACAGCCAGAGGGGACCTTCCAGCCCCATCCCAGCATCCCCAGTCACCCACCAACACCCCGGGGGACACGGTGGAATGCTGCATCCCGAGGTGGAGACAGCACCGAGCGGGGGACATGACACATCCCCAACCACCCCCACCACTCGAGACGCCCCAGGAGGGGCGCGGGCACCACCCCAGCAGCCCCGGCCGGGGGGACGGGACTGACTTGTTCTTGAACTCCTCCACCAGCCCCTGCATGTTGCCCAGCTCGGCTTCCAGGCGCAGGCGCTCCTGGCCCAGCCCGTCAAGCTCCCGGCGCAAGCTGGCGATGTAGGTCTCAAAGAGCCCGCTCAGGTTGCTGCGGGTGGTCTTCTGGGTCTGCAAGAGGCTCCACTTGGTCTCCAGCATCTTGTTCTGCTGCTCCAGGAACCGGACCTGGGGTGGAGGACGGGTGGGAGGGGGTCAGCTTGGCCGCCCGCCCCGTGAATCCCACCCTGAGGATGGGTGCTGGGGCGGGGAGGTGGGTGCTCGGCGCTGGTTTGCAAGGGGCAGTGGATGGGGTGGGGTGAGAGGGGTGGCAGGAGGCAAGGTTGGGGTCCTGGGGGTAGACCTGGTGTCCCGGGGGCAGATCTGGGGGGTCTTGGGTGCAAGTTCAGGGGGTCTTGGATGCTGGTTTGCAAGGGGCAGAGGGTGGGGTGGGTGAGAGGGGTGGCAGGGGGCAGGTCTGAGATCCTGGGGGCAAATCTGGGGGACCTTGGGTGCAAGTTCAGGGGGTCTTGGGTGCAAGGTCGGTGGGGTCTTGGGTGCAAGGTTGGGGGGTCTTGGGTGCTGGTTTGCAAGGGGCAGGGTGTGGGGTGGGCGACAGGGGTGGCAGGGGGCAGGTCTGGGGTCTTGGGTGCTGTTCTGGGCTCCTGGGGTGCAAACTGGGTCTGGGGTGCTCCCGGGGTGTGAGTCTGGGGTCCTGGGTGCAAACCTGGGGGTCCTGGGGAGCTTCTGGTGGGCAAACCTGGGCTCCCGAGTGCCACCCGAGCACCCGGCCCCAGCGGAGCACCCGGAAGTGGGTGCCGGGGAAGAAGGGTGCTGGGTGCTGGCTGGTGGGGGGGCACCCGCCCAGCGCTGGCTGCTTCCTTGGTGGGTGGGGGCATCCCCACTGCACCCCGGCGGGGTGGGCAATGCTCCACCCCACCCCAGGCCAGCCCCTGCCCTGGTGCCGCTCCCTGCCTGCCAGCTCGGCTGCCATGTCCCCAGCTGTGGGAGGGGACCAGGGTGTCCCCACAGCTGGCTTCGTGTCCCCGGGGGGGGCAGAAGGTCCCTGAAGGGGCCAGAAGGTCCCCGAGAGGGAAATGGGGGTCTCAAGGTGGGGGTAGGAGTTCCGCAAAGAGTCCAAAATGTGCCCAAAGGGACCAAGGTGTCCCCAAGGGAGTCTGGATGTCCCCAAACGGGCCAGGATGTCCCCAAGGAGGGGCAAGATGTGCCCAAAGGGGGGCAGGAGGTCCCCGAGGGTGAGCTGGAGGTCCCAAGAGGGGCAGGATGTCCCCAAGGGAGCCAAAACATGACCAAAGAGGTCAGGGTGTCCCTAAGGGTGTCTGGATGTCCCCATGGGGGCCAGGATGTCCCTGACGGGGTCAGGACTTCTCTGAGGGTGCCACGATGTCCCCAAGGGGCTCAGGATGGACCTGAAGGGGCCACGAGGTCCCCGAGGGTCTCAGAAGGTCCCTGAGGGATTCTCAATGTCCCCAGGGGGCTCAAGATATGCCTGAAGGGGTCAGAGCATCCCTGAGGGGATCAGGAGGTCCCCAAGGGGGTCTCAATGTCCCCGGGGGCTCAGGGTGTGCCTGAAGGGTCCAGGAGGTCCCTGAGGGGCTCAGCAGGTCCCTGGAGGTTCCCAACCCTCTGCCCGGGGGCCTCGCCCCAGCCCAGCCCCACCTTGTCGATGAAGGAGGCGAACTTGTTGTTGAGCGTCTTGATCTGCTCCTTCTCCTCCTTGCGCACCCGCTGGATGCTGGGGTCGATCTCCAGGTTGAGGGGCGTCAGGAGGCTCTGGTTGACGCTGACGGCCGTGATGCCACCCGCCGTCCCGGGCACAACGGTGGGACCCCGGTACAGCCCAGCCCCGTAGCGGCTCCCACCGTAGCCGGCGAAGGCTGAAGCCGTGCTCATCCTCATGCCGGGGCCAGCGGTGTAGGATTGGGAGCTGAAGGAACGGCCGGGTACGGCCGAGCTGCTCCTCATGGTCTTCCTGGTGACAGTGACGGACATGGCGAGCAGGCAGGAGAGCAGGCAGGGACGGGCAGGAGGGTGGCAAGGTGGGCGAGGAGGTTGGAAGGAGGTTGGAAGAGGAGCAAGAAGGTTGCGAAGAGGTTGCGAGATGGGCGAGAGGGTTGGAAGAGGCTGGAAGATGTTGAAAGAAGGTTGGAAGAGGGTTGGAAGAGGGGCAGGGCTGCCGGAGAGGCAGGAGGTTGGTTGCGGGACAGGCAGGACGGGCAGGACGGGTTGAGGGAGGCCGATCCAGGGCGGGGTGAACGGCTCCGGGTTTATATCCCGGAGCTGGGGGAGGAGAGCGGGGAGGGAGGGCTCCAGCCCCGGGAAAGAGGCACCTGCTGCGCCTTAACCCCTTCGGGGGAGCCGCCGGGACCGGCCGCAGGGCCAGATCCTGCCCCCATCCACCCACGGGGCTGGGGTGGGCGGGGGGGGAGGTCTTGGTGGCTGGGGGAAAGGGGAGGGGGTGGAGGGGGGGGGCATTGCAAGGGTGGGTGCTGCTGGTGCTCCCCCCCAAGCACCCTTAGCCCCCCACCCAGCTCGGGGGTGAGACCTGGCCCAGCACGGGGCAGGGGGCAAGTGCCCCAGGGGCTGTCCCCAGCCCATGTCCTCAAGACATGTCCCCAGCCTGTGTCCACGACCTGCAGCCCCAACCTGGGTCCTCAACTCCTGCCCCCAGCCCCACGTCCCCACCCTGTGTCCCCAGCCCACGTCCCCAGCCCCACGTCCCCACCCTGTGTCCCCAGCCCCACATCCTCAGCCCCACGTCCCCTCCCTGTGTCCCCAGTCCACGTCCCCAGCCCCACGTCCCCACTCTGTGTCCCCAGCCCCACATCCTCAGCCCCACGTCCCCTCCCTGTGTCCCCAGCCCACGTCCCCAGCCCCACGTCCCCACTCTGTGTCCCCAGCCCCACATCCTCAGCCCCACGTCCCCTCCCTGTGTCCCCAGCCCACGTCCCCATCCCCTTCCCCAAGCTGTGTCCACAGCCCCGTGTCCCCGACCTGCATCCCCAAGCCCACATTCCCGCCCTATGTCCCCATCCCTTGTCCCTGACCCACATCCCCACCCTATGTCCCCAGACCCATGTCCCCAATCTACAACCCCAAGTCTGTGTCCCCATGCCCATGTCCCCAACCCGCATCCCCAACCCATGTCCCCAACCCCACGTCACCAGCCCACATCACCAAGCCCATGTGACCAGGCCCATGTCCCCAAGCTGGGAGCCAGCCCCATCAGCCCCTGCCCTCCTGTGACCTCCTGCCCTCGACACGGGCTGGGCCGTTGGTGCCACCTCCCCACCCACAGCTCTCCCGGCAGGTTTTTGGCAGCATCCTGGCAGCAGGGAGGGCTGGGACGGGGGATGCCGACGGGCGCGGCGGCGGCTGGGGCGGCTGGTCAGGACCGGGCTTGCCCGGCGCGGGAGCGGTGGGCACTGGGCCGAGACGGCACGCGGCGCCCAGCACCTGCGGGCAGGGATTTGGAGCTTTGCTGGGTTCCTTTCATCGTCGTTCCGGTGTCTCGGGCGCGACGGGAAGGGCGGCTCCGGGGTGACCGAGGTGCTGGCTGGTGCGGGATGAACCCCGGGAGCCACCTCCTCACCTAGCTCCGTGCTTCCCCAAGGAGGTGGCTCCATCTGTCCTTCATCCAGCCAGTTCTGGTCATGCCTTGTCCTTCCATCCTTGGCCAGGCCCAATCACCCACCCTTCTAGATACCCACCCACCCACCCATCCATCCATCCGTCCATCCATCCATCCACCCACCCACCCACCCATCCATCCGTCCACCCATCCATCCGTCCACCCATCCATCCATCCATCCATCCATCCATCCATCCATCATCCATCCATCCACCCATCCATCCATCCATCCATCCATCCATCCATCATCCATCCATCCACCCATCCATCCATCCACCCATCCATCCATCCGTCCATCCATCCGTCCATATCCGTCCATCCATCCATCCACCCATCCATCCATCATCCATCCATCCACCCATCCACCCATCCATCCATCCATCCATCCATCCATCCATCCATCCGTCCATCCATCCGTCCATTCATCCATCCGTCCATCCGTCCATCCGTCCATCCACCCCTTCACCCACCCACCCCCCCAGGACAGACCCAGCCACTCACCCACCCTTCTAGACCCCTCTCTACCCACCCACCCCTTCACCCACCTGCTGACCCCTGCACAGTCCCACCCCTACGGACCCACCCAACCACCCATCCCTGGGGAGATGCACCCACCTGTCCCCCCCATCTGTCCCCGCACAGCCCCAACCACCAGCCACCCCCCAAATCCCCACACGGAAACGCCCTGGGTCCAACGTCTGGATCAGCACCGGGGGGCTGGGGGGGGACACACACAGCTGAGCTGCCCCAGCGTTACAAAGGCCACCAGAGCTGCGACACCGGGGAGGGGGACACGATTTGCCTCCTCTTTCCTCCTCAGGGGCTTCAAAGGTCTCTGTACCCTTAGAGCTCTCCCACACCCCAGAGAAGCTCTCCACCCCCCCCAGAGAAGATCTTCACCCCCCAGAGAAGCTCTTAATCCCCCAGAGAAGTTCTTCACCCCCCAGAGGACCTCTCCCACCCCCCACCCCCCGGAGAATCCCCATCCCCTGGAGAAGCTCCATCCCACCCAGCTTCTCTTATCAGGAAGGAATTTGCAACCCAGGCAAATACCTCCCTCCCCACCGAGATACCGCTGGCAGGGAGGGGGTGGGGGCCTGGGGGGGCGCCAGGTCCCGGCCGGGGTGCGGGACCCCCCGCCGGCCCCCGCGAAGGCCCCGAGGTCCCCCCAGCGCAGGAGAGGATCAACCTGCAACCTGAGGAGCAGCCGCGGGATATCCCGGCCCCGGTGGCTCCCGGCCAAGCCCCGCTCCGCTTTGTCCCCAGTTCCTGGGAAACAGAGGCACGGGGCGGGGGGCGGCAAAGCCACATCCCCAGGACCCCCAAAAAGTGACACACACACCCCCCCCGAGCCCCCAGTCCACTCAACCCCACGGGTGGGCGTCCCCACGGCAGGACACGCAGCCGTAAGTCCCCGACCCGCCTCCACCCGGTTCACCCCAGGGAGGGGGACAGACCCCCCCCCTCAGGGTGCTGCAGCCCCCCCGGATCACTGTCACCCCTCCGGGAGGCGGGGGGGGACCCGCACCCTGGTTTGGGTGGAAGCCAAGCGTTTGCCGTGGGGTGGGTGACACCCACCGTCCCCCGTGTCCCCAGAGAGGGGGGGTCTGGGGGGTGCGCCCCCTTCCCCATCGCTGGTCTGGGGGTGCACCCATGAGTGCAGAGGACCTCCCCGGGGGGGTGGGGGGGTGTCCCCCGGGACCGCCGTGGAGGGGATCGGGAGGGAGGTGGTGGCTCAGGGGGTGTCCCCAAGGGGCTGGGGACAAATGGCACGTCGCTGTCCCCAAGCGGGCAGGACCCTAAGGATGCCATGGCGGGGGGGTGTGGGACCCCCCCCTTGGTGCTCCCCCCACCCCCCAGGGCCGGACCCTGAGCTGGGTTTGGGAGGGAGGAGGAGGATGGTGGGTCCCAGCTGCATCTTCATGGCTCAGGAATGCAGCCGGGCGGCCCCGCTGACCCCCGCACTGCCCGGGGCGGGGGGGACAGGGGTGGGACACGGGGGTGTCCCCATGTCCCCGTGTCCCCAGGGCCACCAGGAGTCCAGGTCAACCCCTTGGAGATGCCTCCATGAGTGGGTTGTGGTGGCGGGGGGTCGCATCCCGCATCCTTCGGGTGCCGAGCCCGGCTTGAGGGGTCCCGAAGGGGGGTGGGGGTGGCTCTGGCAGATCCTTATCGTCCCCAGGGCTTTCATCTGGGGTTTATGGCCCCGCCGGGAGCTCCGGAGCCTTCGGCGCCGGGGCGGGGCGGGGGGGGGGACGGTGCCGGCTCCTCCATCACCCGCCCGGCACGGGAGGAATGTGCCCGATAAGGGGCTGGGGGTGGGGAACGCCGCCCCCAACCCCTCGAGTCAGCAGCGGGGACGAGGGAGGGGGGGTGTCCCCCCCACCCCCGGCTTCATGGGGGTCCCTCAAAGAAGAGCGGGGAGAGGAGTTGGGGAACCCCCGTAGGACCCCCCCGCCCCGGGCGGCATCTGGTGGGGAACATCGGCCCGAGGGGGCGGCAAGGGGGGATCGGGGGTGGTGGGGGCGTCAGGGGTGATGGGGGGGTCGGGGGTGATGGGGGGGTGTCGGGGCAGCCCCTGGACCAAACTCTGCCGGCACCGAGGGGTCGGACACCACCGGGACCCCCGCAGGGGTGGGTGGAGGGGCACTGCGGGGACCCCAGGGGTGGGACCCCCTGTGATCAGACACCTCGGGGACCCCAGGGTGGGACCCCAGGATGGGACCCCCAGGGTGGGACCCCCCCGGGACCCCGCGGGCAGACACCACAGGGACCCCAGGGTGGGACCCCTGGGTTAGGACCCCCAGGGTGGGTCAGACACCTCGGGTCTCCCCCGGCTCAGCCCCTGCCAGGGCCGCTCCAGCGCCTCCGTTTCCCCGTCCCCTCTCGCCTTCCTCCTCCTCCTCCTCCTCCTCCTCGGTGCCACCGCCCGAACCCTCCGAGGGCGCCGAAATGGCGCAGGTTTGGCAGAGGAACAAACCGCGGGAGCGGCGGGAGGGCAGGGACGGGGCGGGACGGGGCGGAAGGGGGGAAACTGAGGCAGGAACGGGGCGGAATAGGGCAAAATGGGTCAGAAGGGGCAGGAATGGGGCCAAAAGGGGCAGAATCGGGGCAGAATGGGGCAGGAATGGGGCAGAAAGGGGGCAAACTGGGGCAGGAACGGGGCGGAATAGGGCAAAATGGGTCAGAATGGAGCAGGAATGGGGCGAACTGGGGCAGAATGGGACAGGAACGGGGCAAAAAGGGGCAGAATCGGGGCAGAATGGGTCAGGAATGGGGCGGAATGGGGCAGAACAGGGTAAACTGAGGCAGAACGGGGAAAACTGGGGCAGGAACGGGACGGAATAGGGCAAAATGGGTCAGAATGGAGCAGGAATGGGGCGAACTGGGGCAGAATGGGACAGGAACGGGGCAAAAAGGGGCAGAATCGGGGCAGAATGGGTCAGGAATGGGGCGGAATGGGGCAGAACGGGGTAAACTGAGGCAGAACGGGGAAAACTGGGGCAGAACGGGGCAGAGGTGACCAAGGGCCGGCAGAAGGGGATGGGGAGGGGGGCGCTGGGACGTTCTTGCCCCCCGTTTCTGGGGATAAAGGCTGCAGCTGGAGCGGGGCGATGCCCGGCTGGGACCCCCCGAAAGAGCCCGGGAGAAGGGTCCCTGGCGGGGGGGGGTTGGTAACACCCACACATCCCATCCACCCCGTCCCCCCCCGCCCTGCCTCACCCTTTTATGGCCCGGCCAGAGCAAACAGGGGCCGGGCTGGGCCTGCCGGGTGCTGAGGGGGGACGTGACCTGCCCCATGCCCTCCCTGGAGTCCCCCGGGGGGCTCCACCCCACCCCCCACCCCCCTCCAGCGGACGGGGCAGATAACGCTGGAATGTGGCTCCGCGCCCCCCGCCCCCGCCCCGCGATGCTGCAGCCCCGGGGCGGGGGGGAAGGGACCATGGAGGGGGCGGGGGAGACGAGGGGGGACCCACTGGTGGGGTGTCCCTGGGTTCGCGGTGCAGCGAGCGGGGGGGGTCCCCCAGGGGAGGGGGGGATGGGGGGGGGTATGCCTGGGACCACCTCCACACACACCCCTCCTGGGGGAGGGGAGAGGCCAGGCTGGATTCCTGGAGCCGGTTGGGCAGGACGAGCCCCTCCGGGACCCCCGCGACCCCACACACCCCCCACACACACCCCATCCCGGGGGTCTCCGGCCCTACCCACGACCCCCAGCAACAGGGCGGGGGGGGTGGGGGTCGCGGTGTGTCGGTGGGGCAGGTGAGGGTATCGATGGGGCGCCGTGGGGCTGGTGTGAACCGGTGGGGAGAGCTGGAGCTCTGGGGTCCCCCCCCCCGGGTTATGGGGCCGATTCCCCCCCAGGAACAAAAGCCTTGGGCCGGATCCGGCCCCACCTTCCCGCAGGGGCCCGGCGCGGGGCGTGGGGAGGTGCCACGGGGCCGCCCTCCTCCTCCTCGCCCGCTTATAAATCCCCGTCCATCCGTCCGTCCGTCCATCCATCCATCCGTCCGTCCATCCGTCCGTCCGTCCGTCCGTCGGTCCAGCTCCAGCGTCACCCCGCTGCCTCCACCGTCACCATGAGCGTCTACTCCAGCTCCCACCGCTTCGGGGCCGCCGCCGGCATCGTCCCCGGCCGCCGCTCGGCCCCCCTGAGCAGCGCGGCCAGCGTCTACGCCGGGGCGGGGGGCTCGGGGTCCCGCGTCTCCGTCACCCGCAGCAGCAGCTTCGCCAGCTACGGGGGTGGTTATGGGGCCGGCTATGGGGCTGGCTTGGGGGGCGCCGTGCTTTCGGGTGCCGGCATGGTGGCCAACGAGAAGGAGACGATGCAGGACCTCAACGAGCGCTTGGCCACCTACCTGGAGAAGGTGCGGAGCCTGGAGCGGGAGAACCGGCGCTTGGAGGTCCAGATCCGGGAGTTCATGGCCAAGAGAGGTCCCAGCGCCCGGGACTGGAGCCACTACTGGGAGGTCATCGAGGAGCTGCGGGACAAGGTGGGGGCTCGGCGAGGAGGTGGCCGGGCGAGCCGGCGGTGGCGTCCCCGAGAGCGGTGGCACCGCGGGGTTAAGCATTAACCCGGCGGGTGGTGGGGCCGGGTGAGCTTTGTACCCGTGGGGACGGGGACGGGGACGTCGCGTGTGTGGGGCCGGCGTGGGGCCGCACGACGAAGGGACGTGGCCAAGGGCGCAGGGTGAGGCGGTGTCGGAGCTGCCCCCGCCCCGACTTTGCCCCCTTAGCTGGGGTCCGACACAGCGAA